>JACXII010000008.1:7935939-8561851 GCA_014737395.1 Bombus waltoni
ATCTTCCTGTAAATCAATTTTCTCAAACCTCTCTACTTCTAATTCACTTCTCAACATTCTTAATTCCCTATTTCTGTCATTCAATAACTTATGACTTTGAGCAGACCATGTTACAGGCGAATCAAAGAAGTTCTTAAGAGTTTTTCCTTTAGGCGTGACAGGTATTTTTGATGCATCATTCTCTATTCTAGCAATTATTTCTCTTAATGTTTCTTTGTTTATATCTTTCTTATATGGGATAGTCATTTCAAGAAATGATTTAATCTTAAGTTGTGTTTCATGTTGCAAATTAAAACACATTTGATGATGAAATGATGGTTCTTGAGGTACAAGCAATAAAAATAAAGATGCAATATAAATGTGTTCCATTTCTCCCAAATTTTTATCATCGAATTTATATTTTGGATATTCATCTGTAAAAAAAATATATAAAACATATAATATATTCCTATAAAATAATTATATAATATAGGAAATACTTATTACATATTTACATACCTTGTAAGTATTTTACTATATTTTCTGTGTCCGTACTATCATTAGTACCAGTCCATGAACTATAAAACAAAATATGTTTGACAAGAATAAATATATTCTAATAAAATGAATATTATGAATGCACATTATTTACATTAAAAAAGAAACTTTTGTTAAATATTTTATTAAAGATTTAAATGTAAATATACAAAAAATTACTTACAATGATTTTATTAATTTCTTGTAAACCCTTCCATTATCCAATTCTTTCAAGTCTTTAATATTTGTTTCTGATATATCTAAACAATTTAGCTGAAAAAAATATGAATTTTTGTTTTTTATATTAGAATAAACTATAATACAAATACTCACATTGCATTTACATTATTTATAAGTAAAAATTTCTAAACATTTTATAAATATAACCAAAATGTTTACTATTTAATAAATATTTTATTATATTTTAATTATATATCAAAATATTTATTAGTTACATATCTGTAATAGTGTAACAAAAACTAAAATTTAATTTGTTCATCTTAATTAAATAATTGTATTACAATATAATTTGGAATAATTGATTGAAATATTAGTTATTGGTTGTTTATAAATTTCTTTTTATATGGCATTAATACTAACCCATTCCAATAAAACTCCAATCCATAGTTTCATGATATAAAAAAAGGCAATTACTTATTTACGCTTGTAAAAATAATATTAGTTAAAACTTATACGCTCCTTTGACGTATACTTTTAACGTTCCATCGAAGGTACGTTTAATTTCAAATATTCACTACTTGCTTCACTTTGAAGGTCAGGCTGCCTATTTATGTTATAAAAATATCCCTACATACTGCATATATATTTACTTAAAGTCCCTAAACTTGCTAAATTTTTGCTAAATTTTTAATCAACAATACAAAGTTTATAAAAGTTAACAATGTAAAATGTCTATAGAATGAGTTAGTTATTTCTAATTTTAATTTTTCGCTCTTGTAAATATGTGTATATGAAACAAAAAATTTCTCTTTGATACTTTGAGAAAATGGACTTGTATATACATATTATCTTATTAAAATATAAGTAGTCAACTTATGTTATAAACTTGTTTGCAACAATTTATAACTAAAAGGTACAGATTATAATGTAATTGTTTGTTAACGGTGTTTAATTATCTTTTTCTGTCAGTATGTAATAAATGATTTTTTAATATTTCTTATAAATAAGTTATTGATATATAATATAATCGTGCTATTTTCAAAATTGTAAAGTATGAATAGATAAAGGTAATATGTATACAAGAAAATATTCATATTTATTATAGAAGTATATTGTTATGCATATATTATTTAAATAACGAAAAATAATGATAAATATTCATTATTACAATAAGAATTTGATTTTTTATATTTATATATCTGTATTAACTTTTTCTTATCTTTCTTATCTTATTGAAATCATTATTTAACATCTGTATGTTCTATAATTCTCCTATTACTAATTCATTAAATTATATCAAAGCATATGTTTATATGTATAAAAATTTATGAATTTCTTGCTTTTAGTGGCATGACTAATTTGATATTTGGAGTTGGTATAGGATTGTTTCTTATTTTAATTCTTTGGGCTTTGGCTCTATTAGTATTTATTATTTCTTTAAAAATTGAAAAGAAAATTGGTACTCTTGCTATACTTATAGTTAGTATATGCACAATCATTTTACTTATATTGCCAAGGGCATCAGAAAAATCTAATACCAGTGACAAAAAGGTAAATAATTATTTTATTATGAAGTTTTAGTACTTATTTATATTAGATACATAATTTGTTACAGATATATGATCATCTATTCATCTGGCGTATCTTATTACTGATATTATTAGTAATATCATCTATAATTAGTTTAGTGGGATATGTAAAATTTGGGATAACAGAATCTATCAGACCAGTTCGAATAACTAATTGGATTTTTTAAAAACCTGTAGTAAGTATTATTCCTTTGTTATATTTATTACAATAATGACATTAAGTTAATTTCCATTTCTATGAATTTTCAGAATTTACTAATGAAATAATAGTTCTTACTAACTATGTAAGATAATTGGAAAAGACTACTTTAGCCTGATCTTTTTATATTTAATATCTTTGCTTAGTTTGTGATATAGTAACATTTAAAAAATTTTAAAATGTTGCGCGGTACTACTAAGCTTTCATCAGCTCTAGTGAGATCTGTTTCTTTGTCATGCCAGAAGAATAAGCAATTTGAAATAAATAATAATAGTGAATTTGTTAGTAAAGTAATGAACAGTTCAGTACCAGTCATTGTAAATTTTCATGCTGAGTGGTGTGATCCTTGTAAAATATTGACACCTAAATTAATAGAACTCATAGGACCAATGGATAAACTAGATCTTGCTATTGTAGATTTGGAATCAAATCCAGAATTAGTGCATATTTTTGAAGTAAAAGCTGTGCCAGCTATTATAGCAATTTCAAGCGGATTAGTAGTTGATAAATTTGTAGGTTTAACTGACTTAGATATCATAGAAAATTTAATACAAAAACTTACCAATACACCTATAAATTCTGACAATAATAAGAGGAAAATTTAATATGCATCTCATGTATTATATAAAATTATTAAAATAAATAATTGAATGTATTTTTATAGTTTGAATTGAACTATGTAATTCTGTTTCATTGAACAATAATATTATATGATATAAATATTTTTAGCAGTAATTACATGTCATAAACGCAAATCATAAAATTAAATGAAGAAATATGTGACATATTACATTAAATTCTCTTGAATATTGTAATCATCTCAAGTCAATTTTAGAAAAAGTTTTAAAATTTTAGGGTTCTAATTGGGATTGATATTATAGCAATGTTGTAAGCAATAAATGTTAGGATAAAAATATGAAATAGTAATTTCAAAAAAGATAACATTTTTATTTTTTATTTATAATTTTTATGTCTTGTGTTAATTATTTTACAAACTCTTAGTAATTTGTTATATATATTAATAATATTATAACATGGTTATAAAATGATTTTTGAACTGATTGTGTATTACATACAATATGTTATATTAATTAATATTAATGGCCTTTTTTAGTCTACCACTTCCTGACATTAACTGTACTTATTGATCTAATCCTAGTTTAAAACTGAAGTATATTTCAAGGAACTTACTTTCTTTGTATAATCACTATCGCTATCTGTATATCCCTTATTAGAATACAGTTAATGAGATTAACTTGATTTATTTCAATAAAATTCGTTTAAAGCACGTTATGCAATAAAGTTAACAATGGCTTATTAAATAATGAATGCAAATCAAAGATGATAAAGCATAAGTGACGCAAGGATTTAAAACAAACTGGTATTTAGTCTGACTTCTAATTTTATATTTATTTTTAATCTTGAAGCGATCCTGTACAATCTATGTATGAAATTACTGTTAATTACAGATAGTAGGCCAAAGATTTAATAAAAAACATTTAATCCATGTATTCCCTGGTAAAAAGATTTTTTTGTCCCTTGGCAGCAAGCGATACATAAATGTGTACCAACAATTAAAAGACTAGCTAAAATTTGTTTATCAGTCAGATGCTTCCAAGAAACACCATGATAAGGCAATGCTGTGATTCCTTGGTTGCTTGCAAAACTTTTTATTTTTTGTGTTAAACGTATTTAAACCTTTCTCTATTCTTTTTTTTAAAAGAGTACTTTATACTTTTGCAAGCAACCCTATCTTTCTTATTAGTTTAGTAACCAGTATATATTTTAATATGTACAAAATTAGGTGAAAACTTTCAATGAATCTCTTTCTTAAAAGAAGAAATGATAATAGATTTATTTTTCTTCTCTGGATAAGTATTGTAGTGTATTTTTCTGTAATAATATTTATTATGATATTTGGTTTTGTTTGGCCTTATTATTATTAATTATTATTCCCAATGAAAGTTATATATCAAATATAAATACACCATCATAGTTATCCAGATTTTTATACAATAAAGATATACAAATGAAAGATTGAGGAGTTACATTTAACACTACTATTAATGCACCGATATGTTTTGTAGAGGCAATCTCATGGCCCCACAAAATTACACATTCAGTAAATACATTTGGACGCTTTAATCTTGCAGAAATGTTACGCACATATTATATATTTACAACTTATATATCAAATAGTTTAAAAAAAATGTAACAAAATGTAAAAAAACACGAATGATATATACAAATTTCTTCTGATGTTACTTGTTGTTATTGAGCATATTCGATACTAATAATATAGAAATACGTTTTTCATTTTTTAATAAATAATATAATTTGTAGTAACTTTTATTCTTACATTCTAATTTACTCTTAGAGATTCGTTATAAATAGTACTATTATAACTTCAAAATAAAGATATTGTTCATTGAATAATATCGCTAAAAGTTCTAGCAATAGCAATTATTAGTTTTATCTTTTTTAGCTTTACCTTAAATTATTGATAATTGAAATAATAATTTTGCAAATTAAAGGTTTATGATTTCATTTTATAAAATTATTAACAATTATATAAAATAGAACGCAAATATTGCAAAATTAATATTTGAATATATCCAATATTATGACATTTTATACTAACAAAAATAATAGTTTAGCTAGTTAACAACAAGTAACATCTAGTTTTCATCGCTAGTAAATCATCTAATCATTATATAATACAGAGTATAATACAACATGATACAATTTACTTTGCATTGAATAACTTGGCGATTGACATTAGTCTTCTCAGTAAATGTGTAAGAAGTAATAATTCTTTAATTGCTATAGTAAATATTAACCGCTTTTTGTATAAATTTTGAAAATTCATTTTTTCCGATAATATTTTAAAAGAACTGTATCTATTGGGAAATCATTGCAATGAAAACAATACAAATACGAATGGTTAGAAAAGAGATATTGAGAAAATGGAAATTTTAGAAAAATCATGTAATGAAGAGTATTCTGTAGCTATATGTATATGTATATGTATATGTGTTGACATACATGCGCTGGCGCACGAACGCATTCTCCCTTTCTCTCTTATATATTAAAATTAAGAAACTAGTGTTAAAATTCGTCGCTTTTCAGTATGTACAATTTCAAGAATAATCTTCCATCAAAAACCTTTGTATTTATCATTTTGTAATTGGAATGAATTTTTCATTTTTAATGCATTCATATCAGTATTTACGATGCATGATTCAAAAAGTGACTGTACGAAAATCGTCTTAATGTATATTACTACAGAAAATTAAAAAATACTTCATCATACTTCTGCCCCCAAATCTCTTACACCTTGTTCCGCTATTGGAACATATTTATCATCAATTTTGACAAGTAAGATAACTTTATCCACGTGAGACCGCCGATTAGGGTCACGATGATTCGGAGACCAACAATGAACAACGCATCCTTCCATACCTCTTTCAGGTACCCAATGTTGCCATCCAGATCTACCACCCTGTTGTCTCATTCTCTCATCTGGCCAAATTACGTCTATGCGGCGACCCAAATTAATAGCATCATACACTTGATTAGGATCTATGATCTGATAACAGATAAATATATATAATTTTTGATAAACTAAAGCGAGAGATGTGTCTCAAAATAAATTTTGTTTTCTACTTACACGTACTCGTTGTAAGATTTCATCCTTTTCGAGTTTACTTGTGAAACTCGTTTCACTTTTCGTTTCAGTTTTAATATCACTATTGCTAAGAAGACCGGCTAAACTGGCAAGCGTCGAACTTGTAGGTTTTCCAACCGAAGCCAAAGATCCTCTGTTTCCACCTAAAGATCCAGTGTTTGCTCTACCCAAAGAACCACGTCCAGTCGATCCACCAATTTGACACCCAGAGTCTATAGATTGTGAACCAGATGTATTATGACCTGTTGATTGTCCATAACCTACATTAAAAATTTTATTTTTATATTGTAAATTGATCAATGTAGATGAAGTATGATTGGAAATACCTAAATGAATATTATATGTAGTCATTGCATACACTCCATCATTTCCAAAGCCTCCATCATCTTGAGATCCTGTCCCTCCTGATGAACAACCCTGACCACACCTTCTTCTGATTCTATAAATAATGCTTGTAATAATAATAAACTTTATGAAATACACTTTTCGTTAATAAATTATAGTTTATATAATTATATGACATAATAATAAGACATACCTTTGCCATAGTTTTAAGATATTGCTTTTAATTACACTAAGACTCAAAGGTCCACCGATTATGGAACATAATTGTTCATTAGTCTCTGCATAACTAGTTGTTAATGGTGAAACATAAATCGGATACCCAATTGGTTGATCACAGGAACTATTTATGATGTTCCTAAGAGCTTGTTTAGCATTTTGTATAGAGCCTCGCTCAGGGTTTCTATTTCTCAAGTAAACTAGCTCTTGTTGCTGTCCAGCCCACAAGCCACGAACACATTCACGATTCATTTTAATCACCCGAAAACTTAAAAAGCGTTTGTTAAGCATTATCACCTTATATTCATCAATACCGTCATCAAGTACATGTCTATAAATAGAAATAATGAATTATAATAATGTAATAAGTTAACATTTTATAAATATCGCACTGTTAAAATACCTGAGAGCTAAAAGACTGGGAGCACCATTTAAGACAGCATTTCTCCACAGTGGATCCGCTTCATGACTAATCACGAGATTTTTATCGTGGCTATCTATAGCTTCATAAAGAGCAGACAGTTCACCATACTGCTCTGGACTCATGAAGTGATCTTGATGTAGTTTTAATGCCATTCTTACACCTTTTGCCACGACACTTCGTAATAAATCTACGTCATGTAAAACCCATTCATCTCGAACAGATGTTATACGGAAATCTCCTAAATATATAAATGTACTTCTTAAACATTATTCTTAAATGTAATCAATTTTTCATTATTTATTATAAAATAATGTACCTTTAAAAAGAGCATGTAGACCATATAAAAAAAATTCAACACTGGAAACTGTGTTGTGAGATAATGCTCCTAAAACGCGTCTTCCCAAAACACTTAAAGCAAGACACAAAGATACCAATGACGAATTTCTTGATTTGTCTAATGTCTAAAACAGTTATAAATAAATAATGTTATACAAACGTTAATATAATTTATATATGTTTGAAAAACTACCTTGTCTTGTTTAGTAACGCAATACTGTATCCAATCCAAATAAACATTACAGAAACTACTTCTTGTGATGCCACCTGTTCGGATATCGTAATCTTCGTGAATGCTCAAGTTAAAAACTGGATCCAAATCAACGAAATTTTTTTCAAGTGTTATTTTTAGGGCATCCGAAATATCAGAATTCTCCAACCAATATTTCAGTTTTGGTGATTTAACAGCATAGAAAACAATACTTTTGACATAGTAAGTAATCAGTACTTTACGAAATTCAAATACTTGGAGCATAGAGACTGCTGAATTATCTGAGATCGAGTATCCTTCTAAAATGTATTTAGCACTTGCAACTTCCCAAGCTAACCAGCGTTGACTAAAAGCTGCGTTTACACTTAATACGTTTGAAAAATGTCCCATTTCACAACAACAACAATTGTCATTATCTTCAACTCCTTCAGAGATTGCTTCTACCTAAAAATCAAAACATTTTCAAATTTGAGTGTGTTTGTTATTTTGTTTAGAATTTTCAATATCTAAAATAATATATATACTTCTCTTTGCTGACAATATGTTCCCCTAAATTCAAGACCTCTTAATTGAAAGGTTACTAAACCGTTTCCTAATTGAACAATATGTACCAAGCAATTCAAGTAATCAGATGCTAGTAGAAAACAATCGCCTTGTTCCACATTTCCCCACCGACCAAGGGCAAGGTCTCCATACAGGCTATGTTGCAAGGATCTTGTTAATTGTTCATAGAAAATTGAATTCAAATTATTATCATCTGCTCCTAGGTTTCGATCTAAATGCGAAGACATTCGGGTATTCGAGTGGTCTACTCTTCTTGTCTTATAATCTCGTTCCCAAAATTTCACTGGACGTACATATGATGATATAAATATTGCACTGCCCAAAAGAGGATTTAAAGGAGTACTTAAAAGTGCAGAAATCCCTGCTTGTAGGAATAGCATAGCAGAATGCGGAACAGAGAAAGGTTGGGCAAATGCATGAAACGCACTACCCCAAGTAATTTGCCATGGTGCAATATATGTAACTACAAATCGTATTTTCAACAGTAGTTCATAAATTTTTGCGAAAGCTATTCCTGTGATAAAATAGTCCACCAAAAATGTTTCACTGAGATTTCGAAAATCTAGTTTGAAGAACAGAACAGCAAAAATCAGAACCATATAACGCGTTGATGGATCAGAGTATGCAGATCTTAAAGATTTTAATCCACATACAACTATAATCAATGCTCCCACACTTTCTCCAAACTTAGCTACAATTTTTGATGAACATTCTGTAAGTGCTCCCAAAAATACAACTGGATAGAGAACATTCCTTTCTAAAAAGCACAGACAAACATATGCCTTTTCAAACCACATAATCTTCACAGGTTCACGAACTTCAAATTGTGCATGTTCATGGCTACGTAATACTGGTCTTGATAAGCACAACCATGGCAATTGTTTTCGAAGTTGTGGTACAATGTAATGTAGCAAAAATCCAAGACAACTTGCAATACCCCATAAAACTGGATTCAGTTCTGGTTGTAAAGCTGTAAATACAGTTGAACAATGGATTCCAAAAGATAAAGTACCTATCACTGCGCACACTATTAAATCATTTTTTAATCTTGCATTTACTGTTGCTCTTAATTTTTCAGGTAATGGATCTACCAATTCTGTATCCGACATTTGTTCACCAACTTTAATTTTTACATGTTTTTTTCTTCCAGAAGTTCTAATTTTTGCTTGTTTGTATGTTGTAGGTACAGTATCTCTACGAGATGTATTCTCAATGATTTTAGCTTCTTTTTCTTCTGTATAAATTTCTGGAGACCACAAATTTGTTTTAACAATGTCCCATATTACTGTAGGATCTGAAGATGATCTACTTAAATGGTAAGATATAGCAACTAATAAACCCGCAAAAATAGAGAATAAAATATGCTGTGAAGATTTAGGCTCTGTAAGTGCTCCGTAAGCAAATCCATACAATATAACAACAGTGACTATGCTGCGACAGAGACAATATATTGAAGAAATTAAACTTGTGGTTGCATTTCCACCAAATACATGAATATCTATATGTTCACAGAGATACATTAGAAAAGTATTGATTTGTGGAAGTAACCCTAAAGAAAATATAATAGGAAAGCATAAAAGAAAAATTAATAAAATATTACGAATCTGTAATACAACATCATAATCAGCAATCCGTAAACCATATATTCGAAATTCAGATGCTTTAAAATTTCTCAAGGATTCATTAAAGATTAATATGAATCCTGAACACAATATATAATATACAGGCCGAGAAAATACTATAATACGATTGAAGCCATGTGTTGGGGAAGCTGCATCAGGCTGAACGGATTTTAATAATGAATATTGACAGCCAGCAGTTACAAAACAAAACATGAAAGCAAATATATCTCGGTAAAATCCTTGCTGGAGCAATACGAGACCTAATCCCGCAACAGCAACTGCTAAAAACGTTGAAATAATAGTCTCAAATATTGTCAAATTTCGATCTAATAAGGCCAACAAAAATAAACGATCGAATCGCACTTTGATATGCGGTAATTTGCCAATTTTCCATTTATAATAGTATTGCTTGTCTTGTCTTGATTGTTTAGGTTTGGATTCAGATCCATCTAAGCCACCAATAAATCGATTCCAAGATAAACTTGTATTTATGTCACCCACTGCACACGTCTGCAATGTTAAGGCAGGCCTATCTCGGCGATTTGAATCTGCTGGATAAATATTCAAATTGAAATATCCCAATAAATTTCGTAATCTTTGATTTCTTTCTGTCATTGATTCTATACGTGATAATATGTCTTGATGGAACTGATCTCGTTCTAAGGTTTCGAGTTCATATTGGATAGAATTTCCATTATTTTGATGAAATTGGTCACGTTCCGAAGTTTCCACTGGATTTGACGATAATGAATTTTGTGCTTTGGTTTGATTGCTTTCTGGACTGGACAAAACGGGTGGTGTATCTATTATAACACTCAAGTCAGGAGAATTCAAAGATAAACTACTATAACTATTACTCAAAGAGTCTATTAATTCCCAATTCGCATCATAATGTAAATTTTGATTAAGTTGCTGACGTAATAATGTATTTAATAATTTATCGTTATTGTTAGAAGGAACTTGCGCAGCTGCAGCAACACCAGATCCTTTCTCATCGAAGGTGTAAGCTAGCCAGCGGCCGTTTTCATCTCGAAAATAAGGTACAGCTGCTTGTACAGCATCGTTACGATTAGCAACTAAATGACATTCTTCGTTTGATATCAATCCAAATAAAGCAGTAAGTGGAACGACGTTATCATCTCGATTCCGATCTCGTGGTACACGAGGCGGTCGAATCGAACATTTCAAAGGACCACGTCTTTTTCGTGCCGTTCGAGTCTCTGAATTGCGGCTTAATCTTAAATCTGAGACGGTACTAGATTGACCTGGTAATTCTCGGCCAGATGTCAATAATGTAGCTAACAAGGAAGATGCAAGACTAAGTGTACTTAACTCGTTGTTTGAACCGCTAGTTTGCTCGAATCTATCAGATCTTCCATCTCTTCTTCTATCTTTTTCTCTTTTGCCTTCTAATGTTCGTTTTAATTTCTGTCGGGTTTGTTCAGTAGTTGTAACATTATCATCTGTAGCTTCTATTGCAGGTTTTGGACGGCTTTGTTTAGGTATTGCACCTTGATGACGTTTGTTATCTGTTTCTACTTGTGGAAGTAACATTCTTTTTACCTCATTTTCCATATTCGATGAATATGTTGTATACTCAAAAGGCATCATATTAGATGAACCAGAACCTGGCTCTTTACTATGTGATCCTGTGGAGCAAAAATTTACGAATAATATTACTTTTTCCCGTAACTCTTTTAAGAATAAATATCCATTTGATATAAAAATTTAAAAGTTAGATCTTACCTTTATATGCTCGCCAGTCTATCGTGCAATCATCACCTTCAAATAATTGATCTATTCCAACTATACTTCCAACATTTAAAGGATCATCTATATTTTTCGATTTATCTTGTTTATCTTTAAATAAGTTCTCTAAATCCGAGAATTCACGGCTGCTTTGGCTTGCATTACTATATCTTCTTTTAACACCGGATTTTGGTTCTTCAATTAATGCATCACGAGAATTTGCAGAATCATTATCTACACCACCATCTTCATTACGTCTGAATATGAGGTCAAATTTAAGAAATTTATAGATTAATCATTTAATATTTACTTTCATTATATTTAATTTACCTTGAAAATCTATCTTCAAATCGGCTAGTACTAAGACTTCTGTCCCGATTAGAGGTAGCATTAGTTTCACAAGTCTTCCGAGTAAGTAATGGACTATAAGAATCCTGAAGGCTAAATCCTCCGGAACTTTCATTAGCAAACTGCTCATCACTTTGTTCTTCTATAGGATGTACTATTTCTGACCCATAACTAAGATATGGTAATAATTGTAATTGGTTTTTTTTTAATGTATTTTGAGGTAATACCTTTAAAATACACACAGTTTTTTAATATAATTTTTCATATAAGCATATATATTACTACAACCATATTATCATATTGATACCTTTTTAGTATTAATTGTTTCAAGACTTTGTGGATGGAGAGGTAAATTATTGTCATCTGTAGTGTTTATATTTTTATTAGTAGCACCAATTGTTTCAAGACTTTGTGGGTGAATAAGTTGTTGATGTGGCTTTTTTGTAATAACCTTGTAAATAAAGAAAGTATTTTAAATATATTATTTAATCATTCGTTTTTCCAAATAAAGAATTCTTTCATTTTTACCTCTAAAGATTGTGGATGTGAGGAAATTTTATTTTTTTCCGTATCTTCTTTTTTGGATATAATTTCTAAACTCTGTGGATGATCATTCATTAAATGTGTTTCCATTGGAATTGAATTAGAATTGAGACGCCGAACACTTTGGTTTGATTTCCAGTAAGGATAATCATCTCCATGGTGTTCCAATTCTAACGAACTTGTTTGTTTTATTTGACTTTCAGAACCTGTTTTACCAAGACTACCCTGTTTGGAATGACGATTTCGTGAATCTTCAGATGCATGTCTGCATAATTTTCTTGAACCTTGTCGATCCTCTTCAGTAATTACAACACATTTCTGTCTTTTCAACCTTCTTTCTATATGCATTTGAAATTTCCCAAAAGAAATATTAATATATATAAAAATAGGTTAATATTGTATTATAGAGGTTGTATCATAAAAATTACAAAATTAATACCATTTATTATATTTCGAAAACATGGTTCATGATATTGTGCAGAACCTAGTTCTGTTTCGTGTATATTTATACTAGATACCATTGGTTTAGTTAGCTGTTGTGCTTCTTCTGAACTTTCTGAGCTATTTTTTCTGTGAATTTCTACTTTCAAATCTATAGTTGAACTAGGCTTATCTCGATTATATTCAGATGTTATACTATCTGCATCTGCATTTTGCACATTAGATTCAATAAAAGAGTTACGTGATGAGCACTCTACAGGTGGTGTATCTGTTTTTCCTACGTACAAAAATAATACATTGATGGCAAAATTTTTAAAATATAATTGATATAGTTTAAAAAATTAATTGTATAAAATTTAAAGATTACTAAAATTTTAACATGTAAATGGTAAAGTTAAAAGATAGATTTAAAAAATAAAAAATATAGTCTATAATACCACTTAAGACTTGCAGTTCTATTCCATGATCTACTTGTTCCTGTGATTGTTCCCTGCATTTATTACGCACTGTGCGTCTTTTTTCACTTTCTGATCTTTGTTGGCTAATAGCTTGACCTGATTCTTCTAAACACTCAGTTGTATCATACATGCAATGAAGTGCATGGTTAACACACTTTATCGTACCAAAAAGTGCTCCAATTGAAGAACAATATGCTATCCAAACATATAACGTTGGTGGAAAATACTATAAAATAAAGAATAAACATTTTAGAAGTTTATATAACAATTATATGGTATTTAAGTGTACAATTATGAAGAACTTATATACATAGATATGCATTTGTATACATATGTATGTATGCATGTATGTGTACACAAATCAAAATTCATGAAGTCCAAATAACAAAACTCAACACATGTTATGTAAATGTACCCGCGGTTAATGTAAACACATACAGTTTATGTTATTTATCTAAAATGAATGACTTGCAACTAAAATTAATGCACACATATAAATATACTTACAAGATATATAGTAAATGGTAAGCAAAGTAAGAAAAGCCAAATGTACAAGTGAAACGTATTTGAAAAAACGTCGAGATGGGGATCGTAAAACCAGCCTCCTGTCAGGCTCGCCCAGACGCCTTGTCTTAAAATTTCCAGCGTTTGAGAACCCATACCAGTTGCAAAAGTGCTCCCTCACCATCTTCCCATCACTTGCTGTTTTACAGCTTTATTCGTGGTCTGTCTTTTCTATTTGAAAAATTATGTGGCGAACAATAAGGCGATACATTTTATCTTGGTCTTCTTAATCAATGGATTTCGCGCACACGACTTACTGACTTCGCAGCCATCTTCACATCTCAGATGATTTTGAACATGAACAATATGATTTCATATATGATCAAGCTTCTATGATGTTTTACAAAATTACTTTACACGAATCGTTTATCGACACTTATTATAATTGGTAAAAAAGGCAATAATACAAGTGAAACTCATCTAGTACTGTTCAAATATTTCCAATATTCGTTAAAATATATACTTGAATTGATTAATTGTTGATGGTAAATATAGTTTCTTGTTGGACTAATTCGCGATCATCGTGTTGCGGATAACCCTTATACAATTCAAATATCATAAGCAACCTTTCAAACGTCCTTTCTATGAATCGTGGTCCAATATATCACGTCAACGGTGGGGCCGTCAAAACGAAACATGGCGTCCGTTAGGTTATTGCTATGAGTGCTGGTTCGTTTTCTATCATTAAATGTGGAATCATCGTGCGTTTTGCGGGCTGACGCAAAGCGTCGTGTCCTCGAGGAGGCAAACACGTCGCTTTCAACCCTGCATGTCTCTCGTACATTATTCCTAGTGCCGATTCAATGAAAAGAATCGGCCTTACCAATAGTGGCTTGTGGGTATACACACCCCGACGCGAGACTCCAAAGTGGTTTTATGGCATATCGAGCTTTTTTCTACTCTCTTAAAATTTTTTCTCCAACACTACATGGAAGTATGGTCGACGAAAAATCACAAGATCTTCGTCGCTTTATTACCGGACTCACGAATCAAAATGCTGCCGGTCACCGTTAAAGTGTTTTTATGCAAGGGGTGTCAGTGATCACCTCTTTTCATCTTGTTTTTCTTGTAAAATTTGTGCGTAAAATTAAATTATTGTCAAAATATTTCATAATTAGTTTACATTCGTGTATTGATTATGGTTGAAGAAGAAACGTGTGTTAAGTGAACATGAATTGTGTAAGGATGTGTACAGTGTTAAAAAAATAATGCAAGGTGTATATTAGACTTTCACCACTTCTTATATATGTTTGTTTAGTTTATTTGAGACAAACTAATAATACATTTAAAGTGTTCTATGTTATTTGTGATTCTATTAATAGAATATTACGCTAAGGTTACAAAACAAGAGGGTGTAATTTCCAAAAAGTGGAAGACTAAGAAGAGTGTGAGGCCATATGCCGCCAGCCGGGCTATCGGCAAGAGGCTTGTCTACCTTGATGGACCACGGACAACCAGATGCTCGTCATCGGAGCGAGCGATTTCTACTTCATCCAGAGAATGGATCCTCTAATTCTCATAGTCCTAACACAGCCAACTCATCTCCACGATACCAACATAATAGTAGAACAAATAATCATTCCACAAGGTATAAAGTGTGTTATTATTATAGGCCCATAAATGTATAATGTTTCACACACTTATGATAGTGAAATAAAATATATCTCACTTAAATTTTGCGCATTTTAGTTACGGATATTTATATGGGCGTACATCTAGCAACAATATGTCTGATAGCAGTGTTTCTGATACACATAGTGGCGGTACAGCAAGAACTGTTTCTCAACAGACTAGTCCATCTCATGGTACACATTCCTCTTCCCAGTCGAGGCAAGACAATAGTTCAACAATTTTTACAGCATTATTTGATTATGTTGCCCAAGGCGAAGATGAATTATCTTTACAAAGAGGTGAAACAGTTGAGGTAAATTGTTTATTATAAATATCTATAAAATTAAATATCTTTGATTAAGATGCATATATATATTTTATTTTATATGCTAGGTCTTATCTAAAGACTCAAAAATCTCAGGTGATGAAGGATGGTGGACTGGAAAAATCCATGGAAAGGTTGGTATTTTTCCAGCCAATTTTGTTGCAGAAGCAGAGAGTATTGATCGAGTTTCATCGGTGATTGATAAAGTTCAACCGGTTGAAATTGACTTTGAAGAATTACAATTAGAAGAAGTGATAGGTGTTGGTGGATTTGGAAAAGTTTATAGGTATATAAAATACTATAAAATATTATAGTTAAATCTGCTAATAGTTCTTTAGAAGAATATAATGATTTATAACATTTTAGAGGATTTTGGCAGAAACATGAAGTGGCTGTTAAAGCAGCCCGCCAAGATCCAGATGAAGAACCAAGTGTTACATTAGAAAATGTTCGACAAGAAGCTAAATTATTTTGGTTATTGAAACATGAAAATATTGTGCAATTAGAAGGAGTTTGTTTAAAAATGCCAAATATGTGTCTCGTAATGGAATATGCACGAGGTGGTAGTCTGAACAGGGTTCTTAGTGGTAGAAAAATCAGGCCTGACGTACTTGTTGATTGGGCAATACAAATTGCTCGTGGCATGGATTACCTTCATAATAAAGCACCTATAAGTCTTATTCATAGGGACCTAAAAAGTTCTAATGGTAAGGCAATTAACATTTATTAATTGTAAATAAAATATCATTACTTCATCATTAGTTGAATGTATATATCATTATTTGAATATATATATTTTTACACGAGATGTGTTAGAGTAATACATATTATTTTTTTTGATAACAGTATTATTGAGCGAGCCTATAGAAAATGATGATCTACAATATAAAACTTTAAAAATAACTGACTTTGGATTGGCAAGGGAAGTTTATAAAACAACTCGCATGTCAGCGGCTGGCACATATGCTTGGATGGCACCAGAGGTTATTAAAAAGAGTACTTTCAGTAAAGCCAGTGATGTTTGGAGGTCAGTTTTATGTACCTCCTATATCACTTTAATTGTAATAAATATATCTATCTAAATAGTAAAATATATCTCTTCTTTTATTAACACACGAATACATCTACAGTTATGGCGTACTTCTTTGGGAACTTCTAACTGGTGAAACACCTTATAAAGGAATAGATGCTTTGGCAGTAGCATATGGTGTTGCAGTAAATAAACTCACATTGCCTATTCCATCAACTTGTCCTCAACCTTGGAGGTTTTTAATGGAAGGTACGTAATTATATAATTTAATACAATGTAATAAAAATACGTTTATGTAAACATGAACTATTTTAATTTGTATAACCTTTAAAATAAAAAATGCTTAACCATTTAGCTTGTTGGGCATCTGACAGTCATTCAAGACCAGGATTTGCTGAAATTTTAGTAGCATTAGATGAAGTGCGCAGTGCATTTGCAGCTACACCACATGAGTCATTTCACACAATGCAAGAAGACTGGAGGCTTGAGATTGAACAAGTTCTTCATGGATTGCGCATGAAGGAAAAGGTATAAATTCAAAATTTCTTTGTTTTGCAAAAAAGGACTTCTACAAAAATAAAATCTTTTCATTAGTGTAATCAGCATGCGCATCATTTATATCAGTATAAATAATGTTTATAATCCTTCTTTTATATGCTTATGCAAAGGCATGCCGTTCATTAGAAGAGGTAAGATAATGTGTAATTACAGTTATTGACATTAATAATTATTTTGGTTTATGACAAATATATGTACCTATCTATACTGTATTATCACTACACAAATTTTTTGTTTGCGAAAACGCATTTGTTTATCAAACACATTATTATAATTTTTTTTATATGTTTGTTTATTAGGAACTGCGCTGCAGAGAAGAAGAATTAACGAAAGCACAAGTGCAACAACGACAACATGAAGAAAACTTAAGGCAGCGGGAACAAGAATTAGCTGCCCGAGAAATAGATTTATTAGAACGTGAACTTACTGTAATGATAATTCAGCAACAAAATACTCCTACACCAAACAAAAGACGCGGTAAATTTAAGAAATCGAGATTAAAACTGAATAAAAAGGAGCCAGGAAGCAATATAAGCGCTCCTTCTGGCAAGTATACTGTGTTATAATTTATTTTAACAATTTTGCACAAACTTAAAATGCTTTAATTATAAAGTTAAATAACCATCATATGTTTTTATCCCTATAGATTTTCGTCATACAATCACTGTTCAACATACAGCGTTAGATCGAGGAAAAGTACGAAATCCATCGAGACCTAATAGTCCACCAGGCTCGCCTAGTATTCCACGACTTCGTGCAATTGCATGTGAGTACTTTGTTCCCAAGATTTTTAGTAGTTCACAATTTCAATAAATAATGAATGATTTTGCTCTAAGATATTTTTTTAGTATTTTCAAGAAATTTGAATTACACTGTTTGTGCTTTGTAGTCACATTGTATTAATTTAACATCGATTTTTATTAGCATGGTGTGAATAATTGGATATATTTTGATATATTTTTGAAAAATTACATATATATGCATATAATCTATGTTGTGTTTTTTTGTTTCCTTTTTCTTTTTTTATTCTTTTGTAAGAATGTAGAAAAGAATGGTAATTTGAAGATTAGAAGAATTATATAATTGTAATCATTTAATATAGAAAACCAAATGCAAAACATTTTGTGATATTGAAATATTTTTAAAACAAATTTTTTTAGAAAGAAATTCTTTATGAAGATAACTCTTAGACAAAAGAATTTCTTAATAATGAATATTACTAATAGTCCTCATGAAACACCTTTATCTTTTTGAAGCGCTCATAAAGTTTAACAGAGTCTAGGGTAGGAGGGAAACTTAGTACTGTAGTGAGTAGCGTTTTGTTTTTTGTCTTCCTCCTTTAGTACCAGCAGATGGAGTAAAGGGTAAGACTTGGGGACCATCAACACTTCACCAACGCGAACGTGGGGCTATTATCACGCAACCACCAAATCCTGCATCTCCAGGTGGCAAACGGTGGTCTCGCTCTGCTCCAGATCTTGAAAAGACACCCCTGCGTACCGCCCTGTTGGCACATCGTTCCCCGCTTCTTCAAGAAATAGGTAACCCCTCCTCCAGAAAGTTGTACTCCTCAGCAAATAATTTGATAGACAGTCAACCCGGATTTAACTGTCATACTAGGATTAGCTATAACAACATTCCAGAAAATTCTAACAACATTGTGCAAAGTTCGAGCTGTCCACCTTGCAATATAGGTGAAGATTCAGTTATTGTGGACAACGATATTTATGAGTCTGTGGTTTTACATAACAAATCGGCAGATAATATTAAAACTCATTTCTCGGATGATCATTCAGTTATGGACAATTACACAAAATCTACAGTTGGAAATAATTTAAAAGCTTCACCTCCTAGGAGTCAAAAACATGTGATTGGTGACTGGGAACAATCGTATTCCTCAAATTTTGTACAAAGCGTAGCGTCTAGTTTGGTTGGTACTGCGAAACGTGTAAAAAAGAAGAAGCGCGAGAGAAGTAAATCGAAAGAATCGAAGCGCAGAGATAGCTCAGAATCACGATTAGCCGCTTTTGCTGATTTCTTTCGTTCGCCCTCTGGATCAAGGAAAAGCTCCTTAAATTCTCCGCATAGTACGGAACGAAAAAATTCTGTTACCATTAAAATTAATGATACAGACGGATTAGAGTCAAGCCCTGAAAATTCAATAGGTAAAAAGTTTCACCATAAATCCAGAATTTCTAAGAGTCCATTAAGAGTCTTCAATAAGATGAAGGCTTGGGGAAGTCGGGATGCTTTAGATGATAAAACTGCTGTTGTTAAAGTAGAATATAGTGCTCTAGACAATACGATATCTATACCACAATTTAATCGACGTGATTCCGATCAAAGTAGTGCAATGCCTAAATTCTTGACTGCTAATTCACGCGAAGGGATAGATTTCGAGAGTCTCGAATCAGAACTTTGTAATTTTGATTCGGAGCATTCAAATGATAGTTCCATTTCGAAAAATTCTTTAGGTTTATTCTCAGATAATAAATGCAAAAAATCCCCTACCTCTTTTGACTATGTTAGTGGTATATCAGATGCGTGTTTGAAACAACGCGCTCCGCAAGTAGATCAAAGTTTCAAATTGAATTCCTCTTTAAGTAAAAAATCAAAAAGTAACGAATACTTGCGAAGTTGTGGAGATCATGTTGATACTATCAATTCAGTTATACATGCATCTGGTTATATACAGGATTGTGAATGTCAGAATTCCCAAATCGATTATGAAGGAAAAAAAAATTTAATCGAATCCTTAAGAAATGCTCCTTCCCATAGAAGTTCAGAAGATGTGAATACAATTATTTACAACTCACCTAAGACTTCAATTGCAGAGAAATTTTTAAAGAAGAATGATAAGTAACATTGCATTTCACAAAGATAAAGATGTGCATATCACTCGTAGATGCATTTCACGAAAATGTCTTCTTTTTGTTTTATATGTTTTAGTAACAGTCCTATATTTTCTTTACTGCAGGCCTTTCTGAGGAAAACATCTATCCCACTCGTAAGTCTCTTTATATTGCTGCGCAATTGTTTCACATTTTATAAGAGACCTGATTGTTTTTCTTCTATATCACTGGCCAATGATATTTTTATTTTTTCCTTTTACATTATTACAAAAGTAAAGATCTCAGATGGATAGTGCCTTTATATGTTTATATTTTCCTTCTTTATTTTTCTTTTGCTAAATTGTATTTAAGTAGATTGTGCTTAGAACTATTTTTATTAGAATGCATGAATATGCAGTTCAGTTAAATTTTTTATTTGCTGATTATCTAAAAAGGATATCTTTAATATATACATATATTTTTAGTGATACATGTACAGTTGCATACATTTAATGATAAACTATGTTTCCCTTTTTTATGTTGATAATATGTTTAAGATTATTTTATTCTGTTGAATTTTTGGAATGGTACATATTATTGCTATGTATCTTATAAGAAATAATTTTTAATTTTACCAGGAATCAGATGAAGAATTGAAATTCGTTTTATCTGCATAAATTGATAGCCTTGTTAATTAATTTTAATTGATGTCTATCAAATTACACAATAGATATATCATTTTAGGATATTTTAATAAAGGGTAGTCAGTACCCTGCAATAATCTAAAAACTATTTATCCTAATTTAAACTGATAAAAACTTCATATTTTGAACTGTAATTTAATGAGTATATAAAGTGTAAATGCAGTCTTTCTGGTGTTGGTTCTTTTCTGATGTTATCTGGAGTATATAACATTCTAACAAAGCAGAGCTAACAGCCTCTTACTATGTCAAAAGAAATCATGTGCTTCTGCCACTACAACAAAAAGTTCTACATTAAAATTGATGCCTTCAATTAGAGGCGTTTATGGAACAGAATGTTTTTACATAATTATACAATCCCCAAATTAGAAAGAAATTAAATCAAAATTAAAAATTATTATGCAAAGTATCATATATTGGTTGCGAAAGTAGAGTTGTATCTTTTCTTCATTGCTTTATATGCATCTAGATCAATTTCAGATTTTGTTAATTATCCAACCTAATTTAACAGCGATTTCATTTTTGTATTATCATAGATTTTCGATATTTTTAGATTCTGAAATTTTGCACACGTTACATACAACACATGAAGCAACACGCACACTTGTATTTAGAAATAGAAATTTTTTCAATAAAACCTTTTCAGTTGGACACATTGAATTTTGTTTTTTCGTTTTCTGAATTTTTACGCTCGGTTTGTGGTTATATTTACAATATTAAACAAATATATATATTTTAATTACTACGCCTATATATTGAAACAATATATTTTAAATATTATCCATGTAGATCAACAATTTTTAACATACTTGTTTTGAATAATTTACTAACTAAGAATGAAATAAACAATAAATATTTTATATTATTTTTTTCTATGTAAATTAATTTTTTATATAACTACCTATAATCGAGCGTAAAAGAATCCTTTTGCATGCTTCCAGTAGGATCCTAACAGTTAAGGCCATTTGGGTTTGGTCTTTTTCTTGTTTTAAAATTCCAATTTTATTTGTGATAAGCACACTATTGATTTTGTATATTCTTATCATATATTTATTTGAGTACAATATACGTATAAAACATTTTTGTAGCAGTATTGTACGATTATTTATTTATTTATTAGTAAACAAACAAAATTTATAATAAATATACATTAAGAGAGAAAAAAACATTCTAAAATGAGGAAATGAAAATTATATAGGGCAAAGAAAATTTTATTTAAGATTAGTTAAAATTAGTGCTTATACATATTGTCTTAAAAATAGTTTTTATCTTCTTCTTTCCTTACACTCTGCTTTACTTTCAAAGTTTCAACATTTTTCAACATTCTTGGTTTACTTTCAAAATATGGGTTTTACGCATTTAACATGAATGTATTTTAAATAATAATGTACAAGCTTTTTGAAAATTATTGATAACAAGAAATGGTTCAAAGTTCGTGGCATGTAATATTTTAATATAATGCACGTAATACATTGTGCTTATACACATAAATAATTGTAAGTAATGCAATAACAAGTAAGCATGTTATAACTTTGATACTAAGCTGTTTACATTAAATTTAATATAATAAACGTATGTAATATTTATAAAAAGCTTGTTTGCACATAAAATTTGCACATAAAGGTAAGGAATAAAAAATAATAATAGTGACATAATATCTTAATCAATTTGATATTATGAAAAGGAAAGTAAATACTTTAATCATATTTTGTAATTCTAAGTACACATATTTTTATAGATATATAATAATATCACCATTATTATTATAAAAATCTGATTATTTTTGTAGATTATGCAACCTTACCACCTGATCTCTCAACTGACTGGATAACATCAGATTATCCTTTGAAGCCTGGGTTAACTGGACCTTACATTATGCCAATGCCTGTACCAATGCCAACTCTTTACAATGGGGAAATGAAGAAGCCAAAGTTAAGCATAATAGAACTGGTTTTATACAATATCGCAGCTATGTTAGCTGGAGTAGCTACTGGATATGATGTAAGAATGTCAAACATATCTCCAATTCATCCAAGATTATATCCACGGCTTGGTGAATGTGAAGATGAGCCCCCAAGGTGGTGGTTTCAAGCAGACACTGGATCAAATCGTAATTCTGGTTACCTTGGACCTGATTATGAATTTAGTTCAAGTAGTGGTTATCCTCATAATACGTATCATGGACCAGCTAGACATTACAGGTATGAAGTTAAAACATTAAATTTGTAATAATATTTTCTCTTTTTTATATATATCATATATTAACAAGTTCTTTATATATTTATGTTATAAATAAGACAATTATTATACAGGCCATTCTTAAGTAATATGGGTGCTATAGCACCTGGTCTTCCACCCAGTGTGATGCCTGACAAACCTCTAAGATTCACTGATTCACCACAACATTATGCAAGCAATACAAGTTCTAATGCACCAACACCAAGTCCTAGAAGAAAGAGTAGCAGCACTAGTAATGAAGATGTGTACATACATGATGCAGGAAGAGTTGATCGGATGGAAAGAGTACCAACAATATACATGGGCAATGTTGCTCCTTTTCCAGACTATGGACCTCCAGTATATACAGTTGTTCCACCAGAATATTACAGATCACCAGAACCAACATATTTTGTACCTACAGATTACCAGTAAGTAATTCATTACTTTCAGACATGAATTTTTAAATATTATAGTTACACTTAAACCTTTTTTCCTTCAGTGATAGAATGCTTGAGTGTTCCGAATTTCCACATGCTTATGATAATCCAAGCAGCATAAATAGTCCAGCTCGACCAGTGTCAAGACTTCCTTCGTATACCCATCATCGTACTTCATCAAATGTCTCAAACGCGAGTACATCGAGTCAAAGTAACATTAACCCAACATTTCGTTTAGAAGATGAGGATGATTATTCTTTATATTCACCTGGACATTATTACCAACGATCTTCAAATATTGTCTCAAATGTTGGAACGTATAGTCCTAGTATGCTTAATCATGAATATGGTTCTCAATTACTGACGCGTCAGAACTCGCACGATTCGAATTCAAATTCTGGAGAAAGACCCAGTAATTTAGAGGTAGTTAGTCGATTACGGTCAAGTTTAAAACGATCTAATTACTCATATAATTCTCCAAATAAAAGCGTAAGTAAAAATAATTCCGGTTCGGGTACTCCAACAAATCCTACTCCACCAGATTCTTTAACATCTGAGGATTCAAGTTATGTTTCAGCTAAGGATAGCCAGATTTCTATAAGTAGGGTTCGATTTTCTCCAGTAACATTTGATCGAGATGGAGTTTCACGTGAACATAGAGAAACATTACTTGATATTCCTGTACATGGGCAAAATCAAGATGCTACCGTACCCTTACAAGCTAATCGACGGATGAATAGAAGTAGGAAACCAAGTATTTCTGAATTAGAAAGAGAATTTTTGTCATAGCATTGGCTTATTTAAAATGAAAAAAATGATAAGAATTAGGGATTCGAAAAGTTTTGTCAATCTTGAAAGTAACACTTAATTGCAATCACACGAATCAAACAGTTTATGATGCGGCAGAAATTTATCGAATCATAACTAGAAAATACAGCGATGCACGTTGTCAAAGCACTGCCTCCTGCAAAACATTTTATCATGTATTGGTCATCAAGTACAGTAAGAATGTAACATTCCATATACTGAGACATTCTTATAAAAGACTCTTGTATTCAATTAGACTGTTTTTAATTTGATAAAGAACTGATACGTCTCATGTATGTTTTGTAGAAATAGTATAATTACCAAGATGACAATTCTTGCATTGACCATCCTGTACTACACAATGTTTTTAAATCATATTTTATGTATTCATACATTCCGCACATCCTGCATCTGCTGTTAGCATCTAGCATATAATTATCGTATATTTCTATTATTTGCATGAGTACTTGAAAAACTTTGGAAAAGGATAAATATTTTTATTCAAATACTCTGAAAAAACGTATATAAAATCGTATATACATATTTGTTATATTATACAGTTTAAAATATTAGCTCCTTTTTCAGAATATTAAAGTTAAATTCTATACATTTATTTGTTTGTCTAATATCATCTTAGAGAAATGAGACTTTGTTGTTCCTTTAGTTCTACAACTGTCTGCTCATATTTATTACAAATATTAATGCTAATCATAATTTACATTCCATCAAAATTTTGTGACTGAAAAAGATAGTTAAATGTTGAAACTAATTATTGCATAACAAAATGAAACATATAATCAGGAAAACATTGATGATTACTTAATAGGATTGTTTATGAACTTTTTTTAACATTACTTTATGACAATATATGTATGTATATTTGTAGAGTAATTTTATATTGTGAGCAATAGATAATAGTAACCTTTCCTAAAGTCACAGTGTTTTCCTGCATATGCTTAGGTATGAAACATAAGGAATTCATAAGAATTATAATAGATATACGTTTTCTTTTGATATTAAATTATCAGGTCTCTTATATTATTTTATTAATGTTTAATCTTTATACAAGTACCATGGCACTAGATACACGTGTGAAAAGTTTGTACAGTAGCAATTTTAATGCATTTTTAAGCTACTAGAATAATAGGTTTAATTTAGTATGCCATGTGCAGTTAAAACAATACTTTTTTTATATATGAAAATAGTATGCATTGAAACAATTGGCATACATGTAGCAAAATGTTTGACATACTTAGTTCATTTATATAGCCATCTACTGTGTGATATACTTTCAAAAAATTTAGAACAAGGACACTCCATATACATAATCACTATTGTATATACAAGTATACATATATTGGACAATTATTGTTTGTTTAACAATGTACTAATGATCAATACATTCCTTTATATTGGTTGCATTGTATAAAGTATGTGCATGAGTGCCCTAGAAATTATTTTGTATTTACTTAAAATGCTAATACATGATCATAATACTGAGAGTTATACAAATTTGTTTCCTGTCTTTTTTCAATCACTTGGATAGAAAATAGAATGGAAATTAATTTATGAAACTCTCTATGATGGTTTATATTTTGCATTTCCATAATTGCTAAAACAAACTTAACTAATCTTGATTTTTATGCGTGTATGTGTTTAATTTATTGATTCTATACTAAACAACAACTAACGTATGAGTTAGATTGAACTTACAAAAGCTAATCAAAACTTATTTACATGTTGCGTATGTTCTACGCTATTTTATCGAGAATCAAAATAATTCTTTTTTTCTTTGACCTCGTATGAAATACTAAATATGAGAAAAAACAAATCTTTATTTCAAAACTTATATGTTTTTATAATGATTTCCTGAGTAATAATCAGTATTGTAGGATATGTCTCAATATATATAAAATATAGAATTAAAGAAAGAGAAAAGGATAAACTTTGAAGAAGTATTTCCTGGTCATTTTTAACTTTTAATTAATTTCTTTATTTAAATAATTTTTTCTTAAATAATTTAATTTCTTTGTATAAATAATTTTTTTATCCATTTAAAAGTTTTTGTACTGCTTCACTAAAAAATTCTTTTCAAGATAAAAACCAACCAAGTATTGAAGGTATACTTAAATGTTTTTGAAACAGAAATACTGGAGCATTAAATTGGCATTTATACATATACAAAGTTATTAAATGCATATAATATTAAATATTTCATCTGAATCACACTTATACTTTTTCAAAGTTCAACTTGTGAAATCTTGCATATAATTAAAAGTAATTAATCGGTTGACTGAAATATTTATGACGTTATTAGAGACCTATAGAATAAATATTTCATGGATATGCCTTTCTATGTTGTACAAAGATATTCTGCGGTGCTAGTATCATGTACTTAATATGTTAAGAGAGACAAAAAAGTTAAAAATGCTTCCAAGGTAATTGAAAAATATTTAATGAAATCTTAGAATGCTAATATCAATACTTGTTTATAGTAACCATAACTTACTTATACCGAATGTAATATTAGGCAGCTATCAATTATCAATTGTGTAATGGCATATGATTGCCAACAGTGCTAGTCTAAGCTGTATTTATTTTTTATATATTATAACTTCTTTAGCTTAAAATGAAACAAATCCAGTTTTGTATTTCATTAAAGATCATTTATATATTATATGTTTTGTTAATTAGACAACATGTATGAAGAAACATTCAGAATAACTATAAAAAAAATATAACTTCATATATATATATATTGCCAGTAAATATATTCTCTAATTCATATGTTATAAAATTTTATTTATACAGATAAAATGATTATTTTTAATAAATCGAATCATTTCTTTATTTAAACAATTTAGTATGACCAAATATTGTTATTCTAAACATGTTTCTTTCAATATAAATTTAAATTGTAAATATTTTCTTGTTGAAGTTACACTAAAACTGCATGCTGCTTATAAATAGTAATTTGTACAATAACACCTATGACCAAGATGATAATTATGAGATAAGTGTGCTTTTAATGTACACAAAGTATTTGCTGTGGTATTTTCTTCATTATTTGTATGTTTATTTGTTGCAAAATATATTAAGCAATTTTATTATCCTCAATTATATTTGAAGATAACTGATATTGAGGAGTTTATCGCAGTTTTATCACAATTTTTAATTATTCGATATTCATGTGTGAAATTAATTTTTTGTCAGTATTTTTTTGTAATATATAAACTTAGAGGACGTAGAATGTACTGCAACTCGTAAATCCGTAATTACTGACGATTTATTTAAATTTTAAATTACTCTGTAGTTGTAAGAATATACTAATAAGCTAAGTGCAATGTGTTCCACGTGTATTTAAGTAACAAGTGACTGCTTTGGTGTGCGCCTTAAAAAGTAATGTAATGCAGAACCCAAAGCTTGAGAAACGAATCTTTTATGTAATATAACTCTAATAACAATTGTACGAAGATGGTAGGAATTTCAAAGAATTTTCTGCGATGAAAATAGTTTGCCAAACAAAGATATTGGGCACTGCATGATCACTAATATTTATGAGAAACTCTAAAAAGCAGAATGATATATGAGAAAAAGAAACATCTATCCGATTTATTATACAAAATTACAAAACAAAAAAAATGTGATTTCGTTGAAGAAATGCAATAAGATATATTGTCTTCGATTTTTTACTCAACAAATTTAAATGTAATAAATCATACGAAAATTGAATGGGAAATGTATTGATGCGGTGTCTGATTTGCACTAAAAATTCATGTATTTTTCCAAGCATTGTACATTATTCTATAAATATTAATTATATAAATTATAAATAGTAACCGGAGTATATATATTATATTAATTACTATAATTATTGTAACATTAAAACATCACAAATTGTAGGTGATGCCTTATTATTATTAATAATAAATCATTTAAAATAAAATAAAATTCCTTCTATTACCGTATTTTTATAGTAAAAACTGCTTTTGTATATTTGAAAACCAGCAAATGATTTTCTATTGTCTAAACAAAAAAAGAATATAGTAAAATATTTTTTATTTTTTATATTTAAAAGATGAAAATTATTGTTTTATTGTAAATTTTAATATCATTTTGTTATATTCAATAATTATTAAATAAGGTATTGCTGCAATCATAATTATGCCATTAAATATGGATTTTCATGGATGTAATTGTAAAAATATAACAATTACAGAAGGAATATTTGGAGAAGTCTGGGTTGGTAAGCTGTGATTGATATGATCCTTCTCCCTCTCTTTAGTTTGTTATATAAAAGTAATGTAATTTACTTATAATATTTAAAGTAACAATAAATTTTTATAATCAGATAATCAAGATCAAATTTTTAATGATCCCATACCAAAAACTATAAAATCATACACTATGATAAATACTAACCGAATGGAAGTTGTTGTTATTACTTGGGGTGCTACAATTATATCTCTAAAATGTCCAGATAAATATGGACATTCTGCTGATGTTGTCCTTGGTTTTGACGATGTAAAAGGTGTAATTTTAGAGTAATAATTTCTTATCATTATAATAGTGAAGTTAATAGTCATTATTAAAATGCAACTATTACAGGATACTCAAATCCTATAACAAACCCATTTATTGGTTGTATATTAGGCAGATGTGCAAACCGTATTAAAAATGGGCATATTACTATTAGAGGTAGAGATTATGAATTAACAAAAAATGATTTTAATGGGAAACATCATTTACATGGAGGAGTAAATTGATTAGTTACATCATATAAATAATAAACAATATTACATTATATAAATAATAAGCAATGCTCTCACTAGACAAATGGATTTGGGCGTAAAATTTGGGATTCATATATTGCTGGATGTTCAGTTATTATGAGTTACTTAAGTCAAGATGGCGAAGAAGGGTATCCAGGCGCAGTGTTAACTACAATAAAGTTTAAGTTAACTCCAGAAAATAAGCTTGATATATGTATGAGAGCAACAACTTCAAAACCAACAATAGTGAATTTATCACATGGTTCTATGTTTAATTTAGCTGGACATGTAAGTAATATATTTTTAAATATACATTTAGTAAAATGTGTAAAATGTAATAGGATTCTGGAGAATCTGAGTTACGAAAACATAAAGTACTATTCAATTGTGATCGTTGGACATTTGCGGATTACACAGATCCAATTCCAACAGGT
Organism: Bombus waltoni; assembly: GCA_014737395.1. Lineage (NCBI taxonomy): Eukaryota > Metazoa > Arthropoda > Insecta > Hymenoptera > Apidae > Bombus > Bombus waltoni. The sequence continues at coordinate 7,965,659 of JACXII010000008.1, forward strand.
GCTATACGTGGTGTAGGTGGAACAGTGATGGATTTTCGAATACCCAGAATTTTAGGAGAATACATGGAAAAGGTATAAAATAACTGTATTTTTTAAAGATATTGATCTCTTTCCTTTAATTATTGCTAGGTTCCACCTGGAAAAGGTTTCGATCATAATTTATGTGTTACAAAAAGTGGACAATCTGGTAGTTCATTTGTTGCCAAAGTATGGCATGTAAAAAGTGGACGGTATATATAAATCAAATATATTAGTTGTTTATTGAGTAATATGATTGTTTTAAATATATTGGTGTTTAGTGCTTTAGAAATTTATTCAGACCAATGCGGAGTACAGTTCTACACTGGAGGCCGTTTACCACCTTATATTATTCCAGAATTTTTATCTAGTTATGATTTATTAGAAGTAAATCAATATTTTAATTATCAACATGTTATTTATATAAGTAATAGCTTGTATATTATAAATTTAATTTGATTATAGGACATTGAAAAAGCTGAAGAAATTGGTGAAGTTTATAAAAATAATGATGAAGATGAGGAAGAAGAAATGAAAGTTGAAGAACATTATAAAAAAATAATGACTGTGCCTAAAAAGATAGAATTTATTTTAGGAAAACATGGAGCTCATTATAAAAAGTATTGCGCTTTTAGTATTCAACCACAAAATTATCCTAATGCAATATATTATGTAAGTATTTCTTATGTATATATAAATGATAATAGCACTTTGGCTTTTTTAGTAAAGTTATAAAGATTAATATAATAGATGAATTATTTTCAGTCACATTTCCCATGTTCTATATTATATCCTGGTCAAGTTTATTATCATGATCTGACATATAAGTTTGAAGTGCATCTTGCAAATTATATGTAGGAACTATATGCAGAATTTTATATCTATGTTAACAAAAATAACTTTTAATAAATGTAATAGTAATAGTAAATAATTAATAATACATACAATAATGTTTAGATATCTTTTCTTCTGTTTATGTTATTTTTTTATCGGATTTAATCTTCTTTTTATTGAAAAATTTAGATATAGTACCTATTGTGCTACCAAAATTTTTATGAATGATTAGTGTACGTTGAATCCAATGTGGGAGTGCTTTTATTTTACAACTATAGCGTTTATCTAATAATATTACCGTTGAATAATCATTAATGTGTCGAATAGCTCGTCCAATACATTGGTTTACTGCCTTCATGCACGAATTTTCATAGAAATTTTGACCAGCATCTGTTTTCTAATAAACAAAAAGTAAATAAACGTATATGCATATAAATTATATAACACTACGTGGTTTTCCTTGTCATAATAATGAGACAGAATAAATACATACAATATTTTCGTTTAAATATTTCATCTTCTCTTGTAATTCCAATGATTTAATATTAGGATAAGGCATTCCCACAACTATAACACATCTTCCCAAATCATCAGAAAAATTTAATCCTTCACTTAATTTTCCTCCCACCACACTAAACAATAATGATCCATTCTGTGAATTTCTTGGATTTTTTACATGAAGTGAATATTCTTTTAAAACTTCATGTACCTATAATGTATAATTTATTTTAGACTCGTACAAAAATTTTACAACAAAATTTGTAAAAAAATTATGTTATTAATACCTGAGAAGCTGATTTAGGTTCTCGAAGAACATGTTTTTTTAAAGACAGTTTCCTAATAATATCAGATTTTTCTAAATGTTTATACATTAATTCTTCAAAATTATAGGAGGGTAAAAATACTACAATACCAGCTGGTATGATATTACATAAATTTAATAATGCCCTCCCTAATTCATCTAACTGAAATATTTTTATTGTGAAATTTATTATATTTTCTATCATTTATTTTAATTATTGGAATTATTTATATTATGATTTAATTATTATTAAAATATCATATTTACCAATTTTGTATTTTCTCGATTTTGAAAATTAAATTCAAATTCAATGCCAGTTGGGCCATGAGTTGTTATACTACATAATATGTTTTCTTCAGGAATTACGTGGTCACATGAATATGTGACAATTCTTTCAGATGAAGCACCTGCTGCTATGAATAACTGATCTGTAAATTCATTCATTGGTGCCATTGTCCCACCAGCTAATATTACAGCTCTAGCATCTCGAACTGTTAATAATTATATATATAAACAAAAATTATATAAAATAATGATAAGAACAACGTAATATGAAATACTAAATTAGTATGAAATATTAAAATGAAATAAATTAAATTAAATTAATCTGCATACTAATATCATGGAAGTGCGCTGCTGGATTTAATAAAAGGAATTTTATGATACTTTGTCCAACAGTTGGACCTGGAATAATAAATATACGTCCATCACTACAGCTGCTTCGTAAACATTCTAAGAAACTTATAATTGTCATCATTGGATTATTTGAGTGATCTTCATCTAATTGAATGTCTGTGATTGTATCAAACTCTGTGCTTTTTGTCTTAATTGAATTTAAAAACTGTTTTACACCACATGTCTTTGTATTGTAATTATGAATTTTTAAATTTGTATCATACTGTTCTATGAAACCTTGTAATTTATGACTCAGTCGAGAATTTTTAATGAATTTCAACAATTCAAACATATTTACTGTGTCAATGCCTGTCATAATTGCAAATTCTTCTATCTTATATAATTTTGGAGATGCTTCTATATTTATAATATCATCAGGATTTGATTTTATAGTAGCCCCCAAAACTGTTATAAGTTTTCTCAGACAAAAGCTCAACTGAGTTAAGCTTAAAACATTTTTTGCTGAGAATAAAGTTTGAAATCTAAAATTAATATTATTTATATTCTCAGATATATTAATAAAACTTATAAAACAATAATAATAATAATAATAATAATAATATTTAAAACAAAATATGTTACCTTTTTTGATATTGGGAAAGTTGGCTATAACAATGCAATAAATTTCTGCCTGTAATTATAACACTATGCATATTTTCAATGGCTTCAAGTAAATTATGTGCTTCATCAATTATTAATATATTCCCTTTCAAATTTATTCCTGAACTAATTCTAGTGTTCTTATGCAATATGGTATTGTATGGCACTAATATTAGTTGACTATATGGAACAGCCTTTCTTGATGCATAATATGCACATGTTTTAAGATTTTCTCCTTTCTGCACAATTTCTTCAATATCCTGAATCTGCATTAAGCTTTCTCTTATTAGTAAATCTTGGTTTCCTGGCACAAAAGGGCAACTACTTGTCATTTTTTTTCTTTTAAGAACTTTTTCATCCTTAACAGTTGTCTTTTTCCTTTGTAATTGCAAACAGCATTCATTTATTAAATTTAAATGTTTTAATTTTTTTACATTTTTATTAATGCAACAATTTTGCCTAAAATTATTAACAAAATCAGAAAAAGATTAATTTATATTTTATTTCATTTTCATAACATAATACTTAAAAACCACCTAGATGTTAACGTTATTACAGATACATTTTTTGAATAAGGACTCTTTCTGAGTTCTCCTATAAATTGAGATAATTGAGAATGAGTCCTAGAGCAAAAGAAAATTTTTATGTTCTCATAAATTTCTTCTTTGTATTCATCTTCAGAACTTTCTGAATGTTCAACATCTTCTAAAAGTAATTCTTCCTCAATGCTTCCCTTTTCATTATTTGTATCAACTGAGTTTTTGTCTATTTTACTTTTGTCCTTTGCAAAACTTCTAAATTTAGTAGATGAATCCTTTTCCTTACTATTCGTACTTTTAGTTGTTTCTTTTAGAGCGTTCTTTTTTCGCTCATACTGAACAATATTGTTTAATTTTGTTTGTAATGCTTGCCTTTTTCGGTTTAATTCTATTTGTTGAGTTTGTACAGAAAACCAATTATCAGTGGAATTAATATATTGTTTAATTTGTTCATCAAGTTCAGAAATTGAAGTTGTCAGTTCATCTTTTTGCAGTTCTTCATAATCAAGTAACCATTTTAAAGCACCACAAATAATTGACATGGATTTACCAGTACCAGTTGGACTTTCAAAGATTCCTAACTTAGCATTTTCCAAACATTTATATAACTCCTTCATGAACTGAGTTTGTATTGGATACGGAGGGAAAGGGAAAGGAAATTCTTCTGTAGTTTCCATATTAGTAATTTAAAACTAATAAGTTGCAAATTAATATGACAAGATTTTCTACCACATACTATTTATGCTATATATGCTATTTTTGTTACTTTTTTAAATATTTTGAAATAACTAAAATACACAATAAAATAATAATAAAAAATAAAATTGTTTAATAAAGTATTGTTACGGAATGTGTATTTGCGGAAAGTTACATATCGCGTATTTACATACGTACTGCATATACGAATAGCACTTTCAAATCAAATCATAGAAGAACGCTATGAAGTGAGTTAATATGTACATTGACTGAAGAATCAAACTTCGCGCGTATACAAAATTTACGAATAGTGATAACAGGAACAGATTTCCTTGCACGCTTAAAATGACGAATTTAACAGAATGTACAATGTAATCCGGTAAATATACGATATATGAAATTAGTTAATTAAACAAAATATTTAAAAAAATTTCAAATTTTTAGGTTATGATGAAATAGTATCACTGTAGAATAAACCAGTTTGGTGAGAAGTGTATATACATATTAAGTAGATATTATCTACTGAGTAAAATCACGTGTTTGATAAAAGTATAAAATTATTAAAAATGATAATTCGAAAAAGAATTTGGCCTCGCACTTTAAGCGACTTCTTTTCAATGACTTTTATATTAACAATTATACCAATAATATATTGGTTCCAACTATGGGTGGTTTTACCGGTAATACACGAACATGGATCATTGCCGTATATTTTGCATTTCCTGTTTGGAAATTTTATCATGTTAAACATAGTCGGGAATTTTACATATATAATATTTTGCGATACTAGCACTAGAAGAGATATTATGCCAATAAGTGCTGCAAATACTAAAGATGGTTGGAGATTGTGTGCTTCATGTGAAACTCTTGCACCTCCACGTTCATGGCATTGTCCTACATGTAATATATGTATTTTAAAGAGGGATCATCATTGTATTTTTACTGGATGTTGTATTGGTCACTATAATCACAGATACTTTATTATGTTTCTTCTATATTTATTTGTAGGGACAACATATAGTTTTTGTTACAATAATCTCTTTATTTGGAGTAGAATGCATTTTGAATTTCCTATGTCACTTATTAAAATCATCTTTCCTTTAGCAATATTCATTTTTGGATTCGATGGTTCTACAAATCAGTTTTATCTCATTCTGTATATTGTATCTGCAGTAGGAATGTTGTACACAGGAGTTTTGTGCATTTATCATTTTTGTCTAGTGCTTAATGGTAATATAGCTAATGAGAGCAATAAGAAAATACACATATATAACTTAGGTTGTAAACAAAATATAAAGGAAGTATTAGGTGATCGATGGTACCTTACATGGACACTTCCTTATATAAAATCTCAATTACCCCATAATGGTGTAATATGGGATACATCAAATTCATGGCAATATACAGACTTTAAAAACAAATAAATATAAATTGTAAAAATTTTGTATATTTATGAATACAAAATAAAATACAATTAAACAATTTTGTAAAACTTATAAAAGTAAATTTGTTAAACTGATTAATATGTATTATATACTGTATATATCACAAAGCATGTATTTTTTATTACATTGATACAATACATTTAAAAGTGTACTATTGAAATAGATTAAAATTCAGATTATTGTTTACAATTGTACTTTAACAATTTATTACAAATATATGAACTTAATTATACATGATAAATCAGTACTTAATTTTTATTCTTATTATAGATAAATTGTACAAATTCAAGAAAATATTACAATAAATGCCTTTTAACAAAATAGTGGAAGAATTTGATTTTAATATCTACACATAAAAGTTTGATTCAGTTTATAAAATATTTGTCTAAGGATTGTCGATTTTACATACATAAAGATTTAATAATTGTAATAATTTATATTAACATAATATAATTGTACATTGGTAGGACTAGTTTCATAATTGGTGTTATTATATGATGTTATATAGTGAACTTAAATATCTTTTACTACATATTTTTCAATTTAATACAATAATGTCAGATGTACAAGTATATCATATTTGTCAATGAACATTAAATTGTAAAAAAAGTGTCCTATGGCAAAAAAAAATAATCTCATTATAAAATTTTATACATATTATACTTACATAATTATCACTATGTCTTTTCCACTATAATCAAAAATACAATACATTTATAACAAATAAGAATAAATACATAATATGCTTTATGAATAATGATTTTAGTCAACATCATTTGAAGAAGTAATTAAGATTGTATATCTATCAATATTACATTCTTGTAAAAAATTTTATGATTGGAAATGATATATGTACAATATATTTATAAGCATAACTATGTCTTCACAATTTTGTTATTAATTTTTTAAAGATGTATTCCTTTTTAAGTTTTATATATCCAATTAACAAAAATAAAAATCACATTTTGCAAGTAAGCTAACGTAATGTCGTTTTCTATAAGTTCTTTTGACTGCAAATTTTATACAGACTAATATAAGTATGATAGCAGATGCAACATACAACACAACACAAATACTTATATCGAAAATTGTAAAATCCCATCCAATTTTCTTATTATTTGTATATTTACTCAGTACTAGTCTTTCTTGTCTTATTTTTAACTTATTGCCATTACCATCCTTATGTGTATTGACTGAATCATAATAATTTATTCCTTTATAACTATACTTTGTTTTAAGGTAATATAAAACATGTTCTTCATTCCAAGTACCATTTTCATATCTACAATTTGGACAATGTTCAACTGCTGGATATTGAATTTTTTTATGTTTTGGGTCTTCTGTATCATCGCCTGACAGTCTTGCATTTACTTCATTATGAGCTCGCCACAACCATAAGATACTGTCATTAGCATTAGACACATTGAACATTTTGTTTTTTGAAGCCATTTGGACAAAATGTTGAGCACAATCAGCACATCCAAAAAAGTTTTGTATGTATCCATGCATTGCTTCTAATATTTTTCTTGGTTCATGTACAACATCCTTATTTAGGATAGCAAAATTAATTGTCAACATATGAAACATTGTCCAAAGACCACAGGGATACCCGCGATATCCTTCTTTACTGCCTTTACATCCAACCCACTTTGAAGGTCCAGAGTACACAGGTGACATTTCTTCTTCTACAGATTTTACTATTTGACTAAATTCCTCCCCAGATATATTATTTCTTTTTTTAATAATATCTCTAGTGATTTCTAGAAAAATGTTACCATATCTCAGAGGAAAATAGTCAGCCAATACATTTAAATATTTTTTCAATGCATCCATTTTTTTATCTTTTATTATTTTATGTAATGGAATTTCATGAGAGATTGAATATCGTAAGGCATTTTCCAAATCAAGTTGGTATAAATGATCTCCACTTATGTCTGTACTGTCTGGCTGTGGTGTTGTTTGTAATTGTTTTGGAGTACTAGTATTTAATTTATGATTTTCATTCTTTATTGAATCATTCTTAATAGGATTTTGTTCCTGAATAATTTTTCCTTTTGAAATCATAAATTCTTTAATTGCATTGAAAACACCTTCTCTTGTAGGTATTCTGATTTTAACAACCTTTTGTGTCTCATTGCGAATTAAAACTATCAAACTTGGAAAATTTGTGACTTTGTTTGTCTCACATAATAATTCATTGTCAGATAATACTCTTCTTATTTGAAATGCTGTAATTTTGTGCATATCTAATATAACTTCAGCACCCAAATGTGAATCTGTCTTTTCAAATAATAAGAAGACATATTTTACAGCATTTGGTATAGCCTTCCAAATATTTGTAGTTTCATAATTTCTATAATATTAAAACATAACAATAATTAGACTTTATTATTTAAAAGAATAAATATAAAAATTAAAAAAGTATAAATTTATATACCTGTATGGTGCTATATTAGGCCATGAAATACCTCTTCCTTCCTGTTGTTCTCTTACCAACAAATCTATTAAACTATGCCTAAGTTCATTAACATCATCATACTTCTCCATCAATAATCCTAATGAAGGTGGATGTGCATTCACATGAAAGTATTTAAGCATGGGATAATGCATAATTTCATACTCTCGACAAATTGGGTTATTATCATCATCGGCACAATCTATTGCAGCAATTACTACAATATCTTTCCATGCTAAAAATATTATTGAAATAAATTATTTGTAAAATAGGATTAATCTCATGTATCATACATACTTGAAGATCTTAGATAATACATATTTAGATTTGCCAAAGCATTTTTAAAAACATACTTGCTTAATAATAATAAATTCACGATTGTATATATTTACTTAAATTACATTCATAGATTATTATAATATACAGTAAATATTATAAAAAGCGATATGTTTTAAGAATTATATTAAATAAGATATGTTCACACGGATAAATATGTTAAGCCATAGTGATACATTTTTAATGTGAATTATTAATTATTTTATAATCGTTAAAATTATCTTACCGTAAATATCATTAGCAAAATCTTTCCACACCGGTGCAAATCGAAGACAATAGCCACACCAACTATTGTAAAATTCAACCAACCAACCCTTTGTATCTTCGTAAACGGATGACTTAAAATTAGTAACGTTTAAAATAACGACATTATCACTAGTATTATACAATCCTTGTGTAGGTATTTGACTTTGATATGGTTCCTTTGCTACGGCAGCATTACAATTCACTATTATTACACTGATTAACCATAATTTCCACAACAAGCTAACGTAAAAATGATCCATGTTTTCTTTTCTCAAATCGAACCTCTACTAAACGCCGTCGTATATGACGTGATACTAATGTGCTACCAAGTGCTAGTAATGCTTTTATCAAGGTCCAATATATGTATATATGATTTCTACATAGGGTACGTCCTCATGAAAAATATCACTAATAAAACATCGATATGATTTGTGAATACATCATAACTATTAGCAAGTACTAATACGTTAAATGTTTATGTTTCTACAGAAACTGAATTTGTACGAGCAATGGTATTAGCATATTGGAAGACTTCTTTTAAACTATTGACAAACTTTTTAAAGATTATGCATATTATATCATAGATATCTTTGTTGCAGTTATAATTCGTATCAAAATCAAATGATAATTCCAAGATTTTTTTATAAATATTCTCTAATTTACAAAATTTTATATTTAATTTTTATTATTGTTTCAAGTCATGAATTTCTTATAAATTTATTATTGTTAGTTTTCATAAGATTCAGATAAAGATCTATAAAAATTTCTGTGGATTACTGATTACTATAATTATTTATAGTTATGGAGGTAATAAATGACAGGTAAATAATTTATATTAAAAAAACACTGTTTATTAATTGTTTCAATTAGAATTGCCGCTGCTTATTCCTATACAAAGTGAAAACAATAGGATGTTAACCTTAAGGATAAATAGGAGGTTTTAGGATGGTGGAGGGAATAAGGGCGAAGGTATGTATGTTTATTTATTATATAACACCTATTTACGGATATATTATTTAACCAAATCAACTGATAAAGAATATGATCGGTATAAACCTTGGAGCAGCTTACGCTCTTCCCTACTCATAAAAGATTTCGATGCTTCTTGAACATTTTCTGAAACGTTCGACCAGTTTCACCCCCAACCATTGGCTTGTCCAGGTCGGGGGCCTGACGATCAACGATTTCTTACTGTCTTGAGGCTTGCAGTTCTTCTAGGCTTGAGACTTCTCAGCCGGTAAGGAATGCGATTCGGATCATATTCTTTGTCACAAGCGCGAAAAACCTTCGGATCTTCGAAATTCGAGCAAGACAAACATCTTCAGATATCTTGTCTTCAACTTTTCAAAACTTTCATTTTTTCAGAGTGAAACTTCAAACTTCCCTCTATCATCCAATACCTCTTGATTCAAAACCTTATAAACAAACAAACAGGTTAGAGAACTTACTTCTATTTTTAATTTTATTTTTGTTTTGTTTCATACTTTTCTGTGTCTCGATCTTTCCGTTTTTTTTTTAAATTTTTCTTTTTCATATAAACATTTAGGAATACCACATTTTTCCCTGATTTGTAACACGTTTTAGCAGTTATGTTAAAAAAACAGAATGGCTGGAATATAATTTTTAAGCAAATAATTGAAATCAAAGAAAGATAGAAACAATTATATTCCAACCTTCACATATTAGCGTCATATTACAATACGTAAACCTTATCTTCATAACAATTCCTAAGGAAATGAAACATTGTGAAAATAAGGTTTTTTTTGCGTCCATTCTAACCTTACTCTTTCATGCAAAGAATATACTACACTTCTTTGCATATTAGATTATCCGATTAATTGATATTATACGATCGTAATCTAAATGCCGTGTATTAATTGCATATAATGCAGAACTAGGTAAGGTAAGAATAGTAGTAAGAATGTAGCGTTTGCATTTTTTGACCCGGTACAGTATTGTTAGAAGAAATTTGAGGTCAAAGGGTCAAGTCACACAAATGGTCTCCCAAACACCTGGCCTCTCGCATCACACTCGTGTCACTTAATATCGACCTGAAATTCATTAAGCAACAAAAACTATGATTGTTTGACCCATGTTACGGGTTACACTTAGTTACTACCGTACGATTTATCGGATGCATTCCTTGATGCTCCTGTCTTCCATTCTTGCTAACTTAACTACTTATTTGTACTTAAACATTTTTCTTGAAGTAAATATAAGCGGTCTACGAAAATATGAATCTAAATTATGAACTTTAGTTATAAGTGAATGATTATATAAATTTCGAAATCACTTACAATTGCGTTCATATGTGTATTCTGTATATGTAAGTATACAGTTTTTCATCCATTAAAATGTAGGTGTATATATATATATATAACACTGAATAGGAGAAGTACATTAACAGAATGTTTAGTATTTGCAGTTTATTCAAAGAAAGTTAATATTTGTGAGAAAGCACTTCAAACAGTAAAATTTTATTGCATGCAACTTTTTAAAACATGCTAATGTTTTGAATATTAATAGTTCTGACAATTCTGAAAATAATTTAAACTAAAATAAAAAACTCAAGTAAAACGTTAGATTTCATAATTGATAATCCAATATTTATCCTATATTTTAGTATTATTTAAAATTTCACAATAAATTCAATATTATACACTGTATATGTATATATTAGCATATGTGACTGACATTTAATTAATATCATTAATCTTTTATGAATAGATTTAAGTATTTTTATAATTTAATGTATTTTCAGGTTCATAAATACAAATCCTGGCGAGTTATACAATATCAAATCAACGAGTTTTGTATTTTGTTAGATCTAGTTATCTTAATTGATTAAATGCTATGTAAATGTTTTTAAAGGAGACACATATCCATGTAGACTGCTTATATTAGGCTGTGTGACAGAATAAAAAGTAAACTTACGTGGTGAATAAGAGCGTGATCGAGATCTATCGTAGCGTGAGCGACGGCGATTGTAGTATGGGCTAGGCGAACGTCGATAGCTTCCTCTGTAACTACTGTTTAGTGAAAGAAAAATAATACTCTTTTCTGTCTTTTTGTAAGTTTTATTTAGGAATTATATCTTAAAAAACTCACTCTCGTCTTCTGGGTCCATCCCATCCTCTATCATGTAAATGTGTGGGTTTTCCCATGTAAATTCCTGGAGTTGGTGTATGAGCTCTTTGTGTAATCGAAAAATCTACCCTTATTCTTCGGCCATCAATATCCATTCCTGTACACTGTTCTTTTGCTACTTTAGCATCTTCAGATGATTCAAAATATACAAAACAGAATCCTCTGGATCGTCCAGTCTAAAATATAAATATTTATGCATCAATATGTTATACGATTTTTAATAAATATATGGAAAATAAAAAATTTTGTTTGGTTTTTAAATACAATAAAATGTAACCAGAGGCCTTTAACGTTTTACGCAAACTTAATACATGAACGTTCTAAATCTCTGGTACAATTTACTATTCCCCCTTTTTCTTTTTTAATAGTTATGGGGTTGTATGTATATGTGAACATTAATGTTAGATCTTTCCACAATTAACATATGTTAATAAGTAAATATTATATTGTAGTCTATAAAACATTAATATTTAAGTACCTTTGCATCAATTACAACTTGTACACGTTCAACAGGTCCATATTTGGAGAAAATATGATGTATCTGTTGTTCAGTTGTAAAAATGGAAAGCCCAAATACACCTAAGCATCTGGAAGGACATGGATTATCTCTGTTTCCAACATGACGGCGTCTAGATGACATTGGGCTTCGAGAGTGTGAACGATAAATGTTCCTATCATGTTCGCGAGAGTAACGGGAACGAGAGTATGATCGAGACCTGCTTCGAGAATATCGACCACCCCTATAAGGAGAACGACTACGACTGCGACTACTACCACGGTGACCTGCACTAGCATATTTGCTACTGCGATATGACTTTCTTCCTCTTGAAACTGAACGGCTTCGTGATCGCGAATATTCTTTTACTGGTCGGTGAGATTCTTTACGTTCCCGTGATTTACGTGATCTTGAATGTGAACGTGAATCTCTTAAACCTCCATCTGCTGTTCTTGGCCTTCTAGGACTTGCACTACGACTACCACTCCGCTAGAATGAAGAATATAATTTTAGTTCTCTGCAAGTATTTTAATTTATTTATGTTCCTTTTACTTTTTAAATTATAAATTCATGAATATTATATAGAAATGAAATAAAAGAAATAATTTATATTATAAATTAGTTGAACTATAGTTTGAATTCTTCAACTATTGTTAATTTTAATAATCATGGAGATTCAAACGCTTAACCTTCTAAATTATAGTTAAAATAGAAACAATAAATTAGTTGGGTCAACAAATATATTTTATAAAAATAAAAAGGTTAGTAACACCGCTATCAATAAATCTGCAAATTTTTAAGTGTTTAAGAGTAAAATAGGAGCATTAAAATAGTAATATAAATTTAAAACATAGTTGAACGTTGATGGATCGATAATGGCTGTGATCAGTCGCATGTAGTTACAGCCATAATATGTATAAAATTACACGTAAAACTAATATTTAAAAAAGAAAAATGTAAGATTTACCTCGATATCGCTCATTATGGAACTTCAACTATGAATGAATAGTATAAATGTAGCAAAAACCGGTCAAAATGTTTGGAATAATGCACTGTAGCGTCAGTATGCAATAATGGCGTATAATCTTTAGACCGTTTCAGCGGGTAACAGCCGGAAGTGATGGTCCCAGGTGGTATACAAATGCGAAACATACCAACATCCGGTGTTGCCAAGAAACGATAGTGAAAATTGAAAATGGCGGTGTATTTCTCAAAATGGCGCCAATTCAAACATAAATAATATTGTAGATCCAGTGTTGATTGTTGTATAATGTTCAGATTTTTGTTTTTACTCCATAGTATATTAAATGAAATTTACCAAACGTATAGATTATTATTTATAAGGACATTTGACCCAGACTTTAAGGCATTTCGTTAAAATTAGCATTGTATTAATAAAACGCACTGAAATATATGAAACTATTATATTTAAATCATATGTAAGTTCAAATTAAAGTAAATATCGAATTAAAAAGTCATTGATGGGAATTTCAGAAAAAGAAAGATTTATTATATTTTTCATTGAGATAGTATGTTTATTATATCTCTTTTTATAATTGTTATATATCATATATTATATGGTTGAAAGAGAGATATTCTAGTATTTTTACATTCCAAATAAAAAAAATTTATTCTATTTTAAATACGGTAAAACGTGCATTTGTTTCTGTAAAACCGCCAGTAATGCACCTGCGCAGAAAGATGCGCGTGCTTCCTGCATCTATAAAAACTGTTCAGATTGCATACTGCGGCAGAATCAGAAACGAGGAAGATTCTCCGGTAGTCAGTAAACCATTTTTCTGTCGTCAAACGGATCAAGCTTTTTGTGAGACTTGGATCGGTCACAAAAAGCGGGATTCGCTTTTCGTATAGGAATTGGCCTGTTAAGGAGCCAGTTAATATATATAGAACGTTTGAAAATCGTGAGTAAATGTAGTGACTTTTTAGATTTTGTGTAGCGGACGATACTGTGACCGGTTGCTCTATGCTCTTCTTTATCATCGTTTTAAATAGAACCCTGTCAGTAATGAAAGTAGTCATTGGCTCCGTTCTCTGTGAAATCGCAATAAAGCTTAACCTTCGTGTTTCGTTATTGAATTTTCTATGCTTTATATACTAGAATTAATCAATGAATTTTATAACAATCATGGCCGCCAGCCGGTTTTCCTACCGTTTTATACTGCATAGATCTTGTGCTCGTCGTTAAGTACCTTCCTAAAATATCAATATGGATTCACATGTTAGTAATAACTTATTATTTTATTTTTCGTTGATTGTAAGGTTATTATATAAAGGATAGATGAACAAAATATATATTAATATAATGTGACATATTATCAGAAAGTTTGCTTTTTCACAAAGAAAATTTTCTTATGTTATGACTTTACAATAAGGGTTATTGATTTGAACATTTAATAGATAAAAATAATTTGAAAGGTTTTCAATACTTGACATCTTTGATTGTTCTAAATCTAAAACCCTTTGATTGTTTATTTAATAATATGAAGTTTATGATATAGAACTTAATGGAATGATAATAAGTAATTTCATGTTTGATAATTGTAGTATGTTATAAATAAAAGATATGATTTTATCAGTTATTACATTTTTTAAATCAAACTTTTGTTAAAAGATTACGTAGTTAAAAATATCTCTTGTAATTTATAGATTGCAGAAATGGAGGAAATACATCAACCGCAACAGGTTGGGCCTAATATGATGGCCAGTGTAGGTGGGGTTCCTAATCATTCAAATAATGTCAATCGGCGTAATCGAGTTCGATCATCATTACATAGTTTGATGATAGGAAAACGTCCAATAAGTGAGGCCGCTCAATTGGAGATGAAATCATTGTCCAACAAAACACCAGTTTCTATTCTTCAGGAATTGCTTTCTCGTAGGGGCACGACACCAAAGTATGAGTTAATACAAGTAGAGGGTGCTATCCATGAGCCTATTTTTCGTTACCGTGTTACTGTTGCTGATGTTGTTGGTTTGTATCTAATTTTGATAATTAAATATTTATTTTTCAACTTGTTGATTTAAATCAGGATACTTCCATTTTAAGATAGCAATTGAAACTAGCATCATAATATATATTTTTACTTAATTATAAGTCATAATCATTAAATATAAGTAAGCTATAACTTTGAATTAAACACATAGTTTCAATAGAGGTTAAGTTAATGTTTGTTTTATTTACTTTGGTATTATTTAGTGTAATATTATACATTTACTTTTATATAGAAATTAATTGCACATTTACATTGAGCAAAAATGTAAAATGATAAGTATCTGGTGATTGAAGTAGATCCAATTGTTTCAGCAATGGGGACTGGAAAATCGAAAAAGGAAGCAAAGCATGCTGCTGCAAGAGCTGTATTGGATAAACTGTGCAGACTAAATAATGAATCACCAGATTCTTCACTTCCAAATAATCTATCAGAGTAACAAATATATATTAACAAGCATATACTTTTCGTATGTAATTTTTTATATATGTACATGTTTAATTTAGCTTATTTTATACAGGTCTGAGAACATACAAGAATTATCTGGATACGGAGAAGAAAAAATAATTACAAATCCAATTGGAGCATTGCAAGAAATGTGCATGTCACGTCACTGGCCTCCACCAAAATATACAATAGAAAACGAAGAGGGCTTGCCACACGAGAGGCAATTCACAATTGTCTGTTCTGTTTTAAAATATCGGGAAGTTGGTCAAGGAAACAGTAAGAAAGTTGCAAAAAGGCATGCAGCTCACAAAATGTGGCAAGCTCTACATTATATGAACACAGAAAACTCTAATATAGACGAAGATGAGGTAAGACTATTTTGTTTGCTTATGTATATATAAAATTAAGTATAATTTTAATATAAGTATAATTTATATATATTTTTACACATTTTATATTTATATATAATTTATATTTTTTACACATTTGGTATGATGCAATAATATTAAAATATTGTTTATATAAGTTGTGTATTTGTATGTGTGTGTATGTTTAGTGAAGTGGAAGTGATTTGGCACTGGAAGCAGTATTAAGAAATATGAGCTACCTTTCTGATCACCCTGAATCTATAACGGATAATTATTAATATTTCAATTACACATTTTATATGTGTATTTGTATCGTAAGTCATTTACACAACAGCATATGTTTTTAACAATAACACGCTTGGATCATTTCCACTTCATTTTACTTTCAATATATGTGCAGTCATTGGAGAACTTTCTTCAATGATACGCATTTAAAGAAATTCTTACATATATTAATTGTCCGTTATAGGTTTTGCAAAGAAATGCAAATGTGAGTACCCGTTATGCTGATTTGAAAGGTAGCAAAATTTCAACGTTAACTACTATTCATAGCCTTAAGGTTTCACAATTTCATAAAAGTCTGAAGTCATCCACTGGTGTTAAACTTTTTGAATTACAGGTTTGTAATACAATTAATTGAAACACATTGGTTTCACTCTGTTTCAAAGTATAAAAATAAAAAGGCTGTTTGATTAGATTTTTTAATTTCATTAAATTTGCTTCATTGTTTCTTTTTGTTATAGAATACATGTTTGAATGATGCTGACGTAAATTTGGTACAGTTCTTGCAAGAAATTGCTTCGGAGCAGCAATTTGAAGTAACTTATGTTGATATTGAGGAAAAGTCTATCAGTGGTAAGTTATTCATTTTTTTATTTTTTATTAAATCAAATTTCATCAATTTATATTAGTTAATGTATTTTTATGTTTAACTTATTTATTAAAAATACAGTTAAATTAAAAACATGAATATAAAACTTAAATTTTCTCGTAATAAATTATTTTTCTGTAAGCACGAGATCCAAAAGTATATCATTTTCAGATGTAGGAATATCTTCACACAATTGTTCATTAAATGCCACTGCAATTAAGTGCGGCTTTTTTTGTTGTTTCTTTAAACATAAGTCCAAGAATTTATCATAATAGCCCATCCCATGTCCCAAACGTTTTCCTAATTGATAACATATACTACTGTAATTTTTAAAAATTAAAGCTTATCCAAATAATTTATACAAATTAAACTTACTTACCATTAGCAGTAAATGAAACACCAGGTATAAGTATTAAATCTAATCCACCTAAAATATATAATTTTATAAAATATTAAATTTTGTATCTTCATCAAGTTTTAATGAATTTAGAAAATATCAATAATATTATAATCTAAAGTGGAGCATGATTTTATGCATTAATTATTTCAGGTTTTACCAGTTTGTAATGCGTTTTCTCTAAGTTCATTAACATTCGGTTGTTTAATACTCCATTTGGTTAATGGTAGTGTTTCATAATCTTGCATCGAAAGTAGTTTAACCATTTCCATTTCTTTTCCTTTATATCTAGGAACAAATACGACTTTTTCTCTTTCAAATATATATTTTAATATTTCAATTGTGTCAATTTCATCTTTTGTGCTTAGATATAACGAAATTCTTTTGCTTTCTCGAAACTGTGGTAGAGAACATAGCTGCAGAAATATGTTTGTCATAAAGAGTTTCAGATAAAGGTATAACATAACCTCTTCTTTATATTATGAATACATGAATATATTATTTCTTTAATTTACTTACTTTATCAAATACCTTCATTGATTGCCTTTGTTTCTCTTCAGTACTAAGTTGTGCAATAACATCTTTCATTTTTTTACGTAAAGCACTTTTAGCAGATTTTATTCCAGCCATAATTTTTATCAATATGTACCTCTTACAAAAAAAGAATTCTATAAAACATGTGTTTAACCTATGACATAATTACAGTATATCAAATTATCTGTAATTTATATTTACGTATTAATCTTTCTTAAAATAATCCTTTATCTTATCTAAATGCTTAATTTTTTCAAGTTTACTAATTATCTTCATACGTTAGCTATATCATATTTCATTTATTTGAATGTCTAATACTTGTGCTGCTTTCTTTCATATAGTTCACTACAGTTAGAGCATTAATTGAAGAATTGTAAATAAAAAGTAATTCTTTGATTATTATTTCCATTATATGCAAATATATATATATATTTTTATATATTATATATATAAAAATATTTTATATATATTGTATATATATATTATATTATATTATATATATAAAAATATTTTATATATATTGTATATATATATTATATTATATTATATATATAAAAATATTGTATATATATTGTATATATATATTATATTATATTATATTATATTATATTATATTATATTATATTACATATAATTATATATAATATATATATATATATATATATATATGGATTGGATTAGATGAATGATTCCTTCCTTATTACAGGTAAATGCCAGTGCCTTGTGCAGTTGTCTACCTTGCCAGTTGCAGTTTGCTATGGTTGTGGTATTACTAGTAAAGATGCTCAAGCTAGTGCTGCTCAAAACGCTCTGGAATATCTCAAAATCATGACCAAAAAGTGAGCCAGCGCTTTGCTCCTGCCAGCCGTCACTATCAATTGTAAATCCCATAATAATTTACTGTCCAAAAATCAAAATAGCAGTGCAGATTCCAAAATTTTATCAAACAGTCAAGTAGCGGATAAGGGTAAAAGTCAAAAGCTCGATCACGCGGGGAACAAAAGTAGATTATCAAAGCCATCCGTCAGAACAGTAAACACTGCAATGGGGAATAAAGATGCTACATTGAATACAATCACCGCAACATCAACTGTTACAGTTTCTTCAAATAGGATGAATTCATCTATAAAAAAGAATAGTGGAAACAACGAGAATTTAAAATCTAATGAACAACTAACAAAAAATACGTCAATCGTAACCGCAAATCAATCTAGTTCTACTTTCAGTAGTGTAAGAGGTGTTACTGCAGCATGTGTCGGTGGTAACGTTTCTCACGAGAGTACATCCAAGTCCAAAGATTATTCCGCTAAGAAGTTTTCCAGTGAAATCGATTCGAAAATGAAGAATTATCAAATACAATCCGAATACAAAGAACCATCTGTAAACAATCAGGATTATAAGACACGAAATAGCGCAACTATGAACAACTTATCATCGAGGTTCGTAAACCAGTCGTCGGTTCAAACGTTGCACAGGGAGAACCATGGAACTGCTTCCAGTACACATCAATCTCGGCCAGCGTCACGGAACGATAACACCGCATTTGCCGTAGCTAGGAAAGCATTGGAGCAACAGAATCCCGTGTCGAAGATGACACCGATCAATTTTCCACCACTGCGTGCTCCACAGAGTATCGTGAATGTTCGCCATCCTTTTGTCACAGAAGCAAGAACCAAGCATAACGATATCGGTGGTCCAAACTCCAAATCCAAGCTGAACATGGCGAGTTCTCTGCAAAGTGGTGTGAAGGATCTCGATCATAGCAGGCAAACCTTCCATAGCTATGGTACATCACAAATCGCTGGTATTCCAAATGTTCCAAATTTAAGCAACGTCACGGCGAATATGTCACCTTATCCCAGACCGGAAAGCTTCCCTCAGCCAACCGTTGCAAGTGTGCTATTTCCCGACACATCTCAGTTTCCTCAGTCACCTCCATTCAGTACAACGCAAATTGGACAGCTGAATCAATATCAAACGTACGATCCTGGCAGTTTTGCAACTACACCGGTGAATGTGAACCCAGTAATTCCACAATTCTCCGCAGAGAGTTCTATTCCGTATCCGCAATACGACAATCCTCCTCAATTCGTGCAACCCAATCATTATCCGACTGCGGATATAGCGAACAGTCAGTATCAGTATCAAGCGGGTGTAGGACAACTACAAGAGTCACCGATGTTCATACAAAGCCTGCAAAGTCCTATCGCCGTAACGGATCAGTATGCTGCTCCAAATTATGCTAGAACGGTTAGGGCAGAATTGATACCGCGATTGAGGAGGCCACCAAGATTTAACAAGTAAAAATGATTTTTTTACACGCACACACACACAAACACAAACACGCGCACATACACACACAAATATATATAATATACATACACGATATATTCTCGAATAAAAATTCGTAGCCGTAAATGATAGAAGCATAAGAACGTGGAACGTAAATCGAACGATAACGGCACGAATTCATGGAATCGTATCATACCTTTCGATAGAAACGAAGAACGGCCACGTGCATCTTGTGCGCAGAGATAATCGGGAAATTTGCCAATGTACTTGGTTGAACTATCGATATGTTAAGTGGAGGAGATTTGGTAAAAGTTATTTCAATTTCTGATCCATTTTGAAATAAATTTTAACCAGTCTATGCGAATTAATGCGCGCGTGGGAGTGGTAACCGGTAATTTGGCAAAATCGTACGAGATGCACGGTTAGCGTTATTAGTGGGGTCGTTCGGAGAAATTCTGTCTGAAATGGTTCGATACGTAAAGGATAAACGTACTACGCAGCGAAGAGAGAAGAAAAAATCATTTTGACTTGTTTCCATCATTCAATGTGACACGGCAGGGCATAATAAGTTGAGCTCGATTATAATTTTATGACGTAATTTATCTAATATCGTTGAAATTCGAAACAGATTGAAAGAAGAGAAGGAGAAAAAGATAGAGAGAGAAAGAGAGGAAAGTTGTTTCAACCAGTTCGTTAAATTGTACATAAATTATAACTATTGATAAGAATAGTTTCATTTCTATACATACGTAGTATTCGCGGAAATATGGTTCTGGACAAATTTGTTTTCGGTCAATAGAAGAAAGCAAATTTGTTAGTAAATGCAGCAGAACCCATAGCCATGTTGCACATAAAAATCCATAGAAACGAAGAGAGATTTGTGAAATAAAAAGAAAAGAGGAAAGCAAGTGAATTATAGTTATAATAACGATAAGTCCTAGTTGTAATGAATGGTATCCTACAAGCTATACTTTGCATAGAATTAGTGGAGGTTTTCCAATATTTGCATATTACTTAGCTTACTGCTATGTTTTTAATGTGCTTCAGTATTTATATATGGAATGGCAACTTAACGATGTTCATTGCAATGCGACCGCATGCAAGTATGATTCATTTCTATTAGGAAAGAGAAAGCGAGAAGAGTAACGTTTAATATATAATGTCGAGTAGCTCGCTTAATTTGAACATCGTGTCTCCATTGAACGTGTGCACAGTGCAAACGTAGCTTTCGGCGATCCGAGTATAATGAAGGCGATCGCGATAAAGTAAAGATATAATCTTTCAATGGTGTATGTTTTTCCTTTAGTATGATAGCTCATAAACTCATAAGCATCACATGTTAATACGCGTAAAATTAATCGTTAAGGGAAGTCCTCATTAAGTACACATTTCGTATTAAACGAAATTATATATTCGTGTATATTGAATTTTTAAATTGTCTACGTGCGTCGACGTCACCGGATAAGACATTTATACTAAACGGAAAAAAGAACAGCAATATCGCGTATGGACATGTATATCGTTAGGAGGATACGATCAGGAATCAAAAAGGAAAAAGAAAGTAAAAGAAGAAAAGCGAAGGTAAAACGGGGGAAAAGAGAGGAAAACGAAATAAAAAGAAAAGATAGACATATTTGCGTAACAACGCAGTTTTTAACCGTGGATCATCGTCCTGTCTGTGAATAATGCGGAATACGAAAATGAATTATTCCTTTTCCGACGAATCAAGAGAATAAGCGCGAGAAAATGTTCGTTGTAACATCGATCGACGGACAGTGCGAATTTTTATCTTACGTTCGATTATTATTCCCGTGTAACAGGAACCTATCTGTGTGTGCATACGCAATTTCGTTCAGCGATGATTTTTATCTTCGTTCATTTGCAAGAAACGAATTTCGTTGATTACCAATGGTCTAATATTATTGTTAGATATCAGATAGAGATAAATTATATTCATATCTCGAAAATTCGGGGATGAAAACGAATTTATTCACATACTCTTTTTACTTTCCCGTATTTCGCATTGGAAAGATTAATGCGTATTACGATTATTGTTAATTTACAAAGTATCGAATACAACAATAGGATCGAAAGTGAAATGCAAATAAACTGTGAAATTTTCCGCGTAAAAAATGTCATGTATGAAATAGTGTATGCATACTGCATTAATCATCGACTCGATATAGTGCTGCAATAACAGGCTGATGGATAGCCGCGCATAACTGCGATACCTTGCCCGCGCATCCGACGTTATTGATAGTACAAAAGTTCATTTTCTGTAAGGTTAAATCGCATTGCGGTCAGGGTACCACGGAAATGCGTAGAATTGTGTGGACGGGTGAGAGAGAGAGTGTGTTTGGAAGAGAGAGTGAAAGAGAAAGTGGGAGAGAGAGAGAGAGAGAGAGCGAGAGCGAGATAAATAGTAGAAGCGAGCGAATGAGCGAAACTATAATGTGCCTCGACGACGCGAATATCCGGAGGAGATGAAGGAAAATTAATGAAACCCTAAGCCTAAAATGATGTCTCAAGAGTTGCGACATAATTTTTTGGTCGGGCATATTTCATACATTTGGAAAATAGGCATTATTTACATGCAAAGTATAGAATGTGTATGCGTGTAAACGAAAGTACACTGCTAGATTGATACCGCAATCAGTTATTTCTTTAAGGATACAAAAAAACGATAAGAAAGAAGCGAGAGAAAAAAACTAGAAAATCATTGTAGAAAGGACAGAAGCATTGTAGAACACAGCGATTCGATTTGCGAATCGTAATCGTTGAAACTAACTAAATTTCTTTCGAGCGAGTAACGATTGTTTACGATAATGATATGAAACGCTTAATTGCTACTACGGGTGATGCTAATTTTCTGTAATTATTATATTTATTTTTTTAGAATGTATACATGGAATTAGGAAATTCGTCGTGTCTTCTGTTTTGACGTTCGATTCCATTTAGCATGAGATATCTTTTAATTTTCTAATAGTTTCTTTCCATTTTTTTTTTTTTTTTTTTTTTTTTTTTTTTTTTTTTTTTTTTTTTTTTTTTTTTTTTTTTTTTTTTTTTTTTTTTTTTTTCTTTCTTTTTTGTTACTATAAAGCGCTGCTACGCGTATTGGAAGCTTGACTACAGTTTCATGTGTATCCTCCACTTGCAAGCAGTTTTCTGTGCCAATCGAGATTAATTCGTTGCGAATTCTGACTTCAGATGGTAAAACGGATACAATACCAAACAGCGCCTTATCGCAGGAAGGCATTATAGAAAAGTTGTTGAAACTCGCCAGTTCGTAAGGGAACATATCAACGCATAATGTAAAATTGGAAGAAAATGGTCCACTGTATATTTGTCAGGAGGACCGTTCTTTCCATTAAACGAGAAGTTTTGTATGTTTTTGTTTATCAGAGAAATTTCGAATTGATGGCGATACAGATTTCTTGATTTACATTCTTTTTCACAAGAGTCACATTTTTTTATTATCTTTCAAATCGTTTCCTTTTTTGTTTTATTTTTGTTTTAAACTACGCGAAGTCGCAACTTGTTATTTATTTCTTTTTGTTTTTATGGCAATGCTATATATATTTTTTACTTACCAAAAAAGGCGATACAATAAGGTTTTTCACGTTTTACAGTGAATATATACACCGTTGAAATAAAATTGGAAAAGTTTTTCTGAACCGTTGATCGTAATCGAAACGCCTCGTCGATCTTTCTCGATTTCGCTTTAGCTTTCTGTACTGCGAATACCAGGAGAATCCCCGAGCGCGTTCAAAGATCGAGTCGATTATCCATCGATTAAAAATCGTTAATCGACCCGATTAGTTTGCTTGAAAAAAAATTAATCGATTCGATTAACTACTTCGAAAAGTAAACGAAAAAGAAGAAAAACAAAGCGTCGCCGATTTATCGTACCCTGACATTGCTTCATATTCTGTTATTTAAAGGGAGGGGACGATAATTTCGAGCGAAAAAAAATTAGCGTGCGATCTGGCTATCAAATAGCGAATTAAGAGCATAACGAAGGAAATATTGTGATGCATAATGAGACAAAATGTTATTATAGAGAGAGAAAAATAGACTTCCCACCTTCTTCGACTACGGGGAAGCACTTCTTCGTGGACCAACTTAGGAACGAGAAAAGAAGACGAGATGCTTTCGATTCGATCTACGAGACATAGCCAATACAATACTTTCTTTTCGTCGTCTATCACCGTACTATATTATATATATACATATATATGTATATCACACAGACAGACAGACACACCCACACACACACCCACACACACACACACACACACACACATATATATGTACATATATATACTCCGTTTCTCTTTTCTCGTTCGTATCCTTTACCACGGAAGCGGCCTTCTTAGCTGCGCAAAAGAAGAACATGATTTCTAATGACTTTTGAAGTCAATGGACGAATAAAAAAGATGAAAGAGGGAAAGAAAGATTTATTAGCATCTTTCAACGGGATCCGTCGCGTCTCGTGTATTAAGTAAAAAATAAATTGAAATTAAGCCAATACGAAACGACTATATAATTTACTTATGATTTTACTGTTTAAGCGTTGTCGCGTTTTGTAACGATTTTGGATACAAAGAAAATTAAAACGAAGCGAAGAAATTTCCGTAGATTGATAGGTACATTTTCGAAAATATTTTGCGAACGAATGAACTTCCATTGCGTCTATCTTTATTGTCTCTATCCCTTTACACACGCCATACACAAAAAAACACACACACACACATCCTACCCCGCTCATAGCATACTTATTTACCTAGTTACCTATATACAAATACCTATATATCACGCGCGCGCGTGATATCGAAATACAATTGTAAGAAAGAGAAAGATCGTGAACTAGGAATTCCCTTGATCTTTCCAGTATGATCGATTTTTTAAATAAGCGAGGGCGAAAGGGATAGAAAGAGATAAAAGAGCCTTAGAAGAAAAAGGTAATATTAGTCTATGATAAAAAAAGAAGTAAGAAGCATTAAAACTTTAGTGTCGATACGTAGACGATATTTGTCGATAATTTTCTTTTTCCTTCTGTGAACTTGGAACTCTTATTGCAGAATCAAAAGTCTCTACCAGACGATAAAGACGGTAAAGAGTACTATGTAAATTTCAACGATAGGATATATTAATTTGTTTCTTACTGTAAGGAGAAAAAAGGAAAAGAAGAGAAAGAAAACACTTTTATAAGATGTATAATACTAAAACGCGTCTGGATGTAATTTGTAATTTTTATATGTGGAGGGGGACGCGTTAGTGATCTTTCTTTGTTCTCTTTTCTATCTTACCAGTACCTTGTACTCATTCCGCTGTCTTCCTTCCGCTCTTTTATATCTCCCCCTTTTTTCTTTCTTCTTTTCGTAAGCTAAATTATCCTGTGTTTCGTAAAGTAATATCGCCGGTTTTGTGTAGTCGACACGATTTACCGGCACGCGACACGGACATGACATACAGATAACGACTTAAAACAATACAGCGAGACTCGTTTCTGTAAACGAGCGGCATATAATATCTATAATCAAGGTTGTTTTATGTATGATTGTGCGTGTAACATTGTTAATAAACTAACGATGCTTATGAAAGTTCTTTCACGCTCTGTATCTCCACTTGTTCGTTTATGATTCTTTCATTTTTTCTTTCTAACGTTTTGCCTTATACACACACATACGCACGCACGCACGCACGCGCGCACGCACACACACACGCACGCACGCGCGCGCACACACACACACACACACACATATAATAAAAACTAACTAGGCAAAATAGGATTACGGGGATCAATTTTCGAGCAATATTAATATTAAATTTCGTGTGATTTCAGTTTTCGCCGTAGTTGCTCTTATCGCGCTCCAAAAACTGAGCCAATTTTTATAGTAGGTACATTGCCGGTTATAAGTATCGAAATACCTATTGATGCTTAGTATAAATTGAACGCTTCTTACTTCTTCAACTTTGCTAGTTATCTTATTATATATTTGTAAATTCGTTCGCATCGTATATGTCTTATAATGTAATATATTAAATACGGTAAATTTTGTTAGAATTTTCAAATATATGTAACAAAGTAGGTACTTGTATACTTATGGCCGACATAGTATAATATTTATGTATATAAATTCAATCCCAAATTACATATAGAGGTAACGATTGCGCCACGCGAGCAATCGAATCGTGTATCCAATAAAGAACACGCTGAAACGTGTGTCTGTTTATACAGCTGTGGAAAAAGATTGCCGTTATTCACGTGGCTGTTAGTAGCATGCCACACGTGTTCCTGTAATGGCAATGACTCGACATATAAATTGTGCAGTTAAAAAATTGTCACCCTCGAGCTCATGCCCTTGTACGAACAAGCGCCAATTAAAAAGATTCTTGCGACTCGATAAAGGTACTTAACTGCAGTTTAAAGACGTTAAAGACCCAACGCAGGATCTATTATTAAGCGTGAATGTTACTAGCAAGCTAGACGTTCTATAAATTTAAACACTGCCCTTTTGTTAAATTATTATTTACGTTATTTTTCGAAAACTTTTATTTCATGTACATTTTTAAGCGCCCGATAAATATCATTCAAGTAATCGAGACAATTAAATACAATTTGGTTGTTGTTTGTCAATATGTTTGGCGGGCGAATTTCGTATATTTGTCATTATATTTCAATACGATATATCCTTATTCGTATATATAATGTATAATATATATCTTATTCACAGAATAAAATTATTTAAGTATTTTATGATGCATTTACTAAGTTACGTTGTTACCACGATATTAAAAATCTCAAAATATGACCATATCTTTAATTAAAATATTTCGATTAATGCCAGCATTAATGCCAGTAGTCTTATGGCAACGAACGCGTTGGTACGATATCGAAGAATATCGTAGTTTTCTGACAGATTGCGCACAAAATTAAAAATTGTTGATTTCGGTTATGCGTATATTCATGACGGCAATTTGAATCCAATCGAATCGCAGAGTGTGCGCGGTAAGGGTTGAAACATCGGCAGCGCCGCCACGCCGGTAGTGGTTGCGCGCGCACTTCGAGTCACGTTTTCTATGACTAGAAACGTTCAGTTGCCGCTGCGCGGCCGCGTGATTCGCAGTTTTTAAAGTTCTTGTTCGAAAAAGTTTCTCAGTTTTGGTGTTTGTGCGCTCGTGCTTCGGTTCGGCTACGAAATAATGACAGAAGCTTCGTGTGACGGAACGGTGACTCATCAAATCCCAGCCTCTTTAAATCTGACACATCTCATATAAATCTGGTAACGACGTTAAATAATTCGCGGTAAAATAACCGTTATAAAGATGTCTTAGTTTTTCCATTTCAAGTATTATAACTTTCGTCGATTAAACCTTTCGCAATACGTTACCGTACTACGGCGTGTCACGATAAATGATTCGTAAGAAGCGTATTGGTACGAAGTAATTGAAGATTTGCATCGACATGTGGATATTGGCAGGCGCATAAACTTTGATTTAAACGCCATTTAAGTATGGATACACTTTTAACGACCTCTATGAATTTACTATTAGACCGTTATGACATATTTTCAAATGCTGCTTCTTTTTTTACCAGTTCTTTGCTTATTTTTTAGTGCTTATAATTTAAGGAGTCTTGCTTTTCCTCGTCGTGTAGACTTAAATATTCGAACAGGACGAAGGTAAACGTAACATTTCGCTGTTTACATAGAACATTGCAACAGAACATCGTTAGAGAATAGAAACAGATTTCGCTCGATTCTTATTGGTTTTCTTAGGTTAGGATTATGACGTAGATCGGTAAAATAGAGCGATTGTGTTTAAAGAACTAACAGTTACTTTTTCGCCAAGATATATTTGATTTGGTAGAATGTTCACTGTGAAATGTTTTCTGTGAAATTATTTTTTATTTTTAGTATAGTTTCTAGATAGATAGTCGTATGCAAGACGCATTAAGTTAATACATCGTAAATTACATTTGGCAAATTTAACGTTGTGTGGAAAAAGAAAGGTTGATTGTTCAAAAGTTTATTATTTATTAAAGCTGCGTGGCGTGTCAGCAAATCGGAATTTGGAATTTGAAATTGGAATATTTTAGTTATCGTAAATTTCTTGCTCTTATTTTCATTTTGTTTCAATCAATGATTGTAAAAGTATCGCGGTATATTTTCTTACCGAATGTTCACAGAATTTTCTCGTTGCTTTAGGTTTCTCCTTTCTCTAAGAAAATTCATTGAAAAAAATTTCACGTAATATAAAACGTTCGTCGAAATAGTCCAACTGCCACGCCGTCGCGTCCGTGAGATTTCACACGGATTAATTGTACCTTATTTGCCAAGTATGCCGAACTTCTTTGCATCAATGCAGCTTTCGAACTGCTAACAATAAACCGGAAATACTTGAGAACAACGGAATCTATTCGACGGTTGATTGCCGTTTGTTGTGGTCACTTTTTCCATTGTCAAACGTTTGACTGCTATCAAACGTTTAACGTATACTTACTGAGAACGCTTTCGTAAAAAATAAATTAGACGATTCACATCGTAATTCAGAAACTTAAATTGAACGAATCCGATTAAAATCTCCGTCGTAACAAGGCACGATTGTTCCACGCATCAGATCCTTTTTTTATTCAACGAGCTTCCCGTGCAAGTTCCAAAATTTCGCGTTCTTTTTTTTGACGCGAAAAAAAAGACGAGAAAGTCCGTACAGAAATGTATTATCCTGGAAAAACGTTTAAACGATGGATTATCAATAGGATCAGATTCGTAGATCGCTCACAGACTATTCATAGAATATTCGTACGATTTTATTACGCACAGATCGTCGTGGATCCGTTCGTAGATTCTTTGTAATATAAATTCCAATATTTGTCGGTTATTTCGAACATATCGGTGGATTATCGCCGAGATTGCGTTATATGCAAATTATTTGTAGCATTCTATCATTGGTAGACTGTTCGCGATTATTCCACGCATCAAATCCTTTTATTCAACGAGCTTCCCGTGCAAGTTCCAAAATTTCGCGTTCTTTTTTTTGACGCAAAAAAAAAAGACGAGAATGTCCGTACAGAAATGTATTATCCTGGAAAAACGTTTAAACGATGGATTATCAATAGGATCAGATCGTAGATCGCTCACAGACTGTTCATAGAATATTCGTACGATTTTATTACGCACAGATCGTCGTGGATCCGTTTGTAGATTCTTTGTAATATAAATTCCAATATTTGTCGGTTATTTCGAACATATCGGTGGATTATCGCCGAGATTGCGTTATATGCAAATTATTTATAGCATTCTATCATTGGTAGACTGTTCGCGATTATTCCACGCATCAAATCCTTTTATTCAACGAGCTTCCCGTGCAAGTTCCAAAATTTCACGTTCTTTTTTTTGACGCAAAAAAAAAAGACGAGAAAGTCCGTACAGAAATGTATTATCCTGGAAAAACGTTTAAACGATGGATTATCAATAGGATCAGATCGTAGATCGCTCACAGACTGTTCATAGAATATTCGTACGATTTTATTACGCACAGATCGTCGTGGATCCGTTCGTAGATTCTTTGTAATATAGATTCCAATATTTGTCGGTTATTTCGAACATATCGGTGGATTATCGCCGAGATTGCGTTACGTGCAAATTATTTGTAGGATTCTATCATTGGTAGACTATTCGCGCGATTCTACCATACGTAAATTACTCGGCAATTATTCATAAAAGTTTCTTCTCTGAAGAGATAAAGTATGACGAATAAATTGAATCGCGATGCCGAACGACCACGAATTCGCTTGCCTCGTTCTTCGGAATAGAGAGAAACGCGATTTAATACTCGTTGTGTATCTACTTTGCGACGGGCAACAGAATTCTGCACTTTCCCCGCATAATTTCATAGCAAATTCGATAATCATTGCGCGTACTGTCGAGACTAGATCGCCGGTGAAACGAATTAGCAAAGGCGAGCGAAAGGATAAAATAAAAGATGGTTTGGCGAAGAATCGAAGTTGGCCGATAATATGAATTCAAGCAACTACGAAGTTACTAATGAAATTAAATTGGCGATTACTCGCAATGGGAACTTCTTTCGGTCAACCGAAACCGAAAATGCTTTGATCGAAACGAGAATCGAACGATCGCGGCCGCAAATCAATTAGATGCGTTCGGTTAATCTAATCGCCATTGAAACACAGCGAATCGCAGCTTCGGTTTCTGTTGTCTGTACACCGGTTGATCATCGTGTCCTTGGTGAGTACCTTGTTTTATTATTCAAATTGAATCTCTGCGAACCGCGCAACCCTGACACTGCGACAGCAATTATTCCCGCAAATTCGGTCAATTATTTTCCGTCTGCGCCTCTCATCGCGTTGATCCGCGCCGACTAATTCACGTTAGCTTTCCGCGGTGCAACGATATTTCCAATTACCGAACGCCGAACCAGAATTGAAATTTAGCGACTCGAGTTTAGCGACAGAATTTCCACTTGTTAGAGATAAACTGGGCAGCCTGTATTCGTTACGGCGTTTTCCAGCGACAGACGAAGGAATATAATTAATCGCGAGTATTTAACAGCGACGATCAAATCGCGAAACGTTCGATTTCGTTCGAATCGCTTCATTTCCAATTGCTTGAATTCGTTTCCTTCGTTCCTTGCTGCAATTCACCTTCCAACGAATATAGCATAGACTAACAAGTTAGTTCGAATTACGAGTTATCGTTCATTAAATGGCGAAGCGCGAAGTTTCGTTTGTCCATCGCCGTGGATCGTTTCGAAAGTTCGTCCGACGACGAAAAGACGCTGTCTTTCGCGGTTTTCACGCTCGCCGGCGAGAAGAAGAAAAGATTCGTCCTTGTTACAAAAAGAGGAAATCGTATTCGATCGTAGGAACATCGACGCAGGGAAATCCGCATGATTTTCATAAAGCGTTTGCCAGCGATCAATCGTACAAAATATTCAATGGGAAAGGTGGTTTCAACGCGAGCGAGCAGTCTCGTACGATACGAAAGAATCTGAAAAATCCGAGTAATTTCGTGGCTTTTACAAAGCCAGCGATTAATTCAATGTTTCAGGGTTTAATCCTTAGCGAATACAAATTCAACGTACTCGTTGCGAAATTTAATCGCGCGTTACGCGGTTATCGTAAATTCCTGTATCGAGAATAGAGAATTCATCGTCATTCACGGTGTACATTTCGCGTAGAAAAATGAAAAGTTCTCGCGACCAGAGCAACTTGAGAAAGATGCCGCCAGAGTCGGTCATAGCTCGATCACAGAAGCCGCGTTTCATAGGTATGAGAAATCGGCGTTTCGAAAACCCATTTCCGCCGTGTGTTTGAACGTTCGACGTTCAAACAGAAGAGGAGAGAGAGAGAGAGAGAAAAAAAAAGAAATAACGAGGCTTGTTACACGCAGAAATGAGAACGCTATCGTTGCGTGAAATATATGTATGTACCGCCTTTGAATCCCTGGTGGACGGCGGACATTGAAACGCGAGCAACGAAAGAAAAGCAGGAAACTTTCACGAGTCCGCGACTCGTGTTGTTTCACGTTCTGTCGGTTCGCTACAGTCTCGCGTGTGAAATTCAAAGAATCTTCGCTATTAAATACTTACTGAAAACTGTTACATCGAAATCCGCATGGAACATTTTTCCGTTTCTCCTGCTTCTCCGGACGAAAACAATTACTCGCACGATGTTTCCTTCTCTCGCGAGTAATACGTTTCGTCGGACATTTTCGTATCTCGTTTTTAGTTTACGGAGCGAAATTGACGTTTCTCATTTGACAAAAATTTGCGCGCGACTTTATACTTGTTTACTCGCTCCTTGTTAAAGTTCCTTCGATCGAGACCGAATCTTAATTATCAAATAAGGAACCGGTAAAACGCGCGAACATTTTCCGATTAGGACGACCCTGAACGAACAAATTTCTTTCTTCTTAACAAATTTCCACCTGATCGCTTTAGATTGGAAAATAAAATTTCGAGGACTGCGCGGCAAGACTCGCAACGAGGAACGAAGCTTGCAAATATCTCGACGATATAGCAACGAGCATCGAAATTGAAATTTTTGTTGTCGCTTGTAAACCGACCGTGTAATATTATGCTGGATTTTACGGTGGATGCTCGGCATCGTGGCGATCCATCACGGTTATTTACTCGTAAAGACACGAGGCTGTTGTTTGAAGTATCCGAGTGTCCGAAGAACGGGTTTGGAGCGCGGAGATACGAATATCGAAATGGAAAATAAAATTTATTCCCACGGGTGAAACGACAACGCGGAGTTCTTTTTCCAAACAGTCTTATATTTCAGAAGAGACGACGTTTCTGAAACGAGCAACAACAACCGCTTAATTTCTATTTATTCGTTTTATATCTCACGCGACATACGATAGATTCTTGTTTTATTTTCGGCAGAGAATCGTCGACGAAAAGTAAAGAAATTTCATCCTGTCGAGTCGTCGGACGTTCGTTCTTAACGAAACTGTCGAAGTGGTTATCGCTTTTAAGAAAACTCTACATCCGATTTGTTTAGTTTTCTCAATCGCCGATAGCCATCTTGCAACACGCCTTGTGCAGATGAGGTACAGCGGGCTATAGACGATAGACAGGCGACGATGGCTGCGGGGATTCAGTTAAAAAGTAACATTGTCAGCGTGCGGATCTGGACCAGCTCGAACTGTACCCATACTTATACTTACGCTTCTGTTTTTAAATATATTTTTCTATTTTACGATTTATCCATGCGCTCCTCTCTTCAAATATCCAAAAATAACCTCAATGGAAACGATTTATTTCATTTCTATCATTCGATTGCGACGTACGAAGAGTTTGGATTTCTCCGCTTCCTGCTCGTGCGAGTTCATTGAATCGAAAATGGGTTATTCGGATCATAGGCAAGAGTTAATTCCCAGATCGAAGGTCTGTCGCATGTGGCTTCTTATCATTAAGCTTCGGCTTTCGCTTTTGCCTTCTTTTCTTCTATTTTAGGATCTCTAAGAATAGAATGTTACGTAATACAGCAGGTAGTTAATATTACCTTGAGAGTAACTCGACGAGACGGTTATACGCGAAATACCGGAGAAAGCCGTTCGGTAAATTTTGTTAAAGAACCTGCCTGCCTCGCGACAAGACGAACGAATTCGCGTGCAATTTCGACAAACCGCGCTTCGTTCGACCATTTTTCCATGTTTTTTACGGTTGTCTTCGTGTTTGCCTGGAATAATTATTTTTTACCACTCTTCAACGGTATGATTAGCCTTTTGCTAGAATATAACGAGAAGGCGACTTTTTCGTACGCGAAAAACATACTTCGTACGTTCCCCTTTGCTTCGTCAAAGAGCGTTTCAACTTCCGAGCATTAGCAAAATTGCGTAAGACCGAATTCTTAATCGGAGAACCGTAGCAGTTTGTTGGTCGCTGATTGCCTGTCGGTTAGGCTTCAATTAAATTTCGATTGCCTCTCAACTGCAGCGTTCGGTCGAATCATGGTTAACCTCTGGCTCGGTCTTCGTTAGGTCCTAATTAGATACCAGTCGAATCTCGCCCAATCACAAAGTTACATCGTTGCGTTCTAAAACCCGATTGGCCGCTTCCTTTCGACTTCCAAAATTTCCAAAATTTCCAAAATGTTGTAACTATGTAATTATAAAAGGGGGATTTCCAAAATTCGTAGGATTCATGGTTCAG
Source organism: Bombus waltoni (assembly GCA_014737395.1). Classification (NCBI taxonomy): domain Eukaryota; kingdom Metazoa; phylum Arthropoda; class Insecta; order Hymenoptera; family Apidae; genus Bombus; species Bombus waltoni. Next base: position 7,999,554 of record JACXII010000008.1, read on the forward strand.
ATAACATTCCCGCTGATCTCCTATTATTCGTCGAAACTTGTTTGGGACTGTCGAAATGACAACGCGAGTCCCCGCTCGCCATCTACGTGCGGATGCACTAGTCACAAAAATAGCGACTAGATGCGACTTCTACATGCAGTCATAGTACTAGGATGCTCTTTTGTTTCTTTCACTGGTTGTTTAGTTCACGTATGTAAGAAGCGCGCGATAAAAGGTTTTCCTGGTTCAATTTTGTGTGGTAAATTAATCGAATTAATGAAGTAAATAGCTATTACGATCCTATCTCTAAATACACAAATATCAACAGGGACAGTATCGAAAATAAAATTACGACAATTACTTTCCTTTACCATGGTTCCTACTCGAGTACCGTACAAGAAGAAAAAAGAAAGAAAAAAGGAAAAGAAAGAGAGAAATTCGTACAAATCGCAAGTCCAAGTGCTGTAGCAACGCGTAGCGTACGCGATTAATACTTTTCGATCCGCGATGAAAGTGTTCCCGTTGCTCGGCAAATAGTTTCGTTTCGACGACGTTAAACGGTAGTCTTAATTGAACTGGCGCACTTTCGAAAGACGAGGAACTCGTCAAAATTGTCGTGTCGAGTGGTACGTCGCGTTTTATCTCGGGATAACCACGAAAGCAAATGCACTTGTGCGATAAAAGTGTAGCGGCGTGGGCGCGGCGCTGTGTCTCGTAGGTTCGTGATTTTAGCGTGCCATAGAGATATTCCGGTGACACGCACGAACCACCATAGTTGCAACCCTCTATGTACGTCGTACGTTACGATACCGAGAAAGCTACTCCTTCGTGGTTAATGGCCACGTTGAGAGCATTATTGGGTAGCCTTCCTTGACCTGTACCATCATCGTCTTCGTTCGTACAACGCGCGTTTCTGTGGCCGAAATAAACGCGGTTCGCGTCCATCGATCGCAAAGTTTCGAGCCGCAGCGTCTTCCGATACGAATAATTTACCACGTAGGCAAGCGGTCCGTCTACGATTTAAAGTTTAACGCGGCTATAAGCTAATATACCTTGGATTAATCGTCGGTAATTTGGACGAATAGTCGATGTACGATAGTCGCAAATATGGCTGTACAGCGATCGAATAAATTATTCCGCAGCTATCGGCGATCAAAGGCGTAGGAAGATTTAAGGTCCGTCTACCGGACCTGGAGAACGCGAGAAGAGCGTTTTTGCGAGGAGTTTGTGACTGGAATATTACGGTGGCACGTGTTTCATTCTCGGGAATATTATAGCGGGATATTGCATTCTCCGCTTATTTTTCTTTTACCTACTTCCAAGCTCTCGTACCTCTTCGTTGCTTAATCCTTCGCTTTATAATATCTCGCGATACTCGTGGCGTAGATTACGAATCGAGAGCAACAGGGGCGAGCCGTATTTGCATTAAATTCCAACCTTAACTGTAACTTTAATTCCGTATTGTGTGTTGCGCAAGAGATTACGTCTATATCGGTAGAATTCGCGTGCGATATTTCAGCGTTTCTCGTCGGGCATAACGTCCAGCCGATAAATAAAATAAATAGCCAGCGTCGATGAATATATTTGTTGAAAAAATCAGTCGGCCAAGGGGATAACAGAGGAGATTATCGGTGCAGTAAAAATGTTGCTTCTTCTCGTACTTGGCGGAGTGTTGGTCGGTATCACGCGTATACTGTTCGGACGAATTACGTACGGCTGTAATATTCTAGGCTCGTCGGTATCGTTCGAAGCGATCGATGACGAAGCTAGAGCGAAATATCGAATTAGAAACGAATAAAGATATTTGTACGTTTAAGCGTATCGTGCGTGGACGACGAGAGTCAACTCGCCGCTTGGAACGCTAATTTCTTGGACATAATTTCATCGATTTCATCTGTTCTATTTATAAATCTCCCGTGTAATGTTATAATTCGTATATCACGTGACACATATAACACCGCGCGATATAGTTATATACGATATAGTTGAAATAAAAATCCACCTATTTGAAATTGATTCGTCTTCGTCAACTTATAGTCTTAGAGCCGCAGAAACTTCCGGTTAAGGGACGACCTGGTTGATAGATCGATAGAACGAGTTCTAGGTGGAGATATCGGTAATTCGTAGATAGGGAAGAAGCGGAGGGAAATTAAGAAAATTTAGAAACAATCGGATTTCGATGGTACGTTTTGCATGAAAATACGTGGACAGAGCGTGTAGTCGAGATCGTGAAATATCTATGGACACAAATCGGATTCAGCGTGATGTAAAACGCGAAATTACTCTCTTATCCTCGATACCCGCGTTACGTTTAATCAGACTTATTTTCCATTCAACTTGACCGTAACTCGCTCGATATTCCTGAATCTTACGAATTGGTAACTACCGTTACAGGTGAATCGATGATGGTAGTATATATACTGCGTCGACGTTCTTTGGCGCGATGAAATTACCGAAGCAAATTGTTAAAGATACGCGTACGTAGAGGGAATACGTTGAATTTCTCGAACAAGCAGGATTAACGCGTAACGACGTGTGCCGCGTTTTGCATCAGAAAATGCTAGCGCAATTTTATCATCCGCTCGTGGTAAATTAAGCTAATCAATTTATAACGAGTATTCGGCCGTTTAATTAATCTTTTCACGGAATATCACGAGAGAGAGAGAGAGAGAGAGAGAGAGAGACTCGAACAAACGGTCGGATACAGTATCGTGAATTTCGCATATCCGATGTAACCATACGTTATTCGATATTTCATAAGTTTCTTCGATTTTCTCCTTTCTGTGGATCTTGCTAGGAATAATTTCATTCGGCTTCGACTATACCGATCGCGAATCAATAGCGAGAAATAATATAATTATCTATCACCGCACGAGCTTCCTTTCGACGATGGATTCCTACCGCGATGCAATTAGGCTTTGGAAAAACTTCCACGCGCCGAGCACTGCCACGAGAAACGCATTAATGGGGAATTACGGCGATGAAAGAGAATCGAACGTTTCAAGGGCAACAACGGGGAAAGAATTTCATAGATTAAAGAACGACGATGCACGTGCATCGAAATCCAATAACGAGAAAGCGGTCGAAGAATGTTCAAAACCGGGTTGCGGTAAAAAAAGAAAAGGAAAAGAACACGAATACCTAAAAAAGGAATTTCAGTAAATATAGAGAACGATTCAAATTCATCGGAAAGTATTCGCAGTGACAAAGGAAGGGTAGTTTGCAAGGATATTTAAAAATAAGTCGCAGCAGCGAGGAGAACCGAGGAGAGCGCGAAAGGAATTTCAGTAATAAAAAATTATTGCAACGCATCGAGAAGAATTTTCGAATAGAAAGACCACGGCCCCAAAACACCGAGAATTAACAGTAATAAAGAGAAGCGCAACGCAAGGACAACGAGAGAAACGATTTTACCAGTGGAAGGTAGTTCGCGATACCAAGGAGAAATCGCAATGACCAAAAGGCAAATAACACGGAAGCATTAAGCTGGGAATATGGAATCGCGGGTCAGATTATACTTGGAACAACAGCGTCTCAAATTCCTGTCAATTCGCTTGTTCGAACGTCTGAAACTCGCGAGCCTTATCCCCGTGTCGAATGTACATCGAGCGCGAGACCTAATTATCACGAGATAAGTCGGTGTATTATAGATTCGTCGTGCGGATAATGTTCGCGGGTTTGCGACGTTTGAACGCCGATTTATCGCTGTGTATCGTACTCGTACCGATTACGCTGTAACCAAAGCGGAGAACGTTTCGTCACCCGTATTCGCCAGATACGCGAATCTCGTATAAAACTCGATGCCGGTAGAATTCGGTTACCGAAAGCTCGTGATTTTGCCCGCGGTACGATACACGGTTAATCGATAGCCTGGTTTCGATACGATTGTTGCACATGCAGTCGCGTGCTATCCGAGTGGGAACGAAGCCGACTGAAAATCCTTTGCTCTCGGTTGATTTCTCCTCCGAGTGACCCTCGTTCGTGCAAAAGAGAAAAAAAAAAAAGGAAAAAATCGAACGTTTGGCCCGTCTATACGCGGAAAGAACCTCTCCGGCAGACGAGGAGAGGAAAGAGGGAAAGAAAGAGCGGGAAACAGCGATAACGCGTCGACAGATCGTAGAAGCTTCCTTTATTTGCCTTTGAGAAATTTTGCTGGGTGACGCGAGCGTCTTTGACGGCCGAGAAATAGAAATAAACCGTCCCGAGCTTCGGAACAGGCTCGCGTGGACTCTTCTGTTTGCCAATATTTCTCCCAATTCCGTTTGCGATTGTTTGTTTGACTTTTCGGACGGTTTTGGAAGCTGATCCGCAAGCCCGCTGGGAAATGATAGCAACGTCGAATGTCTGGCTCGTTGTTAATGAAAGAAGTAGGAGGAAAACGAGGCGAGCAATCGCTTAATTCGCGTTCCACCGTGCGGTTCTGTTTGTTTTCCAGCGTAAATCGCCGTTGGTTACCGTCTAGTATTGTATCGATAGCTAGCTGGGTAAAAGAACACAAATAATTCCGATGGTTTTCTACATCGTAGCTTTTTATTAGATTAAATACGGAAGGGAGGTTTACGCTGAAAGAAAACGAAAATCTTTGGCGCAGACGTGCGACGTTCAGGTTTTAATTCTCGAACGCTATTCGTATAGTCGAGGCTTTATTACCGCGTGGCTCCTCGCCTTTGGCGAAAGTAGAAAATACGTACGTCGCGATTCGAAGGTTTTAGGACAGTTAGCACGTTTATTTGGAAACCGAGAGAAACGGCGCGACCGTTGCAAGATTATTCGTTTTAATTCTGAATTCTTCGAATGCGATGGCAACGAACGCGCACAGTTTTGGGTTCGGTTAAGCGAAACAAATTTCATTAATTCTCGCATTTTCTTCGTAAAATAATCTCGACGCGATGAACGCAACGCGATTCGAATGGAGAGCAGAATACAATTTTACGCAATAACGTGGAAATGCATAGAAAGCTTGCAAAAAAGCTTATGCATACAGATGCGTCGAGTTAGCTTCTTACCACTTTGAACGAAACTCTCACGCGCGTATCATTTTATATTATAAATTTAAAATATTTATATTATTTTATCGAACCATCTACGATCCATTTTGTTCCATTTCTATTATTACGATCGTACATGATTCGACGAAAATAATATAAAACGGAGAACGTGGTGCATCCGTTATTTCCTTACAAGACGAAAGAAACTTTTCGGACAGCCTAATATATCGTTAAATCAAACAGTTCTGTTAGATTAATTTCTATAACGTTACCGGAACAAATGTACATTTCGTAACATCGAACGAACAAATTGAACGATCAGATCATTTGCCTAGGTATCTGTAATGGTTAATACGTATATAACTGCGAATGTCCGTGTTTTAAGACGGACAAGAAAAAGCAAACAGAGGAGCGAATTGGGAAGCAAATAAATTCACAGGAACCGAATTTTCTTCGCGAAGAATAGATCTATTGACTGAGACGCCAATGAACGATCACATTTGCTAACGACGAACTGCGTTTTTGTTCTTTGGCTACGCGAAGGTTAATTCCGCGTTTGCCAGCCACGTTGAATACATTTCAAGTGGAAGAAAATTTGAAATGTTTGAGCGTATGAGAAAGGTGGTATATACCGCGCAGAAGAACGCGAAGCGTTTCAGGAATTCTATTCAAAGCTCTCAAATTACGTCTCGCTTGGCTCTCCTTGTCGAGCTTGAGAATTTTCTTAAACGCGAAAGAGAAAGTACTTTTGTCTCGCGAGACCGAATAAAAATTACGATCCTTCTATCAACGCGTTTCTATTAACACGGCTATTTGTATATTTATTGGCGTGGTCGCATATGCGCGATACAAAATGGAAGAACCTTACTGTTATTTATATTATAACGATAGCTGACATTTATATGAACGAGTTTTCCGTGAGACGTCGTATTTAAATATAAATAGACCTGGATCGACACTGAAATTAACCAGACGTTCATAATAACGTATTTCAGGACGTACGATGCAAATTTGCGCATACCACGTATCATGTCCTAATATTATGGGAGAAATTTATGAGAGGGCGTTTGAAATTACGTTGGCGGTGTACGATACGAATTTGAGATACGGCGGGCTGCTGAACGTTTAAAATTCGAAAAATAACTACTGGACCAGAGGCTTTACGATTTTAAATTTAGTTTCTAATAAATTGCCAGTCTCTCTATCGAAACAAATATAGGGGATGAAAATGTTTCGAGTTTCGTTCGCGACAGTTAAAAAGTTAAAAAGTGTAAAATATTCGACGTTTTGAAATTTCAAATACAGCCGATATATGGTCCGTGTCGTCAACGCGCGATTGTCAGTCGATGTTTGCGTCGCGCGACGATATGCCAAAACGTAAATGTACCGTTTTATCGATTCAGGAGCAACGCGAAACACTGACTCGATTAAGACAGCGATGGAACCGTAACTGATATTAAATAGCGGCGTCTCGCGAGATTAAAAGACGATGGCGTGAAATTTTGACGTGGACGCGAGCAGCGGTGAATGTGAAATTTTTGCAATTACGAATATTCGCAGTACCGCAGATGGTCATCGGGTGGTGCCGAAACACGGCAAGAAAGTAGGAGAGACGCGCAATTTAGCAGGTCAGAACGATTGGAAGAAGAAAGACGATGAAAGATCGAAACGTATGCGTCTGATACGTAATTTAGCGTGTAAAAGCTCGTCGTTTTTCACGTAGCGAGTCGTTCGATTATATGAACAATTCGATCATCCGATCGTTCCGAAGACGATTAATTCGGATAATCGAGATTCTTACCGTATAATCCACGGAAGAAAGATTTTGCACTTGATACGTGGAAATGGAAAATCTTCCAACTTGAAAGCAACTGAAACGAGTATACTATCGATTTTACGCTAATTTTAACGAGTCTCGAAGATCTGGCAACGAAATATTATGAAATTTCAAACTGCGTGCTATCGATATTGGGATTATTCTCTGGCAAAAAGTATCGGCAACTTAGTATTCTTTTTACAGAAATAAATTGAGCGGTCGAAAGTTCGAAACGATTCGCGGGATCGCGCGAAGCTACGGAGCGAGGCTTTTCGTTAATTAAATTCTCTTTACTTTATGGTCAGGGTTAATGGAACGTTGTTCTATCGGCGAGTCTAAATTGCAAATCGTCGATCGATCGTCGCTGTATCGAATTATGAAATTCATTTGCGACGCTTGGCTTGTTTCCTTGTCGATGAAATTATGTCGTGTCCTCGTCAAAGCAGTCGTTTGTAATTAGGATCGCGTCACGTTCCTTTGCGATTCGTTTCGTTTCTGCATGCCGAACGTCGCGACGTTAAACAGAAATTCCATTCAAAAGATAAAGGGCCGAAGGATTTCGATACGAAATCGTAGAAAGTCGAAGGACTTTGAATTTCCATCGCAAAGAGTGAGAAGATTCTGAATCTCGAACGGGACAGCTCGAAAGATGACGAATCTCGGACAGAGAAAATCGAAACGTTTTAAATTCCGATCGTAACGAATCTACGAATTTCCCATCGCGGGAGATTTTCGAATTTTCGACGAGTCGACAACTCTCGAGCTCGAAACGCAGAAAATTCCAAGCTTCTTGCGAATTTCAAATACGCGACATTTCGTATTTCAAATCGGCAGATCCAGAGTTTGAGATATAGAAAAGCAAGATATTTTCCACGTCAAACGCGAGTAACAAGGAAAACCTTGTGTTTCAGGTATAAATAATTAGAAAATCGTCGAATTTTTTCATTCGAAATAAGCGCCTTCCGACCTAAAACACAGAGAAATCCGGCGCCCTAAATTAATATGACGGCGAATGAGAAAAATTACAAACTTTCCGGGGCTACGATTATACTTAATCTTCGTTGTCGCTTTTCTAATCTTCATCGCCATTTTCATATCTAGACGCCGTGTACTTAGATAGGTATACCGTTGCATTAAAACTCGTTAAAGTTCGCGTGAAGTTTACGCTTTAAAATCTCCCACTTGTCTTGACGGGGAACACGACCGGCAATTATACTCGTGGCAGGATATGTTACGCTCTTCGGGCTGCTATTTTAGCTGACACGAAACGGTTCGTAGAGTATTATTCGGGTATCGCGATACTGTATTTACCGGTGGTCGATAAGAAGGCAAAGTCTCGTAAAATGCAAGATCATTGCGTTGAAACCGACGAACATCGGTATTTCCCCTGCCTTTTGTTTCGCGGATGCTACACGAAGAGAATCTAATGACTAATAACTAAGGCTAATGACTAAGCGGTCGATAATTTATTTGGAAATACGATAGCGCACGCGGATGCCGATTCTTTCGCGCGCGTCGACTCGCAGATGAAACCGTTCCGCAGGAATTAACAGGATGGGTTTTTAGAAAATTTGTGCGAAATTAGGGAAGCGTGTTACGATTCTACAACGAAAGAGACGAAATGGTCGTCATCATCGGCGCGCAGTTAAATACGAATCGTATTAATTGACCGTCGGTATCGATTCTTTCGCTAGATTCATTTTTCCCAGTGGAAAATGACGAACGGTAGTCACCGATGGTTTGACGAACTCGATAAATTTTTATTTGAAAATGGGCTCTCTTTTTTTTTCTGGCTGGCCACCGTGCATCGTGCACGACAACGAGTTAAATAACAATTTTATTCAAACATCGATGCTGAAACGATCGAACCGAAAACGATAGAATACAGACTTTTAATCGCACGCTCGATGATTTTATGGAATATTTCCGTTCGTATTTGAGTAAATTTATCGCGCAAGATTAATCATAATTTGATGCGAGCTGTTATTCGGCAAACATATTCGTCTCGTGATATCGTCGTTTCTCGGTAAACTTTGGCTACGTTGCAAAAGGCGAGAGACGAACAGAGTCCCTTTGGTACTGTCCGCGCGATATAAGACGCGGTTTTGAATGGAATAAAACGGCGTGCCGCTGGCGAAGCGCTGTAATTTCAAAAGTAGAAAGTTTAATTAAACGAAGTTACCTTGGCGGGCGTTTAATTGGAGTATTTACGCGTTTCCAGGCACGAACGTTCCCACCAATAGAGACGTTTCCACGATTTTGCGTATTTTATATTTATTTTGACGATTTATTCGACTGCGAAGATATCGGTTAGCAGGGGCGAAGCATTGGCTAACGACGAGCGAAATGCAAATGCGTCCGATTGATGGGAATTAAATGAAACGGGAAACGCGGTGCGTAAAATCATTCGAGCAAAAATCGACGATTCGATTTTGTCGTGCACCGAATCGGTACAGGTGTTGCTCTAATTGAACATCGAGAGGCGTTATATCGTATACGGTTTATAAATCGATTAAAAAGAAATTCCGCCCGGATTAGTATACTTTACGGTGCTTCGTCTTTCACGACCAACCACGATGCTCGTTCATTCTGCTTTTACGCTATTCATCAAACTCTCGGCGCGAGTTTAGTCGATCGTTTCACCCACTGAATTTTACACGTTCCAACTACGATACCTCGTCGATCGATCGTGATTCTGCATTTATTTTCAATTTGGAAAAACTATTTCTACGAGTTATACAAGATTTGTGCGAGTAAATAAAAGTCATACGCGAGATTTATTCGTTTTCCGCAAGCGTGCCGATACCAACGAGCCAACGTACAGACATGGCTATTTCTTTTTCGTTCTGTAACGATTTCTCGCGTCGGAAACTAAAGGAACGTAACGATCATTTTGCATGAACCGCGGATCCGGCGAAAGCGATCGGTTCGTTGTCGGTATATTATCGACGGGAAAATCGATCCGTATCGTTTATCGAATAGAGCATGAATTCGATCGGACGCGGCTGGATCGGCCGGCACGACCTTTACCCTGGAGAATGGCGCGCGATAAATTGATTTGAACGGTGGGAAGCACGCACGCTGTTTCGTTGATGTTTTCATTGGTTGTACGCTGCTTACTTTTCCCTCGATTCGATTTACGGCACGGCGTCTCGTGTGTATATATATATATATATATATATATATATATATATATATATATATATCGAGATTGAAAATGTCTGGAAAATGAATGCATGTACTTGCACGCAACCAGAGGGCGACGATGGAACGTGTCTCGGGGATTTTAGGCTCGACGAGAACGTAGTTTGTACGAGACAATGGCCACGACGACTCTTTGCCTATACTCTTTTCCTGCGTAGCACGCTGTCGCGTTGACGCAATGATACGCGTTATTCTTTTTAAGCCTGCGATACTACGCCCTGTGCGCAATCTCGTTAACACCGCACCAGAGTACGGGATATTTCGAGCGAAATGAAAATAACTAGAATCAAGGTTCGGATGGTCGAATAACGCGATTTCATTAGCGGATAATCGTCGCGCTTTTAATCCGATTAATAATAATTTTGCTCGAATACGTTCCAAAATGTTCGTCCAAAGTATCTTTTAAATTAGTCGAGATATCGCGCGCGGAGGTTGAAGGATGTACCAAAGACACTTTGATCCTTGTTTCTATATCGTTCGTTCGATGTTACACATGCTATTCGACGTAATTGCATTTCGTGCGTTCGGATTAATTATAACTGCAATGTCGAATCGATAAATCGTCGACGTAAGAACTATTTTGAATATAGTTTACGTATAAACAACAAAGAACTACTATGTTTTAAAAGTAGCGAAAATAAACGGAGAACGCAGAATACCGGTCGTATTAAACGATCCCCGAGGACGGTTCTACCGTGTAAGACGGCTGGAAATAAAATATTTCCTTGCCGGTTTTACCGCGTGTAAACGAGCTTCTCTTAGAGCGAATTTCCCCGAATACGAATCTCATATTTCTCAGGATATTACATACGCTTTAATTCCGAGCGGGAATTTTGATGGAAGCGTACTAACCCGAATCTTAAACCTTTTTCCCCCTCGCCAAAAGATAGATAAACGCGTAACAGTAGGTCGCAAGTAGAAACGAGAACCGCGTGGTTGCATGGAACCATACTTACATACTTATTCGTATCCGTGTTCACGCGTAAAAATCGCTATACCGTCGTTTAATCGTTAGGCCAACGATTAAAATTCCTCTGGCAGGAAGAAATATTCGAACAAGGAAATATGGCGTGAAAAGTTGCCCGACGAAGATATTCGTTTCGTACCCGTTTTACACGGTTTACCAAATCGACCGTGAAAACGCGCAGTTATTAAATTACAGGTGAAACGTTTCGCTGTCAAAGAGATGGAACGAACGTCGAGAGCCGGTCGATCGAATTCAGCGATCGCGAGCCAAACTGTATCTAGAGGTTGTTCACGATGCGATAAATCCGTGAATTACATCGTCGACGTCGTTCGACCGCGGCTGAAATAATAATACACGCCGGTTCTGTATGTTTTATCCAGCCGATAGAAAAACAGCGATGCACGAGTCGATGCTCCTTTCGATTCCACGTGTTCCATATGATTCGGTAATTTTGTTTCGTCAGCCGTTTCGTCTCGTTTTATTTGCCCAGTCGACTCGATTCGCTGCGATTTCCAAGTGAAAATCTCATCGCGCGTCATGTTTATTCTACACCCGCAATTCTCACTCTCGTATTCCCCTCGTATTTCATTTGGTCCGTCCTCGTTTCAAGGGAACTTTGATTTCAATTCGTCGTTTTTACAATTCCGCGGCGTACAGTTCCTTGAGACCGCCGTTTAAATTCCTTCGTTTCGCTCGATCGCAATCTGCCTGTTCTCTCCTTTGTCCGTTTACGGTATAGGAGTTTAGTTTGGTCCGAGGAAGATTTGTTCACGCGCGAAACTCGCATCTTTGCTCGATCTTCCTACGAAAATGTAAATTATTATTTCTCCGTTCGTCGGTATTTCCAGTTTCTCAATTTCTCGAAAGGATCAACGCGGATCGTTCGTGTTTATCGACTAATCGCGTTTCAGTCGAGAGCCTTGGAGACGTCGACGATACGTCGAGAGTATCCTAAAAGTTACGGAAGTTGGAAAATCTTCGATTTAAAAATCCGTACGCTTCGCAGCATCGAAATACGTTTCCGTACGTACAGACTTTGGAGCTTGGAATTTTATAGCGATACCTTCTTGCTAAAAGTACGAATCTTATCCGTGGACTTTTGAAATTGCTGAATTTTTCTAAAAAAAATGCGCATGTGCGACGTCTTCTACGGCGAACTTTCTATTTATATCGTAAGAATCGCGACACCGAATTGGAAGAATTATCTCAGTTCTCTCGGCGAGTCGATAACGTTTGAATCTAGCGTGGCCGAATTAATTAAAGGAGTTTGGGAATTATTCATTTCGATAGCTCGCATTGAACGTAAGGTTGACCGAAGCAGTACGTGTATTTCCATAAAGCGAGGCTAGCCATGGCAAATAGAACAATGCATATTCAAGAATGTACGGTCGTTTAAAGCGATGAATATGGTAAATGAGTTAAGCTTCGAGTGTGATATTTGATAGGAGTTTCGTAATTTAGTAGGGCTAATTACTGGACTCGTTGATTAATTTACTCGTCATCGTGTCGTGCAACGACCACCGTTTCCACGATAATTATGAAATTACAATATCCACTCCTTTCGCGACGTTAATGTTCGTTCGTTTGCGCTTAAAACGACGTGTTTTTCGCTAAATAATACAATGATCAATTTCCCATTACGGATTAGCAAACGAGCGACGAGTTTCAATTTGTTATGACCCACGTAAAATATCCTGCTAAATTTCCGATTGATTCTTATCGTTAATGTCCACGTTTCTGTCCGTTTCTTTTAAACATCGCAATTACGTCTAAACGCGATACCTTAAATTCATTAAATTAGGAAGCCATTAACCTAATCTAATCTAACCCGATCTATTCACCTTTCTCGATACGTATAACAAAAGTACCGTGGAATATAGATCATCGATATAATTCGAAGGCTATTTATTTATAGCTAACCAAAAGTTATTCAAAGCCATTCGAAGGTTACGCGGGTATTCGTTTAAAAGCGAGGTCGCTCAAGGCAATTCGAGGTCACTGAAGAGCATTCAAAGTCGCTCAAATATCACACAATTGACCAACCACGATATCAATTAATCGCTCGTCCTTCGGTCATCAGCCATCTCGCCAATTCGTTTCCACCGATAGGTATCTGTAATTGTAACGATTTGCTCGTGTACGAATACTCTTGCAATTAGACTTTTCTTATCGCGCGAGAAATTTACTTGCTTCGAGCTCAATTTTGTGAGTGATCGTTAGTGACGTTGCAATATCGTTTATTATTACTACAGCGGTTTGCAAAGTTGCCCACCTAACGCGTACATTGATATCTGACCGTGTTATCTGCTAACGAACTTTTCACACAGTCATCGTATGACATAAATTGATATATTATTTAGGAATATAAAACGCGAAACGTGTCTCGTATGCCTAATTGAACGAACTTGCAACTTTCTCTTGGCGGTTGCGAGGGGAAAAAATGAATATTTAAATTCGAATTCTATTAAACTTTGGTAATACAAAGTTGGGTGATCGATGTTCTTTATCAGAAGGAGGTTCCCAAGGATCTCGTGGTATTTTTTATTTTTATCGCGATAACGTTGACGTTAAACTGCACGAGAATATTATCGAGAATATATATTCCGCTTTTGTTTCTCGTTCTCTGCTTGGCTCGCTCTTATACACATTTTTACCATCCCGCTCTTCGAGCTTCTACTTTTCGCGTTTATCGAGATTCGAGTGTCCTTTCGCGCGAAATTGCGTTTCATCGTAGATGTAAAGATAAACGAAGAGAACGACGAAGCTAACGATAGGACACACCGCCTCGATATAGCCTACGCTTCCCTCAAACTTCAAACATCGAGACTCGATCGATATCCGTACCTCGAGCTTCATAACTCGAAACTTGAGAAATTTCTTTTAACTCCGTGAACCGCGGCATTTAACGAAGTTACTTTCGAGACTGGATACCGAACTTGGGCGATTCGACGAGACATCGAAATATCGATTTAAGAAGAATTCTTATCGAGAAGACTATAATTTAAACGTTAGAAATCGATCGTAAACCCCTCTTGGAACTGCTTCCTCGATATTTCGACGATTCACGACGGTTTTCACGAACGATACGAAACGCAACTTGATAAAAAAAGCTCCGTCAAAAATTCCCTCCTTATGCTACCGTATACTTTCGATGATTTTCTCCTTTGTCGATCCTCTGGCGACCGACGAGGCGGATGTTAGAAATTTCATCGAAAATTCCTTTTTCCGTCAATCTCTCGATGTTCTAATAATCGACCATCTTTTCGAAATGTACGAAACATTGCGTCGCATTTATCATTCGCGCGATAACGATGCAAGCGGACGAACGAAAACCGGGCGTTTTATCGGGTCGAGGAGTTGCACGCTCGTTGCTTTTTCAAGCAAACCGTAGTAATATTTCCGTTGTATAAACGAACAATTGCCAACGTCCACGGTTTGCGTGGATAAAGGATGTAATGTGCGGGAAACTGCATCGGAACTGATACGATTGTTCGCGTATTTCGAGCGCATCGCGTCATTATTCGTTCTAACTAGATGCGCGTTCGGTTTCGATCGCGCAAGACACCATCCTAACCGATCTTTTCTCTTGAATTTACCGCGTCGCGCGACAACCGATCATTTTGTAAGTTGGATACCGTTTGAAACGTTTGAAAATTCCCATTAAAACTTTCGCCGAGGCTTCCATTGGAATCGTCTGAAAGACGTCGACTGAAATTTGATTCGATCGGCTCGCAAGCATCGGGACGTTTACCGTGTTAAATGATATCGAAGGATCTTTGGCAAATTCGTTCTCTTATCGTAATTTCTTGCGATATCCATCTATATAGAGAATTACTTTCCTTTGTATACCACCGATTGTTCAATCCTCTATAGAAAGTCCGACTCGTTGCGCGATTTATGCTTCTCGCGCGACGAAGTTTCGTTTAAACTTCAACCTCAGTTTCAATTCTCCAGACAGAGCAACGTTACGTATAAATTATGCGCAATGTTTTGGTACTTTGCAACCGACGCAAAACGCAGCCAGTGATCAGCTAAATAGCTCAAAGTTGGCTACGAAAACATTCGCGAGACCTTGTTTTCCTAAAATAATCCCCTAAATGGAATTTCAGTTTTCTTTCGTGTCTAAATCACCGACTGGAAGCTCGTAAGAGCCCAGCAGGTAATTCTTAATTTACTGTATTTTCCTGGCTCTCGCGAACGACGAATTTTCACATGTCCACTCTTTCGGTCGTCGTCTCGCGTACGTGTAAACTTCCACCCGATTAATCGTCTTAACCCGAGTCAATTATCGCCTTCTGTACGAGGTCAGTACGCGTCTTAATACCGTTGATACGAAACGGAACCTCGTAATCCACCGTGTCTTTAGCAAGTGCCGGAGGACGATCAATCGTTTGATCGAACAGATGCTCGATTTCTTCGAACGAGTTGCACAATTTCTTAGAAAATGTTTCGTCCGCCACTGGACGAGTCGAAGGGAGGAGGCCAGAATATTTTTCATCTAAATGGGGCCAGTTAGGTGTCGATCTCCCTGACGATCGGAATTCGTTGGGAATCGAAGTAATCAAGGTTTCAATGGTTTGTTCCACGGAGCAATCGGGTCGTCGGTCGGACGTTAGTTGGCTGTAAGAATAGTTAGTTGCTCGACGGAACAAGCTTCAGACATCTTCGATAATCGTCGAGACACGGCATATACAATAGCGCGCAGTTGTAAACGATTGTAGCACCTGTTTGTCGCTTCGTTGAGGTAAACACGTTAAACGTTGGCGCGTTGCTGGAGATTGATTCGCTGTGCAGCTTGTCGAGTGCCGAGATTAGATGTACTTTCCTGCAATTTGAAGAGACCCATATGGATTTAATCGGGTAAAAATGCAAACTAAAGCGATTAAAGACGAACGCGTGAATATTACGGCGTTTTGCATTGAATCGTAGTACACGAGAGAAATGGCCACATTTTCGGGCGAGAGAAGTACGCTTTTTTAAAAACAAGCGGATGATTGGAAAAGATTTTTCTTCCGTACTGAGCTGTTTTGAAGAAAGAAAATCCCCCAAAAAGAAGTCGTTGCAGATTAAGAAAAAAAGATCTCCGATTTAACAACTATAATTGCTAAAAGTATTCGTAACAATTTGATTCATAAAAATATTCTCTAGCCAGCAGAATCCGATTCCTAGAAAAGAGAAAAAAAATCAGTTTTAACTTCGACCAACTTTCGAACGAAAGATTCCCATTTTCATCAAAAAGAGTTCGTAAAAGCGTCCTTAATCTAGTTCGAACTTTTCTTTAGAAAGACCCCTGTTTTACGTTAATCCGATTTCTAAAGAAAAACTTTCCGGTCGCCCCCACCGACACCTAAAAAATCCCAATTTATCCTGTATCAAATTTTAAAGAAGAAGAGCGTCGACCTAGCTGATTTCGCTAGTAAAAAAAAAAAAAAAGAAAATCTCCTCGCCGAGACCAATTTGTTTCCAAAAAAAAAAAAAAAACATTTCGACTCGATTCGACTTTCTTCGGTATTTTACTTTCAATAACAGACCATTTGGTCAACGTGGCAATTGTCGCGACGTCTCATCTTTCGGCCATTCTTAATCGTCGATGATGTTCGATATTAATCAAAGCCGTGTTAGTATCGAAATGGCATCAGCCGTGTATTGGAACTGTCGCTAAGACAGTAATGTTAGTGTCAGATGCTACTCGTAGACCGAACGTTTAGTTTATTAGCCAAAGCCAACTGGCAAAATTACGCTGCTTGTTCAAGGATGGTTGGCTACCTTATGCATGCACGAACGTATACTGCTCTTGTATATATCTCCAAAATATAGTATCTCCAAAATCACGACGCAAGCGGTCGAGCGGTGATCCCGCATAGAAAGACAAGCCGAAAAAGAGAATAACTCTTTTCGTTCGAAGCTTCGTTTTTGAGAAAAATAAGCTCGAAAGGTGGAAGGTTGTACGCGCAGCAGCGTACCCAGTTCCTAACGAGAAGA
Organism: Bombus waltoni; assembly: GCA_014737395.1. NCBI lineage: Eukaryota > Metazoa > Arthropoda > Insecta > Hymenoptera > Apidae > Bombus > Bombus waltoni. The sequence continues at coordinate 8,016,490 of JACXII010000008.1, forward strand.
GAGAAAAGGCAGGTGCACGATCGCAGCGATATCGCGCTGAAAAATGCTGCCCCGCTCGTCTGCATTTAGGGTAAGATGTGGCCGGTGGAGACGCCGCGTAATTGGAACGAACGATAGATTCCAGCGACTTTGTCTCGTTAATGAGGAGATCGGGTAATTGGTATTTAAATAGGGTTGTTTGAAATTAGCAATTTTGTGGGGATATTAATCGACAGGATTACGATACAAGTATCGTACGTATAAAAGGGAATCGATGAATATTAAATTGGCGATATTAATTATAGGATATATCGTTGGTATTCGAATTACGCGAGAAATTACAATTTTCTACGATCGGTTATACGTATCTGGCGCGTTCTTTCACTATCGTATTTGCGATAAAAATCACGGTGACGTGGAAACGTTTATTTCATCACAGCGGAGGAAATACGCTATAGGTTTAGTTATATCGGAGGAAATTCTTGTTTCACGATTTTTATTCGCGACTCGAGGCAAAGTCGCCTTAGCGCAAAGAAATCGTATAGGAAAACAATGACGCGTTTAAACGGCCTTGCAATTACTTCCGGAACCGCAATTTCTCTCGGTGTTTCTGGACTTGACGAGATTTATTTAGAGCGGAAAAAAGAACTACGTTAAAGTGACCGGCACGAAGTCTGCTAAATCCCCGCTGCTTTCTAACGAAACGATAGTTTCGTTCGGCGTTGAACGCTTTTCGTTCATAGAATTCGGACGCGGACGCGAATCGTTTAGACGCGGCCGGGGAGAACAGCTTTCGCCGTAACTACGATCCTATAAATCGAAATACAATCGCGAGATAACAAATTTGTAGGAAATAGATCGATTCAGGTTGCACATTTTTATAAATCGTAGGCTTTCGTTCTCCTTTGTTTATTTCTACGCAACCTTCGACTTTAATACGCTTTTCTTCCAAACGAATTTGTCATTTTTTCTCCGTACATTCATCAGGTAGATAGTCCGTTCTAGAGATTCCAATTTTACCCTCGCCCTATAAACTTCCAACAAACGCATATTTCAGTTATTCGAATCTTTTCCGTGGTTTCGAGCAAAGTGGGAAAACTTTGACCCCGTGTAGCGGCTCCATTGGCTGATTTATCGCCAATTTACGTATAAGCTTTCAGACGCGGCATAATTTATCGTAAACTTCCCCGACTGCCGCGAACCGTGTTTCAGCCAGATTTTTTGATTAACGGAAGCTCGAAATATATTTGACGCGACTGATTCCGAAGAATGACTCGAAACGAATAAAAATTATAATGAAATTTTAATCAAACCTATCGCTATCGCTAAATTTTCTAAAATTCGAGGAGAATTCATACTTTCGTTGGTACGAATTGGTATACGCGCGACTACTACCTTTAAATTTAACAAATACGCGTATTCCCGCGCGTAGCAGAGTCACGTATCATCGCTTGTCTCATTTTCGAAATTATAGGCGAAAGTTACATCTGTAAAAGTATACCTGTAGAAAGGCGCGTAAGAACGAAATTCGCTCGATAAATAAATCCATGGGTATAATTAGACCATCGAGTCCAGGCGAACTGAATTGGTTTTCGACAAACAACCACAAATCGCTGACCAGAAACTGCGAAAGTTTTCGCATCGGTTCGACTTCTTGGCGCAGCTGTTGCTATAAATCTATTTTAACATACATACTCCGGACGTTTATTGATGAACTACACCCGCGAGTTTTTTTTCCACGAAACCTCCCTTCGTCGGTTCTCGTTATCGCAATATTGTTTACAACGCTTCCAATCTTGCTTTATCGTTCAACGTGTCGCTGGTCGTTCTTTCGTCCGTGTAACTTGTCAAGAAAATACACGTCAAGTTAAGCGGAAAGAACACGCAGAGCTTTTAAACTCGACGAGAAAACATCGTGTTATATTCCGTCCACTTTGTCGATAGTTCGACTTCTACGAACGACGACGAGGATTAGATTTGCGAAACGCGAACGGGGCACGTACGACGAACGAACGCCCCGTGCTGAACGATTCTTACGACTAAAATCAGAATACTACGACAAGTACGGGCGATGAAACGGTACAGCGACGAATAGAAACGAAACGATCGTTTTACTTTGAAAGCCGAGCTTTTCGGTTGTAGCCAGAACTCTGTCGTTGGATCGTCGATTATTATCTCTTATCGTTTGTAAAGTCGATCGTTCGGTTTAATTACGTACGAATAAATCACGTTTTCAATAGTCACGGAAATCTCAGCTAAACGCGTTCTTTCCAATTACTCAGCTCTATAACGTTAGCCACGAGCCAGTAAAAAACTACGACGAAAAAGCTAATTAACCGAGAACCGAATGTGCGAAAGAGCGTAAATGCTAGAGCGCAACGTGTAAAAATTATATAAAGCAATTTTGTATCATTTGTACGCTTACGTTCTTTTATCTTTCGCGAACGTTTTCCACCGGACGCCGACTCGTTGCGTTTGTTCGACGAAGCTCGAACGTTTCTCCTCGTTTGGTCTTTTATATTACAAAGGACATACGCGATGCGAACGAAATAACAAATTCGCGAAAAATAAACCAGAAAATGGAAGCGGTGGAACGCGTTCAATTTGTATCAAACGCTGTTTGCTGTCTCGTACTACTTACGGTTGGAAGCGTATCCGTGTATTTCCCTGTATGATACGACACACACCGCTGTTGTAACAAATAACGACATTTAACGTTAACCGTGATCGTTTTGGCATGCCTCGCTGCTTCTCTCGTATCGACGAAAAGCTCGATAACGCGGTAAAACGACGTAACGTACGGTCGCGTAGAATTTACGTTTAAGAAGCTATTTAATCGTTGGTAACGCGCGTTTGTTGCGTCATAGCGACGAGTGATGCGGATTGGCGGTAGAAAGTTGCGGTCGGTGGTTAACTTGTCGGAAGCTGGCAGACAGCCAGACGCTTCTACCGATGTTGTTCCTAGGTTAATTCGAAGATCGCGTACTGTTCGTGGAAACGATGTTGCTTGAAACGCGACTACCAGAGTCTTTGTGCGGAATATTTGAGATTAAACCGTGTTCGCGATAGCCATCGATGGATCTCCGTGCCATGAAAGAAGCGATCGAGCCAGGCAAGAATCGCTTACCCTGGTCCTTGCAGCAACAACGTCGCTCAGATCCAGAGACACTTGTTCGTTTTTCGCATCGTTTCGTACGGTTTTAGAAAGTAACCTGCGACGATTCCATTTCGACGTAGCACCTGTAGCATCGTAAAACTAACGCACGCGACGAATTACCACGAGGGACAAAGAGAAACGCGCACAATCGTTTCAGTTGCCTGTGATAATCGTCAAGGTAGTCGACGACGCTCGTCAACGTTTCGTTTGGAATATTTTTCCGTGAATTTACATCGTCGAACGTTGCCTCTGAACGTGTATCGTAAATCGTAAGGGGATTCCGGAGATTCTGCCGGTATCTCTTTCCTCGCAATTCTTTCTAGCTCGTAGCGTGTCCTATTTTATTTATAGTACTGCGACGAAAACTATTCTTTTTTAAAGCGTGGAAATATTTCTTGTATCCCACGTTCGTATGGTTGCTTTCTGTAAATTGTCTATTACCCTGTAGCATCTTTTTATCTGAACGATGTGACTTTGTTCACGTTGCTCGGTAGTTTTCAGTTTACGCAGTTGTTGCATATTTGTCCACCGTTTGGTCCTTGGTAGGTTAATTAAACAGAATACAGACAGACGGAAGTTTCTCAATTTTAAGCAAACTTTCGAATTCGGATCCGAGTCTCCATCGAACCGTTGTCATCGTATTATCGTATGAATTTGCATTTTTATCTGTTCGTTAGACGGATTGGCCCGATATCGCGAGCGGTCGCGTTAACAGCGTACGAAAGAGAACGAAACCTTACTCGGATAGCGATCAAGAAAGTATCTGCTCTATCGACCGTCGTTTCTTCGCCTTTTTTCTCTTTTTCTTTTATAAATCTTCGTTTTCTCGCATCGTCGAAAACACATTGCAGAGAAATCGCGGAAAAACTGGGTTTTGGATTATCGAATTTTTCTGCCGAATCTTCGACGCGTATCGATGGAGCTCGTCGACTGGCGGAAATAGCGACGAAGAATAAACCTGAAAAACATAATACGAAGCGCGGCAGAGATTGGATTTCTTTTTATAGCTCGAGATGGGATTTAAAGAAATATCGCGTATCCGAAAATAAATCGCTTGACGAAGGTAGCGTAACGTAATTCATTTCTAAAAATTCACCCTACAAATCCTCTTAGCGAACCTTTCCTCTCATCGCGTCTTAATTTATCGAAACGTCGCTCGTAGCAGCGCCTCGCGTCCAACGAAATTTCTCACTTTCCGCGTTTCTTTCGATTCTGGGAAAATTTCCAACCCTTTGCTTAAGTACCTATATATCTTACGCGCGGTTCCTTTATGCATCGTTTATCGTCCATTATCTGTGTTTCTATCAAAGTTTGACTTTGTTCGCAATTTTTTGTGATCGAAGATTTTTTTCGTTCCCGCCATTCTCCCCTCCCCTCTCTCGCCTGCTCTCCTCCTGGATCTTCCTGCATCCGATATCGACCGGAAGTTTGGAGTTGACTTCTCTTTCGTTTGCGTAAGATTTTCGAGCTTATCCGCGTTAATAGAACGTAACGACGATATTAATAACCGAAGCGTAAACAGTTTGTTATCGAGCGAACTCTCGGCAGTGTAAAAAGCATCGGCAGATTTATCGAGAAAATTTCCTCTAATTTACTCTCCGTTCGCGCGAGATATCCGACTTTAATCGCGTTGATTGAACGTAACGACGATATTGATAATTGAAGTGTAAACGTTTTAAAGCTAAACAGGATCGCGAGACGTTTCGTATTCGTGAAATTTATGCAGCAAATCGAAGAAGAGCAGAAGAGTTGGCGATTGCCTGTCTCTTAATCTCTTTCGGTAGATTTGTCGTTGGTTTTATTGGTTTCGCGATTATTCGTGGCAAGTTTCGGTTCGTTTCGATTACTCGTAACCGAATATACAGGCTGTTTCATAAATATGCGTGGAATTCGCAGCAGTAGTAAAAGATAAAGGAAGCAGTTGATTTATTTAACTTCATTTACCACCTATAATAGACATTTTGGCTCTTATGGTCAGTATGGTAATCGCTTCTCTTTAATCGCGCGTTATTTGTTAATTTATTTATTATATATATTTATATGCGTTTCTTCAATGGCGATAAGCACAGCTGCTTACGTGTAGTGATCGAACAAAATGGTTCCCTTTGGCTTTTATTGTAAATCGTCGATGATCACGTTACGGCGTTACCTGTTACACCGCTCGAACGAAATAATTTTCAAATACATTGTATCGCTTGAAAAGTACGTAACATCTTTGTCGGTTAATGCATTGCACGCGTCTCGTGTTTCGCGAGATTGGAAGAGGACTCGTACGCTTTTATAAATCTCTGCGAAATGCCTATTTTTTCTTTGGCAGCTGCCGAGTGCCGTTGGACGTTAAACGCACGAACCAAAGAGAAAAATTCGGCATTGGTGCCAATTATATTTTTTACGTCAGTGTGCGTTATATTTTGGTGAAAAGCGGATAAAGAACGTTGGGTTACACGATCGCTCGACTATCGTTTATCTTGGCTTTTACGAAATCGTTTTCTAACGAGAAAGCGAATACTTGGAAAGTTCGACGAACGAAATACCGAGAAGGACAAGTTTTTCGCAAAAGCGGTGACGAAGCTACGCGATAAAAAGTACAAATTCCCGAGGAGAATGATACGCACGATTGCTGGATGAAGCGCGATCTCTATAAAGATACGTCGGTCTAAATAGTTCCTAAATTCGTTCGTCAACCTTCTCGACGATATAACGCACGAATAATTTCCGATTTTTCGTATTCATGTGTATTTTCATCTTCGTTTGTTGCAGAGGCCGTCACAGTTCGAAGACGTTGCGCGTTCTGTTTCGTTAAGAATGGTTAATATGGAGATGCAAACCGAGGTGAGTAGATTTTTCCAGCAAACCTTTACATCTGCTATCATCGTGCTTCCAGAAAGTTTCTGCGTTGTAACGTAGAGTCGTCCTCTGTACGTGTATTACATAGTCCTATGAATACACACACACACACACACACTTTCTTTCGTTTTGTAAGGAAATAACGGACGCACCACGTTCTCTGTTTTATATTATTTTTATCGAACCGTGTACGATCGTAATAATAAAAATAGAAGAAAATGGATCGTAGATAATTCGATAGAATCGTATAAAAGGAAAAGAGGATGCGCATTTATTATTTCCTTACGGAAGGAAAGAAACTTTCGGGACAACTCAATGTATTAACAAAATTAAATATAAAAGCAGGATGAATTTACGTCGCGACTGAATAGTACGAATTCCGTACGTATATTACAAGAAATTGAAATGAACGGTATGCGAGAAAATATTAGGTTGTATTAAGTTTCCTTCCTTTTGTAAGGAAATAATAAATGTACGATCGTAATCATAGAAATAGAAGAAAATGGATCGTAGATGATTCGATAAAATAATATAAAACGAAAAGAGGATGCGCATTTATTATTTCCTTACGGAAGGAAAGAAACTTTCGGGACAACCCAATGTATTAACAAAATTAAATGTAAGAACAGGATAAATTTACGTCGCGACTGAATAGTACGAATTCCGTACGTATATTACAAGAAATTGAAATGAACGGTATGCGAGAAAATATTAGGTTGTATTAAGTTTCCTTCTTTTTGTAAGGAAATAATAAATGTACGATCGTAATCATAGAAATAGAAGAAAATGGATCGTAGATGATTCGATAAAATAATATAAAACGAAAAGAGGATGCGCATTTATTGTTTCCTTACGGAAGGAAAGAAACTTTCGGGACAACCCAATGTATTAACAAAATTAAATGTAAGAGCAGGATGAATTTACGTCGCGACTGAATAGTACGAATTCCGTACGTATATTACAAGAAATTGAAATGAACGGTATGCGAGAAAATATTAGGTTGTCCCGAAAGTTTCCTTCCTTTTGTAAGGAAATTTTTGTTCTATATCTATTATTACGATCGTACATGATTCGACAAAAAAAAGTAATAGAAAACAGAGAACGTGTTTCCTTATAAAACGAAAGAAACTTTTCCAACAACCTAATAACGTGATATTCGTTTCGTTTTCTCCATTTATGTAATAAATATACGTACAGGACGAATCTATGCTATTATATTATATATTACAACGCGATACTTTGCTATTCGATCAAATTTGAGTTAGTCGATTGTGGCTAAGCATCGTCGAGTATCGTAAGATGTTCAAGATACTAATACAGTGATATAGAATAGTGATTCGGTATAGAGGACGTAGGAGCAGAACGTGCTCACCGCGATCATTAACTAATTAGAATTGCCAGTGGCTGTAGGAATTTGAGCATGGTTGTCTTTCAGTTTGAAAGAGGAACGAATAATCGTATCATCGCGCAGATGGTATTTAAGGTGAATCGATAATGCAGCACGATAAAAGAGTCGGAGAGTAGCGATTTTTATTTTCGTACGTATTTTTCATTTTATTCGTTTGTAGTAATATCGTGTAATATTACTTTAATATTGCCACGTAAATTTTTAATATCGCTGTGACGTGTACATTTAATTCTTCGGTCGAAACGATATGGGATTTATAAAAAAAATTTTACGTAAACTTTGGATGCAATCGTATCGAAATTTGGAGTGAAAGTAGAAATATCATCGCGCGAATGTTGGAAATATTTCGTTACTCTTTTGAGAGAGATATTTATTATCGAAAGAAATAGATTTATATATATATATATATATATTAAACAGGAATGACAGGAAAATAAAAAAAAAAAAAAAACAGAAACTGAACGAAGGATAGAGTAGAAAAATAAATTTTAGAAATTACATTGTTAACGGTAACGCGACTTTGACTATTCGAGTTCGCGTTACCCTTAGCCTGATTAATCTCTTTGAAAGTTGAAAACTTGATTTACGTAAGTGTAAAAAGACGCGATTCCCTTTGTGCGAAGCACCGAAACGTTCCGTGGTTAGCTTCCGAATACGTAAGGTGCGCGAGTAAAAGAAAATCCGTGTGGAAAATGAACGAGTCTGTTCGAGATAAAAAACAGCGGTGTTCTTTGTTAAGACTTGCCATTTTTTTAATATATTCCAGTCGCTCTCCGCTTATAAATTTCAAGGTAAACTGAGATTTCAGAGTGACTAGTATTTCGTCGAAATAAAAAAAAAAAAAAAAAAAAAAGGAAAAAAAGAAAATTTAACAAAACGCGTTCTAATATCAGGCGATCGATTTATACGTATTTCACGTTTCTTCGGAATCCCTCTATTCGTTCGTATAAAAGCGATTTATTACGAACGTATCGAGTGATATAAACCTTTCTCGTGTATTTTCGAAATGCTCTCCAACATTTTAATTCGATGCGATTCTTCGATGAAAACGTATCACGGGAGAGATTTAATGAAAATGTACTTGCTCGCAATCGAAAAAGGAAAAATAGCAAGCAGCTTTCAGATACCGATGGAAACCGATAAAAAAAATGCGGAGCAGATTTGTAAATAATAATATCCTCGGCTGGTAGGATCACGAGACGAAATAAGTGTATAATAAGGTAATAATGTAACAAAACACCGTACTCGGTGTGCGTTCGCATTCAAATTTTAAATAGGTCGCTGTAAATTTGTTTGACGATCGTGAACGTGGTGATTTTTCTTGATTTATGACGTCACTGAACGCGCGTGAGATTCAGTCGCTGAAATGATCAAACTACAAAGGTCCGAGAATAACGATACAAATAGATATCCCAGTGGAATTGTAAAAACTTTGAACGGTTGTTTGATTCGGTAAAAAATCATTGCGACGACTTATCGTTGAGTAAACAAATCGAAAACGTTATCGTATTATCCGATAATAAAGTATGCGTTACAGCGACGAAAGATATTATAATTTTCCCAATATCAAAATAAATACAAGTTTTATAATTCTAGAGGTTGATGCATCTGTTGATACGATTTAACGCAATGATTAAATATACCGGGGAAAAAGTGAAATTTTCAAGTTCGATATTCGACGAATAAAAGCGAGTCGTCAACGACAACGTGACAAAGCATGGCGAAATAAAACGTCAACGAATAATCACTTATCCTTATTCGCGATTCTTAACCGCGAGTTTAAACAAATATGAATACCAGCTGCCGCAGCTTTACTATCGGTTCCGGCGTGTTCGCATCTTTCACGCGTTTCTTCTACTCTTTCTCGTTTACGTTCCATAAAACTCTACTCGAGAATATTACGTCCACTTTGGTCGCGTTAAAATAATCTCACGAACGTTTAACAACCGCGTTTTCTTACAAAATCAAACACTTCATCGAGAACGTATGGCGCGCCAAAGTTGGAAAAATAAATTCGTTCGTTCGATTCTTTAATTGTTCGTTCGAGTCGTTGGATCGTCAAAAAATCATCGTTTACTGGCGTGTAAGACGGACCAGGCTGTAACCAATGTCGTCACGGTTACACGGAATTCGCGTTTAATCAACGAAACGACGGATTTAATTGGCAACGCGTATCTCCTCTAGCGAACAATTTCCCTAAAAGTGAAATCTCTCTCGTTGGAGAAATCGGATGCCGTCTCAGCCGAACGACGAACGATACCGCTGAACGTCGACGCAATTAACGAGATTTAACTCTGTGTGTTCCATTAATTACGACATCGACGAAGCATGGTCAGCTCGCTTAGCAGTCTGCGAACGTTGTCAGAAACGCGGTTATCAGAGAGAATATTCGAACGCGATTCCTCATTAAACCAGAAACACTCTGACGGATCGCGTTACGAGGCAAACGCGACTATCGTGCTCTTGAAATGTTAATGGAAACGTTTCAAAAATCCACTCCGATTATTTCGTACATAAAAGATAAAAATAATACGCGTGTAATTTTGCGATTTGATATTCCGCAACCGCGACCGTTTCAAAATCTCATCTTCTGTTAGTTTACTGTTACTCTAACAGAGGGAGAAAAAGAAAAGAGTATCGATCGCGCAGATATTATATCTTCGACGTTGTCGAGACGCATCTTGCTTCGAAAATCCGCTCTTTCTATTACTTTGTAATTTATACAAAATCCGAACCACTATCTATATTTTAATATCTGTCGAAATCTAACTCTCATTTTCACGCACATAGAACCGTCCTGAAAATCTCCGTTACAATTTAGCCTATCTTAATCTGCGCTACAATTTGCGTCCACCGTCGTTCCGAAAGCGTTTCTCTGGCTCGTCGAAGCTCGCGCCGCGTAACACACCGGATGGAGGGACAAAGAAAAGAAATTCGTATCCGTAGATGGAATTTCTTTGTTTCGATTATCTTACCGTATATGTTTATAACCAATAACGCGGAAAACTTTGGTAATTTTAGAATTAGAATTTTAGAACGAATTTTAGAAAATAAGCCGTGTTTTAATCGTTTTAATCGAAAGAGTAATTCCGGTAATAGGACGATTTTAAATGTTCGATTGAATAAACAAAAATACATGGTAGCTCGAAGTTTATCGCTATGCGACGTGGCTCGACGAAAAATGACTGACGTTTCTTCAGTCTTCGAGAGTTTATATACTATGGGGCTCTTCCATCCGAGGATCGTGCGACGCTCGTTTCGCTGGTACTCGTCCGCACCACGATCGCAAACTGAAATTACCTTGTCGCGAACGCGGTAATTTCGAAGAACCGCCGGATGACGAACGACGAGGATTATTCAGAATTCTCCCCTATAACGTACTTTCCATCGGAAGTATATATTTCGCAGGGCCTGATCGAGCTCGAGACACGTTTATTACCGCGAGAAGCGTATAAAAGATTTTATTCCGGCCGCTATAAAGTGGGCAAAGAAACAGACTGATCGATAAAAATAAAAAATAATAAATAGAGTTTCACCGGTGCGTCGATAAGCGTTCGTTTCGCACGTGGGGCCTCGTGATTACTCCCGATGATTAACGGCTATTACGCCGTTTCTGACACTCGGTGCTCGACGTTTTAGCTTTAATTGATTCTCGTTCACGGTTGCCAAGATACGGCCTTTAAAGTCTTCTCCTTCGAGCGTCGAAGCTCCGAAGACGAGCAATCGTTTCGATAAGTCGTGTTTCGCGCGTCGAGCACGAACGCGAGAAAGGACGAGACGGAAGGAAATGAACAGAAGGCAGGATGCAACGGATGGAATTAAAATTAGGTGTTTGGCAATTCTTTGGTCGCATCGTCTTTCGAAATGAAGATATTGCGGACGAGACGAGTAGAAAGTTCGGGGCGATCGAAGCGAAAAGAAGACGCGAGAGCGCCGAGCTTGTATAGAATTAGGTAGGAGTTATTTTTCAGTCGCGGAATCTGTTTACGACCATCGTCGAGTCATAAAACGCTCTTCGAAATAACGAAATCCCGTGAAACGTTTGAATCTCGCGAACCGGCAACGCAAAGGCTGTTGCGTCGAAAGAATAAAACGAGACGCGTGCCGTATTATCGACGAACGATCTCGATAACGGTTTTTGGAATTTGTAAAACACAGTCCCCGAGCTATCGCAGAGTTTATTAGCTGTCGTTATTGGCTTGGAACTTTGTCTCCGGTCGTACGTTCGATTCGTCGCGCACGAAAAAGCGATATCGGATTTTACAATGTCTGGAAGGTAATACGGTGGCGCTGTACGTTCAGTGAATTTCGAGGTACGTATGAAATTAGGTAAAAAGAGGACAACGGAGCCGCGCAAATCTGATTTTCGAATAATAAGTTCTTCTACGAGCAGAGACTCGATTGGAACCGTGGAATCTCCTACTTTATAACTCGAGGATTATGAAACTCGGCAAACAAGACGACGGAGTCGTCGAATTTGTATATTCCTATTTTTCTCCTTCTCCTCTCCTTCTTCCACAATTTCCGATCTTTCGTATTCCTCGGTTTCTGCATCGCGTGATCAATGGAATCGTAACAAGCTTCGTAATCCAGGATTTTCGAATAACGATACCGCGTCCAGCAGACCAATGGTATCCGATAAACGCGTAAACGGACGCAATTTGAGAACGCGATTTGACGAAACGGTGGCGAACGAAAGCAAGTACGAATTTCCAAAGAAATTGTTGGAAACGTTTCGCTGCATCGAGTTACGTAACATATCGGACGAGGTAGCAGGTCGGAAGATTCGCGTGGTAGCGGTTGCAATTATAAGCGCAATACGTTCCATGACTCGATCCCAAGCAAGGCAGCCTGTCACAGCTTTACGTAATAGCGCCGATGAATTTATGGTCGTGATGAGTTGCTCTATAAATTATTCATTTGCTGCGCGACAACAGCATCTGAAACGGGATATGTGTACGTATCGTAGAATGCTCTTCGATTACGGAACGAACGAAACAAATGCCAGCAAACAATTTCAGATCCGGCAAAGTTTCTAAGAAGTACGCGTGAAACTTTCGCAACAAACGGAACCAAACGAAGTTAAAACAGCTACGAAATTATATACACGCGCACAGTGGATAATTCCGTGTCGTCGTACTGATCGTGATATCGTAGAATTGGAATATTAGATGGCGAGACAAGTGGTGTTTATTTTTTCGCAATGTGAAGATTCGCGATTAAGGTAAGAATTGCGTAAATTTGTTCCGATAGTTTGCCCTCCAGCTTCGAAAACGCATCGACGTCGAGAAGTTTACGCGCGCGGAAACGGTTCGTCGATCTATTAATAAAGTGCATCGTATCGGACGATGCTTACGGAAGTAACGTTTTAGTTTTTGTCTCGAGGAAAAGCAGAGCTCGGCGAAGATTCCGAGAACGTAATCGTAACTCGAACGTTTGAACGTTACCGTGTGTCGCGTAGCTCTCGTTTCGTGGAAATTGTACAAGGAGATTGGTTCGCAAAAAAAAAAAAAAAAAAAAAATAAAGTAGTTGCGGTTTCGGTATTTTTCTAAGAAAGAGAAACGAAAGACGATATTTGACGTTAAAGAGAATTTTTTTAGCTATTGCCGGTATATCAGGCATCTCTTTTAATTTGGAAATACGCATCGATTTTTCCAACTATTTCTTCGCGCTTCCCCTTTTATTTTATACCCCGAATAGTTCAGCAGTCTGAGAATTTTCACGCACGAACACCGCTCAATCCCCCCTTTAATCGATTTCCGTGAAATAATTTCTTGGATCGACGACGAGTTACACGCATCTGCGACACGAATTTGTCCGGTAACTGCGTTTCCTCTTGTTTATAAAAATCGATTGCCAGCGAGTATACGCTCGCGAGCAGCTGTTTCGCTCGTTTCGCTGTTTTAATAAAGTTTCTTCAAAAATTGGTTTTACGAAGTTTCGTTGGACGATGCTCGCTTTGTACGTTTCATACTTTATGTACTTTGCTTTGCGAATAGGTTGCGGATATTTATGCGTTTACGAGTAAAGTTCGGGGAAATTGAAAATACGGACACTGCGCTCAATGCGCCAAAATATATAAAATATCCAAAACGTAATACGCTCTCTGTAATATTTAGCGGGCGAAACAATTTTCTAGATTCCTGCTTTTTAATTGTATCCAAAGAAAAGAGAGAGAGAGAGAAGAAAGGAAAACGAATAAGACTAAAAAAAAGAACGAATTCGTCCAGTTACAATATTCGATGGACGAAGAATCTTTTCTTAGGTTCAATCTCTTCGGCTCTGTCCGTAAAAACACGTATTTGCATAAATATCCGCCTATTAAAAAATCTGTTTGTTAGTTTCACCATTGTCGGTTTATGTTTGTTCGCGTCTCTTTCGGACGATATCTGACAATAGCTCGCGTCCAAAGGTGCAATTTGTCAAATCGAATCGAATCGAACAGCCGAAGGAATAAGATATAGTCTCTCGATAACGTCGGCCCGATAAAAAAAAAAAGAAAGAAAAATAGATTGGCCCTGACTCGGTGAGAAAATTCGATTTCATCGGAAGACAAATTTCAAGGAAATTACGAGGACGTTGTCGCTTATTTTTAAAGTTTAACCGTTGCACGAAGGAGCCAGCGAAAGCAATTATCGAGTCGAACACACTGCCCAAAGTGTCAACGAGAAAATTCCGTGGTATTAAAATTAGTTTGGAACATCAAACAGGAGCGTTGAGCGTTCCTCCCTCAAAGTACAGAAATATTTTTCCAACGGCGAGAGGTTGGCGAAATCGTAGAGCTCGGTTTGCGTTGCGACACAAGGAGTAATATACACGTACATCCACGGCGTGAAGTCTCGTAAAAGGAAACTCGACTGGTTTAAAGCGAGCGCGGAACTACGTGCCTCCTCGTAAACCATTCTCTCTTCTTCGAATCCTCTTCATTTCCTGGTTCCGGCGCGCTACCACGGGAAATCTGACGGGAGAGCGCCCTTGGACCCAGTTAACAGACTGGATTCTCGCTGCTCACCTTTCTACCGTCTGATTCCAACGCGTGTTTCTTCCACTATTATTTTTACGTAAAACGATTTTCGCCGTTTCACGGACAAGAGAATCGGACAGACAGAGAAGTCTGTCCGAGTGTTTGAACGTTTAGGGATTCTTTTAAAAGTTCGTTCGACGATTAAGGGTTTGAAAAGTCTCGTCGAAACATGGAGATAACGAGTGGAAATTGCGTAAACGCAACGTTTTCAAGGAACGCAAATAAAACAAATTACTAGTACGTATGTTACTTTACGAAGGTACAAAAAATATATTAGTACGGTAGATACCATACAAAAGTTTACCGTGAAAATTCGAAGGCAGAGGTAAAATCAATCTTTTTATATGTATATTAGGTTGTCCCGAAAGTTTCTTTCCTTCTGGAAGGAAATTATAGATGCACATCCCCTTTTCGTTTTATATTATTCCATCGAATCATCTACGATCCATTTTGTTGTATTTCTATTATTACGATCGTACGTGATTCGACAAAAATAATGTAAAACAGAAAACGCGGTGCATCCGTTATTTCCTTACAAGACGAAAGAAACTTTTCGGACAACCTAATATATATAGATTTATATATATATATGGAATTATAGATGCACATTCGCTTTTCGTTTTATATTATTCCATCCAATCATCTACGATCCATTTTGTTGTATTTCTATTATTACGATCGTACGTGATTCGACAAAAATAATGTAAAACGGAGAACGTGGTGTATCCGTTATTTCCTTACAAGACGAAAGAAACTTTTAGGACAGCCAAATATATATAGATTTATATATATAAATAGAATATATATATGTGGAATTATAGATGCACATCCCCTTTTCGTTTTATATTATTCCATCGAATCATCTACGATCCATTTTGTTGTATTTCTATTATTACGATCGTACGTGATTCGACAAAAATAATGTAAAACGGAGAACGTGGTGTATCCGTTATTTCCTTACAAGACGAAGGAAACTTTTCGGACAGCCAAATATATATAGATTTATATATATAAATAGAATATATATATGTGGGATTATAGATGCACATCCCCTTTTCGTTTTATATTATTCCATCGAATCATCTACGATCCATTTTGTTGTATTTCTATTATTACGATCGTACGTGATTCGACAAAAATAAGGTAAAACAGAAAACGTGGTGTATCCGTTATTTCCTTACAAGACGAAAGAAACTTTTCGGACAACCTAACATATATATATATATATATATAGATTTAACGTCGCGTGAATAGCAAGATCGTTAGGTATCGTGTCGATCGTTTCGATTTCTTGAACGATTTCTTTAGCAGTTCGCGGATTTTGTTCCCGTCGACATTGTCTTTGACACACGGATACGATTTCGGCTTCGTGCGACGTGTGCTATACTTTCTGGTAGGATAAAATAAGACGTTGCCCCGTGACTGGTACGTAGCAATCTTTGTCAATAGATAAAAGTAGGAGAGTTTTGCGTGGCCCGTTCGAATGCGAGTAACAGCGGCCTGGTGTTAAATAATCGTATTTTCGGAAGAACGAGTCGCTGTTGTTCTTAACGCGACCGAGCGCTGTTTGTCTCCGATCTTTTTATCACCGCTGCATTAATCGGTTTTTAGGATCTATAATTAAGTCTTGCACGAAGGAGGTCATGGAATATTCGTTCGAATTTGTGGACGTCGTGGCGGTCTGTTTAGCGACCTCCTCGTTACCTGGATACCGATGTGGCCTGGTGTCGTATCAGTTTGATCTCGTTGCCTCTATCGATGAACGGTTATTCTTGTCGTTGTTTGCGTAAATATTTCAATTTCTTCGACTTTGAAAAAATCTTAGAATTCGGACGGATACTAGGAATTCCATCTCGTAACCGTGACGTTGGAAACCAGAGTTGGATAAACTGGAAATTATCCGAAGGAAGGATCGCGAACGAAATGTTGCGTCGTTGATCGGTTCCTTCGCGTTGCTAATGTTCTTGATCGAATTACGAAATATTATATCGCAACGTCGACGCGACAACCGGCACGAAACGGAAGAGACATTTTGTCGGAATAATTATCTGGAGCATCGCGTTATTGGCGTACCTCGTAGTCGCAATAAAGCGAATGCACGCAGAATATTCCTACCATTATAACAATTCCATCGTTTTCTGTCGTTTTTAAAAACATTTCGCGATACAGTCGCGAGTGGAAATTCTCCGCTTTCCATTCGATTATCGTCACTTTTACACGCGAGGGCACGATATTCCCAGGTAATCCAATCCCGGGATTCAAACGTGTCGCGCGGAATACGGAATCCAAGCTTCTCCCCGCGAAATATTTCACGAAGATTTGCTTTCGCTGACGCTCGTTTGATTTCCTATTCGTTCCACGTAATCGTACGTCATTTTTCCACGTTCTTTCCGCCGTCAATCAATTCGATACTCTTTCAGTCGGGATTAATTCGAGATCGTTTCACGCGCGAACCAACGATTAAGTGGAAACTCATCTGTCAAGTATCGAAAAGTATTTGTTATTCGCGTTTTTCGAATTTCGACTAAACGCGCGATTCAAATCTAAGATTTGCGCGAGACACGAAAACGCGGTCTTCCTGTGGATTCACCTTTGTCCCACGGACATCGTGATATTCGCACGGTCTCGTATGGCGATTTTCATCGCGATTTCCAACACACATTTCCAAATAAACGCGAAACGACGGAACTCGTAGGCGTAACGAAGTACGAATTTATGAACACGTCGATATCGTTGTTCTTCCCTCGAATCCCTTTGTACAGGCCGTATTGGATCGATGCGATGGTTCTCGTCGCGCGAGTTTGGCACAAAGGTCTCGTTAATTACATCTTCGATATTCATAGCCGTGTATCAGGCACTATTTGTCGTTTGATCGATCTCTTATCTTCGGAGAAACGAATACGATTAATCAAGGAAAGGACGACAGGATCGGTTCCCTCTTCCCGATATTTTCACCAGCAGCGCGTTTCCTCGAACAAGTATTTTCGTACTCTGATTTACAACTGTTTGCGTAATATCGCGCAGCTATTCCTCGGCGAGGAACACGCTGTCTTAACCGGTATCGCGTTTTTTAAACTCTCTGACAAAGTGGATGAGCGAAAGCACGCGCAAAGGATTCGCCTTCTCCTTTGTGGAAAAGCATCGCGGCAGCGGAAAATTGATTCTGTCGGCGGAGCGACGAGTCGCGTAAGCGCGTGTGCGTGTTTCTCCTGTTTCTCTTCGCTACTGTCGCCGATGAATTATACTTTCCTGTCCCTTTGATGGGAATCGCCTACGTCTCGAATAAGAGACGCGAGAGTTCTCGTTTTATTTATCAAGCTCGACACAGTCTACGCGTTATTCTCGCGAATCGAATGCAAACTTTCAAATCTTCTTCCTCGCAAGAGCGAACAGCAAGATCGTTGCGTTTCACGATTCCAAGATTCAAAATAACGACTCTCTATCGGCCGTTACGACGTTTGACGTTCGTAGGTACACGTTGCATAACGATCGATTAATTCGCGTCTGATCGTATTAATCCCTCCATTAAATGCGTTGAAAGGAAAGAGACGCGTATCGAGTATTCGTCCTTGATCCGTGAACGATGGAACATCCATAAAAACTCACGTATCGCGTGTCACCAAATACGGGTGACACGAGTATTAATCCATCATACCACCCTCCTCTTCGGTGTCCAAAATCCACGACGAAGACAGTGTGACTAAATGGAATTTGCGGTAATTAATCGATAAAAGTGCCGATCGGGACAACAACGTTTCCCGACGTTGCTATCTCGTTGCACGAGCGTCGTTAAAATGCTCGAACGTTTTACACGTTTTCGCGTATTTACACGCGCGAATCGTGGACGTATAAGTTTCCTATAAACGCGTGGAAATCCACGTACTACGTACTACGGTCTGTTCCACGTATCACGTGTTGGAATCGTACGGTAAAGCTCGTTGGCAACGACATCTCGACACGTGCACCGATTTCCATTCGCGTCCGATGCAATTTCACGCGCGTTAATTTCTCATTGCTGCGTCGTTACACTTGCGTTACGTAACGTTAGAAATTCGCGAAATACGTTGTTTCGCTTTTTCTAAGCCACGAAAATTGCCCGGTCCGTGAGATCAGTTGTCCGATCTCGACCTTTTTGAAAAATTCGCCAACGAAACAACAAACGCGTCGAAGAACGACGGCTATCGAGGAAATCTGAGATCCTCTGGATAAAAGGGAAGGGTGAAACGGCGAAGCTTACGTTGCTCGGCGTAATGGAATTTCATTGTGGCTTATGGACGACGTTCTTGCTCGAAAATCGCGGACGATCGAGAGACATCGAGCCGGGATAAAAACGCGATTATAATCGAGTTTGAAGAGGATCTCTCTAATGGATAGTCGTTTTCGTTCGAGCCAGACGGAGGAAAATTTGTGTAATTTCCGATTACGAGTAAGAGCGAAGGTTTCTCGCGTTTTCTCGACGCTCGATTTTTTTCACGTCGTTATTTTCCGATCCAGCGAATATCACGGAAACTCGTATCGAAGGGAAACGCCTGAGAGACGTTTGGCTCTTTCCGCGGTAATTCGTCGTGAGCCGGCGAAGCGACGTTCTGACCTTGTATCATCGATGTAGACATCCGGATGCTCCGTAGGTTTTCCCTTTTTTTTTCTCCTTCTTCAACGTATCCGTTCGATGCCGAAAATTCGCTCGTCGAAACGAGCGCCGCTCTCGGCGCGGCGTCGCGTTTCGCCGATGACGATTCTCGTCGAAAAGCTCCGTGCTTTATGGTCTCTCCGCTAACCAGATACTTTTGTTTGTAATCCAACGTTGACGCTGTATTATGTTACCGGCGCGTAAACTACACCTCCCGTCTACTTTCCATTGCCGATCTAATTTTAGTTCTGGAATTCGTTCCAACGTTGGAACTACAGACGAGCAAAGTACGTCTGATCATCGGTTCGACGGATTAATCGCTCGCGCGACAAACGTATTCTGGTCATTCTGGAAAATGTATTAAGTAGACAAATATTCTGAAACCAAAGTACGATAAATATAAGAAGGTAGAAGAATTATAAGAAAGTAGAGAGTAGGCAGGATACGCGATCAAGGAAATCGCTCTTTGATACTTGACTAGAAATCGTTTAGATCGGCGAGAACGCACTCTTGTGAATCTATGAAATTTCTACGAACAGATTTGCTATAATTTTGCTATATCGCTATGTTAAAACATAATATTTCACAAGTCTAAATATACTAGTTTGGAGATAATTTCGTACGTTGAAGCGTTAGATATGAAACGATATTAACGGAAACTGCATTGTCGAGGAAATACAGTTTATCAACAGTGATTATTTTCCTAAAGAGGCAGCGAGAGTTCGCGAGGCTTTAAATCGCGCAAATAGAGGAGCTTCTAAATGGAATATCGGTTAGAGAATAAAAGCTCGAATAAAACGGAGAGACTAATTCAAAGAGCTTAGAGGGAGTTAATTTTGGTATTTGTCGTAGTAAGAGGAGCATCTGTTCCGTGTCTGCGCATACACGTATCGCGTTCGAATTCATCGAACGTTTGGATTACCGCTAAAATTTGTTTCACGCGCTGCGTACATTTCCCTACCTATTTTAGTATGCATGGAATTCCAAAAATTTTAATTAAAGCGGAAGTGTTTGCGGCGCTGTTGCGGGAACAATGAAATCAAGACGCTGTGAGTTAGAGGCAGCGCGTTAAAATTGTTTTAATTAGTTTGTTAAAATAGTACAACGGCTGTACATTCGCCCGATAGAAAAGAATCGCCTAATACTAGAAATATAAAATTATGTGACTTATCATACCGTATCCTTCTAATATCGTTTATTTATCCACCAGCGTCGATACATATCCAACCAAATCGGAATTTTCGTGCAATTTTATCGCATCGAAATCGTGCTTAGATTTGGCCACACGCGTTACCCTTTGCGTAAGCTACCTGCTGATCGAGAATTATTTTTTTTCTTTATTTATCTATTTTATTCTGCGTTTCGCAATTTGTCCAACGAGACGTTTGGTCAATTTTTATATCTTTGTCGCGAAATAACGCGCGGATGGTTACCCCCAGCGGGTACCATCTTCCAGATTGCCTGTTTTATTTCTTTAGCGAGGTCAGTGGGACGCTTGATCAAAAGTACACGCAATAATATATCGAGCCGCGTCACTCTTCCAACCGATTCGACGATCGATCGCTTTCTCGTTTAAAACGAGTCTCGAAACGTATCTGTAAAGATACTGGGCGAGCGGCAAGAGAGTATAGACGCGAGTCTCAGCAACGAATTAAAAAGTAGGAGAGACGTAATTCTCGTAGGAATAATTCAACGGCAGGAAGCGAAGTGAAATCGCGAAAGAAATATCGATCCTCGACGCTCGTATCGATCGAAATTAATTCTTCGTCTTGCTAAGCAGCGCCTGCGGTGATAAATTTGCACGCGAGGCGCGCGAGACGCCGATGTATAGGCGCTGCGAAGCGGATACGACACGACCCGTGCTTTTAGACGGCACCAACGTCAATTTCATTCGGGTCACGGTGCATCGTCGCTAAACCGAATGTTTGGACAAGCAGGCAAATGGCAACAGGTTATACGCGGCATCTGTTGCTTCTCGATTCGATCACTGCCGCTTTTGAAAAATTGCAACGAGCCTCGTTATTGGTGGATATATAAATATGTTCCGTAACGGAGAACAACGACTTTCCACGATTTTCACAGCGACGTAAAAATATTCGCGTTTTAATTTTTATATCCTCATCGTTAGACAGACGCCTCGTCGATAATTGTCTTCAAATTCGTCGCTGGAATTTGGCGACGCGAGTCCTCGATCTTTGCTGCATCCTGTTCCAAAATATACGGTCACTCGTAAAGCATTAAAGATTTTCACGTGAACGAACCATATATATATATATATTTGCGCGTTAGAATTTTGTACGTTAAGAAATAATCGTGTTACTAGATGTATGATACATCTATACATCTATCATTAGACGTATCATAGATCTAATAACACAATTATTTACACGTTACACGTGTTACACGTTACAGTTACACGTCGGGGCGACCAAGACGTTTTCTATCAATTTTGTACGTTAAGAAATAATCGTGTTATTAGATGTATCATACATCTAATGATAGATGTATAGACGTATACGATAAATACGATATAGATAAATACGACGGAACTTTGCTGGAAAATCAGCGCGTTACACGCCACGGCGACCAAGACGTTTTCTATCAGTTTTGTACGTTAAGAAATAACTATAGATGCATAGATGTATGATACATCTAATAACACAATCGTTTCTTAACGTACAAAATTGATAGAAAACGTCTTAGTCGCCCTGGCGTGTAACGCGCTGATTTTCCAGCAAAGTTCCTTCGTATTTTGTTCGGCATTGTTTATAGAATTTAGAAAAATAGAACGCAGAAACACGCAGGAAACGGGACACGAATCGATAGAGCCCGTCGGCAAAACTTCACAAACGAGAAGATTAATGGTCCGTCCGTTTTGGGTTACCGAGATAACGCCGGAGTCGATGTAGACATTGCGAAAACACATAGCGTTAGGGATTTCGCGTCTTACGATGTAATTGATGTACTTAGCGTGCATCAACAACGGCAGTTTGTCGAAGCTTTGCGTTGCTCCTCCGAGGATAAAAGTAGACGATTAAGAGTTCACGAAAGATAAACAAAACGCTACGCAGAGATAACGTACGAGTTAGATAATCGATGTGCTTTTATCTGTCGCGTAGTTTCGGGGTCGATGATAGCTCAAATTCCACCTTTGATACGTTTCCATCTAATCGATCAACATTCGAACGCGTTACAATAAGTAAAACGGCGCGTCGATGCGTTTTACAGCTACCGTACGTTATTATTATTACGTCGTTACATTTTGGTATTTGATAAACTTTGCCTTCAGCACCGTGATTATCCGCCTGTAATACGCGTCTGAAAATTTCAACCATATAATTTCTATAAACGATATTTCTTTCTATAAAGACCTAGAAACTTTTGTACGCCAGAACTATACAATATGTACAACAGTCAACGTTATCGATACGCGTTATCAGAACGGTAGCTCGGCTCAGATTGGCAGGCAGATTGTCAGGTGTTGCTTCTGAGCAACAAAAAGAACATGTTTTTTTAGGATCGACAGAACCGACCGATGATCGGCAGTTGGAAACCGCGAAACGTCTTCTGTTCAACCATGCCCGGTAACGAGCTTCCAGGCTCCGTATCAGAGCACCGTACCCACCGTATTACCATTTACAAAATTTACACGAGGAACAAGCCAAATCGATTTACCGTTGCGTTCGAATCGCGCAAAACACAAGGACGTTTTGACTACGCGAATAGAACGTAAGATTAGAAACGGAGCATATGGTAATAAGTTTCTCGTAAAACGCGATATCACGTCTTATTACATCTGTGGTGACTCAGGCACAGCGCGATAGGCGTAAAAGTTCGTATATTGTGCTACACGCGCTCGTACATTATTATTATTATTATTATTATCGTTATTATTATCAATTCGGACGATATTTTACGTCTCTGTTCGAATAAAAATCAACGTTAGTTCTGGCCAAAGAAGGAAAAACTCGTACGTATCTTCGATAATCGTGAAAGAAAGAAAGTCCGAAACTCGTCGTTGCGGGTCGTTTTGGTAGTCGCGGCGTTAAAATTCGCCGGGACCGTTCGATTTTTAACAAAATGCTAAACGACGTCGAAATGTGCGGATTCGCGGCTCGATGATTAATAGCCAGGCTTCTTAACGCGCCTGTCGAACCTTCCTTCGTATTTATCGTACGCAAGTATCGCCAAACATCCCGTACGAATTGTTTTATCTTTGTATCTGAAATGCGTGCGCGAGCCATAGTGATTACAGGGCACGACGTGGAAGGGATAGCGTGGCGATTCGATCGAAGCCGGGCAAAACAGGATGCAGTCAACAGGGTGGTTCGTCCGCTTTTGTAGTCACAGTGGGAAATCAGATGAAACCGGACTCCTGATACGGCTGCACCGGCTTCGACGTAAATGCATACGATGCTCGTGCGTATGACGTTTGCGTGACACGCCAATGCCGGGAATCGATAACGTAATTCCGCGGGACGTGAGAGTGGAATCGATCACGCGGATCGCGCGCAAAACTACGAAGCAGGTTTTGTTAATCGCGCCCCGTGTAATTTCATTTTCTATCGGTATCGAGGCTCGACACCGCAATTATGCTACGCGCGTCTCTCGTTCCTTCTAAATTCAATCTTCGCACGTACGTCGTTGTCCGTAAATACTCGTATATCCGTATCTTTTAGCATAACAATTCGCCAATAAGGAATCTCGGCGAGCCGCGATTTATAAGACGTGTTTTTCTTTTTTTTTTTTTTAATTTTAATTTACAATTCTACGACGGTGGACCGACTACGTTAGTAAACTGACGAGTTCGTTAACTTGCTTTTTACGAGTTTGCAATTTTACACCGACCGGAGCAATCGAGCAGCTCGTCCAAGTAGTCAAGACGAAGAGTTTCGATACTCTTACGGTCACTGAAAATTATGCCGATGCTCGTGACAAGTTTGACGTCGCGTCGTCTTTTATTAAAACAGAGACGTTTCGAGATGGGAGCAGCACGCGCTCCTTTGGTCGTGTCACGTCGCTTCAATCGAGATTCCGTATCGATCATAATCCGGATATGTTAGGTTGCCTCGAAAGTTTCCTTCGTCTCGTAATCGCGTACGATCGTAATGATAAAAATAGAACAAAATGGATATTACTTCCTCGCAAGAAGAAAGAAACTTTCGGGACAACTTAATACTTCCGGTGCGTACATGGATATGGAAATTTTTCCATGTTCTAGCGTTAAGGCGATTCGATCGAAGCGATGAAAAATTCTAGCGCGATAAACGCGCAAGGAAAGTAGATGTAAAAAAATTGACGACAGGCGTTCGATTTGTCAAGCGCGATTCTCGCCGAGCAGATGAAATTTGAAGTTCTCGCCGTGGAAATACGTCGTGTATCGCGCGTAGTCGGTTTCTAGTTGTTAGAAATTCCACGATCACTCGGTATCAGCGATATCACTTGTCCGACGATTTGCCAACATCCGATCGTACGGTCAATTTGTTCGTCCCGACGATTTCAATCTATCGAGCGTGCTATGCTAAGTACGGTCTGCGTTTATCTGACGTGGTTACCGGATGAAACTGAAACGCAGAAATGTTTACTATTCGTCGTCGTTCCGCCGAACGGATGCAGCATGTTTTTCACGGTTGATCGTGTACAGCGTATACGTGTATTCGTTGCGACTGCAAGCTGATGATTCGCGAGTTTCCGCCAAGAAATTTATACGTTGCAAGAGCGATACCGAATTTCAGTAAAATAATCCGTTATTGGTCTGGCAAGTAGCGCGGGATACGCGTTCGTTCGGATCGAATGGTGATTCGGCTCTCAGCCATACGCGGATCGTAATCAATTAATTACCTTTTAGAATCGACGAATCTACAAACACGTACGTCCAATCCACGTTTTTCCTTATGGATAGATTTATCAAGTACATGCATCCAACGTCGAAACTTTTTTCCAGCTAAAGGATATTTTCGTCGATGATGGGAAATTTTTTTTCAAGTAAAGAGAAATACGATTCGAAATAGTCGAAACGACGAATTTACGATTGCCATTTATTGACGTTTGTCTTTAAATTTTTCGATAAAATTCCAGCAACTTTCAATGCCATTATGCAAAATACTGACGAGTTAATTACCATACGCCCCTCGGCGACTTACCGGCGCATTGCCGTGGATATAATGGCAAAATTGGAACGCACGTGGCGTGCAAGTGCAAAAACGAAAGCTATAGTATGTTCAAGGCGAACATTCAGGAACTCTTTTGTGCAACTCGTACGCTGTGGCAATTCATCTCGCTACTTTTCACGCCATGCAAATCGATCTATCCTTAAAAATCGTTTCTTCGAAAGTCTTGTATCTCGCCCTTGAAACGCCTCTGTCGATAAAACGCCGTGTGCCAATAAAAATTGTTCAATCTCGTCAAATCCGATCAGTCTCTTGCCTTTCGATCTACGATACATTGGGTTGTCCCGAAAGTTTCTTTCCTTTGTAGGGGAATAATAGACGCACAATCTCTTTTCGATTTATATTATTTTCTCGAATCATCTACGATCCATTTTCTTCTATTTCTATGATTACGATCGTACGTGATTCGACAAAAATAATAGAAAACGGAGAACGTGGTGTATCCGTTATTTCCTTACAAGACGAAAGAAACTTTTCGGACAACCTAATATATATAGATTTATATATATAAATAGAATATATATATATGGAATTATAGACGCACATCCTCTTTTCGTTTTATATTATTTTATCGAACCATCTACGATCCATTTTGTTCCATTTCTATTATTGCGATCGTACATGATTCGACGAAAATAATATAAAACGGAGAACGTGGTGCATCCGTTATTTCCTTACAAGACGAAAGAAACTTTTCGGACAACCTAATATATATAGATTTATATATATAAATAGAATATATATATATGGAATTATAGATGCACAACCTCTTTTCGTTTTATATTATTCTATCGAATCATGTACGGTCCATTTTCTTCCATTTCTATTATTACGATCGTACATGATTCGACGAAAATAATATAAAACGGAGAACATGGTGCATCCGTTATTTCCTTACGAAACGAAAGCACCTTTTGGGACAACCAAATAGAAACGAATGAAACGAATATTAATTTGAAAGCGGCAATGGCAAATAAGAAAGGCGACAAGTCACTTTCAAGGAATGCTTTTGCGTTTTAATTACCAAAGTGTTCAACTGGGAACTTGAGGGATTCCAAATTCCCTTTCAGACGCGGTTTGAGCGGAAACCGAGTTTCGTTGGTTAAGAATCTTCCTCCATTACGAGCGCGGCTCCTTTTGTTCTTTAAACGTACCGAAGGTTTCTTCCTCCTTGTCCCTTTTGTTTCGTCAAGCAAATGGCATTTCACTGTTCGCATCGAAGGCTGCGTTAGAGGATTCGTAATAAAAGCGGAGCAAATTATCATTCGCGGGTCGTCGTACGATTATGTAGGATTCAACGAAATTAATTACGCAGGAAGTTGGCCGAACGTGTGGATTATATTTGTTTGAAACGGAACGATCGAGAGCAATATTCCTTCATTTTTTCTCCTTCTTTATAACTGTTCGCTTACCTCGTGTCAATCATAAATTATCGGTAGATTGTAAATATTTATCGAATTTATTTTTTTTACGTGTTCGTTTTATCTACCAGAATGAACTTACAAAATTAAACGTCGACGTCGGCAAAGTTGTAAAACGACGAGAAACCTTTACAACCGATAATTCGCAACTTCTCCGCTCTTTAACGTTATCATTCGCCGACTTATTGCGTAAATGCGGAATAATTTGCCCGCAAACTTCTGCGCAAACCGTCAGATTTCCAATTTCGTCGATTTCTATGGAATACGAAATTCCAAGCAAACGTCGAAAGCCGATCTCTTTGCCGAGCATACAAACACCTTAAGTTTCCTGCTTTTCAGGAGCAACGAATTCCAAATGTTCATCGGTGAAACTCCGCCTGTTTCTTTTTTTTTCCTCCGTCCGAAAACTTTCGCGAAGAAAAGTGGTGCCCGATCGAGAGTGTATCGAAATTGGGATCGAGGCGAAAGAGCGGACGAGAACTTGCGCAACTTGCTATTCAATTTTCGTGACCGATCAACCAGGCAAGTTTCGCGGAGCGCTTCGTCCTCCATTTTACCATGTAAATGAAGAGCGATGCACAACCCTCGTGTCCTTTGGAACTGCTTCAACAGGGTCGCATTGCCCGATGTCTTTAACGCGAAACCGCCGTTACGAGTAGAATCGGCGTCTGCGTTGGAAAGGCGAAATCGCACGAGATCGTGCGACGGAAAAAGTGAGAAACGGAAAATTACTGTAATAAACGACGTATCGTGGTACGTGTTCAAAGAGAAGGCGTATATGCCTTTTGTATTTCCTTTTTTTTTGTTTTCTTCTTTCTTTGGCGCGTCGTTGTATTTACGAAAAATGCCAAGTTGCAGAAAAGTGGATCTCTCTGCGTCATTCGTCCCTTTCCTTGCCATTTTTTGTCTAACTTCGACTGGGACGGTTGCGCGAATTGCTCTTTTCTATAGAGAGCGATTGTCGTGACAGCTATTGTCAGAGAAATTCGTCGTTGTCAATGGTTTATTATCGAGTGTGATATTTCGCAGGGCCGAAGCGAAGATCGTCGAGTCGGGCGATCGAGTATAAAGAAAGAGCGTGGAAATAATTGTTTGAAGATGGTAGCAGCCGTGAAATTTCTCTCGTCGGTGGACGTCGAGTAGCGATGTTTCTGTTCGCTTTAGAAGGAAATGGCAGTCTCGTTGGAAATTCTTAGACCATGATTTCGGATGAAAGAAAATATCGATTGCGAATATGGATCTAGAATTCAGTTCGACAACGTTTCTCCTTCAACTTGTTCGCTTTCTCTCTTTTTCTAGTTTCAATCCTTCGCACGCGTGCCTCGCGTTCGCGGGATATTTAAACGAGCCGCCGTTACGAATTAAACGGTAATTTGCTTCTTCGATATTAGTTTTTCCTTTTGCTTTCTGTAAACTTTCTTAATGCTCTTCCCTTTACTTTCTCACTAAACACGACGAGAAGCAAACCTTCCGTGTTCGTTGCCAACGCTATGATTAATTTTATTCGATCGTTAACTACGCTTGCTAACATTTCACGCGGAAATTAACCTCCTCTTACCGGTCGCGTTGCATTTATTATTATATCTACGCCGTGACAAATAGAGGCGAGGCTGAGAGCGTCGTTTCGCAAATATCCGAATCGTTAAAATGGAAAAGAAAAAAACGTGTAATAGAGCGAACCGACGTGGAAAATAACGAATTACAAAGTTGTACGTTTAACGTAGAATTCTGATGTTTAGTCGCGTTAAACACTATCGATCAATGTCGATAAACACTTTGTTCGTTCTTTGGTTTTCTTTACTATACTACTTTGCTATACATCATCGCTCGTTACGAGTTTAACGTTTAAAGTTCTTCGATAAACTCGAGCAACGTGTAATCACTGCGCTCGGCTGTAAAATTATTGATTTTACTTCGCTTCTCGTTTTAAAACAAACGGATCAATGTCCCGAAAAAAAAAAAAATTACGTTCGATGAACGTTACAGCGTTCGACGATTTGTTTCGTCTTCTTTCCTTCGGAAATTTATTCTCCGATAATCGCAAGTCGAACGTCGAAACTGCTCTCGTAATGGAACGCGTGGCTCGTTCTTCCCCCTAAATATTTTACATTACGTAACATTTTATAGCTAATAATGTTTTATTGCTAATACAATTTAATTCCTAATATAACATTTTCTGTTATATATTTGATCTTCGTTTCTTTCGTCTCCATCGAAATGTCCATCTCTATTGATAATTAACGCGAAATCAGGCTATAGTTAATTAAACAACAACGAGCGCGCAGTTAATTAAACAACACCGTATCCGCGTAGGTTGGCTCGCGATAAATCTGTCGGAGAAACGATAAGCAGACGACGCGATTTCTCCGCGGAATCGAGTGCAGTCGCGTCGCGAAACGTAACTTATTGTTTCCCGTCGTCAGAATGGACGCAATAAGTCGCTTCGCCAATGAACTTGTTACAGCCACGGTATATCGGTCGAAACGATCTCTATTGAGAAATCGCGAAAGCTTCTACGTTCACCACGGATACTCTGTACCGATTTCACCTTTCGTTTAGACGAAATCTAATTATCATCGCCGCAACGAGATTGTAAAATATCCCGAAACATTTACCGGTGTATTTATGGCGGGATGCCATTGCGTATCAGCGAACGACAAGTAGCTCGTGATTAGTCGGGCAGAACACGCGTTATTTTAATCTCGTCGGGGACGGGATATGAAAATTTCGCGAGAAATTCGCAGCTTTTTTTTTATCATCGAGAATTTTCATCGCTTTTTTATCGTCGACAGTGATCGAGTTGCTCGGGAAACGCGCATCGTTAATCTTAGGCAGAAGACACGATCTACTTGTTCCATCTTGATTAAGAGATTCTCGAGGCCTCCGGTAACAATTTTCTCTTTGATTTATGGCGCGCAAACGACGAATTTTGATGCATCTGTGAAAAAACTTCAGGGTGCAAGAACGCGCAGAATATGCGTAATGTGCGATAGAAACACGCGTATAAAATATGCCAAGTAAAGCGGTCGTTGTAAATATTTGGCGAACCGGATGTTTCTTTAAATTCGATTTTGTTAGTTTCGCGTGGACGATTTGACGATTCGGCCGTGGCGTTAAAACGATTGAATCGGTAGAAATAATAGGTAGATAAATTTTATTTGACGTAAAAATAAGACGTAACAGGTTGAAAGAACGCGTCGCTTTTGATCGCGAATAAAAAATAATCGACGAGAATTCTGATCTTCCGTGTCAAAATCGTTCTCGAACGATGTGTTTTCTCTTCGATTCACGCTTTCAGCCAACTCTGAAGGAACTAACTATAAAGGTTGTGCGATAAAGGATAAACGTAGGTCGTTTTGCAACGCAATAAGACTCGTTCCAGGAACTGTTCTCGCTTCGATCATCCTCGAACGATCGCCGTACGTTACGCTTGCGCGAGCGAGGAAATTTGTACTTCTGACGCGGTTGACGTAACGGAGTTGGAGATTATTTGAGAAATTATCTCGCGAAATGTTTATTTAAACGGAGGAAATCAAAGGAGATGTTCATTTGATAGTCGAGTAATAAAATAATTTCCGGCAAAGTGTATTTGTTTGTGGAAACGACTCCCAAGATAACTACAGATCAAACAGGACGATACGCGTTATTTGTAGCATCTCGATTTCTCAAGTATTTCGATCAAATGATATTTATCGATTCGAAATCACGTAAAACTCGATCGCCTTTTATTTTCCGTACTTTCGCGCGCTTCTTTTTTTTTTTTTTTTATCTTAACCCTTGCACGGCGTAGCACAAAGGAAAAAAGTGTAATGTAATGTTATCGATCTTACGTCTCACTACGCGCGTATAACGTAATTATGGGAATTTATCGCCCACGAAAAACTGGCGGTGCTCTACGTATTTTTACGTACGCGTATCCGACGTCAGAAATACAAGTAACCTCGACGATAAAGAAACAATCATTTTCTACGTTATCGATTGCGAATTCTTCGCGGCTTGATCGCGCCGTGAAAGAACGAAATTCAACGAACAAGCAGACTGCGAATCATTAAGAAATTGCTTCGTTGTAGATGCCAGTGAATACGACCGTAGGCACTACCCTTTTGGACGACGAGCTTCGGCGTATTTTGCAGGAAAGGGAGCTGGAATGTTTGCAGTTGCAGGCCGTGAATTCCACACCACCACCAGGTAGGATTCATTCGTGTTTGCTTACTCGACGATAGATAAATTTGATCCTCGAAACATTTGGGAATTCGTTCGGACAAATCGCGTTGCTATCGGATTTGCCGGCCTTAAGTTGAAAATTACGGGAATAATCGAAATATTAGATTGTCCGAAAAGTTTCTTTCGTCTTGTAAGGAAATAACGGATGCACCGCGTTTTCTGTTTTATATTATTTTTGTCGAATCGCGTACGATCGTGATAATAGAAATAGAAGAAAATGGATCGTACGCGATTCGATAAAATAATATAAAACGAAAAGAGATTGTGCGTCTATAATTTCCTTACAAAAGGAGAGAAACTTTCGGGACAACCTAATACAAAGAAGGAAATTCTTGCACGCGCCGCCAACCGGCAACGCGGATTTCAAGTTGACAAGGTTTATTGAAATTTGTCGCGTGCGGCGACGTAATAAACCCAAGTCGACGCTCCAAATGTTATTCTCGTATTTTCTTTGTTCGAGCGCGGAATATATTTTTAACTTTATCCGGCGCGTTTGCAAATCTGCGACGTCCAAGCCTATGCGACGCAAAAGGAAAGTGAAAATTCTAAAACACGGCATGTTTCTAGACGATCGCGAGATTCTCTCGAGTCGTTACTGTATTTTACATTTGAAAGAGTAAATTTCTGCATATTATCTTAATCGTACTCGGACGAGTTTCACGATACAGTTGATCGGCGCATTTTACAGCGAAACCGTTTCAAACCAAGAATTTCGCTTCGTCTCTTTCTCTTCGCCTAGTTTAAAAAGAATCGCAATTAAAAAAGATCCTCTGTATCGTTTCGAGGCTTAAAATACCAGCTAAACACGATACAAATCAGCGCGTCTAATCGTTAATTAATGATATAGTAAAAGTAGAGATAATATATAATTATTTCGGTAAAAAATATATACACACACATATACATATATGTGTATATATATATATATACACACACATATATATATATATGTATATATTTAAACGACATTTTAATATTTTACAAAAATTACGCACACGTGTAACGGAGGTGCGTGTTGTACAAATAGTTACAACTAAACGACGCGTAAAAAGATTCACACTCACACCTACACACACGCACGCGTTGAGTCAATTTATTTCTTCTTCTTCGACTCAGGGCTTTGCATTTTCATACAAGATCTACATCCAAGTATACAGTTCTTAAGTTTTTGAGCCAAGAAAACGACGATATAGAGAACGACCGCCAGACTGGCGATTATGAAACCGTAAACGTCGAAGAGATTCTGTTGCCACCAGTTAAGTTCGATAGCCGGTGATTGCAGGGCGAATCCGTTTCTAGCGACGTACTCGACCCAATAGACAGCGGTGTCGACGGCGCTCATCGGCCTGTCCTTGAATATCTTCGATACCGTTTGCACGTTCGATCTGAAAATTCACGAATCGGAGGTATTAGAACAAAATCGCGTAGAGAAACGCGATACGTTTGGCGGAGAACAGCGGCGAAGGAGAGAGAATCGCCAGGTGAACGTTAAGAAAAGTTTAAGAGAAAATTTCAATTTATAAATTCGGATAGCAGCGAAGAGACTGCACGTCGCGTATATGGCTCGAAGTAAGGCAAAGATCAAGAACGTGGAAATTACTTTGGGTTGGGTTAGGTTTAGGTTGGGTTTGGGTTAGGTTTCGTTGTTAACGTCGATTTCGAAGATTTAAGAAGAGAATTTCGCTTCTCGACGGATAAGCGACGTATCTCGGTAAACTCGTTAATTGCAAGAACCGTCGATTTCAAGGCGAATTCTAGAAAGCAATGCCATTAAAATTAATATCTCTCTGTATTTTCCAATCTCGTTTCTGTGCGGCTCAAACGATAAAATTACGCTAACGAGAGATAATTGTGGCAAGGGAAGAAGCTATAAAATTGTAATAGGCGAAGATAGTCGCGATGAGATAAGGAACAATGGACAAAACGAAGTGACACGGCTCGCCATAAATGGGCAACGATGAGAGGTAATTATTGCAAAGAAAGGAAGTGGAAAATAGGCGGTAAAAAGGGGGTAAAAGGAAGAGGTTACGGCAAGAGGAAGAGGAGTGTAGAAACGAATGGCGAGCTAGAACACAGAACTGCAATAGCCAGGGATAGTTACGGGAAAAAAAATTTTAAGAGTCAGGGGAAGGTAATAAAAGGCTGTAGGTGACGAAAATGGTGCGCGCAAAGTAGGAAGATATGTAAAAGAAAGAGAGAGAGAGAGAGAGGTGTTGCATAGTAAAAAAATGTGAGGAATGAAGGAAAAAGGGGAAAACGTATAGGAAATTAGATGGGGATAAATAAGAAGCTGAGAAATTAGGATGTGTGCGTCTAGTTACGTAAATTTCGAGTTTGAACAGCTGCGAATATGTGAATCTCGCGTCTTCTAACTTGGGAAAGTCTGCGGAATCGGTGTTTGCGTATACGGAGCTCGGAAATTGGGAAAGTTCAGCGTAAAGTTTGATAACTATTGGAATCTTCAACAATAAATTCCGCGGTCGTGCAAATAACTAAGAACAAAAGCGTTACATACGTATACAAAAATGTTGACATACCAGAGAACGATATAACGTAATTACTCGTATTAAAATCGATCAAGATCGATCAAACGGCGTTGGGAGTACGGGATAAATTCGAAAACAGTGTCGTAAAATTAGTAAGAAGGTTTCGATCCTTTCTTTCGTACACCTTTCGCCTTTAGATTTATAGATGCCATTTTTTTAGTTCATATTGTTTAACGTTAGGTATATCAAAATACTTAGCTCCTTGTACGATACAAACGAAAGACATCCGTATTAAAAAATCGATTAGAAATAATCAAACGTTACTAAAAATATGGAGAAGGATATGCGAATAAGTTTGCAACTTTCCTTGGGTATATGGTCGTTTTGTGTTTAAACTCGTCGACGTCGCTCTATAGTAAAAATTCGAAATTACTAGTAAAAGCACGCGTACTTACCTATACGTTTCATCGTGCAAGATCGCATCAAGCGCATTGTAAAGATTCTCCTCTGTGACATTCTCCACAGAGCCAAGGTTCACGGCAATTTTTCTACTAGCTGCGTTTCTCAAATTCGCCAGCTGATCACCGAACAGAGGAATTCCAACCATGGGGATGGCAAAGTTGATCGCTTCTAGCGTACCCATTAAACCTCCGTGCGTTATGAACGCTTTTACATTTTTGTGCTCTGAAATTCGAAACAAGATGCTTTTCTCTCTCGCCTAATTATCGTATATCGCGTTCTTACGCCAATTTACGAGAATCAAGAAACATACGCGATCTTTAAAACGAGTACCACCGATGGTTTCGGTAGTAATAAAATACGGCGATTTTCTTTCGTGCTCTTTCGCGAACATCGTTCGCGGGATTGATGATTATCGACGCTTTCGCGACGATACCATCGATAGGCGATCGGGTTCGATCCAAATATCATCCGAATTTCATATGACAAAATAAAATTAGTCGCGCAACTATAACGCGAAATTTTATACTCAAAATGCTTGAATTAAATCGACGATATCAGCGAATCTGATCGAAATGTTTGCTTTCGTACGATATAACGATCGAGCGCGAGTCGATGCCATTTTCGTTAATAAGGAAAAGATACAGCGCGAATACACGAACGTAAAAATGACTCCGTGTTACAGGCAACGTACATACGTATACGCATCTTACTATTTCTAAGTTTTCTTACTATATTTAAGAATATAGTAGTGTTAATATATATATAAAAATTATACGCATATACGATCTTCATAGCGAAAGAATTAAAGCTCGAATCTATTAAATTACTCACTGAATATAGTCACTTGAGGGAACCAGGGTTGTATCATCACGTTCTTTGGCAATCCGGGCAACAGATCCTTCTCTTGCGCCACCTTCATGAGCACTCGAACAGGTGCGATTCTCTTGAAAACTTTGTAGAAAGTTTCAAGAAGAGGCTTAGGGAACGTCTCGATCCTCACCATCGATCCGAAAGTGAAGAATACGCAACCGTGTGTACTTTCGTCTAGCCATTTTTTCACCTCCTGTTGGTTCGAGATAAATGTATAAAGATGTACCTTCTATTGGCGCGGATTGCGAGGAATTTTTCCACTCTTGTACAGTCTCGTGAAAGTCTTTCGACATCCGTGGACGTCTTTTGCGAATATACCACGCGTGTCGTTCGAAACATTTCGATCGTCGCTACGAGATTATGGCATTGTCCGACTATCGTAATTACATCGATAGACCGCGAAGGACCAATCTGGCAATACTTATAAAAATTACGGTGTAAGTATATGCGTGTTGCACAGAAATCGCAAAAGTAGATTCGCACTTTAAACATCCGTTATGTCGATAAACTTCGATATTCGGTGTAGCCATACTAATTTGAGGCTTTCGACACGCTTAGGACGACCATTCGATCGTACACGAATTTTGTATTAATCACGCGTTCGCGATAAACATCTTGTATTTTCTATATAGATTTTCGCATTGGTTTCAAATTTCATTCATGTAATCGTGACTCTAGTGTTTCGTTGCAGTGCCAATGAAACTTCAAGATACCTTTTATCCCGCAGAATATGCGCGTAAAGCTTTTCTAAGGTAATCGTTCGGATAAACGTCGATTCTCAGTGTACATACGAGTCGTCGTATCGAAATAATTTGATCTCATTAACGGAACAAAAATTGGTAGCCAATTGGTCACGAATTAAATAGTAATTAAGCGTCGTGAACAAAGAAATAATAATTCGTGTGTAGCGAATTGATTAGCAGTTGCGTGCCTACCGGACACGAAGTATTTTTTAGAAACTTCGAACGTATTATGGTAATTACACGTTGCATCATAATCTTGGCCAATCATCTTAATAGTACGCCGAGATTATTACACTTTGGACAAGGTACTTTGTCGTTGTGCTTTAATTTCTGTTTTTCTCTTCCACGTCTGGTGAAAAGCTTCGGTCAAGTACCTTTTACGAAAGATTACAGCCACAAAGTTTTTAAATTTGGCGTATCTTCGATCTCTTTGATCGTAATCTTCGGTAATCGGTCGATAAATACCGAGAACAGTTGACACGATTTTCTATTTTGCCAAATTCCATATTTCTGGCCAATATATCCAAGAGTACATCATTTTTCAATATGGTATTACGTAAAATAATAGTTATTGATAATTGTTGCGCCAAAGATATTAGACACTCCGCTACACTATGCGACCGCTGGTTATGTCGAACGTTTTTGAAGTATTTTTCGATAAAGATAAAAATCGGGCAAAGTAAATCCAGCGAATGTAAATGTAAAAGTACCTTTGGCATCGTCAAGAATCTATTTTTTCCTGCGATATTTTCAATACCTCCGCCACGCTACACGAATATTTGTTAAATCAACCGTTCGAAATATTTTTCAAGAGAAATAAAATGTTCGTACGGTAGGAATTTCAAAAAGGGATTTCCTTCGCATCGCTGACGATCCAATTTTTCTAAAATATTCCTCAAATGTCCTTCTTTCTACTACTACCTTTTCTGTTTATAGTTAGATCAAAAAAAAAAAAAAAAAAAAAAAAAAAAAAAAAAAAAAAAAAAAAAAAAAAAAAAAAAAAAAAAAAAGAAAAAATGAAAAAGAAGAAATAAAAGACAAGAAAAAAGAAGAACAAAGCCATCTTTCACTCACCGGTGTCAAGGGATCCGAATTTTCATTGATGTGTAATCCACCGACCTCGATGACCCCGGTAGTCATCGGCCTGACTCCGTTTATGCTATGATGCGAATTGACCAAGATAGCCCCTATGTGTTGATGAAGTTCCGGAATGCCAGCGTCTATATTAAAGTATTTTTTCACGTAAACAGCCTGCTCGTTCAGATAGTAGTTCATCTGCCACGACATTAGGTTCGTTAGCACGGTATTCTGTAGCCTCTCCCAAAAAGTCATTCGCTGGTCGAACGACGAGAATAAGCCAGGCATGAAGGAGGGATTATGCGGATTTCCTGTCAAGACGCTCAGCCATTCGTGAAAAGCACAGGTGACTATACCAACCACGGGTTTGTTTAGGTGACGGCCGAACGCCAGGTAACACGGCGCGGTGAACAGCTGGAAAAAAATATACGGAATCGTTTGAGTCTCGCAGTTCCGGGACGAACGAGTATATAGAATCGTTTCAGTTTCCCGATTCTCGGGTAATTGGTTGCACGAGTGTTTGCACACTTTCAGGTATAAACACGTACGCTTGCAAATATAAACGATATAGTCGAAGTGAAATTCCTTGATTCGACGGTCGATCGCCATCGGTCTGGTCGTCGGTCTTTTACTCTACGCTTATTCGACGTATCTTTGCACGCAGAATAACCTGCCGTCGATTAATTGGCACCAGCGAAAGTTTATCAAGTACAGTCGATAAATTTTCAAACTCGATTTTCATCGAAAAATAAAAACTTCAATGACAAAATTTTATCCCACGTTTCGTTCTTATTTTTTCACGAGGAATCGCCTCGTGCCCTCTTGTACAATACGCGTTATTCGGTCACGGCCAGCACGTACGAGAAAAAGTTGTTCGGAACGTTAACATCGACGGTATATCTGAACATCGTCGAAATCAACGAGGTCGTTCGTTTTGTAAACATTCAGCGTTTCCAGAAATCATATACACCGTTGCTTGGAAACTGTTTGGATAGTTGCTGGGCTTTGACGAAATGCATTATCCTGTGCGACGAACGTCCGATTCGCGAACGATTTAGATTTACATCGAAGATGGAACGAACGATCGACTACTGCGTTTTCGTCGAGGACTGAACTAGGTGATCCGCTAATGGAAAAACGGACGGATTGTTTTTCGAACTCGATGGCGTGGAAAGTCGTTCGAGGTTACTTTATGGAAATTTGCTTGGCCATATCGAATAGTTCGGAAACGAATCGAACGATGATTCGAACGGGTTTCGCCAGAGTATTTTCCAATTGTTTCACTCGACGACCGATGGTCTGTCTGTTTCTACAGGCCAGCCTGTTTTCGCGTATTCTATCTTCAAATCGTCGACTAACTCGGACCATAACTATGGTCGAATGGACGACGATTGACGCAAAATCAGAAATCAGAAATCAGAAAAAAAACGATGCTACTGTTAAAGTAGGTTATTCCATATTAGACGAAGAGAGCGAATTTTACCGAGTCGTATACTCGTAAACAATAACGAAGATTTGTTATCGTAACGAGGATGAGGCGATCGTTGATCTTTCGTTAAAAAAAAAGTACAAGATTAGCATAAAAAAACGGCAGAGTCATAATTTTTGTTTAGTTTTGTTTCACAAATATCACATATACGGTTTTATATGTAAACGAATATCGCTGTAAGAGATAATATCGTTCTGTAAATAAACGATAAGCTATATATGCTGCATTGGACGTTTAGAAATGCAAGTAACGCTTACGTTCGAAGATGCTAACTTAAACGATGTTATATCACGCGTGATATTATTAATTATCATGCTGTTGGCGAAACGACGATTTGTAAATACCACGAGCAATTGGAACGAGACATCGGTGTCGCGTGTTTGTTGTTTCGAGCCTTTTTACGTATGGTATTCTATTACGAAACGTTTTAATTGATCCGAATTATAAACTATGCCGTCATAAATGGGAATACTACCTACGCTAAACAAGATGATAAGCGAGAACCGCTTTGTCGCGTAATAATATTTCCTGTTCGCGTCCGATAAACTAATAAAAATAAGAGGAAACTATAATAAACGGAACGCAGGTAGAAGAAAAATTCACAGAAATAAAATTCCAATTGCGTCGCAGTTCTCACTCAAACTTTTCGCCATAATTCGTGAAACGAATCTATCGATGAGACGAGCTATCGTGCTTGAGAAATAAATAAAATTAAAACAATAATAAATAACGAAACAAAAATAATAACGAAACACACCTCTATTACGAGAAGATCGTACCGACCCTTAGACCTCTGTATAACGTCCTGCAATTCCTTATGTCCCAATAATTCGCAGATCGGAGTTCCTGCCATTTCTATTAGGTGTTTTAAATCCATGTGTCTAAAGCGCGTTACATTTTCCATGCGTACGTTATTTACCACCGCCGGTACGGTTCCGTTCAAAGAAATTTGTTTATAATTCGGCGGTGGATTCTTCATAGGGAAATGAGTAACGACATCCACTTGATGGCCCCGTTCCGCGAGGCTCGTCATCAGTCGTTCCGCTATCACCCAATGACTTTTTCCATTGAGCGGAAACAAGCCGAGAATACGTAGCCCGCTGCACCAACCACACGCTGATATAGCGAGAAATATCGGTAGTAAGAGCCTCATCGCGACGACGAACAAGTTTACGCGTTTCTTCCTTTCGAATCTTCGATTTTTCTTCTTCGATCAGCAGCCGATGACTCGATCTCGGAATTCTTCGAGTATTCGTCCTCCAACCAACTTAGTACGTTCTTTGGATTATTTTTCAATTATCTCAAAATCGCGATACCGGGATTCTAAAACACGTTTCACTCAATATCGGAGATTTATTTCTTCTATTACGAGTTTTTCGTAACAAACGTAAATATCGAACTTTGACGACGAAACGCTCTTTCGAGAGAGTGGCTGAAGCATTTCTTGCTCCGCGATTGACTGGATGTTGAGTGAGAGATCTCGAGCGCCGCCACGCACTAGTACGCGGTACGCTAATCGCATGTACTACCATTACGTATATGAATAATGGGATTATGATCGTTTCAATGGCGACGAGATCATACATGACGTTGCAGGAACGATGAATATCAAGAGGAAGGTTTTCTTTCGGTTGCTTGACGGATGATGAAATAATCCGGGAATTTGGTTACTCTTTGCAATGTGCTTACTCACGTTCGTGTATTTATGTATTTCTATATGTTTGTATTTTAAGCTTCTGGTTGGAAGAGTACAGCTGGCGAGAACCGGAAACAAGTTAATAATTTCGCTGTAGACGTAATAGCTACGCGCGATGTTCTGGCGAAATTATTATTGTTAAGGATGGGAATAGTTGGTAACTGTAGCCGGTTCGCATCGAACGTTTGCGAATAATAAATATTATCGTATGTACGCGTGCAAATAAAAGGAAAACGCTGCGCTCAGATGATATCGATATCGAATTTGGAATTACTTACTTAGAAGGCGGGGTCTGTCGTAGAACGTACGTCATATTACGACTTATATAAAAACGTTAACGATATTTTAACGTTCGTGATTAACGTTTTTAAAAGATACAATGACGCGTATACGTACATGTGTAGAATACTACGCGCATCTATACGCGTAATTTTTCCTCGACGCACAAACGAGGTGTGAAAAGCTACGATGAATATGTATACGTTTAGATCAACAAGCACGCTTTGACAAGAACTATTCTGGATATATATATATATATATATATATATATCAATATTTATTAAGAATATTTATTAAGGAGATTTATTATTCACCGAGAGCGTCATTGCGTTACTATGTCTTACATTTATATAAATTATTTTTTCCGAGAATAGCAAAACGTAATTACGTGTCATTGCTTAGCTTTAACGAGTTTTTTCCCCGATAAAGTTAACGACTGGAATCACCACCGAAACTTTAAGTCGTTAACTTTAACTTTAAGCAACGGAATCACTTTCCGTTTTCGATCTTACAATCGTTTATGAATAAGCGATAAACGATAAAAGAATAAGTGAATTAATAAAATAAACAAGCTAACCTTGCGCGGTCCAGAATCATTCGTCAAACGAATTTGCTCGAGACAAACGCGAGATTTTTAACGGAACAGTAGGAACCAAATACTGTACGCTTTATCGACGTTGCTCAATCACGTTTATCGTCGCTCGGATAATAATGCGACTACCGACTATTCGATGTCGCGAAGGAAACACTTTCGCCGCTGTATCCGTGAAAGACAGCGGCGAACCGACGCGAGAATTTGACACGAGACCGTGAAATCTATTTACGAAGAAGCGGTAGAAGCGATCAAACCAGATGGCTGCGATTCTGCATTCTGTTCTAGATTATCTTTGAAACATTTTAAGAGGAATAACGCGAAGTTTATAGCTGCGTAAGAACGCAATTTTTCTCGGATATTTTGGACGATTTAAAGAAGCACGAAAGAATTTTCTAAAATTGATAGTGTTATACGCTTTTTAAATAAGCCGGTTAAAGCGAAGGGTGTGGTATTTGTTGCGGCTTTGCAGTTGTTCAAAATATTTTTGTCGATATTAATATTGGTACGTTACGTACTTTACGTACTTTAATAATAACTCGTGGCTTGTACTTTCTGCCATGTCACGCGTAAGATAACAACACGAAATGTGAGATATTGGACACTCACGTAGATAATATTTAAACTCGGTTGTAAATACATACTTACATAAGCATGAAACGATCATTCTGGAACAGATGGAATTCGGCAGTAACAATAATCTACGACGAACCGGTTTCTTACGCGTTTCTAGTTCTCTATGAATACTCTCTGCAGAATGTTCCACGTATACGATTGAATATTTAAAATATCTTAACGAAAAAGTTGCGAAACGTTGTAGACGAAGTAGCTTCGCAGAATTACAAATAAAGCATTTCCTTGATCATTGCCTGGAAATTATTTTTCTCGGATATAACGATTTACCAAATGTCCCGTTGGACAAATTGCGTAACGCAGAATAAAATACATAAAAAAGAGAAATTATTTTTCTCAAAGACAGTTTCACAGACGAATCACTAACGATCTAGACGCGTACTGCAACAGTTCGAAGTACCGATCAATGGAAAGAATTCTTTTCGTATTACGCAAAATATCTGTTATCTAGTTTTCTTTCTGTTTTTTATTTATTTTATTCTGCGTTTTACAATTTGTCCAACGGGACATTCGGTCAATTTTTGTATCTTTGTTGCGAAATAGCGCGTGGATGGTTACCCCCAGCGGGACACCATCTTCCAGATCGACTATTTTATTTCTTTGGTTTTTTTTTTTATTATTTTATTTGCATTTTACAATTTGTCCAACGGGACGTTTGGTAGATTCTTACATCGTTGTTATTTCTTTAGTAAAGTCAGTGGGATGCTTGTTTCTCAGTCTTCTTTCTATATGAGTTTTGCTCGTTTCAACAGCCAGTTGGTTTGGGCGTGTTGCCATTCTTTCCTTGTATTTTCCTGCGTATCTGCCGATTTCTTCCTCGACCATTGGAATTTTTAAGTCCTTGCGTAAATCCTCGCTTCTGACATACCATGGGACGTTGACTACTGTGTTGCGAGTATTTGTGCTTGTAACGACTCTAGTTTATTTATATGACTCGTTGCTGTTGTCGCCCATAGTGGGACACGTAATCCGTCCGGTAATACGTCCAAACTGATTTTATTATCGTTTTGTAAATTTTTAGTTTATCTTCAGATCCATTATCTAGCATTGTACATTCTATTATCTATTAGCTCGGTTCGTAGTTCTCGATATCGAAGGGCGCTTGGAAAAGTTTTTCTCACAGATCGCGTGACACGTTTGATAAGATATTTCGTGGATCACGCGTCGTTTCAGTCCCGTCACGTCGATCCGATAAAATCTATACACTTATTTTCATATAATTGTCATGTACACGATTCTGACCGTCTCTCGTTCAAATTGTCGTGCTTTGTTTGGTTGTGAAAGCGTTCCACTTTCGCGCTTTATCGCGACGAATCATTGCTCTTCGTCGTCAAATCTTCCTCTCGTTTTTAACATTCATCGTATCGCGTTATCGGTGTATGCTGTTTAACGCGAACGTAATATAAATGTTCCCGAGTTATCGACGTTATTCGTAGATCCTACTCTATGTTGTACTACCGATAGGTCGTTATCTCTGTAAGTCGTATCTCTTAAGACGTTGTAGATCTTTCTCGTTAAAAGGTAACTTACGAACATATAAACTATCTGATATTTGTCGTTACGGTTAATCGTGTAAATACTTAAGATACGAATGTTTCATCTCTCATCGCTTTGTCGTAATCGAACCTTCGTCAACCTCTTATCGGTGCTGCTTGCACGAACGATTATCGATTCAAGATATAAATTTACAATAATCAATTAGCTACCAGTCGTCATAGTATTATAATCGCGGATCAATTTTAATATGCATCCGCGAATCACGGTCGGTTCCTGTACAAAAGTTTCGTTTGGAAGAATATACAGGGCATTGGAGAAAACGAGGATCCGGTAATTAATGGACTTATCGTAGAAAAAGAAAAGGAAACGATCTGATCGATGCTTATCAACGTCAACGTTAGACGTTACGTTTGGCTGAAATTTTGCAATTGTATCGACGCAAACGTGGAACGACGAACGAAATATTCGCGGTGTCGATTAAAGCGGTTCCGATAACGATAATGCATGGTGAACAACGATCGGCTGGTTTTGGGATCTAAAACGCAGCTAATCAATTTCACGGCCGAATTATAATCGAATCGAGCGTGTATTTCGAATCATCAGACTTCACCGGCGTTAACGCGTTTTCAAACGTTCGCGTGACGATTACCTTAACTAAACATTATAGATTGCAAATTAATTCAATTCGACGAGCATCGCTTCCGACACATTGGACGCGATAGCGATACGCGAAAGGTAAATTCGTTTTCGTGGGTGGACGGTTGTTTCTCGGAAAAATAACGACAGTTTGGAGATCTGATCGATACGATGATCGTAGTTCGTGTATATAATTCTGACGAGAGTATAGAGAAAGAATTATATCGCAGAGGCAAGGTAGGATAAAAATTCCGGGAAAAATTGTCACTATCGATTTAATTTAATATTTAATTCTTCCGCGAAATACGAATCGAACGAAATAATTGAAACGATTTGTAATTGGGCGTATCGCAATTTGCTTTGCGCGAAACTTCCTCGTTACACTCTCCAGTGATTACAAACAAGATTCTTCTTTTGTTTTTTTTTATTTTATTTTACATTTCACAATTTGTCCAACGGGACGTTTGGTCAATTTTTATATCGATAAACTAGATCGTCTTTGAAGCTGTCTCAATTAAGGATTCCATGATATTCGTAATCCGTTAATAATCTATCGAGAGGGACGTAAATACCATATCATTGTATGTTTATAGATAAAAAAAAAAAGTGTAAGATTAACATACGATAAGCAACATCTTTAACAGTGTTATCGTCCGTTTAGTTTTATCAATTTTATCAACGAACGAATATTATTGTACGCGACAATACAGTTTCGTAAATAAACGTATACCATTTTGGAAGATATTTGAAGTTGCTTCGATGATGGAAATTGTCTTTCAAGGTGTTAAAATTAAGTCACGTTATGTTACATTCGATATCGTTGCTTACCGTGCTGCTCGTGAAACGACCGACCATTCACGAACGTTAGAACGGGCTAGAATGAGACTAAATTGCACGGAATAAGACAATAATCGAGCACCTCTTCTTTACGACTTGCCGTCAATTTACTGTCAATTCTCGCGATGCTATTTCTACGTCGAGTATCGAGAAGAACAAAATGAAAAATCTCTGTTTACCGACGAGTGGCAGTTCGACAAAAATAAAATAAAAAGACGAAAGAACAGGCAAATGAAAGAAATAGGAGCGAGGAACAAGAACAAGCAAAAAGCACAAATATCCGATACAATCGAGCAAACG
This sequence comes from Bombus waltoni, assembly GCA_014737395.1. Lineage (NCBI taxonomy): Eukaryota > Metazoa > Arthropoda > Insecta > Hymenoptera > Apidae > Bombus > Bombus waltoni. The sequence goes on from JACXII010000008.1 coordinate 8,060,948, forward strand.
TATCGAAAGATGAGAGATCGTGCCTGAAAAATAAAATTTCATAATCGTTAGAACGTACCTCCGTTATGACAATATCGTAGCGGTCCTTAGACGTCTTTATAACGTCTTGCAGCTGTTTATGTTGAAATAACTTGCAAAGTTCTTTTCCCGCTACATCCGTAATGAATCTCACATCGACGTTCCTTATGCGCGTGATGTTTGACGCGTGCATGTTATTTACCGCCGTCTGCGAAGTACCTTGCACGGAAATTTCCTTGTAATTCGGCGGTGGATTCTTCATAGGGAAATGGGTAACGACATCCACTTGATGGCCTCGTTCCGCGAGGCTCGTCATCAGTCGTTCCGCCATCACCCAATGACTTTTTCCATTGAGCGGAAACAAGCCGAGAATACGTAGCCCGCTGCACCAACCACACGCTGATATAGCGAGAAATATCGGTAGTAGGAGCCTCATCGCGACGACGAACAAGTTTACGCGTTTCTTCCTTTCGAATCTTCGATTTTTCTTCTTCGATCAGCAGCCGATGGCCGATTCGTCGTCCAACCAACTCGATATCTTCTTTGGATTGTTTTTCAATTATCTCAAAATCGCGATACCGAGATTCTACAACGCGTTTGACGTATCACGAACGATTCGACTTCTTTTGCCGTCTTTTATTTAAAATATAAATATCGAACTTTGACGATGAAACGCTTTTTCGAGAGAGCGACAGAGTCATTTGTCACCGTGCGACCGACTCGATGCCGAATGATACTGTACGAGATATTACCGTATACTGTACAAGATATTACCGTATACTGGTATCGGTTATACAGTATACTGCTCGCGTGCTGCTCTTTGATCTTATACGTGTATAGGTAATGGAGTGGTGGCACTCTCGGTGGTCGTAAGATAATGTATAACGGTTCCAGAATGTTAACAAGTTTTCAAGTTTGTCTCAGGGCGAGATAACCCGCGAGAGATGCACGACGAAAGATCGAGGATTACTCTCGAATTTGATTACTCTTGCACAAGCTGCTCACTCGCGTTCGCGTATGTATTTTTATAAATAGGTGTTGCGAGCTACCGCGTGTGCTGTTCGGAATCGAGCACGGGTTAATTACATCGTATAAGCGTAATTGCAACGCGCGTGGTTCTAGCAAAGTTATCAGAAAACGTACGAATTGTTAGTGCTTACCTTGTGCTACGTCAAACGTTCGCGAGTGATAGGTGTCGTCGTACGTCAGAAGCTGGAATTATCGTTCGGTAACGATACGCAACTTCGATATCGAATTGTAATGCCGAACGGTAACGTTACGCGCGAATGTACGTTAACACAGCTAATCACGATTCTATCTCGTCTATGGATAAATAGATAGACGATTACGTTAAAATAAAAATAGTTTCGCCTTTACAATTTTTCACGTCCAAGTTTCGCGTTTCACGTCGCGTGTTGCCAACGTTCGCGACGAAACCAGCAAATCCGAAACCCGTCGCTTTGGCACGCACGATAGTGCCACCGTTGATCGATAAAAGCCAAGGCGAAACGCAGCGATCTCGCAAACCCGTACGGAAGAATCGTTCGTCCGTTTACTCGTTCATGGATCAAAAATTGATTCATCCTTTCTCCTCATTTTCATTTTCTTGTCCCGAATATTCGCCATTGTGTTCCAGTTTCACGCACATAGCCTCGATATTCCTGTCCGATCGACCAAGAATTTCCATTGAAAATAGCACGCTGCCGTTCCAACGTAGCCCGTTTCATCCCTCGATCGACCTTCTCGACACCTTTTTCCGGTTGATTCGCCACGCTTCCCAAGACCAACACCATTTCCCAACGATCTGTTTGTCGATCGATGGATCGCCGCGATTCGCAGCTTCGGCGTCCGCTTTGTCGCGCGGTAGAATCTCGATTCAAATGCGATTTGTGGCTTCGCGCGCTGGGATTTACGGCAATAATAACTAACTTCCGCGGATATTCTCTCGCCGGTTTTCCGGTTACCCGGCTCACCTTCCAATCGCAATTGTGTTTCGTTTCGTACGAGAGAGTTTCGTTTGATTCTGGCGCGTCTACGAGGTTCCTAGTCAGTCCGTATAACGCTCAATTACGGAGAAACTCAGGATTCGACAAATAATAGGAGAGAAGGAAACGATCGAAGCGACGAATTTCGAGACTTTCGTTTCTCCAATTGGTCATTCGGTTTCGTCGTAACAAATTCCATTGATAATTTTTTATCTTAGGTTCTTTTTTCTCTAATGGAAAAAACTTGTTAATACGAGCTTAGATTTGTTTATACTAATTTGGCCCTGGCCGGAGCAGGCCAGCTTTTTTCTCTAATGGAAAAAACTTGTTAATACGAGCTTAGATTTGTTTATACTAATTTGGCCCTGGCCAAATTAGTTTATCGTCTTACAATACCAACAAACGATAAGACGATCGATAAGGTCTAATAGTATTTCGATTATTTTCATATCTGCGTGGTACAATGAGTTAATAATAATTACTCGTTGATCTACGTAACGTTGTTTCGCGAAGGTATCGTTGATTGATATTTTATGGCAATTATCACGTAACGTGTATGATCGTGTTCTCATAAACGAGAATGTCGATAAGAAAGTACGTCGTCAACGACTTCCACGCGTGTGTTCTCGATATTACGGTTTCCTCGATATCACGTAATTATTAGGTTGTCCCGAAAGTAAGGAAATAATAGATGCACAACCTCTTTTCGTTTTATATTATTTTATCGAATCATGTACGGTCCATTTTCTCCTATTTCTATTATCACGATCATACACGATTCGACAGAAATAATATAAAACAGAGAATATGGTGTATCCGTTATTTCCTTACAAGATGAAAGAAACTTTTCAGACAACCTAATATACATATAGATTTAACGTCGCGTGAATCGCAAGATCGTTAGCGACGCAGGCGGAGACGCGCCCAAGTATCGTGTCGATCGTTTCGATTTCTTGAACGATTTGTTTAGCAGTTCGTGGATTTTGCACAACCTCTTTTCGTTTTATATTATTTTATCGAATCATGTACGATTCCATTATGTTCTATTTCTATTATTACGATCGTACATGATTCGACGAAAATAATATAAAACAGAGAATATGGTGTATCCGTTATTTCCTTACAAGACGAAAGAAACTTTTCGGACAACCTAATATATATATAGATTTATATATATAAATAGAATATATATATATGGAATTATAGATGCACAACCTCTTTTCGTTTTATATTATTCCATCGAATCATGTACGATCCATTTTGTTTTATTTCTATCATTACGATCATATACGATTCGATAAAAATAATATAAAACAGAGAACGTGTTGTATCCATTACTTCCTTAAAAAACGAAATAAACTTTTCGGACAACGTAATATTTATATGGAAAATATACTAATAAATACCGCAACAACAAATTCGAAATTTTTGGCACTTGGTTAAAATTAAGAAAGAACGAGCAGATACGCGACTTCTTTCTTTTCATTTGGATGTTTTGTTGAAAAGCTGGAGGATTAGTAAATAAAATGCGTCACCGACGCTCGATCGTATATAGCGTGCCTCGGTATTTAATTGACAGTGTGTAAAGAGGAAAATTCCAACGGATAAAAGCGTAGCGGCTAGGGACGCGTATCATCGGTAAAAATATCTAGTTTCGAAATTTCCAGGCTGACGTTGCTTTCCCCAGTGTACTCTCTCGTAACGATGAAAATTCTGAGAGGCAAAAATGCGTTTGACACGAACTGTCAGGATCTAGAGGCGAGCGCATTCGCGCCGATCAAACACGAAACAAACATTGAACGTTTCGTTTCGATAAATCAGTACGAACGATATTTCACGAAATTCTTTCCTTTCGCGAGTTACGAAAGCATTTTCCGATTTCTAAATTATCACAGCACGTTCTGATATGATTTTGGAACGGAAGAAAATATCGTTTTGCATGTGTTCGTCGATTCTTTGCTTTATGCTGGACAATTTGTAGCGCACAATGCTGATCGACGGAAGAAACGTAATGTGTAATTTTTAAATTGTCGTTTCACAATCCTCGTTGCTATTACTGTTAAAAGTATCTGATCGTCTTGAAGGATACGTTCGCTATAAAAACTGGAATATGCAAAAACGTACGTACTTGCTCTTCCGATTTACCAAATGTCCCGTTGGACAAATTGCAAAACGCGGAATAAAATAAATAATAAAAGAAAGAAAAATAATTCCTCTTCTTTATAATTTTCCACATAGCACGTTCTTTTATTTAATGTGCGTTACTGTAAGAGGAGAACAGTAATAATAAATAATACTAATAATAGGCTTTCGTCCATTGCGACCTCGTTTCGTCGGATACGGAGATTTTTCTTATTTTTCACGCCAATGTTCTAATCGCCTTTAAATCTATTCGCTTAGGCCACGGTAAACACGCATTATGTACATATTTCTTGTACCTTTTCGCTATTCTCTCGCGTGTTCAAGAGTCGACTCTTCGCGACTCGATACTTTACCGTGGCTGGTTCGTACGGAACAGGATTAATTTACAATTTAATCGCAGTTACAAATTTTCGTAAGTAATAGCACATTTGTACTTCTACGAAATTAAGTGGTTATCTGGCATCGCTAAAACTGGAAGAAAACGACGATGCCGATTACGTTGGTATATTTTCATCAAATTAAATTCGATTAATTAAATTTCGGTCTTGGTAAAAGGGATTTATCTTATGGGAACGAGACGAGATAAAACGTCGAGTTCAGCTAATCGTTGTAAACCGCCAAGGACTAATTACAAAAAGCACGATTACAAGGCGTGCCGCGTAAACAATTCGCTACGAGATCTTGTCTCTCCACCGAACCAATCTTCTCTATACTACGTCTAGTCGAATTTTCCTTTCGTTTCTTCGCCAAGAATAATATATATTGTATATATAGCACGAAAAATGTTTTTGTCGTATTTCCTTTCCTGTTTCGATGGAAAGGGGAGCAACGACTTCGTCGAGGAGAAACGAAGCAAGATTTCACCTCATCAACGCGATAAAAACAAACGAAAAAAGAAAAAGGAAAGAGTTATTTAAGAAATTTTCTTCTTGCGTAACACGCTGGAGCCCGAGTTATTGGTTAAATCAAACACGAACCGAATCGCGCTCATTGTAACATAGAGAGCGGCGAGCATCGCGATCAGAAGAAACGTCGCAACGTCCAATAGTTGCACTTGCCACCATGTCAAGTCCATGGCCGGTGATCTGAGTGCGTTTGCACCGTGTCTGATGATGTATTCGACCCAATAAGTCGCGGTGTCCGCAGCACTTAACGGGCGATCGAGGAATTTTCTTGAGAGCTTCTTCGCCGTGTCCCTGAAACGCGTACAGACACTTTAGGAACTTTGTAGACGTACGATTAAACTCGTCACGATATCGTGGCTCGCGGTTACTCGGCATTCTCTTAACTCGTGACACGCGATAACTTGTACCAAAAATATGATACACCGATTGACGAAACCTTTTCTTCGATATAGGGATAAAATAGTTTAAAGATAAGAAGGGAAAATGCTTTTCATGGAAAAATACGATTACAGTCCGTGGAATTGTTTCAAACGAATTTTTTGCAGAACGTAGAAAAGAAGAGAAAAGGAACAACGAACGAACGCGATTAGGTGACTTATATGGACTTATATGCGTTTGGAGAAAAATTAGAAATAGGAAAAATACCGATATTTTGGATCGTTCAAAATGCTGTTCAACGCGTGATCCATTTTCTCCTCGGTCAGAGTGTCAGTTTCTAATCCTACTGCAATATTGAGGTGGACGTAGGTGTAGATATTGATAAATTGATCAGCGAACAACGGTATACCGATCAGAGGGACACCGTATTGAATTGCTTCCTGGGTGCCCATAAGACCTCCATGGGTGATGAATGCCTTTACATTCTTGTGTTCTGAAAAAAAAAAAAAAAGAAAACGATAAATATCTTGTTAGAACGAAGATTAAAACGATGGTTAAAGGGACGCTTCGTAATCTTTGCTTCGTCTCTCGAAAGTATATATATTACTCGTGGAATTATGACGATGGAAACTTAAGCGAAATAAACGAATTATTCGATCTTCGGTAGTAGAAATACACGGAGAGATGGAGTATCGAGAGTAGCGAAGATCGAATATTGTCGAACTATTCAAAATTGGATAGAAAATTGAATTCTCTGCGTTCGAATTGCAGACGACGGAACGTTGCATGGACGCTCGATCTTTAACTTTTTAAAGACGCTCTTGACTTTTTAATCGATCAAAATTATCGTCATAAAATCTAACTGGATCGTGTATCGTGTTACGCAAGTTTTCTTACGATCACCGACGAATAACGAATAAGTTGGTAGGATGTTATATCCTTAACAGAAGGTAACGACGGAGGAAAGAATAGAATTTTGACGCGTGTATCTTATTTACATCGAATCAAATACGCTGTGAAATAGTCTATAAAATAATCTTTTCATTCCATAAAATCCTACGGAATATGAATAACGACGTTAGAATAGAAACCGTATTTTGTCCAGTCGTAACGTCGTAGCATCCAGCTGAACATTTAACAATCGATTTTAACATCGAATATATTTATTCGTAATTCTGTTCCTACGTAAAATCCTACGTATATCTACCGCCGAAATAAAAGACGAACAGTTTAAAATTCCTGCAGAACTTTAATGGACTTTACCTTAATACCTTTAATAGACTTTTGTCCTTAACGGGTCTTACCCTTAATGGATCTTACAAATCTTATCTGTCCAAGTATCTTTCTTCTCTCGGTTCGTAATACGTTTAGCGATGATTACTTACTGAGAACTTTGATCTGCGGCACCCATGATAAGGTATGCACGTTCTTCGGCAGACCAGGCGGAAGTTCGTCCGGTTTTGCGATTTTCATCAAAACACGGACAGGTGATATTTTACTCAAGGAGTTGTAGAAGATGTTGAGGAGTTTCGTCGGGAAGGATTCGATCTTCACCATCGAGCCGAACGAGAAATAAACGAATCCATGTGTGCTCTCGTTCATCCATTTCTCTAGACTCTGAAAGTAATTTTGCCATTACGACATTTCCAATCTTGATGTATCTCCATGATGTTTCAAACGCGACTGTCGATTCATTTGCGTTGATTGTTATCAAGCTTTGCAAACGTTGCTCGATTTTCTTATTTCATAGAAAAAAAGAAAAGAGGAAGAAAAGAAAGACACGGAAGAATCGAAATTTGTAACGTACGATTCGAATAAGCGAGTCTCTGTCCAAATTCTTCGAAATTTTCTGTACAGTAACGGGCAATTTAAGACAATTTGTTCAAAGAAGAAACGTTTCGTTGTTTCATTTTACTTACTATTCTAACATTCTAGGTTACTGTCGCGATTGTTTCTAAATGTATAGTCGCTGCAAAAGGTAGACGAATTTGCAAATCACCGAAAATTCTCTGTGACGATTGATTCCGATATTCTAGTCGGCAGAAAAAAAAAAGATAAAAAGGAGAAAGAAAAGAAAGACACGAAAGAATCGAAATTTGTAACGTACGATTCGAATAAGCGAGTCTCTGTCCAAATTCTTCGCGCAACGAAATTTTCTGCACAGTAACGGGTAATTTAAGACAATTTGTTCCTACATCTTCTCGATTCTCAAGATATTCTACGAAATATAGTTACGATCCTTCGATCGCTAATCTTCGCTCCTTCGATACGAACGAGTGTCGATAGGAGAAAAACTACTGCTCGTTAAATATTTTTCTCTGTAATCCAACGAGCTCTCTTATCAGCCGTGAAAGGAGTCGCAACGCTCAACGAGTAAATGGAAGAAGATTCGTACGTCGAATCTACGTATATATGTAATATATGTTTCATACGTATTACCCGGACGTAAAGAAAAAGTATAGAGGAAGTGTAAAGAAATGAAATTACGGGCGGTAATTCGACTCCGTCGTCTTGTACGTGCAATCCTCCGACCTCGATGTACGCAGGAGTAACGTCCTTGATTCCGTTTATCGAAATATGCGAGTTAACGAGGATCATGGATATCTTCTTCTCCACTTCTCTGATATCGGGCGCGTCAGGGCTAACGTATTTCCTTAAAATATCTGTCTGTTTTCTGGTTAATCTGTTGAACTCCCATTTCGTGTAAACGACGTTCACAAAATTGTACATTCTCTGCCAGAAATTCATATTCTGCGGATAGGCGAGTAGATTGTTTGGCGCGAACGCCAAATTTTCCGGATTCGCGATGCAATCGTAGTTCCATGGATAAAGGATAGCGGAGCTCGCTCCTATCACTGGCACCTTCAAGATATCGCCAAATATCGCGAAACACTGCGCGCCGAATACCTGAAACACAACGGATGGCATTTATTTTCATGAAATTTTCTAATTCGAATTTACAGTTCTCCGATCTTTGCCAGAGGGTTTGAACGCTCTAAACGAATCTTCGTTCGATCGAATCTTTATTGTCACGAAGCTGGCGAAACGAGAATTTTAGAAAACCATCGCGGAATTATTAGCTTCGCGTAATGACGTCCGATATCGTGTCTAAGTTTTCGATCGAAGTTTCCAATTTAAAAAGAAGTCGGATACTACTCGTAAAGGTAACGTCACTTGTGAAAGTAATATCCAGTCTCGACTTTAGGGATCGGAGCACGGCTTACGATATGAAAAATCCAACGTTTATTCTACGTCCTTTCGACGATCTTGCTTTTCTCTCTGAAAAGTAACGAGAATTCGGAGCTTGGAACAATTCGCACAGTTGTTAAAAGACGATGGATACCTTATTGGAATGTTTCTTATGTAACTATTTACGACATTTCTATGACATTGCGAATTTAGCGTTGCCGTGACTTACCATCTTCTTATCGTTCCAACATTGCTTACGATTATTCGAGCAACGGGGAGGGAAAAACAAAATATAGTTTACGTCCGAAAAATTACAATTAGTTTGCGTGCCAACAGAAAAACAAAAGAACAAAAGAACTTTATCGACGATATTTTATCGAGAAATGACTAAGCATCGAGCAGCATTCGTGATAAGTGGCGTGTGCTGCTACCAAATGATGACAGCTTTAGATAGCTTTAGACAGCTTTAGTTGAGTGGAAATGACTTTACATAAAGTCATTAGACCGAAGACATTACGTAATAGAAGTTACTTAACCGTATTTGTCTGTCGTCGTTTGCTTACTAAAAATATTGCGAAATGCACCATTGACCGTTTAGCTGTTGCGATTTCTTTGAAAACTTTGGAAAGTGTGTATCTGAAACGCGTGGCGAAAAGTAAGCTATGACGAGTATACTCGTCGAAAACAGCCAACTGGTTAACGGTAGAAAGTAACAGCTATTTGTGCAAAGATTTCCCATGCTTTGAAACGTTATTTATAGCGTAAATTCCCTTTCGTCGAAACGTTGTCGCTACCAAAAGTAAATCTGAAATTTAGCTGTTGAGCGGATTAGTGGAAAGGAAATTGCCTTTCCTTTTCATTTTAAATGATTTTCTCTGGAGATAAATGGAGTTTCGCGATTTAAGAAATATAAACGTAGATCGTGTCTGGTGGAGATTATCAACAGCAAATGGTAATTTACAAAGAATTTCTTAAACGGATTTAATTATGCTATTCCGACGTATATATTAAAATATCTTGACAATATATTTATATCCATCGTAAAATGATTTATCGGTTCTTAATTCTTTAAGATGCTTTAAAATACCTTATAATTATATCGTCAAAGGCGACGATGCATTATCGATTATGTAATGTAATATATTAATGTAAATATTGAATTGCGAATAGATATCGCAAGGATGACGTAACTAATAGACCGTTGCGTCGAAGATTTAACGTCTCAAGTACATCGGCGAGTAATAAACTGATGGAAAAGGGCGTGGACGAAGGATATTGCTTTCAGGGAATAATTGTAAGTTGAACGGACGGGCCAGTTAGTGGTGATTTTGATAGCGTTTCCTTATAACGAGATAACGAGCCAAATTGTAGGTCTACTTTGAGCAATAGGTCTTCATCGTCTAATTCTACTTCCAATTTACGAACGACAATTTAGACTGAAACGCCAAACAACCACGAGATCTCTAACTCGCCGTATAACAAATCCTATCTCCTATCTACGATCTACGTTCATTTGTATAATTCAACAATCGGTGGTATATTTATGCGATTCTATCTTTATTTTCTTATTTATTTCTTCTACTCTTTCTATGCATTATTTCGTTTTATAATTATCGTCCGATTTAGCAATCTACTCGCAACGTAACGACGCTTGCAACACGCATTACATTTGAGAAACGTTTCTTTCGATATAAAGATGTAATTTATTTATTTGCCACGGACAGTCGAGTGTGAATGCGATAAATGAACGCGAAATGGAATCGATTAAAATTTCCATTGAAATTCCGACGCGTAGATTATATAACACTCTCTCCTCGTCCGTGTATATTCTGACAATTTTGCGAACAAGCGTAATTGCTTAACGATTCGTAAATATTAATTGCATCATATATATGTATACGTATCGCAACTGAAATCGTTGTATTTCGAACTGCCGAGATCTACTATATAAATGTACGCGATATATAACGTAAAGGACTGTTACATAAGAACAAAATGATTCGCAGAGTATACGTACGTAACATCTGCATATTCTTTCGACGTTCGATTCTAATCTCGCTTAATATTTTAGTTACAAGTGCTATATGCTCTCCGTATCGTAATTGCGAATCTTTCTTTTTATCAAAAATGCATCCCTCTAAAGCTATAATCGCGAACGAAGTGAAGTCCCCGGCAAATAATGCAAAACTTTATGCGCTTCGTAATACGCGGGAACTAAGAATAACATTTATACTTTATCCACGTATATCGTATACGTGTTTGGCATACAGTTAAGCTGGATGATTTATTTTAATTCGCCTCTACTCCTCCGAAGCTTCTCTCTAACGAGCTCTCTCAGCAACTTTCTGCTCGCAGTGAAAACTTCTTGTCAAAAAATCTTCGTACCTATTTAAAAAACTTACTACAAAATTATCTATTCGTAATATATCACCGAGCGCCCATTAAATTAGATAAATTTGCGGTTTCGAATTTGCATATTTCAAATGTATATTCCTTAACGAAATAAGTAATTCAGCAAAAGTATGTACTTTGGTATCGTTGGTAATGCTAGTAACAGAATTGCGCTTTACCCTTTATCTTTCGCTTAATTTTACAAAATTTCGATATTTCCATAAATTATATCGAATTCTATCTTATTTTATGTATTAAACCGCGTCCAGTGGTCAGTGAGATTACGACGAAATCGAAGACCACGGGTAAAAGAGACGCGCCGAGTTATAGATCTTTCGCATCTCACAGCGAAACAATTTTTAAATCATCTAAGCTGTCGATCGATCCTACGCTACGAACGTGCTTACTTTTTCTCTTCGCTCTTAGAAGCAACTACATGGTCGATCTGCTACAAAAGCGACGCGCCTGAAAAATCGTCGATTTCGAAATATCTGCAGAAACGAACCATCGAGACGAAGCGATCCGTTTTCCAAGATAGGAATTTCATTATTTCCACGAATAAAATTATATCGTTGAACAAGCATCTTTCTCACGCGATACCTTACTATAATTCATACCTCCATTATGACCGCGTCGTAGGGTGGATCGTTAGGCGGGTTTCGTATAAGTTGCTGCATCTGTGGCAATTTCAAAGATTCGCAAATGTTGTTTCCCGCCAAAGTAGCCACTACCTGGGTAGGCGAGGTCATGAAGATCGTCTTTATTTCGTCGTAAGTCATATTGTTCAAGAATTGCCTGGTCGTCGGTAGCACGATCAAATCGTTGTAATTCGGGTACGGCTTCGTCAAAGGGAACGTGCTGATCACGTCAACTCGATGTCCCCTCCTGGCCAAAACCTTCATTAATTGTTCGAACATCATGAAATGGCTCTTTCCGTTGAAGGGAAACAAGCCCAATATTCGATATCCGTGACATATCGACAATATCGTGCAAATTAACACCACCGACAACAGCTTCATTTTTCGGACACTTTCCAACAGGTTCACTTCACTCGCGAATTTTTTAATTAGTCGACCAGAAGCTTGCCTGGTTTACCGTCACTTCTGCGTCCGAATTTCTACGAAGCTTCGAAATACGACAAATAACGAGGGATTTCGAAATACGAAAACGACGAGGGAGGAGTCGATTTTTCACAGATCGAAAGTAGCGCGTCGTCTCGATCTTGCGATTGCTACGGTTTAATTCGCGATTGGCGTTACCATCGTACACTTTACAGAAATAGGCACCGTTTCGAGGAATATTTCGCACGCCCCAGAAAAATCGCAATCCAATTCGCTGGTTGCCGAAGGGAGCAATTCTTTTGATCGACTCTGACGGAGTTGCTCGACGTCCAGAGATGAACGTCGATCGATATAAGACGTTAATAGATCACGAGTCGGACACTGGCCGACTAAGCGTGACTATCGTATACTCAATTATCAATATGACTTGGAGCATCAGAGATAAATTCGATGATCCAATGCTTGGTTTCTGTCACGATAGCAAAACGCGATACGCGGCCAAGAAATAGAGAAATTTTTCGATCGTTATTTGCGCGTATATAGTTTCCTGCTAAAAACAGCTGCCGAATGGAATTACGATTACGCTTATCTACCAGCAGTGTCCTCTTCCTTCCGAGCTGTTGTTTCACGTTGTTGTATGGGTATCGTCGGTGAACTGTGTATTCGTGTTGCACGATCGCGACAAACTGTCCAAGTCGCGGGTGGCACAGATCGCTCGCTTCGGCCAGGTTACTCGCAAAATTGTCTCCACCGTACCGCTCGCGTTTTCGACCTCTGCGAATCATCTGACGAGTATGAAACGCCGTCTCACGAACGTCGCTTCGATACTGATTTACCGTGTGTTTATGTCGCAAGTTTTCAGGGCCAAGGAGACCCGTATGTATAGATAGGCAAAAGTTGAAACGAAGCCACTGTACAGAGTAGTTATTGCTCGATCGTGAATAAGTTATGCGCGCGACCAATAACGAAGCTTGATGCGTCAATTTGGAAAATAAATGACTAGGTTACATCTGAAACCGGCAAATGTCTCGGCAATATAACACGAGTTACGGAAATGTGTCGATAAGATATCATTGGAATTCGTTATTGTATTTTAAACGCTCTATTATAGAACGACAGGCTAGTAGATATTCGCGTAACTCGATGGCTATTCGTTTCCCTTTGTACTTTGAACGAAACGAATCTTGTCCGTGGGGAAATTTGCATTTTCTTGAAAGTTCGTAATAATCCGATTGGCATTTTGATCGGCAACTTTGTAAGGGTATAATTAGAGTTTAGGGGAATTTTCGCTAGGAAATGGAAGGATAATTCGAAGATGAAGACGCGGACGATACATGCGTTTTACTTTTTGAACATTCTTCAAATCGAATGGATTTCTTCAAAGTTTTCGTTTCGAACGAAGGAAACTGCGCAGTAGCGTCGCAAGTTTCTCGACGATCGATGATAATTAACGCTCTAATTTGAAAAAGTGCTCGAGCCGAGGGAAACTCGAATTAAAAAATGAAAAAGTATTTCGAAACGTACTGCGCGTTTGCATTGTTATTTTTCTATACTTGCGCTTATCGTTTCTTCTTTTTCATCTGCAAAAATCTTTTACATTCTCCCCTCCTTTTTTCCACGCAGCTACGGCCTAATCGCCTAATCTCCACGACATAACACCATTTCCGAAATTCCCTTCTGAAATGTTTCGCCGTCGTTTCATATTTTCATGCATGACTTGTTGATCTATGGTACACGATAATTTCTATTTTAACGCGTTACCGGACGAAGCTCGGCTCTTGCGTTAACGCTCTCGTTATTCCTTTATTCGATTTCGGCTCTAGTATGGTATTCGAATTGTAAAATATTCGTCTGCAGCGACACACGTTTTAGGAATTTTTCAGGCCACCGAAGCCGAAAATTGGACTCTGAAATTTCGGTTGATTGCCGTCGATTGATAAATGTGTAACTGGTAAATTTTCTCTGATGAACGATATTTGCAAATAAATGTAAAATAAACGATAAATAAAATATAATTAGGGTTAATTATATTCAACACGATCATAGTTACTAGCGAATTACCATGAAATTGTTCACAGTATCTCGAACACCGTGGCCTTTCTCCCGTTTCGGCCGGTAATTTTCATTTTTAACGTATTGGACATTTTCTTCTACTTTTTCTATTTTTTTCGTACTTCAAACAAACGTCGTACTCGTTAACGATCACTTTCTACAAATTCGTCGCTGTTGTTCGATTTTGGATCCGTCGTTTGGACCGAATAGGTCGGCCGTAAGAATAAGAGACAAGCAGAGTAACTTCTCCGAGTTGTATCTCCGTAGCGAGATACCTCGCAGAATTCGTATTTAGACAGACCGGTTTAGAAAAGATAGTCAGTTAAAACAATTAAATAATACAAATCCACAGGATTAGGTATAAATTCGATCGATTTATTTTCTCCGTCGCTCTGCCGCTTATCGCTCACCGCTTGTCGTTCTTCCGCGTAATCACAGTGTCACGCGGATTTCTACGGTGAGGATGTTTGCCGGCCAAACGTTCGTAAGAACGAATTTTCGAAACCAAAAACGTTTTCTACTACGGCGACCTATCCTCGATTTTTACCAAAAGATCGTAATCGTTACCACGTGATTCTTATAGATCCCTGTATAAATCTTTAGATCGGCTCACCAGTGATTTTCATACACATCCGCCACTTTATTCGGGCTTTTATTAATCTTCGGTCTGTTAGTCGCGATGTTCTCCCGTTAGAAATTGATCTATTTGACGGTAATTCCTATCCTGAGACGTATTTCCTCGAATAAAAGTCTCGACATTAAACCTACCAAACAACGCGTTATGTTATTATGCAATCTCCAATTATGTTATTATATATATATATATATATATATATATATATATATATATATGTATGTATATATGTATATATGTATATATGTATATATGTATATATGTATATATGTATGTATATATGTATATATGTATATATGTATATATGTATATATGTATATATGTATATATGTATATATGTATATATACACACACACACACACACACACGCTTATGCAATTTGTGCATACGCTTATGCAAGATAATGGACGAGTCTATTACGAAAATGAAGTCACGTTAATGACGGCCCAGATAACATTTCCCCTTCTGACGCAAAACTGACGTATTAATTACAGATTATATCGTTTCAAAAATAAAAACGCAACGCAAACGGTAATTAAGTAAAAGAACGTTCTTTTTCTTATCTGTGTCGCTATAAATACCAAGCAGCGATATATTGATAGATATTTCATTTTTCCCCCCATATAAATTCTAACTTTACAATTTATATGCTAAAATACGATATAATTTACTTTTGACAGAAACGCAAGGATGCGTGAAACAATGCTTAAATAAACGTATCGTTGTTATAAATAATTTGCTTTACATTAATACCGGCGCGTTCGTACGAACAGAGGTAAAAAAGAATAGCACAATCCTTTGAAAAGAGTACAGTTTATTTAAAATTATTCAAGAAAAAAGGAGACGCGTATCGTAATTCACGTTGGCTTATTTAAATTTCTACAAAGGACTCGATTTAACTTGTTTTTCGGTCGAACGGTACTCGTAGTTTTTAATTTATAGAGACTCGTAATCGTGATTTTAACGAGAAAGAACAACAGGTACAGGACGAAAACGAAGAGCGCGATTAAAACAACGAACACGTCGATTAAGTGTAATTTCCACCAGAGTATGTCCGCTGCGCGAGATTTCAAAGAATTCGGTCCGTTTCTGATCACGTACTCGATCCAATAAATTGCGGTATCCAAAGGGCTCAATGGTCGATCTTTGAACTTGCGCGACGTCCTTCTCGCAGAATCTCTAGACCGTGGAATAGGAGAATAAATATTGAAAATTTTGGAAAACTTTCGTCTTCGTTGTCTGATAAATCCTTTTGACGAGTATCCATTACGGCTCTATGCGAATTCCTATGTTACCTGATTACGAATACGAGGATTTACATAAAGTTGGACGAACGGAGGAAATTTTCTACTCTAAGGTGACCAAAGAAACCATTAGGTAAATCGCGTTTCTTTCTTGTAATACAGACATTGTTTTCTACAGTTTTATATTCGGAATATTCATCAACCGCGTACAAAATTATAAACGTATATGAATATTGATCGAACTTGCTCCTCCGAATCTTTATAAAATTGGTTCGACAATAAAATATCACTTAGCGACTAAAGATTCGTATATTTCTAATACCAAAGAATCAGAAAAAATTACACGAAACATTACCTACGATTAGAAAGATCCGTCTATCGTAGTTTGCATGTTGACGATTGAAAGACAACGAGATGATCTTTTTCAAACTATTTTTGACCATGAAAATTTAGAAAACTCGTAAGGAAGAATGGAATGAAATTTGGTCGTCGAAACCACGAGAGGACAACGACAACAACGTTGATAACATAGCGGAGTAGTAACGTTAACAAATACGTGTAACGATATATTAAAAAGATAGTAGAAGATGTTATTAATTTACCTATATAAACGTTCATCGAGATCCTCTAAACGTAATAACACTCCCATATTCTTACGAACCATGATATTGATGTTTCTCATCTGATCAGAGAACACCGGTATTCCAATCATCGAAACTCCATAGTGGATGGCTTCCCGAGTTCCCATAAGTCCACCATGCGTTATGAACACTCGTGTATTTCTATGTGCTTCGAGAAATTCCATCGATACTTTGTCATGTTTCGTACGAGAGAGTAGACGTTAAACCGGTTGAGATTTACTCACCGAGTACCGACATCTGAGCAATCCAAGGTCGTATCATCGCGTTATCCGGCAAACCAGGAGGCAATTTTGTCGCGTTGTTGACTCTCATTAAGAGATCCTTATCGGCGAAATTTTCGCAAACGACGCGTACAAGCCCAGCAACGTGTCCAATGACAAGGTTTCGATGTTCAGCAAGGAACCTAGCGCAAAGTACATTAATCCGTGGTTGGCTGTTTCCAGCCAATCGTTCGTTTCCTAAATCGTAACGCGAAGAATCAAAGAAGATACGATTCGTCGTAGGTTACAAGCCCGCGAAGCTCGTTTCCAATTTATATCGGTTAATAGATTTTTCCTACGATAGACGTCGCGACACGAGAGAAATGGGAGAAGGTTCCTTCCTTCGACGATACGAAAGAGACTAAGATTCTGAATATTATCGCGACGATCGTACGTCGAGAAATAAATTCGAGAAATAAATTCGAGTTGTTTACAATTTATATTCGCCCATGCGTTCTTCCCTATGGCAGTTACTCTTTCGCCAACAAAATTAACGAAATCTTCCGACGATTTACGAGCTGGTGAAATTGAAATTTTCATAGAACGAAGCGCGATATATGGGACGCTTAGGCGACAAATAACAAATGAAACAAATAACAGACGGAGATAATAAAAGTACAACGATAGGAGTTATCGGTCTCTGTATGAACCTACCAAGGACAAGGTGGATTCGTCGCCTTGAATGTGTAATCCTCCAACTTCGATCACCGTCCGGGCGAGAGACCTGATCCCGTGAAAAGAATGGTGCGAGTTGACCAAAGCCAGAGACACGTTCCTTTCCAGTTGTCCGATATCCGGCAAATCCGCAGCCAAATATCTCCTCGTCGTTTCGATCTGATCGGACGCGTAATGGCGAAATATCAGCGTTTCTTTGAAGTTTACGAACAGGTTGCGAGCTCGATCGAAAAATGTGTTGAGAACCGCGTTCTCCACTTTGGCTCCGGGGAAGAAGGCGAAATTGAATGGGCTGCCCATAAAATCGTCGACGTAAAACGCCTCCAGGAAGCTTATAACGATGGCCACCTGTGTTTGCAGAAGTTGGCGGACGAATGGATTACTACTCTTAGCGATGAAATTTCAATCTCTTGATGATAAAATCGGAGGTCGAGGAGTAGATCTCGAAGTATGTTAACGAATCCGATTCACATGGAAAATATTAACATCGTAATCGCATATGTCAAAGAAATCGAAATGCATGCCCAACTATAGAAACGGAGATGATACGAGTTGTACGTAAGTTTAGATGGATAGATAAGCGTATGGATAGACAAGTTTTCCAGCCATTATCTATGCTGCGACATAGATATATGTAAGTCAGTGACAAGTCGTTTATGAGTTTGGTGATCAATGCGATTATAAGTGTTAGATAAAAAAAAATTCGTATCAACGTGATATCGAAAAGTACCAATACATATTTCACAATTAATTAACGTAATGCAGATACTAATGTCATAGAAATATATTCGAACGGTATCCAATAATTGTTTATTTAACGCTGGAACTATTTTTTATCGTATCGCAATTTTTCATAGAAATTTTATAGCTTTGAAGCAACGCGTTTTTCAGGATTTGAATAATTTTTGGCAAAATATATGGATACTACGAATACGAGTTTTATGCTTCGGTCGTACCGTTAAACATTTATCTCGTTTACGGTTAATTACCTCGGTGATTATGAGATCGTACGATGGGTTTTTGGGTGAATTTTTAACGAAATTCTGCATCCTTTCGTGACCTAATAATTCACAGAAATCTCCACCATATTTGTCGCGGTGTAATACGTTATCGCCGTTTGTATCGTTGTAGCATATTGTACGCCGAAGCTGTTGACTATATCTTCTCTCGTTCCATTTAAATCGACAATATCCGCGTAATTAACGATCGGGACTTTCGTTGGGAAGTGGCCGATCGTATCGATTTTGCGCTCTTTTTTCGCAAGTCGTTCGCACAGGGCATGGAACATTCTGAAGTGATTTTTTGCATTGAACGGGAAGAGGCAGAGAATTCTGTAAGCGTCGTTTACGCGAATAAAAAGAAGCACCAACAGTAGGAACAGTATTTTCTGGTATTTCATTTCCTTTTCTTTCTCTTTCCCAGATATCTGCAAAGGATATTCAATTGCCTTCTGAGCGCCTTGCAACCTTTCGATGAAATTAAATTTCTCTGTATTAAATTTTAGCCAACTAAGGATAGACTCTGGAAAATATGACAATTTAAAGATACGAAAACTCGGAATCGAGAATTTTGAAAGTTTGGAAACCTGAAAACTCGGGAGTTTAGAAAATTGACAGTTTGCAAATCAGAAGCTTCGAAAGTTCGCAAGTTTCACTTTCCACAACCCAGCACCGACTCTTGGAAATTATTAGCAACGTAATTGTCAATTTTCATTTTCCAATTGTTTCGATTCAAGATATAGTTGGAAACATGTGACTCGCTGTTCGAGTATCTCGCAAACGGTCAAGCTTCTGACTAATCTACTCCGCTGTGTCTCGAACAAAAAGATTGTCCAACGCTGAAGAGAAATCTCGGCGAGGTTCGTAGAATCGAAAAACTCCAAGATTTTCAGAATACAGATTTACCTTCGATTATGCGCTAAACGAACAACGGATATTAATATTTTAGATCGAACCACCAGCGTCCCATGGATTGCTCGAACGTCTGTTAAGAGAATTTGCAGGAGACTGATTGTGTTTTTTGTGTAGCTCTTTCGTCAGAATTATTTTAAAGTCTAAAGGAAGGGTTAATCACATGATCATCGTATCTCGGTATTAAAATATTTATCTTCAAGGAAACATTTCTGTTATTTTATTATCTATAATTATATAGTTCGCGTGGTTTGTCTGCGATTACATATCTTGCTGGTGGAAACGAAGCAAGTACGAAAAGGAAAATTATACAAAGGATGAATCGTGTAACGAACATTTAGACGATAGAAGCATATTTAGGAAACGTCGACTTATTTTTACTCTGTTTCTATATTTGTCGTTGATAAATATAGTCATAGCGAAAGCAAACTTCTTAAATACTCCAAGCTCTTAAATTTTCCAAGCACGTAAATTTTCGAACGTTCGATCCGTCAAATTTTCCAATATCAACATTCTCAAATTTCTGACCGCTCGATTTCTCAAATTTACAAACGCCTGTCTGTGCAAATTATCCAATACTAAAATCCTTCGAGTCCTCAAATTCTCAAGGTTCCTCTTGATCGCCGAACGTTTCAAAAAATAATTCCGGTTCCATCTCAGTCCCATTGTTCATAACGAAGAAACAATCCATCGCAAGTATTCCCATTAATCATGCTCTCACCAAAATTCTGTCTCTCGCAAACAAATTCGTTAATTGAGCAAACGCCGGCCGTTTGAATAGGCATTCGCTCGCTTTCTGTCTCGAATATATTTTTCAAAGGAACGTTCGACGTTGCGTCCGAATTATTTATCGTAAAGTTCGCTGTGTTCATTTTCCGCGTCGCGTGCTCTGTGAACGGTCGTTATTAATGGCTCGTTGAGCCGAATGATGAAAAATGTCGTAATTCTACGGAACTACCGAAATTTCATGATGTTTTTTTTTTTGTTTGTTTGTTTGTCGATTATTTACGCAACTGAAAGCAATTCCCTTAATGTCGTGTAGCTTTCAAAGAAACTACCCTTTCCCCCCTCTCCTCTCTTTTCACTGGTCGGTTTGGGAAATGTCGGAAGTTGCAGTTTCATTTTACGCAGGCTAAAGCGTACAGTGATACGGATGAATAAGGTTTAGCGTCTGGCATGGGAACTGGCTAAACTCCTCGAGAACTCGTCAAATGTTTACGTAATTTTAATACGATTAAACGTGGCCCTGTCCGTGTTTAATTATACTTGATCAAACTTCCAACGGTTCGTTTAATCGAGTTACAAGTGGCTTCATCGCTAAGTTCCTCTAGCTCGGCTCTTCGTCGCTGTTCACAATTGCACGCGTAACGCGCGTCCTTTATCGTCGCAGATCCTTTTCCGATGTTTCTTTAAAATTGTCAGAAATGTCGTGATCTTGCTTTCGCAGTGTATCCATTTACGTTTGTCGTCGACTCGAATTTTACATGAAAGGTATTTACGTAGATAGCACGCGAGATACAGGCACAGCGTAACGGAACAAGGTTAGATGAAATTGTCTATAAATTTCTACGAACCGACGCTCAAGTATATTTCTGGGTATATTTCTAGTACATTTCTAAAAGACGCTTATAAATTAAATATAAATTATTTGACTTCGATTTACATCCAGAATATTCCACTGAGATTAAATATAAAATCGGAGTACGATTTCACATCTACTAATTCCATTTCGCATCTACTAATTTGGCCGCGTCGAGCGCGCGTCCTCTTTTAAACAAGCTATTCGTCGTTTCGCTATTTCGTTTTCGGTGCTTCTCAGTTTTGTCGTTTCCTCTGCTTCGTGGAAACATATTAGCCGATTGCTTGGAAAAGGCAAAAAGCTCGTTGCATCTCTCAAAGGGAATTCGTTAAGAAAATTATCTAACGACGCTGCTTTTTTTGAAAGTACACCTCGCAAAGAACGCGTAATCTCGTAGCCTGTTAAACCTTTCGCCGATATTCTTCGTCCCGTTTCTCAGTTCAACTTTTTCTCGGTTCGAGCGTCAGTTTTATGGAAACTCGTTAATGCGATATTTAATAAAATTATCGATAAATAGATCAGGAATGTGAAACACGCAAATAAGAAGAGGAAAACGTCGAGTAGATGCAACTTCCACCAAGGTAACTTGACAGCGTCTGATCTCAAGCTATCTGGTCCATTTCTCATCACATATTCGATCCAATATACAGCTGTGTCTAACGCGGTCATGGGACGATCTCTGAACATCTTCGACATCATCTTTGCAGATTCTCTGAAACAATAATGGACGGTGTCAAACTGTATATTTGATTTTACAATTGAAACGACAGCAAGTAACTTGAAAAGCCTACGTTAAATTTGTTTAAATAGATAGATTATTACGCGAATATGGAAGTTTCTCCTTGGATTATTATTCGTTACGTTACATAAATGTTTCGTTTCTTTGCTTTTTTTATCGCGTTGAAATCATCGAGATAATACGACTAATCTGACGGATCGAGGCGAGACTTGAAAAGTTAAATCGAGGATTCGCCACGAATATTTTTGTTCGTTTGAAGGACAGTGTCAGGGGCGCGACTTGATACGATCGGACAAGAAATTGGCAAATATCTTGTCAATGCCGTTAGAGACTTTTCGAAATATTTTTCGTATTAATCGTAGAGGAGATTATTTGAAAAATCGTTCCAACGATCGCGTAAGAAACTTTTTACCTGTATCGAGGATCGTGCAAAACTGCGTTCAACGCAACGTCCATCGAATGTGTGGTGATGTCATCGACGTTTACTAGAACTGCCACGTTCTTGTTGACCAAAATGTTGACGTTTTTAATTTGGTCACAGAATACCGGTATTCCTATCATAGGAACTCCATGATAGACAGCTTCCTGGGTTCCCATAAGGCCGCCGTGAGTTACGAACACTCTCGTATTTGCATGTTCTGTGAGAAATACGTCCGATAATCCTCTAATCTGATCTCGCTTGATCGGAGAATTAAGCACACGCGAGATCGTTATCATCTCAGAATCTCGTTTCTACGACTCTAGCTTTGACAAATTTTCCTTGGAATTTCGTCAAATTTCGCTATATTAACGACAGTCATTAACGAGAACCGAACAAGTTTCGTACGGTGTATCTCGTTTCGATCGATCCACGCAAATACCTTCTATGCTATATACGTATTGCGCGAAATATATTCCAAATATATTATTGGTGTTGCAGGAAAATATGTTTCGAGTAAAACTTACCGCGTTTCGAGGGTTACGTTTCGCGATGTCCAGGAATTTTACCCAGATCCACGTGCCTTCGACGTTTCGACGTATCCTTTGTTTTCTTTTAATGAAACTACAAATCGCTTTTATACGTCAATTCGATGCGTCTTTGAATTCCCCATAAAAAAAGCGTTAAGGTATCTGATAACGCAGCGCTTTTACCTTCGTGTTTCCCTGGTCTTCCATATTTGGTCTTCCAATTTGACGAACACTGAATTATCCTTTAAACGAAGCATTTTCAGATACACGTACCTTCGTACTTTTTTGTAGAGAATTGAAAACTACGTACGAATGTCATAGCAAAAAAAAAAAAGAAGAAAAGAAAAAGAAAAAGCGCAGTTCCATTAGAAAACAGGGAGACACGTCGAAATCTCGAAAGCACGTCTACCTAGAAAAATTCGGCGATCCTCGTAAGACGTTCCCTTTGAGACAGGACAAGTTCTATTCGAAAGATTATTTCACTGCCTGTGTAAACTCGTAGATGGCAGTTTGAGAATATTTTTCGAAGGATATGTTTCGCTTACTCAACACCGCGACCTGAGGAATCCAAGGCAACGTCAACACGTTACCAGGTAAACCAGGTGGTAGCCTCGTTGCGTTGGCGCTCTTCAACAGAACCTTTACAGGTGAAATTTTCGCGAACGACGCGTAAAGGTTCAATATCGTCTCCGTCGGCAACGTTTCGATGTTCATCAGCGAGCCGAACGAGAAATAGACCACGCCTTGGCTTGCCATGTCTAGCCATTCCTCGAGTTTCTAGACCAAGAAGACACCAGTTCGACGTTATTTCGACGTTTCTCTTATCGTGTCGTTTCGTTAAATTTCATTTGGTAAACGTTCAACAGGTTGACTGTCGAACGTTTCGCTTCCCTTGCTCCGCGTATTAACGCACAAAACGATAGTACGCGTGGTTTCTCGAAAGTTTATTCCGCAACTTTATCAATCAAATTAGAAGAAACCCGAGTATCGTCTTGCTTAATACGAAAGATAAAGATTCTCGACTCGCTATGTAATTGTCGGAATAAAATACGGTATTTCGTTAATGGGAGAATTATTTACAATATAAAGCGAGACACGGTGTAACGTTTCGCGCGCAATAGCAAGGATCAAACTTTCTTATTATCGATGCCTGATTGCGACAAATATCGGTCATAGAGTCACGGAAAGACGACGGAGACCGTTTCGTTATTGATTCGACGACGTTTCGCTATCTCCAATTACAAACCACGATTAGAATATTTCACGTTTGGAAGGATCGCGCAGCTCGAGTTAAAAATTGCAAAAAATATTTTGCGAAAAGCGTAACGCAAGATGGTTCGCGATAAGTACGGGATAACGATACGTACAGGGCGGAGAAAATTCAAACTTGCGAGAATCGTAGCGCACGAGCGAAGGAGATGGACGAGAAGCTAAGAAGCCTTTTCGAAAAGAAATTTCGTAAAGTCGCAGCGGAAGATTTTAAGGAGTTACTCGAAGCGATCCTCGAAGAAGAATTCGAAGAAAGCTAAGGTCACAGGGGGATCCCGAATGAAAGTTTACACGGGATACTACAAAGACAAGTTGAAAAAAATCCTCGGAAAGTTTCAAACATTGGTAGCGCAACTTGCGTGAAATGCTGGAACGAAATTGCAAGAAACATTTTAAGACGTTACCGGGCTTAATTTCGACTCGTTCACGTCGATGTGTAATCCACCAGCTTCGACGATCGCCGGTGTGACTGGTCTGATCCCGTAATAACTATAGTGCGAGTTCACTATGGCCAACGACACGGTTTTCTCCAATTCTCTGACGTCGAGTATATCAGGTAAGCCTAGGTATTTCTTCGTCATGTCGGTTTGTTCGGCTGTGTAGTGGTGAAACAGCAATGTCTGCCTGTAGTTGGACAAGAAATTCCACAAACGATCGAAAAACGTGTCCACCACGGCGTTATCGTTGAAGAAGCCGGGGAGGAAGGCGTAACTCGGAGGATTTCCCATAAAATCGTCGACGAATGACATTTGCATGAACGTTAGTACGACGACCACTGGCGCTTTTAGAAGTTGGCCGAATCCTATGTAGCACGGCGAGCCAAAATACTGGAAGAAACATCGATCGTTTTTGCAAGCTCTGTCTCGTCCGATCTTTCAGATTTTACGTGTTTGTGGATTTTACAATTTTTCGAAATTGAGATACGTCGTGCAGCGTTCGATTACACGGCTGAGACGTTTCGTTAAATACGCGTTTACCGTGTCGAATCCGTAACGTTCAACGACGAGAGGGTTAAACTTATTTTCATAGAAAGAAAAGACAATCGACGAACGAATAGGAAAATTCAAATCGTATTCGCTGTACCGTGTATTATCTTCGTTTTGTCATCGTTACGCCTTATTTCTTACGAAACGTTTCAATCTACGAAAGTTTGTTCCGCGTTTTAAACACTTTGCTTCGCGGTGAGAGACCGGACAGATCGAAATTGAGAATCATCGCTCTTCGCTTTAGATATATTCACCTCGATGATGACCAGATCATAAGGTGGATCATTGGGTGGATTTTTGATGAACTTCTGCATTTTTTCGTGTTTCATTAGATCGCACAGACTATTGCCGAAAACTGTACTTATGAAGTACGTAATCGATTGTTGTATTTTTTTTCCATCGTCCATGGTTATACCGTTCACCACGCTACTTATGGTTCCATTCAAGTCAACGATGTCCGTGTAATTAGGGAATGGAGTTTTCAATGGAAAGTGGCCGATTACGTCGACTTGATGCCCTCTTTTCGCTAATTCCTTACACAGGACTTCGAACATCTTGAAGTGGCTCCTGCCATTGTATGGGAAGATGCCCAAAATTCTGGAGGCATCGTTTGCGTGCATGGACAGAGCCAATAGCACGCAAAACAATGCTCTCTGGTGTTTCATGTTCGTGCGGTTTTCTCTTGATACCTGTGAAATTATCCTCTTTGAGATAATGAAATTATACCTTTGTAAGATAGCAATTTTGAAGTATTTTATACGTCGACGATACGAACTTTTGAAAGTTGAAAAATTCGGGATTTCCAAAGCCCAGAATTTTGAAGATTCGAGAGATTTGGAATTTCGTAAATTTGATAACATTCTTTGTTTCTTTTTTCTTTTTCTTTTTTTTTTTTTATAGAAGTGACACTTTACTCGAGCGGATGAAAATAAAAGGAAATAGCGATTTATTCATTTATGCATAAAAATTTCGTAGTAATTCTTCCGTTTACAATTATTCGGCAACTCCTGCTACCTTTATCCATCGTTTAAGAATTTTTCAAATCAGCGAAATTCTAAATGAAAGACTACACTCTTATTCGTATTCGCATCGTATTTGCATCATCGATGGACTAGCAAAAGTTTACTAGAAAGTTTAAAGAAGAGATTTATTTGCTAAAAAGTATAGTAAAATTGAAGTTTATTGCGCTTATATGGTCGCCAGTTTAATATATCAAGTTGATTAAAGTTGAGTTTGAGGCAGTTGGTTGTTATAATTTCGTAACGTAGTTAATAATAGGAAGCGGGTATGTAATATAGTGACTGCCAGATGTGAAGTAGGAATAGTGGCAAAATAAATCGTAGAAGCGGGATCCTTTGTAAGCCGTAAGCGGAACTACGGAAATATTATCTATCTATCTAGCGTGCTAATAGAAATTAAACACTTCCAGCCACTTTAAAATTCATATACACGACTAGAAATAAACTTCAAATCTGTTGTATCTTCGTAACACCGTTTCGCGGCATACAAAAAAAAAAAAAAAAAGAAATATTAGAAATTCACAGAAACTCACCAAAGTTCGCTAAAAAAACTGCCTCCCAACTTCAACAGAAACGTAGCTACTACGGTAATGTTTCACTCGAGTATCATATATATCAGTGTTTGTCGTCGAGTTAAAATTTACGACATAGCTAAGAAACCAAAGGTTTTACAAGCTTGTGTCTTTCGTCGACGTTAGTCTGCGACTGTTAACGTTAAGTACTTTGCTGCATCTATCGTTTTATGCCTTATCGTCGCTTGTATTAACACATTTCCCTCTATTGTACGTACACATCGTATGCTCGTATTATACGTGTTTCAACTATATTGACATGTAGAAATGCGTTACAGATAAGTACTTATATCGTGCATGTCTTCGCTGTCAATTAACGTAGGATAATCATATATATTTATAAAAAAAGATTCCGACACTCTACGATTTTAACTTCTAAGCTCTGTAGTTCCGGTAAATGTACGAGCATCGACAAAAATATATTACGTTACGTTACGCTACACGATATAAATAACGATAGAGGGAAAACATTTTGAGTTATCGTTCGTTGTAGTATAAATATTAATCGTCCATCGGCATTATGGAACACCGTGGTTCCCGCGTCTAAAAATCTTTACTTCGCTCGATTCAATTCTGAATACCACGAATAAAATAAGCGACTCATATTAACACTCATGTCATTCTTCCGCTAAGTGTTTTTTACATGCGTAATTCTTTTTATCTTAGAATACGTGGTAATCCCTTAATACGAATATTCTTAAATCTAATATACTAAATAATAGTAATAACTTAATAACAACAACATAGTATATACATACGTGTAGTAATCTCCTCGGCGACCGTTTTAGTGGTCTCGTTCTACGGCTCCTACGTTTCTCATACGTTAGTAAGCGTGAAATACGAAACCTTTTTTTCTCGGAGTCCCGTATCATTTTCCAATAATATATAATCCACTCGAAAATCTCACAAATGTAGGTCTCGGAATAATAGGTCTGAGACTTTCTTAGGTGTTGACAAATTTCTTTGTATCTCTTCGGAAGATCACAATCCTATGGACGTGGACGTGGATCCTACGACGACTTTTTGTAATATTTGTTCGATACAAAACTGCGTACCGTCGAGCAAATTGCCATTTTGTTGCAAAAGTGTTTAGACATTTGGCTAAGGTATCACCTATGTAGCAAGTTATAACGAGTATCTTGGAGCTCTTTCACACTTTTTTTAAAGCCCGAAACAATAAAAAATCAGGCCAAGGACGGAAAAGCTCACATGCCGACCGCGTTAGTGAAAATCTATATTGCCGACGGACGGTTTAAAGAAAAACCATTGAGAAAGAGTGAATTTTTATGTTACAGAAAATTTGAGACATCGATGCTCGTTACACGCATAAAACTAAACAACGACAACTAAATCGTACACGCGAAACTAAAAGTAATAATGATTATTCACGAAAATTTAATATTCGGTTGGTTATCTCGTATGTTTGATGACATGGTGTAAATATTTTGGTATAGCGGAAATAATTCGGTGCGAATGCGATAACATTTGTAGAGGTTATGAAACATTCGTTGCGGCTCTCTATAGAAGGTATAGAAACCAGGTAATAAAAGTGATCGAACGGTATTAATTATACTCACCTTATTTTACATTAATATTTTTAATTCAACGAATTGGGCCTCGTTTGCCTGTAGTTGCTGCTTGAAAACACGACTGCACGTTGCGTGTCAGCTCTCTTTCCAGTTGTTCTAACTTAGAATTCCACGAGTTGTTATAGAATTCCATACTTGTAAAATCTATCGCTCAAGTATGTCTCTCGAAGTTACGTCGTAAATTTTTTAATACTTTGCTGATTTTTTCTCACAAACGTTCGATAGGATCGAAACGCGGACTTTGTAGGGGCGTACGTAACACACGCGGTGAGTTTTACAACAACAGTTCTTCCACAATTTCGACCGTGTGCCTGGGGTCGGTCATTGTCGTGTTGGAAATAAATGACTCCAGTCTCGTAGCGTTGTCTTTATTGCTAAATTGTTTCTCTAAAGTATTTGAATATCTATATTTATCTGGAATACGATTTATAAAAACGAGATTTATAGTAGGATGTCAATTTTAATTTAACACGTCGTATAATCATACAAACAATCATACAAATAGATCGGATTTGCTTTCATCTGAGAATAGAACTTTATTACCGATATACCAGAGGATAATATTTCTAAATTATATTTCTGAATTTTCCTTCGCGAATTTTGAACACCTTGCAATTCTACCATGGAAATGATCGTTTCGCAAAATTCCGCGACGTAATTCTGCTTGACCATTCTTTGGGCGAGTTTCGTAGCCGAGGTAATCGGACCCTTTTTTATTTCGCGTACAATAATTTTTTCTTCTCTGTACACAGAACTTGTGAGTACATACAGCGTTTCCGACTATTTCTTCGGTTTTTGATCTTTTGATAATTTCTCTTTCTTCTTTGCAAAGAAAAGGTTTCGTTGTCGAAACTGTTAACGCAAAAAGAGTTTTACATTAAGAAACGAAGAAAGAATAGGGAAACTGCGGAATTTAGTTTTGGGAATCTCTCGTGGGTTTAGGTCGTGGAGTGCGTAAATAAATACACGTCAAACGTACCGCAATAAGGTTTTTGTTCAAAGTTAAAGTTCACGCGGTCAAGCGTTTACTCGTTAGATCTTCCATAAACAAAGTAAAACAACGAATGATCAGAGAAACATAAAAATTTTACACGAACTTAACAAAAAACCTTGCGCTTTAGGTAATTACAAATGATCATTGCAAACGAAGTTCGTTAAATCTTTAAAATTCTCGTGAACAATACCGTTCAACAGGTGTATAATTTTGCAAATTACAATAGGTAAATCTAGACCTTTGTCGGCTAATTACGAATCTATAAATAACGCTCTTTCCCCAGAACCGAGTGTTCCAAAAAAAAAAGAAATTTTGATATAGATTGCAGATTTTCAACTTTGGAGATGTTTCGTGCTCTTACAGTAGCAGCCACCGAGTTGCTATCGAGACGAAAAAATTCCGTAGATTCTCACCAATAAACCAAGATACGTATGGTTATCGCGTTGCGAACATTTAAGTATGTTTAAATAATGATCAAAGTGAAACGAGTATCCAAGGACACACCATCTTTTGCTTACGTTTTTTCAACTTCTTTGAAAGACTAACTAAAGTCTAGGAGAGAATCTAGCCATAGCAAGCGATAGAACAAATATCTCTGCTATGAAAAACATGAGGAGAAACTAGAAAATCAGGTTTCGTATGAAACGTAAAAGCGACAAAATTTGGCAAACACAAACAGCGGCGGCAATGGTACTCAACGTGGCTCGGTTGCCTATCGCTCGGTGTAACAAAACCGTTAAACCCACGCGACGTTGAATACCATTGTTGCAGAGTACTGTAAAAGCACAAAACATCTGCAAAGTGGAAAATTTGCAATCATTTTTCAAGATTGATTCTCTCGGAAACTACGGCCTATAGAAACAAACTGCGAACGAACGTTTGCAGCTTCGTGTTCAATTTACGAAAGTTTACGAGAATCGCCTGCCGAAGGTCGTAAAATTGGAAAGAAAAAAAAAAGAAAAGTTAAAATTTGTTGAACAGAGTAATCAATAGTAGAACTGCTGCCATCAGAGCGTTCTTTCATGTGCCCATTTTAAACGTGTGATGCACATTCGTCCAATCCTCCCTGGGAGGAGCAACATATTTTTCACCGCGAAGCATGCAGAGATATTCTTCTTTTTTTCTTCGTCGTTTTCCTCTAAATTTTTCAAATTTTTCACAACCTTGCTTCTTCTCTTAGCCTTTGGTCTTTTTCTCTACCGGTTCATTGTCTCTCTTTTTAGATTGCTTTAACGCTCGTTCTTCTTTCTCTCCTCCTAATTTTCGTTCGACGAGTGATCCGTTTAACACGCGCGAGTGTTTCTTTCTCTTCGACGCTCTTTCGGTTTCTATCAGGGCAGCATTCGCTGTATCTTTCGACGCAATAATTTTATCTCGTTCATTTCTGACTGAAACGGAATTATACGCACTTACTGTTTACCATAATGTCTCCTATTTACAAGCTGATTGTTGGATTTATTTAAACTTTAAACGACCGTTGAATCGAAACGCGACGCTGACTCGCGAGATTCAGTATTCGTTGCGTCGGAGAACAGCTCGCTAAATTCGTCGCTGTCAAATGTTTGCTCAAGAAATATTTTTGAAAACATAGAAAAAGAAACGCACGTGTAACGTTATTTTGAATCAAACAATAACGCGTTGAAACTGTCGTATTTTAACGATACTTCTTGTTCACAAAGTCACAGAACGAATACATGACAACAAATAGGTCGAGGAAAAAGAATAACACGTTTAATGTTAAATTAAATAGTGCGTTTTCGCTTAAGGCTTCGTTTTCGAGGAAAATGAGTTTGAAGATCCGTCGGATACACGTGTACTTACTTACTTACTTACTTACTCAGGTATACGATTTTTCTTACGTAGAATCAGCATTCGACAGCTTGCTTTACCATAATTTCCGGGACACAGTGGTATCTCGCGATATTTCGCTATATTTCGGTATATCGCTGAGAATATTCATCTGGTACTAACAGCGAGCGGATCGAGTTAGTTGCGCGACGTACAACAGCGAGTCACCTTTTTTGTTAAAGTATAAGGAGAAATTCAAATATGGCGAAAGTTAATTTATGCCGTTTTGCGTTTTACGTACGACATTTCTTGCAAATAATTGCTATTTTCAATTACACGGACTGATAAACATTTTCTGTCGTTCGTATAATTTACATGCACAAATAACATCAAATGTTCTCGCGAAACCTGAGATTTGCTTAAAAGGCACGCTACATAAAGGAGCACAGATTGCGATTAAAAGAAACAGATGAAATTATCATAACTCTCTGACAAATGTTGCCCTTAAATAATAAAGGAAACGAGGATCGACATTGATCCTGGAAACTTGCTCGAAACAAGACTCGAGTGTCTTGAGAAAGGCGTAGAATTGCAAAGGAAATCCTACTCGTTAAAGAAAAATTTATAACGAATGATCTTTTTATCTCCGTGAATAAAATGTAACTACTAATGGCAAGAAGTAACTATTCTGCGATTAAGTCTCGCGTTTGTTATATTTATGCCTCGAATCAAGTATCGTCGATATTCGAATCTCTTTTATTAAAGAATAAAAAAAGAAATTGGAAAGGTATAGTTTCAATATCGAACATCAAAATTGAGGAATTCCTTTTTTCCACATTTATCGTATTTTTATAATCTACGCAGTTTGATATACGCGCTTTTAAATTATCAATGTTGCGTTGCAGTAATTCACTTGGATACAAAAGGGTTAAACGAAGAAAAAGGCATTTCTCGAGAAACGATTTAATATTTTGCAAAATCTATAAAAAATAGGTTTTTAAAGACATTTTAACTTTGACGAGATGTCAGCAAGGAATTTTTTTAATTTCTTCTTTGTACCTTTGATAATACCAATAACTTTGACGCGCGGCATTATTTTATATATATATATGTATATGATTTTAACAAATTCTTTCCTGACATTTCGTAAAAGTTAAAATGTCTTTAAAAATCTACTTTTTGTAGTTCATTGCGCATTGACCCGTAAAATTAATGACGCGTTACTTTCGTTCACATAACTTATATCGATATCTACGCGAATAGAATTAATGTTGCGAAATTACAAGAAAATATGCAAAATTAAATTTTGATACGCTAAGAACGAGTTTATAAATATTTCATCCAATTTCTGTTCGGTAGATGTTTCTAAAAAAACTCCTGCATCCGTTTTTACCGCCTTTACTTAAATATGCGTTAGCGAGATATTGCACGAATATAATTACTCTCAATGCTGTAATCATTATGATGTAATGGAGAAACCCGATACTCTGAGGAAGGGCATCCAAAACCACCTTTCCAAAGCTTCGTCATTTTTTACCGAAAGTAAAATAATCGTTCGTTTTCGTTGTCATTTTTTGAAGCTTGAGCAGTATCGAATTTACAGGCTTTTCGTAAGCATCTAGATTCTACAAACAAAAAAAAAAAAAGAAAAAGGTTTCAAGTTTGAATATCTCGCAACACGATTTTGGCGGATACGCCAGTGTTACAGATAATACCACGATTTAAAAATTTCTAGAATTTTTTCAAATATTTCTTTACTACGGAAAATTATATAACCGTTTTATCGTAATTATCTGTTAATTTATCATATCAGTCACGGTCTTTGCTCGCTCGTATTAGCAAGTAAGAACCAAATATGAATAATAATATGGAACATCATACTCGGTAATCTTGTGCTATAATGCACCTTGTATGTATCATGAATTATACAATGCAAATGTATCGTCGTCCTTATCCGCCAATATATCGCGTAAAGTCAAAGAAATATCAAAGAAATGTTTATTATCTTGAACGACGCGAAATTTTTAAAATACTATCTTGATAAATATAGAAAATATGTAAAAAATGTAAGTAACATTGGGTGGGGTGGTGATCGTAGTACGACCGGGCAGGGTTTAGTTCTACGTGAAAAAATAAGTCGAAGACATGGAATAAAATTTGTTCGTAGGACGCTTCGTTTCTGAGAAAATCGGGTTTGGAAATTCGTGAGTACGGTGGAGTGTCGGTTGTCCGAGTCGCGTTTAATCGAAGTTGCGAAATATTATTGTGAACTGTATCGTAGCTTTTTCAATCGATTAATCAGCCTTTCAACCGATCGAGTAATTAATTAAACCTAAATACGTGTACCGTGTTACGCCGTCGAAATGTTTTGTTCGATTTTATTATTACGATGTATAAGCGTTAAACCATTTACGCGCGATACGTTTAAAGATTTATTTCTCTCGAAAACGAAGCATCTTGCGAACAAAATTTTACTCTTCTTTAACTCTATCTTTTTATATAAATTTCACTTCTGTTCGAATGCAGTTTAAAGCCCGGTCGATCATTCGCTCTTTTTCGGTCTCGAGTTACCAAGCTAAAGTATACTTGTCGAATTTCGAAAGTCGATTTTCTCGAAAACGAAGCGTCCGATGTGTATATTGCTGTAAATGTACGAATTAGGTGTGGTGCACGTACACATTGCACAATTGCAGCAACGCAGTGGGTCTTATGGGCTGGATGAACAATATTTCTGAATATCGGCCTTTATGATAATTATCAGGCAGAGATGAATGTATATGTTTTAGTCAATGAACGAAAAAAACCTTCGTTATTAAAAACTGTAATGTAATGTTGTAATGCTTTGTAATGGAATCATTCCAAATAATCGTAAGAATAGATGATGTTAGTTTAACGATGGGCGTATAGTTCAATGTAATTACTGTAAAGTGTCGTCGCTTGAAAAGGTTATCGCAACCATGATACCCATTGAATCGCTGCATCGTGGTAAACACATGGTCCGCATAGTGAATTATACCAAACTTCGTGTATACTGTCGTTTGGCGAAATTCTGCTGCAGTGAACAAAAACACAGCGGCGTTGATAAATGTAATTTCGCGATGTAGCAAATAGAAGAATTTAGAGGAAGTAAAGTATGCCAGTACGTGGTCATTAATACACAGGGAGATACGGGATTGTGCGCTTTTATAGAAGAAACACGAAGCACGATAAAAATAGAAAGAATAATCTGAAAGGAATAATGGAAACAGAGTAAGTGGCGAACGATAGGAAGCTAAGTTTGCGACTTTGCCATCAATGCGAATATTATTGTAAGAAGAAGAAAATTGACTATATCATCTGTATGTATGTTATACGATACATTATTGTATTGTCTATTGATAAACATAATTATGTATACGCATTTCGTATATCGAAATAAAATACGAAATAAAGTAAAAACGAAACTAACGATGTTGAGATTAAAACTAAGTAAAAATTGGTTTTTCTTAATTATCGTTGATTAATCTTGTAACGAAACGACAACGACAACGTACTACATGACAGGACATATGAACACGAACATGAACATGAACATAAATGCGAACAGTAAATGATAATAAATAATAAATCTATATTACTCTCGCTTTGTTATCTAGAACAAATTGTTTATTCATGCACAATCGATAGATAACAATTAGTCCGGTTCAAGTATAATTAACTCGAATTATTCGAAAACTAAGCTTCGTACGAAAACATTTTATTCCATATCCTTCTCTTACTTTTTCGCTCGTAGATAACGTTCGATTTCACCTTGTATAACCGACTATTCTAGATTTTACAGGTTACGACGTCAATAACACGCTATAAATCAAAATTATCGATATACACTTTCGTCCTGTTTCGCGAATCAATTAACGCTTATCGAGCATTGCGTTACATTGAATACGAGTCGAACACGAACAATGTTATCTCGCAGGTCGAAAGTTGGCGATATCGTTAACTTTGTACGTTGTTGCAAAAGAGTTCCTAATCTTTGCTATTTATATCGCTATTTCTAGTTTTCCATTACTCGTGCTTCGTAATTTTCTGTCGTCTTGTATCAATTATAAAAATTCCACTTCTCCTCTCTCGGGCTATCGTTCGTTTCCATACGCTGTTCTGATTACAATACGACATGGTGTTTTGTTGTTCTATAGAAGAGAACGACTGGTTCAAGGGCGGACATAAATTTACCTGTCTGTTATTCGTGCGAATATAACAAATAGAGGATTTCGCTCAATCGCAGATTCAACGAAGCAATTTAATTACCTCCGTATGATAAACCCGATGAACGATCGGTGATTAAATATAATTGGCGTATATTTAGTTAACGCTTATAATAAACTTAATTACTATTCGTTTCTAAAATATCGATAATATTTATCAATAATAATAACAACATGCGGTATTAATAACATTTTTCGTTCAATTTAAACACAAAGTACGACAAAGTACTCGAGATCGATAAAATAGAAACAATCGAAGACTGACGTTGCGATATGCAATATGATCTATATACGTATACGATGTGAAAAGATGTGCTTGTTGGCTTGAAAGTTCGCATCGTTTTAAGCCTTAAATCTTCTTAAGCAACGAATAAATCATCGCGTGATCTGATCGTACGTGAAATTACTTCTGGACTAATTCCTTCTGTTACGGATTACGTTGATCGGGGAGACAAAAAATGCAATAAGAGGCGAAAAACTATCGGCGAACTACGAAGTTCCGTTCGGGCAATAATTCTTCAGACTCGTGAGAGTCGATGTCGTCGAAGAGATTTATCGTTTCAACGATAGAACATTTCCACTTACACGGGCAACCATCGTTCGAAATCCGCCGAGCTTGTCGTCTTCCCGTTCTATTACAATATCGTTAACGCGTTGCCACGTACTTCTTTCTCATCCACGTTGTAGTTCAGCGACGAGAATTGTAAAAACCCGGATATTTATGCGGCTGTACATTTCTATGAATATAATCAAAGAAACGAGTAGATAAAGATTTCCCCCTTCAAATCTAGTAACCAACTAATCTCTCTTCGAATATATTTGCATATTACGCGCGTTCTATGCGCTCTTGTACGGTTAAATTCAGCGGGAATGCATAAAAATTCGCGAGCCTCTCATAATCGGAATCGAGAGCGTTTTATTAAATGAAAGATAAGGAGACAGAGTATAGAACTCTCCTCGTTTCTTTGTTTTGACGCGTGATTATCCAATCTTGATGAATAATATGCTTTCGTTACCGGCGTACTAAAATATTAAGTAAAACGGACTAGATAAATATTGATTTTCTCAACAAACCTGCGTTGCGACGTTTCACGCTTTTCTCTCTTGAAGAAAGCCTTTAAACACGCTCGAATAACGTTTCGTCTCGAAACTTTGGATTCCTTTAAATAATTTGTTTACCCGTTACGAAACGATACGCTACGTTAAAAGTATTAGAATCACGAGGACCAGACTCGGTTTCACCTATTTGTCGCTAACGATTCGAAGAACTGCGCGTATTTCTGGTCAAGATGTAGCGAGTATTCGTGGCTATACGTGTCGGTGGCGAAATTTATTGTACAATATTTTTACACGAAAACGAACGGAGGAGAAAGGTCGATACTATAAGTCAATAATCGAGTTGCATCGATCAGCGCGGCTTAAAATTCGTTTGAGAATATATCTTTGAACGCACTCCGCGTGCGAATAAAAAATGAAAAGTGCAGCGACGAAATTACGAATTCCGCGAGAAACCTTATACGAGAATATTTAATTGAAAAATGAAAAATTACACTCACGTCAAATTCCTGACACTTTAGTCGTCTTTTGCATCTGCGAACGCGTTAAAAATTCGTTTCACACTCTTCCGATCCTTTCCTTCTCAACCCGGCGTCGGTTGAAAAAGTCCTGGCACGTTAAATCCACGCGCCATAAGGAAACACGGCCCCCAAAGACCGGCTTTCTATTTTTATTTTCTTTAACGTGGAAACCATGTCACGTGGCGAGAGGCAATCGGCTTCCTAGTCACGTTAATTACGAGTTTCGAGCGGCAATTTCTCGAGGAAAATGCAACCATGTGCACGATGTAAGTTGCGAGTGGAATAGGTGACGTTCGCATTAATCAAAAATACGTGCCGCTGTGTATTATATTGTTCTGGCCAGCGTATCGCGTTGTTCTTCGCTCGAAAGCATGTCCAGCGTTCGGAGTTAACGACTTGTTACATAGTCGAAAGATGAATAGGCCATTTTGCTTCTGCTTTGAATTTCACGGAGCTTATCAACCTAGAATATACTTGCGTGCTGCGACTGTATGAATTTCGAGTAAATGCAGTTCCTACATTTGTTGAAAACCAATAATTGCTCTACTTCGATACGGTTCAAACCAACTATTCTTTTCTTTCTCTCGCTATTCATGGTCAAATAGTTGGACGACGTTATACATTACCGTGCATGATCCGCGATATTTGAAATAAAATTGTTAAAAAATTGTTAAAATTGTTGTTCCAAAAAAGTACTTTAATCCGTGCTGCATCCTGTATTTCGTATCGAACTACCGTCTGCGTAGAGTGCGTAGAACGACGCGTTTGTTGCTAAATTCGCGCAAGATTACAAAATATTACACGTGTTTATCTGTTCTTAGCTTTTTCTCTTTTTATTTATTTTATTCTGCATTTTACAATTTGTCCAACGGAATATTTGATAAATTTTTATATCGTTGTCTATTCTTAGTTATCCGCTCTTACCTTCGTCTATTCTATGTAAAGCGATAGATTATTCTATCCTATATAAACAAGTTTTAATTTTTCAATTATCGTCTAGAGGAAAATATTCATTGTCTTGCAAGACGATGCGTTTTATTTAGCTCGAGGAGATAACGATCAGTTACTTTTGTGCCATTCTGATTCGTAAGATTGCTACTCGTTTTGTCAGAATATGTAGCACGTGTAGTTCCTTCGTAGAGACTATATTTAATCTATAATCAGTGTCGATTTATCTCTTATTTTAAATTGGGATATACGATACGAGAACGATAAATACTGTAAGAGATTGGTGAATCACCCGTTTCTCGATTTATTTATTTCTATCGTCGTTTCATGACGGAGTATTATACCCTCTGAGAGAGATTAAAGTTCTCCAAGCTCGAAGAAAAACAGCTCTTCTCTGTTTCTCTTTCGTACGACGATCACAGGAAAGAAGCTATCGTTCGGAGAATCCGATTGAGTCTAGTAAAAGAAAAAAGGATTATTTCCTTTTATTTCCAAAGTTAGAAGATCTCTGCTCGTGCTCAGCTTGTTCGATATTTTAAACGCGATGGCTCGTTAATTTCCAATCGATTCTGATTAGACGCGTGTAATCGTTTTCCAAGAGTTTTCCTAATTTTCTATTAAAAGCTTCCTCTCTTCCTTCAAGTCTAATCGTCTTATTATAAGTCGAAGTATCCTTGGAATTAATTTCGCGATACGATGCAGCAAAACTAAAAGATAACATCTTATCGTACGACGTATTTTCACTATTAGTAGATTACGTTGTTTTCCATTTACACATAGTAATTAGGAGTTATTTTTACAACTTTTTACCATACGCTGAATAAAACAGTAACATTGAGAAACTTTAGCTTTTTCATTTTCTTTCGTTCCAACAAA
The DNA here is from genome assembly GCA_014737395.1 of Bombus waltoni. Taxonomy (NCBI): domain Eukaryota; kingdom Metazoa; phylum Arthropoda; class Insecta; order Hymenoptera; family Apidae; genus Bombus; species Bombus waltoni. Next base: position 8,099,561 of record JACXII010000008.1, read on the forward strand.
GGTTCTAGTAATATTTCAACGAATTCTTGCAATCAACTCGTGTCTTGCTTCTCTTGTCTTCGGAAGATCCTATTCGTTCAAACGTTTCATCGGTCGATTAATCTTAACGAACAGTTTCCTTCTCATTTACCAAATGTCCCGTTGGACAAATTGTAAAACGCAGAATAAAATAAATAAATAAAAAGGAACTTTCCTTCTCATGGTTATCCGACAACGTTCCTTTCCACGCCAGATTCTATACGTCTATATAAACAATATACCTTCAATATATTAGCGTTCCATTCGATATAATTTAAACATTAACGTTCCGAATACGTAACATTTTGTCTAAATTTACCAAATGTCCCGTTGGACAAATTGTAAAACGCAGAATAAAATAAAGAAATAAAAAAAAACTTTCCTTCTCATGGTTATCCGACAACGTTCCTTTCCACGCCAGATTCTATGCGTCTATATAAACAATATACCTTTAATATATTAGCGTTCCATTCGATATAATTTAAACATTAACGTTCCGAATACGTAACATTTTGTCTAAATTTACCAAATGTCCCGTTGGACAAATTGTAAAACGCAGAATAAAATAAATGAAAAAAAAATTTTTTTGTCTAAATCGCACGGTATTATTTATTTTGTTACGTTTCGCCGTCGCGATGATCTCGCCTGTCGGACAAACAATCAGCGACGATCGTAATTTGCGTAAACTGTGCGCGCCAGCGTCGATCGATGTTCGAGCTTGTTAATCGTTAACGTTCTTCGATCGTTGATATCGCGTTCGGTCATACGTTACGATATTGGATTTAATTAAACGCTGAGATATTTCAGCAGGCTGCGAACCGAAAGTAACATTTTCGGTCGTAATGGTGCACTTTGCGGCCATTGTCAAAGAGTATAACAGCGAACAATATGAACGAGTTGCTAAGTTGAGAGGAAAACTTGGTCAATGTCGCGTCATTTCTGTTCACAGTTAAATCGTATCAAAAGTTTGTAAACTACTTATCGATTTTAGTCGACGACTTAGATACGAACGAACAACCGAATCGACGTTGAAGCTAACACCAATTTATAGAAATATCGATTTACCGGGTGTCAGATTTGGAATTATGCCGGCGATATTTGTTGTTACTGCGATATTGTGAAATCCTCCGAAATAAAACGGCTCTATCTACGATCGCCGACCAAATAAATATAAATCGTGATTGAATAAATCTCCAGTTCCATTCGTAGGCGTAAATAGCCATTCCGGTTTTAATTCTCTTCGCGATACGTTATCTAGAGTCAACGTTTAACCGTTTCGTTGAATTCGTTAAATTTTGTATTTTTTTTTTTTTTTTTTTATGTACGTTCGCTGTGGTCGACACCGCTGTGGATAGTCGACAGTATTTCAAACGTTGGTTACGTTTCTACGATTCTCTGAGGAATCGCGAATAAATCTACGAAAGTATATAAATGTTCTATTCAATTGTGCTGAACGACGTGGTTATTTCACTCGTCGCGTCTCTAAATATAATATCGATTATGACCTTAACAACACTTCAAAAATTCAATGAAATAGGACAGCAACAGGAAGATAAAAGTAAAAGCTCCAAACCGAGTTACAGATGTACGTTTCTTTGATCTTTTTTGTATTTCGTTTCGGTGGACATTTCGTTTTCGTCGAACGAAAGAAGAAAGGAAAGAGAACAAGGAAGTAGAAAATGGGTCAGGAGAAAGAGAAAGGAAAAGGAGATCGATAAGAGGCTAAATAACGGAGAAGAATGTAAGTATAACGATGGAACGAAGGTCCGAAAGGGAGAAAAGAGAGGAAAAGTAGAAGAAAGGAGAGAAAAGCAACACGTTTTAAAAGCGACGCGCTATCCTACATATCGTATTATTGCGAATCGCGAACGTACAATAAATTATAGCGAAAAAGAATTTTCTAAGGCTGTTTGAAATTCACCGAAATCGCTAGAAAATTCTCAACGAAATATACATACGTAAAATGAATCTGAAACTCTGTTCGCCGCTTCGTACCATTATATTTCCACATCGCGTACTCTACACGTGCGAATTATACGCGTATCAATTTCCTTTGATATCGCCTGATACGCCGTAGAAGCTATCAAACGTGAAATGCACGTGTTCCAGCAACTCGCAGAGATTCTTAAAATTCACCTACGTCTCTTCGCTTACTGAATACGTACCTTGCGAGGCACTTCTCGTCGCGTCCGGAGTCCCGTGAAAAGATTCGTCCAATTTATCTCGTGAAACGACGTTTATTACGACACGAATTAAGTCTGCTTCTGGTACGTGATCCGAGAATGTCCGAGGTGATTTCCAAAGCGTCTGGATATCAATGTTTCAATTAAATGCGGATAGAATTCCGTCGGGGAAAGAAAAAGGAAGTGATACGACGACGTAATAGCTGTTATCCGCAGCATTTGCATTCGCGCGAAACGAAATTGAGAAACACACGTCGGAAGAAGAGAGTTCTAAATATAGAGATTCTCTTGATTTGTCTGCTTGTTTTTCCATCCTTTTTCGTCTCTGTTTGCGATATGCCATTGTACGAAGAGAGATCGAGGCGAGAGTAGCCGGCTGCGAGTTAACAATGGATGCTGTTTAAATTACTTTGGCCAAATAAGAGAGCTTATGATTTTAACAGAGTTATTACGGGATCCGATGTAATATAACGCGTTGTTTGCTTGCGAGTGCTTCGAGAAACCTGTTGACTCGCTTTGCCATTCTCTCGGATTATTTTAGATTTTAGATAATGCAGAAAGTATTAGGAAAAGCATACATCGAAGTTACGAACGCGTTGTGATTACATTATTGGATATTGGTAAAGATTTAACTAAAAGCGACTGATTTATTTATTCTTGTTCGTTTAGTCGTCTTTTACTTGTTTTACATTTAAATCTAATTTATCGTTGTATCTTGTCTCAACTCGATATCCGTTGTTGTCGATGTAAATCGAAACGACCGAAGGAATAAGTACTTTCCTCGTTTAAATACTAAGATGAGTTTGACACGTTCTCTACCTGTCGATAATGCAGATAAAAATGCGAAAAAATCGTTTCATTTAACCGACACCGAATAAACAGCGTGTTTCACGGAAATTCTTTTTATATCTTTCAGAGCCATACTGTCGGATGACATTTGACGGATGGTCCTGCTGGCCAAATACTGCAGCAGGAACGACCGCGTACGCCCCGTGCCCAAATTTCATCACTGGTTTCGATGCCTCGCGTAAGTTCCTTTTTTACATCACCAGTTTCCACTGTACGATTGCATTTTTTTCACAAAATACCGTGTACGAAAGAATTCCGTTAGAGACGCGAAAAAACATCTACGAACAAAAAGCAAAATGTTCCAAAAACACGTATACCCCATTTTTATACCAACTTCGAGGGGGGAAAAAAAAAGAAGAGAAAGAAGAAAAGAAAGGAATCTCGATTCGATCAGTAAATGCGCACCTATACGTATCTATACATATGTTTTTACGTACGTTCGTCGATCTGCTGGAAACTGCTCGACCGATCGAGATCGGATTATTTTTTTAATCGATAGTAGGAACGTTTTGGCAGAATCTGTTTCGGAACGATACTTTGAACAAAATAAGCGACTTTGAAACGAATATGGATTAGCGAAAAACGCGACTTCTTCTTACATTTCGCTTTATATTTTAGCAATTATTAGCTATTATATGAAGTAGCTAAAAATAATCTTATCGCGTTACCATAACGTCCACTTGTCAGCTTGTAAATTAGTAAAAAATGCCGAACAAGTCCGTTTTATCTCCCAGATTTTTAGTTTTCGAAATAAATCGAAAAATTTAAGGAAAAAGATACGGCGTGTTTCGGGTATCCTTTTCTGGTTTGGTCGTTATTTAAACATATTTAACTGTTCGTAACGCGATAACCATACGTATCTCAGTTTATTGGTGGGAGTCTACGGAAATTTTTCGTCTCGATAGCAACTCGATAGCTGCTACCGTAAAGGCACAAAACATCTCCGAAATTGAAAATACACGCAATCTCCTCGAAATTCATTTTTTCGAAAACTGGGCTCTAGAAAGAGAAAGAACACTTTAGCCCACTAAAATCTAAAATCGTCTAAAGAAAGTTACAAAATTAGATAGTTTTAATTTGTATTGAACAATGTTATTTATGGTATTTTTAACGGTAAACAGGAAGTCGTTTTGTGATAATTGCTTCGTATCTAAAACACTTCGGCTAATTACGAACAGTAAGGTCTTTGTTAAAGCCGTATGAAAGATTCATGTTTCTATGATCATTTATATAATTCGTTATTTTACTTACCTATTTATTTATCTTTTTTTTTTTTTTCTTTTAATAGAAGGTCTAAAGGAAAATGTCTAAACGATAACACGCGATTACTTCCTGTAGTTTTGTTTCTATTTAAATTTTGTTTCAAGTATTCGTATTTCCCCAATTTTCCCCTACTCTACAGTGGATCGTCTTATCCGGATGAAATCTTTCGCGTCTTGTACGACCGACACATCGATTCGTCCCATTTGTAAAATTTGTTCATTGTTGACTATTGCAAAGAACTATCGCAAAGAATTTGTCGGCCGGCAATTTGGTTCGCGTGTGTTCGGTGATCGTTCGGCAATTGTTGCACCGATATCGAGATGATTCCTTTTTCAGCGTATAGAGTATGTTCTCCCGTTGGTAGTTTGTCGCTCAAAGTCCTCGTAATCCGCACTTCTGTAAGCGCTCTTTTCTCGGTTGATCGAGAATTGCGGTTTATTGAGAATTTTGTTTGGTGCTGGGTCGGATAAGGCTAGGCCGCCTAAACTGTTCACGCGACTAAGAGCAACGTAGATTCGTTGCCCTGCAAAATTCTTTTCGTATAAATACTAAACATATGAATGCCAAACGTTCGCCTACATCGCTATTCAAAGTATATACTATTTGCGGCAGCCTATGGTTAGTTTATTCCTTACTCGCATACGAGGCTGATCAGCCTATGCAATATTGTAATTATTCACAAAGCGGGCGACCTCGTCGATACCGATGCCTTCGAGATATATTGTCAAGTACAAGATACCGAACAAATCTTCCCTGTGCGTGTTATCGTCGCTCGGCTTCAGCTTCCGAGAAAGTTTCTGATTCGACGACATGCATGATTTTGATGATCGAATAAAAGCTTTCGTTGGTATTATGACGCAAGTGTTTCCAATTTCGAACAACGATAATATAACACGAAGCTTAATGCGAATTGTACCTGTCTTGTTGTACGATAGTTTAACGTTATCGGTCGGACCAAATAATTGTCTAAAGCAAATCTGGTCTATTTTTCTTCGATTTTTCTTTCTTATGCGAATTGAAAATAATTGTCGGAAGCGAGTTAGGTCGGGATATATAAAAATACGGACGCCGCGAGGTATATTCTATAAATCGGTAAGAATAAAGAATCGAAATAAACAGTAAGCAGATAGAAATAAATTACCTGTTTGTAAATGACAACGAATATCGTATAACGTTGATCCTGTAATATCGATCGTAGCAGTGAAAAGTGCGAAATAAAAAATTGTAAAGTGAAAAGTAATCTTCATCTTGCGCATCTAATTTGTATTTATACAAATAAGGGGCGCCAAAAAGTGCAAAACAATTTCTATCTTACCTATATTTTATTGTATTTATTTCAGTTTTATTGGCACACGTATGCGACAACGGTTAGCATCGCCTACTTTACTCAATTACCGGATGATATGTTAAGTACGGACATTAAATTTTTCGTAGACAGCGTGATGTACCGTAAAGTGCTACTTTGACGACGTTAGAGCGTCATAATACAAAATTTCAACTCGTTACCGAGTAATTTGCAAATTTAATCTATTAAACTGATCGGGTAAGCGAATGCAAATATTGCCACACTCAAAGCAGTTTACGACACTTTGTGCGCCACCTTCGAGAAGTCTTCGAAATACATGCAATGTGCTGTTTGATAAGTAATGGGTAACTTAACGGTTATTGCGTATGCGTTGAAATAAAATTTAGATGAATAAAATATAGATAGAGTAGAAATTGTCTCGTACTCTTCGACGCGTGCAATTTGTATATATAAAAGTTATTTTTCACTTTTCAGCGTATCGCAAAGTCGATAATATCGTTTTTGGCAAAATCGTTTACGGTCTACGTGGAAACGGTGGAAAGTGGAAATGGAAAATGAAAGACTTAATTAATTATCGTATTAACTAAACGAAATTCCGTTTCTAAATTTGTTAATACATTGATTACATAAATTTATTGTAGGGTCTCGAATTTTGTTTATTCATAGCATCTGGTAAATCTGTAAATTTCAGGGTATATGACAAAATAACGTTCCTACGATGCGATAGAATACGAATAAAGAAGAAAAACTACGCCACGTATTTGCGCAATACTTTATTATATGCCTTATATGCGTACATAGCATCGAACATGGGATTAAATGCACGTAGCATTCCGAGATTCGTATCACAATGGTATCTTCTTAAATAGTGTCTTTCAAATTTTTACACGTACAATATAAAAAATACATTTGACAATCAAAGAAAATCTCGTCAACTTTATGCGAATTTCCACGATCTAACGATCCGTCGCCCTCTAACTCGTATCAATAATCATAAAAATCCGTCACAATCGTTCGTCCGTCGGGTGTCTTTTCATCTACTCCATCGAATAAAATGTGAAATACCAACAGCAATTGCACACGCGATTTACTAGTCAAAACTAACAACCAACGATCAATACGGAAACCATTGGCCATCCTTTTCCAACGGAATTCAATGAGTCCATCTTAAAACTCGACTAAGGTCCCAAGGTTATTCTATTTATAACATCACTGATAAAGGCCCTGACCGCCGTAAGTCTATATCGCGTCAACTTTATTATCAGCGTGTCGCGTCTCTCCACCTGCTCGTGTGGACTAGTGAGGCTCAACAGTTTCACACTCATTAGCGCAGCCATGGTGGATTCGGTCTCCAATAGTCCCTCGATTATCCCTAAATGAATGTCGTTATTATCGTGTTCCTTGAACGAATTCGATATCGGCATACTCAGTAAAATATCAGTCATGAAGAATACAAAAAACGGCGAGAATATCTCGGTCAAACTGTTCATCCTTTGGGCCAGTCTTACTCCGAATTCCGTTGGCGTCCTCGAAGACACTTGCTCCCTCGAATATACTAATAGCAAGTACGACGTGGGGTCCATCTTAGGATTAAGAACGCTCAGAAACGCGGCGAATATTCCATCGATCAGCTGGAAGTCGATAATCGAAGACGAGACCATGCTCGTGGCGAAACCTACGAACTTACGAAGAGCATTGTTCACCGGATAAAAACGCAGATTATCGGGATGAGGGAGATTCCAACCAGTTTCGATGATCTGTTTAAACACGCCGTGGAACAACTTCATTCGATCGTCGAACTTGTCCTCCGCTGAAAGCAACAGAGCTGTAAGCACAAACGTGCTTGAACTTTTGCAGACATCATCATCCTCGTGGAGGAGGAATCTTCGAATGAGCTCTTTGATGAAATCTTCGGGTAGAAGATTGCAAATAGCTGCGCTCATCTGATCCAACAGGATACTCGTATATTTCGCAATCTTCTCTTTCTTCAGACCAGCCCTGTCAAACTTGTCGATCGTGCATAAGATTTGTTTCGCGAATTCGGCCACGTATTGGTTGGGCATCGAATTGATCATTAAAAGTAACTTGGAGAAGACTTCTTCGTCTATCAGCGTGAGCGTGGCGGTCAGATAGAAGAGCAATGCCCACGTAGAGGGTCCTGGCTCGTTCTTGAACAATCGTATGATTACGGAGAACAGGACTTCGCGGATAGAGCGATTCTGTTCGGACTTGCATTGCGACTGGAGGAAGTGGATTAATTGGTCACGGGGCGCCATCATATGCATCAATCTTATCCCGTGTTTGCGAACGGCTACTCTCTGACTGGATAACGTTCTAGCGAAAGATATCACGTCCATTATATTTGTTCTTCTGCAAACGCTTGTCAAAGCTGTTAGAGCTACTGGAAAGTAGTCTCTCCGGCACAATCTCTTCAACACTTTCAGAGACACCGGTGGATTTGCGTCCTTGATGCCGGACATAATGTGTTGAATCATATTGTAACTAGTTCTCGCATCTTTGTGATGAATATCTAGCGTCTTGCTCGTTGGGATCAACGGTTGTATGATCTTTGAGTACGTTTCTCCGCAAACGAGAATGCTTAAAATATCTAGACAGGTCTCGTCTTTTTTCTCAGTCAAATCTCGAAAACACTGTTCAGCGAACTTAGTTGGAATCTCCTTGTACCAACGTATAGCCTTGACGAAGCTTTTCGTGTGCCTTCTGCGCCAATTATTCTTGCAAGCCCGTAGATATTCCTCCCAATAATCCAGAATGTCTTGCGGTTTTCTCTTTAGAAGCTTTAAAGCCTCGCCTGTTTCTACTTTAGCTAGCACCTTGCTGTTTGGCCAGAAACGCTTGTAGAGATCCTTCTCGTACATCAGGACAAAATGCTGAAGTTTTTCAATTGTAGAAAAGCTAATCTCTTGTCTCGACGTAGATAACATTTCCTCTATCACTTGCAGCAACCATGTATACTTTTTGAGCGTCATGCATTCTACACGAGAAGCTTTGTTCACGTGGTTCTCGTTAAAATAATAAATCGAAAGACAGATATCGAACAGGATTCCACTTTTCTCTCGCTTCCAAGAAGTCTCGTCCGAGTAATATTTCTGTGAAACGATGTTTATACAAGCCTCCAGACACATTCTCTCGTACTTTTCATGCTTCTGAAGAATATTCCAGTAGCCTAAGCGTCTCCGACACTTTAAATCTACCAGTATATCAATTAACTGATCAATCGGTTCTTTTTGAAGTATTTTATGGTGAATGGCAGCTTCTAGTATCTTCATGGTTATATTATTCGTCTCCAACAAGTTCTTTTTCACATAAGCACATACTATTATGTCCATTAATACCTTCCAACAATCCTCGTCCATTCGAGGAAGATCATAGTTTTTCATCAAAGCTTTGAACACCTCGAATAGGAACCAAGGTTGCTCGTTACTATGCCTGCTCTTTAAATACGACAGGGCCCTCCACAGTCCCTGAGTATCGTTGTTTATCCTGCAACAATAGATCATTTTACAAGCTATATGCGCTCTACGGTCTATGTCGGTGGTTCTAGAAATTTCTTCTCTCATCTCTGGTAACGATTCTTGAGTAGGTAAATAACACTTCCAGTAAAGTAAATGATTGCTTTCCTTGTACATTCTACTTTCAATATCCAATTTGATTAGCGCCTGATGGATTCGTTCCTCATGAGGCAATATTTGCATTAATTTAGCAGTTATCTTCTTCGTATCCTCCAAAATATCTTCGTTATATGCTTCCTTATAACTCCTCAAAAAAAAAAGCACCTTCTTATCCTGTTCATAGTGCTCCAAATATTTCAACATGGTATCAGTGTTGAAGTCTTTGATATCATTCGGGAATAGTTTTGGAAATATAGTCTCCATGCACTTGTTGCTGATCTTCTTCAAAGGAAGTATCCTAAGAAACAACTTGGGATTTTTCAGCAGGTATGTTCTGCCGTTTTTCAGAAACGCTTCGGTACACTTGTTGCTCAGATTCACTGTCGGCGGAAGTTTCTCGTGCATCTCGTATATTTCTACAAACGACTTTATTCGTTTCTTAACCAATATCGCCAGAAAGTCAGAAAAATCGCAGATATTCACTCGATGAAGATTTCTCACAGAGTTGGCACTCGGCTTGCTCAGTCGAAGATAGCACACGACGAGGTCTGGGTTCTTGCGGAAGATCGCTTTAACCATTTTTCGACTCAGAACGATCTTCTTGTCTATGATAGTGTTATATGTAAAAGATTCGCTACATGCTAATAGTAAAGGTAACGCTTGCTCCAGTCCGTAAAACGAGGCTATTGCTGAGAAGAATTCTGCAGCGAGGTCGGGGTTCTTGGATGCTAAGTGAAAGGACAAACTTTTGATGATCCGCGTTCTAGTCTTGAAAGAAACGTGTGGAAATAAATTTTCAAAGAAATATTGAGTATTAGTGATGGCCTTGTTGGTCCCATTGAAGAAGTTGCTGGCCTTCAAAGCTTGGTTCACGACCAACTCGTCCTCCGATTTTAGAGCTTCCGCTATAGCCCCGTAAGCGCTCTGGTTCTTATGATCTTTCTTGTTTAACATTACGGCTGCCTGAACTTGTATCAGAGGTACAAGAAGCTTTGGAATCTTCTCGGACTCGACTACATCTTCCAGTTTGTTGGACACGGATAGCTGTTCCTTTATGAACTTCGCTATCCATCTGTACTTCTCACCAGCGGTGTCACCAGGAATTATTTGAATAGCATTCAAATAAGAGCTCTGCGTAGTCATCTTAGTCGGGGCTGAGTCCTGAAACCAATGGATTTTCTTGTGGAAATTAACTCCTTCTTTCGTAATATCGAATCACACTGGTGCTTAAGGATCGTATTTAGTTTACGAAAGATTCTATCACAACTAACGTCATAACGATAAGTCATTGAAAGTTAAAGAATTGTAATTTCAACTTCGATTCTTTGGACTTTAGAGCGAGGACTATTCGATATATATTATCTGACCGAGGTAGGGTATCGCTACTATACAGGATTTTATCGCATTAATTAAACCAGAAATGAAAGAATTTTATAAATTGATAAACTGGTGTGTTATTCGTGTCATATAATTGTTTCAAGGTTGTTATAATAATTAGTAAAAATTAATAATTTGAAGATTATTGCTGAAACCTCTACTCAAAAATAACCTTCTCTTAGAATCAGATTATAAACTTTTTGTTTCTTTTTTTTATGCCCTCGCGTGTTGTTTCGCACGTAGTGTCTTTTCTCGTGAAAAGCGAATACTCAGATCTCTACCATAAATTAATAGAATGTTAACAATTAAATTTTTACGTACGTAAAGGAACCTGTTGATCTTTGAATACTGATAAACGATTAACGATATTTATGATTTTTAAATACCTAATAGCACTGTTTTGTAAACGTATTACGACAAATATCCTATTTCCTTCCCTATGATTACACTTGAGTAACAACCGTTCTGTTATTTTACTCATTGATAAGGTAAATGAACTCTCCTACAACTGATCAATGATAAGGGAATAAAAGAATCACTACTTTTCATCTCCTTATAGTCCCTATTCCTCTTCCTTTCTGTAACAGCTTTATGAGAGAAGAACGGAGCTAAAGAAATCTATAAAACATTCCATCTGCTTCTAGAAGATTTAATTGTATTTCAGGATAAACGTGAATATTCATTTTTGGCATAGAAAAAGCCTCTTCTTTTGTTGCTTTTAGTCGATAGTTACGTGGAAATTGATTTAAGTTTATTCGATGTGCACACGTTCAACGGAAAATAACGTGTTCTATTCAGAATCGATTAAGATCTCGTTTACTACATACATAGAGTAGATACTTCCTCTATAAGAATAATTACGTCAATAAAAGTTGTTAGCCTTTGAAAGTTATTAAAATGTTGCATTATCCGTTATTTTTACGCCAGATAATCGATGTTGATTACCATACGGATATTGTGGATCAATTTGCGATACGTTTTTAACAGTGTGATAACGTTTTCAGATAGTAAGTAATTTATTTTCTTTTTTGATTTACATTGTTAGGTTTTAGAAAGTTTTGTATTACGATAATAATAATATAGGATAAGGTATGGATAAATGAGAGTAATGTAAAACCTTCGTCGAGCTGGTTTTGATACAGAAATAAATAAAATTTTAGATAGGAGCAAATTTTTTGTCCTTTAAACGATAATTAAGCTCTTTAGAATATTTCAAGTGGTAAATATGATATGACTATATACATTGTTATTCCTTCTAAAAGATTGAAAGATGAAGATTGAAAATGTTCGTGTCTTTTGGTAAGAAATATTTTGCTTAAACGAAACTATCTTGAAATAAGTTGATCCGTTCTTATTTGTGGATTAACGATTCAACGACATTATCATCTGTTTATTCATAAAGCGATTTAAATTCTGCGAGAAACAAAAGGTGATGCAATACCGTTCTCGAACAAGAAATTCAAAAATATACCGGAGCACAAAAACAAAACTGACAAGGGCGGAAAAACAAAATACAAGAAAAAGAAATCGTTTATCGCATATTAGATAAAATATCCATGTATAATACTGCCCGTCAAGGCATTATTATATTAAATTAAAATATTATATTAAAAATATTTTTCACATACATTTCTGTAGAAGAGAAAAAACCATGAAAATCCTGTGTTCAGCTATAAGAAAGGGTCATACAATATATTGATAGTAACGTATTTACCAGGTACAAAATCCCGAACGACCTTGAGTTCTCCAAAAGAAAGAAAATAATATTATCGCTCGTAATTAACCATTTCCAAGAAAAACAGCTTCTACATGCTTATCCTTTCTCTCCGGTTACCAATTCTGCGAAAAAACTATCGCAATTGGGCTGCTTACGGTCCACCCTATATAGGAAATATCTCGCGAAATTATTCTGACGCTTACCACCCCTGAAAGCCGTGAATGAGGTAATAATCGAATAATACGCGAGGACATTACGTATCGTCGTTTACATGGCTGATAACCAAACAACAAGATGTCTGTGTATACCTTTATCTATCTCGGCGATGGTGATCGATGAAGAAGGCCGAGAGGGCGGCGATCGTAGATCGAAACCGGCCCGAATTTTGTCGAGCGATTTTTCCGTACAACGATCCGTGGAACACTGAGAATTTATTCGTAAAGATGCGATTTCGGTTATTCACGTGGGGATTTTTAATTGTCCATAATTCAGGTAGTGAAAGCGCGACGAGAAGTTCGCGACAAAACACGGAATCTTGCTACGAAACGAAGCCAGGTCAGCGTTGACTAATCTCAAACGTCACTCGCGTGTTTATCCGGCGAACTTAGGTTAGGTTAAGTCTGCGAGAACGAGCGGATTCGCAAAGCGCGGCGATTCGTCGCATTAGGGCTGATCTTTAAACGTATAGTTTATTCTAACGTATTTATTTGGTGGTTCGGTTAGGTCTCGTTTGAGTTTTCGTGCAATTTTTGCGGTAAAATTTGAAAGAATAGAACGGTCGGTATGGTCGGACGAATTGCGCGGCTTGGTTGGTTCTGCACATGCGCGGCTATATATACAAGCGTACGCCGTGCTTCCATAGACTTATAAGTCTAAAAGTACTTTTGGCAGCAAGCCAGGGATGAGCGTTCAACAGTCAACTTTGCGCTGTCGACGAGTAAACATTTTGATTTATTATTGAATCGATGTTGAATAGAATTAATATTTTGGAAAGTAGACAAATTTCGTACAGATTTTCACATAATACGTGACGGATATTTGTAGGATCGATTCTAGATGTTGAAACGACGAAAAAGGTTGCAGTGCAAAAATGTCGTTTTCAACCCTATAAGTATTCCTCACATATTTTGCGACACTCTGTGAGAATTAAAGTTATTTGAAGAATGATAATCGGGATAGTAAGGAAGAAAGTATTAACATAGTTCGTAAAAAATTATTTTATTTTTGCATTAAAAATGATACACGTGCGAATATTTATGAATACAGTAATGAATATAAAATATCTCAAATTTTGGTTTATCAACGAGATAGGCCTGCTATCTTAATGTTTGATCCTTTATAAGTGTTAAATCATGCGATCGAATATTACAATTTGTTTTTGATTCTCTTCCAATCGAATCTCTGCCCCTCTTTACTGCAGCTCTCCATTTTGAGCGTCTTGTTAATATTCATATAAATATATTTATCCCCTCGAACAACCGGTTTCCAAATCGTTGGAATCAACTCCGTGGTCTTTGGTGTTGGATTCCTTCAATGAAAACAAAAAATTTTCTTTCTCTACCCTTCTGTATCGATTTTCGATAATGCCGTAACAAATTACTTGGGGTAACGTTGGTTCGAGGATGCAGTACACTTTTAACAAACTTTAGAGCTATTTCACATATATGGACATACATATCGCCGTTCCAGCGCAATGACAACGTAACCGCAAATTTGCAAATTTTGAGAGAAATTCGTTACTAGACATATCTGAGATCTCTAATCTTCACCGTAGAAACAGCTAAAAGTTTCATAATCTTCCGAACATCTCTATCCACTAGATGGCAGCAACCTCTAAATAAGTAATATTGAAATATTTGTTGTTGGTTACCGTAGTTCATAGCAATAACGACGTAAGCGTTAGTTGCGTCGCAGACACACTTAAAAGTAACTAGAAAGCGCGAACGATGTTGCTTATCGCAACATTACAAAACGTTTCCTTCGTTATTTAATTGCAAATTTTAATGGAATTGATTTTATTCGTCCCCTGACAGATCACTTTGCGTGGAACGTTGCACTAAACTGACGATATGCGTATCACGATACAAGTATAATATAGCTGCCCGGAACTAAAACGTAGAAACATATTCATACGATAAGTATTCATTTAATCGCGTAGTCGTGTATTGATTATTTGCTTTTTTAATTAACATTCAAGTTCGACTTTTTTTTTTTATTTTTACATAGATGTATTACTGATATAGATGTATTATGTATAAAAACGAAAAGGAAACATTGGCTTCGTTTGATTAATAACCCAACAGGAAAGAACAAAGTTTTAATATTCTTACTTATATTTTTCAATTTTTTATTTCTTACTTTTATATCTCTACCTGCCCTATGACGATGGAAAAATTTAAATCGCGATATGTTATACGTTTATTATCATCGTGTAGTTTCCGCGCGAATCATCTGTTCGAAAAATTGTCATCGCGGTAACTGTACATCTTGAAAGAATCGCCAATGCTCCTATCGCTGCAGTATACACGAGTATTCGGCATCTATATGCTTCTCCGTGCGAAAGAAATGTTAGACAATAAATTTGCAAGAAAGGAAAACACCTACCCAGTTTTTGCGAAGTCTGTCCACATCTGAGTGAAACAATCCATCATTCTGTACATCTCGCTTCCAACTTCGAATGGTTTTATGCCTGTTCTTTCCATTAAATCGGCATAGAACATGTACTGCAACTCTTCCGCGTGTGTCGCTCCTATAAATGACCAACAAGAAAGTTACATTTCTCTAACAGCTCTGAACAATCGTCTAAGATCATGTTCTGGAACTTCTAAAAGCAAAAAGCTAAAGTTGATCTCTTGGTCGCTACAACAGTCCGATTCCGACGACTCTTTACGGTTGCCGTTCTTAGGGGCAACTGCCCAAGTTCGTTAAAGACTTAAGCGCGCGGTTAAGCGCGTAACAACGTAAACAGACGTTCATTCGCTTCAGCTTCGGTGGATACTCGAATACTTTGATCAAAGATTTCAAGCTTACACTTGCAAGACTCTGATTTCAAGCACAGCAACTTGGCTTTTCCAGTTGTATCTATTTACATCTACCGAATCTCTTGCTAATTTCGCTATCTGTTCGAAATTCATACTAACGAAATATTAATGATAATTTTCGTCACTTCGGTAAGTTTTTCATTCGAAACTTTTTCGACGTAGCAGAATTCTATATGCCGCCGTTTCTCCAAATTCTTCGATTTTATGAATCTTATGGATTTTATGAATTACCATGGAATAGTAATTTTTGGTACGAGAGTGTAGATTATGAAAGTTGTTACGTAAATTTTGAGTGTTATTTTGATCTCATATTCGCATTAGATTTGTCTCTTGCTCGTGAATACGCGGAGAAGTACAGTGAAACGTATTTTGAAAATACGTCGGTAAATAATGTGTTTTACGCGTTATTTTTACATTTTATTGGAAATCTTCGTTGGTAATGCGTTGAGAAAACGTTACTCTTTATGCTGATCAAGAGTGAAGTTCACAATCGATTTCTACCGCAAGTAATCGTAAAAAAATTCATTATTTGAGGCTCTAAAAAATCAGAAACAACCAGAATCGAAACAAGTGTGCGACAAAGAAACGCTTAATCCATGCTTGTTACAGTGATAAACATTTTTTCCACGTTTCGTCACAGTCTGTCTATAACGTCGCTGTAATATCGTCATGAAAAATGTAAAATTACTCGATACTCGTTAAAAATGCAAATTTTGTCCAGTAAGTGGAAAAGATTTCGGAAGAAACCATTTCACTCGTGAATTTATGAAAGTTTGATCAAAGCTCTATCGTATTTTTATAACAGAAGAAAATATTTAAAAAACCTAGAAGGATCATTCATCGAAATAAGAGTAAGTTATTTGGGTAAAGGAAATTATGTTTCTTTTTCGTATTTCTGTATCTTTTTTTTTTTTTGTTTTTTTTTCCTTATAAAATACACGACAAAGCCTTCTTGGTTACGCGATCGATAATAATTCGAGAGTTTAAAAACGTATGAGAAATTAAAATATGAAATACCTGGCAGAGTAATATTAAACATCACTTTCATTAGCGATTTTTCTGAATCGTAAGTGAATTTGTAAAAATACGTAGGGTGGCTGGCCGTCTCCATCTGGACATTGACAACCTCGTGAATACCCTGAAGGAACATCACGTCGCCCAAATAATTTGCATATTTATCCGCCGTTTTCTCGCTAAGCACATCTTTTCCCAGATACAAGCGTTTCACTTCGCTCGTGCTGATTCCTTCCCTGTTTAAGTAAATCTTTGTCTCCTCGGGGATTACCAGCTCAAAGTTCTCGTTCACCTCTCGGATAGATTCCGCGGAATTAGCTCCTCGAAATACTGGAAATATTTTTACACCGAGCTTCAACAATAATTTACATTCACCAAAAATCTTCGATCTTCTCTCGGATAGTCACGATAATTATCTTTCGTTTTAGTAGATCTCCAAGTTCGGGAATACTAAGCCGACGAATATTAATTTATTCATTGAAAATTTGTTAAGTTGGCAACGACTAAGATCGCGGCTGTTGTCGTTTGTGGAGATACGTTTTGCGGAAATAATTCTTGCTTCTCCAAGGTTTAGGGATTTATAGAAACGTTCGTGTAGGAATTCTCTTTCGGTTTCTACTGTGACTATCGCTTATTTTAGATCGAATCAATCCCTGAAGAAACTTCTCTGTGGATTACTGAACTTTGAGAAATACAGGTTGTGCCGGAGTTAAACGGCCAAACTGCGAGGGAATCTGATCTACAGTGAAAGAGAAGAAAGAAACGTTACGTAAAGTTTGTTAATAAACGCTTTGTTACAGAGTTGTAAGCAAATATTCCATGCATGAAATAGATAACACACGGAAATTGACTGCATTATCGTATCAGCGTAGTCACATGTTTCTTTTATCATCTGGTAACAATCCGCTATCGCTAATAAAATATAATAATATGGTAAAAATGATTCTTTTAATTCCTCGTTGCAAAATGTTTCCCTTGCGCTTCGATACAAGCTTTGCATCAATGAACAATGGGATTATGTACGTTACAAAGTGTTATAAAGAGAATTTCGTTGACTTTCAATAACCTTTTCGTCGTCTATTTCACGCGTACAATATTTCTTTAGAACTCTGTAACAAAGCGTTTATTGATTGACTTTATGTAACACTTTTTCCCGGATTTTTCCGCCTGTAGAGTAAGCCCTTGCAGTTTGGCCGTTTAAGTTTGGGATACCCTGTATACAGATATACATACACGTACATATATGTATAGTAGTAAAAGACGCGGAAGTAAGGAACAAAGTTTAAAAATGGCGCCATTTTTTACAGAAATAAAATTGATTTTCAAATAGCTCAAAGAAAAAGCGACTTCTTATTCGTCTCAGACTAATATCGTAGATTTTTATAATATTATTTTAACCGCTTATTATGTAAGCTCGTAATGGGTGAAAGCCTGACACAGGAATAATAACGATAAATATAAAAAATAAGAAACAGTATATATACATATAAATAATAAAGATGCAGTTACTATAATTTCTTATGTAAACTCTCATGTAAATTCTTTTGAGGGGAAAGATTACCGAACAACATCCTTTGAATAACAAAAGAATCAATTGGATAAAGAATTGCATTCGACGGCAATCTAAACTGCAATTTTCCAACGAAATCTTCGAATAAGAGAGTTTATTACGATGTAATAAAGAAGTTACATTACGAATGTAAAAAATGCACGAGAAAAGAAATGAACTTACTATTCAAGAGCATGCTTCCCTCGTTTGAATTGAAACCTATAAGAAGAGGTACTTGAATACCTGCTTTAGCCCTTACCGCCGGGTGTTGAGGCATAAATGGATTTGGAGACTTGTCATCGATGCCTGGTGCGAACATTCCGAATGTAACGTAACGTTTCTGCAAAAATTCATCGCAAGAACATAAAGAAACGTAGCATTTCAATCTCCGAGAGAGACGTCTAGAGGAACGGATGTAACAAAAGAAACGGAAGATCAGGAATTTAATGAGTTTTCTGACGCAAGCGTCCTATCGAACGCGAAACAACGCGTCGATTTAATATTAATCAAACATCGACGAAATTTACAGTGAAATACATTTTTCATCGGAGAGCGTTATATTAATCGTAGAATTGTCCGAACGATATCAAGTAACGAGGAAATAATTTTATTGTGATTATTGCGAGAAGAATCAATTCAGCTCTAACTAAAGCATTTTTACAAAAAAGGATCGCGGTTAATATAATAGAGAAATAATCTTAAAAAGCGAGACAAACGTATTTAAAACGATATTTCTCGGTTGGTTTGATATATGACAAGGGGAAATATCGAATGGAACATATACGTGCGTATTTCACTTTTCAAATATGTTTCTAATCTTTAAAAGGCGTTTGCAGCCCATTTCGGAAATAAATCCATCGAATGTGAAACATATTCAAAATTAAGGGGGTAAAATCACAGGACTGGAACTGAAACGATTTTGAATAAAGACTGAAGTCGTTCAGCGTAGATAAGGTGGTGAAATAAATTGGCTTCGTAACGTCGCTCTTGTTTTCAGTGGGGAAACCCGATTTCACGATGCTTGTTCAAAGTTGTATCTTTGTTACAATTGATACTTTTTAATCAAACTTCTCTCAACTGGGAAACGGAATCATGTGAATTTGTTTGGAAATTTAGAAACACTGGAGGAATTGGAAGCGTATCGCTGAATCGGTCGGAACTTTCTGCGGTTGTTTCATGGATCTCTGAACTGGTCCTATAACGTTGTTCCTTTACTAAAATAATTTTCGTTTCGAGCTTTCCGAGTTCTGCAATTTACTCCATCTATCGTTTAAATACTTTCCGCGCTTAAACCATGAATTTCGCTCCGCGAAATAAACATGTCCACCAAGAAAATATCCAATACACGCTCCTTCTTATTAATTCTTCATTCAGATTTTACATCTCGAACGATGTAAATCATTGTCGTTTCATTTCACAAAACCAAAGAGTTTTGTATTTAATAATAGTCCTTTGCGAGATTTACCTTGGGCGTGAGAAGCTTAGTTTCGAGATCCACGAGCTTTTCCGCGTCTACCGTCCTCAGGAACTCGACTACAGTCTCAGGATCGGTCGAGGTTTCGCCAAGTTTTGCGGCCAACTCGAATCCATACTTGCTCGGTTTCTCGCTTATAATGGCCCAAGGATTAAGCGCCACCCCGCTCTGTATAATCGCTTTGTGGAATAATCCTGTGCAAACCAAATTAAAACTCCCAATTTTCCCAATGTTATCGATTATCAGTGAATGAATGAATTTCTCGATGAGCGAAGATACGATATACAGAATATTTGCGCTGCAGTTTATCGTTAGAAAAATACATCGAAGAAGATGGAATATAGATCTTTTATACTCGATACATTTTCAAATTTGATACTCTTGAGAAATTACACTCTTCTCCGTTTTTCTTTCTTTTTGCTTATCTTCGCTTGTGCGTAGAATCTAGTAACAATGGGCAGACACGCTGTACTTCGATTTTAGGGCAATGGGATAGAAGTAACGCGAGATGATACGTTTTCTCTGCGAAAACGAGCGGAAGCGCAGAAGCGAAAATGTTTCGTGTCTGGTGGGTGTTTCCCAAAAAGAGAGGGACTATATACGAAGAAGAAAAGTGGAATGAAAATGTTATTCCTTGGAATTCTTTCGATCATGATAATTTTGAGGATGATAATATTAGATTATATGACATTTCTGTGATCTTTAATCTGGATATAATTCTGAGTGTCCTCTCCTTCGCGGATTTCACCGTTTCTCGTCGCATTTATATACTGTAGTATCAAAAAAGAATAGTGTCAAACAAAAATTCGTAATATTTCGTTCGCAACGTGTCACTTTCGCAGCCAGAAACGGGAATCCGATGTAATTTCGTTCTTAAAATTTGCAACTTGCACACACCGCGTTACCACGTTCCTGTCTGTCTTTGAAATTCTCAATTTACTTGATAGCGAGTATGTGCTTTGCAGCTACTCTCTGTAAACGTGTATTTAAGCCTGTAAATAATGCTAGGTAGAAACGTTGAAACGTCCTTTTAGCTGCATCAAAATAAATATTTGAAATCCTACCGTGAGCCAATGGAGATAAAGTCAGGTAATGGACCGACGATGCACCAGCGCTTTCTCCGAATATAGTGACGTTGTTGGGATCTCCACCGAAATTGGAGATATTTTCTTGTACCCATTTCAGGGCCATCACTTGGTCCTTTAAACCTTGATTACCCGGCGCGGCTTCGTGTTCCAAATTCAGAAAACCTGCAACAAGAGACGAGCATTGCAAATCGAAATTCTGTAATCTGTACATGCTACCACGATATTTGTTTTTGAAGTCGTAAACCCGTTATCGAATATCATCGCTCTTAAAAGATCGATACTCTCAGCTATCTCGCGAAAATTCTCAATCCCTTTAGATTTTTATCTTTTCGAGCTCTGACAAATATTTCTTGCAATCGTTGCTATTGAAAGTTTGAATAAGTTTCGTGTGAAATTCTACGACTTTAATTGTAAGTTATTGTATTTTTTTACTTTAATTGTATGCAAGAACGTTCGTATCGCGTAACGCAACGTGGATCTTCAAATTATCCCACCAATCAGACTATATTTTATTCAAATGCAAATATAAACCGGATTGATTTGAAAGTGTAAAAATAAATTTAATCGATCAATTGTTTGACTTGTCTTGTATAGTAGGCTTGTATGCAACGTCGTGGAAATGTCAAGTAGAAAAATATGATCTATATGATCCTTCAAGAGGGTCCATTTTACGGGCTGATAAGTTTTCGGCTTTGAATGTCCTACATTTTTCAACGATCTCGTTTCATGCGGAATACCAATGTGGAAAATACGAATGATAAATGGCTTTCTGATAAAACTGAGTGCAGCAGGGATATGGTATTTTTCTTGAGAATTGCTTTTGTCATTTGCTCGAACGATAAAGGCACTTTGCTGTATTGGGAACGGCGTTGCGTCTCGTTGAAAGTAGAAATTCTCTCTTGTTCTGGTCAATCTGTTTCTTACGTTTAGCATTTTCATGTACCAAGATACATGGTAACTCAAAGGATATAAATGTTAATCCAGATAAAAGAAGGAAACTGCAGAGAAAATAATTTTACCAATAAATACTAGTCAATTTCTTAAATCAATTATCGATTCCATTTTAAAACGATTGTAAAATCCATTTTCACAGAAAACAGTATCAGTCCCTCCTTCTCTGAAAGGAAATAAGGTTCTCCTGAGAACGTACATACTTCAAATGATTTGCTCTCCTGTTCGTTTAATTTGTTACATTTATTTATTACGTGCAAACTAATTTGATATCTTGGCGAAAAAAAAATCCGTACTTTGTGCATATATCTTTGCGTATTACATACGTTCTCTACATCTTTACACGTTTAAATCTCTGATATGTGCTGATTCATTGCGGCGAACGATAGTATTAGCTCCAATCGCTCTACTATTAATTTATCTGTCGATCTTCTATCTCTACGTGAAAAAGAACAACATCGATCAAATGCGATATAAGATAATTAACATTATATAAGAAGTAACATAATTGAATGACAACCGGCAAGTCTGATAAACTAGTGCAAAAATACATTTCGAGATAAAATAATTTATAAGCTACGCTAATATTTATTTTGAGCTACAGTAATATGCATTAATGTAGATAATCGCATTAATTATACATTTAATTATTATATATTATTTTATTAGTTATATTATCAATAATTCTATATATATAACGATAATAAGTATATAATATATATTCTAATACGATATATTATACCAATATATATTATTAATAATTATATAAATATTAATAACACTCAACTACAGTACTCACCCAAGACACCGAGTCTGTAATTTATCGTGACCAGAATAACATCCTTCCGCATGAAATACAGGGGCCCGTAATATTCGTTGCTGCCTGACCCCATCATGAATGCACCACCGTGGATCCATACCATCACCGACATTTTCGTCGATGTCGGTTTTATTGGTTTGTACACGTTCAAGTAGAGACAATCGTCGCTTCCCACGAAATCGTGCGTCAACATGCTCTTCTGGCCGCAACAGTTGCCGAACTCTAGAGCGTCCTTTACACCTGTCCATGGCTCTGCGGGTTCTGGATCCTGAGCAACGAGAGAAAAAAAGATCCTGTAGTGATACGAGGAAATTCCTTTAATCGTAACGTAACGATCAAGTGAACTTTAAACGCGACATTTATGGAGACGAAGAGCGAATTTATTTTGCTGAATACCGACAGACATTTATGGGGAAATAAATTTCCAGGAGTATTTTTTGCGAAAAAGGTGCATTTTGAGCGTAATACTCGGGGAGACGAAGCACGCGCGTGTTAGGCTAAATTATTACGTATTTCGTAGAATATCGATGGAAGTTTGTAGATATTTCAAAACGAAATTCGCGCCATTCCTTTGCGAAGTAGAAGATACGTATTTGTATTTTAAACGTAACATCCAGAGAGACGAAGAACGCGTTCGTTAAGAAGGATTATCACGTACTTTGATGAATGTCGTTAGAAATTTAAAAATGGATTTTTCTTCTCTTTTTTTTTCTTCTTTTTGTGTGTAAAAAAAACAAAGTGTATTTGAGTATATTTAAATGTAAGAGAAACGTTTGGAGACAAGTAACAAAGTGACAGGGAACATTTCTATATATTTTATTGAAAGTGTGTGTAATCTCTTGAGAAAATATTCTTCGATATTGGCTCTTCATTTGAGGAACCACACTAACCTAGAAAAACCAGCATCGATCTCAATCTTAGGTATTCCTTCCTGTAACGACAAACGTGACAGTTTTGCGAAGTTTCTTAGCGTACACGGCGTTCTTCGTTAAAATTTGGAATTAGAATTTTTGAACGAAAGAATAAAACGTTTGAGTTCTCCTCGTTGTTCTTCATCTTGGTTTTCATTTTGAAACGGTTTACTCGACGAGTTGTGTAAGCGCGTTTTATTGTCGAGAAAATTACCGATAATAGTAGACTAATCTGTCTTATATAACTCCTGGATTGCGTGTAGAGTAAAGGTAACAATGTTCGCTTTCGCGGTTTTTAATTCGACGTTCTTACGAGTTATTGGTTTCTGTATCGTTAAAGATTACGTTGAATAATTAGCACATATAAAGATTATCATCAGAAGTTAAAATAAATTAACCGTATAATAATACAGTAATTATCGAAAGTTCTGTATTTCGTATGAGATAATTATCAGAAGTTAGATTAATGTTAAAAATGAACAAGTAGTAACGAGTGGAGTGAAAATTATTATACTTTTTATTTTATCTACACGATTTTTATTTACACGATCCGAAAACGTCGATTTTCTGCATAGACGAAGAACTGTCCTCGAAGATTACTTTATTAATCAGATTCATCAGCAAAAAAAGAATAGTGTTTGTAAAAATGATTATTTTCAATTTATAAAACTAAAGAATCCTAAAGAACCCTCTTTCGAATTGTGTCATTATTATAGCGAATATATGCCACACGATAAGTACCGCTAATAAATTGACTTAAAGATCGCACTTGATGAACAAAATAAATTTCCTACGCTGGAAATTATATAAATTGGAAATTATATTAACAATGGCAAGTGGAAATATTTCCTCGATAAGGCCATAAAAATGTACTTATATACAATGATAAAGTATTACTATGTAATAATTTACAATGCAACCAATTACACACTACGAGTAGGGAAAAAATAGATTAATAAACTAAACTCGGTTTGCAGTGACACGAGCATATTCAGCATATTCACATGTGATAACAATTGACCTCGTTTTGCCACTTTATTACGTTCATACGAATATGCATAAACATTATGCAAACATATTCGCATAAACTTTCATTCTTATAATGCATTCTGATGAATTAATGGATTCTAATTGGTAAGCCTTCGAAGTCTGTACCCTTTCACGTAGAAAGTGCAGGCCTCTATAATAAATACTAGTAATTATCTTGGGAAAGAGTTCGAGTACAATGAAAATTGAAGAGCCTAGTGAACGACACATTGATGACAAATCTCTGTTTCTGCGTTGTTGGAATTTATCATTGATATATCTATCCGTGTATATTTCTGCATATTTCTTTAAATCTGTGAAGAGTTTCTACACATATATCGAACATGCCGCTGTTACTTTATACGTTAATTAAATTTTATTTTAACGAATATCGATTGATAGGTGATTAACAGGCGCGTTAAAGTTCGATTTTGATTGGTTTATTTAATCGTAGTTGGATGCGTATCTCAATTTGGGATATTGCTGTAATATGTAACGTTTAAATGATACTTTGAGGCGGTTGTATTTTATTTAATGATTACAAATTGTATGCGTTTAAATAAAATTGAACATTCCCAATGTATTTGCATAATTCCTATACAAATATCGCATTCTATCACTCTGTACAGGATATTTAGAAACACGAACTCCGGAAAGCCAATTGGAAAATATAAATAAGTGGTTTCTCTTCTCGAAGATGATGCGAGTAACGCTGATTTTCAAATTTCTCTGTTTGTGTAGCAATTATGAATCCTAAATTAACAAGTCGAAAACGTATTTTAACAGACTAAACAAAAAACATTTTAATATGAGACCCATATTTATGTGTATGTACTTAAACGATACAGTAATCATATTTGATAAATTTCAATGACAGTGTCATCACGATCGATGGACAAAGGTTAACTACAATCACTTTAACAATGTGCTAACATATCTACTAATTAGTTGTACAACTACCTTTGACCTTAACAATTCCTTTTGAACATTCCCTCGCTATCAAATTTCCAATAATATCTCTAACTATACACGTGTAACTTCATTATTACAGTCTCTAATCAAAGTGTACTTTATTTTACGTATGACACTGTCCACCTATGAAGAAAGATAGAATCTCGTGGACAAACAATTTGTAGCAAATTGGCACGAACACGATGATATGGCGTTATCGCAGTTTATCAATATTTCTTGCAATTTGTTTAAAAATCAATAAGTACAGTAACGAGCAGATATATATACGCATGTATAAACTGGGGAAATTCTTATACGAGATTCAATTTAATTTAATTTTCAATCGTTTCACGAGTAGTAAAATGACACATAAAATATAAAAATTTGAAAGCTTTCCTTTTATATGTATAATGCTCCGAAGTATAAGAAATTTATTAATCCTGTCTCTTATTAATACTTATATCTCCGTTATATCTGTCATTAACACCCACATTAGACCAAAAAGGATAGAAACAAAACCTTTCACAACACGGTTAATTGGATCTATTAAGACACATTATCCAAGTATCAGTTTCTTTTTCAATATTACTTTTTATTCGAGCATATTACAGTTCTCTACGTTCTTAGATCAAATAACGTCACAAATTTTGCTATTATTGCCTTTTCCCATGACCAGAGAAAAATAAGAAAAAACGAAGAATCATTTCTGCACTATCATATCTAGATTAGACACGTAACAGAGTTTCGTCGTGTGGAACGATCGTTTCACCGGAAATTCACCTTAAATCGAAGCGGCCCGACCGGTGGCTTCGCGTATGGGATACCACGAAACGAGAGATACTGGTCACCATAATAGCTCTCCTCGATAGAACCACGTAACTGGCCTTGCTTCACGCGTACTACGTCGTGCGCCATATCACGATACGCATCAACTTTCGACGAGCGACGATTCAAGCTGAACTGGTAGCACCGCGTAGGCATCGTATTAAATAAGGACCTGTCTTCTCAGTTGGTGAACCATGTGCTATGGTGGGGACAGAGTCTGACGAACTGCTTAAACCTTACCCAAGGCTACAGTATGTGGACTCTGCATTACTCTATATACATTGCCCGATGGTTTAAAATAGAAGTGCAGTAGAACCAAATATTTTTTTTTCCTTTTTTTACCGAGGCAATTTGGAACACTATGAGGAGATTATTTTTCGGTATATCGCGTATTGTGCAGCTTCGAACAAATTCCAATTAGAATTAAGACATATTATTATTTTCTGAAACTGTTATTCGTAAGGACAATTGGACAATTTCAATGTCCATGAAATGATCATCTGTGCATTATATATTATATATGTATTATATTATATTAGATATCCAGTTCCTATGTTGTGAAACTTCAAATGTGTGATTTATACAAATTTTCTTATATGTAGAAATTATTTTTTTTTTTTTACGTTTCTTGTTTATACGCAATTCCAGTATGCGAGCTTATCGTAGGCACGTGTCACAAAAATTACGTATCTACCCTCGCGATTGTACATAATTGTATCGTACAATCTTATCTACCATCCACCGTTCTTTCGACAGTTTATGAGTTTATCTTTTTATAATAAATATTTCGATCGCCAGCTCATAAAAAAACGATACTTCGATACTTTACTTAATCGATCGATTATTCATTACCAACGCGTCTAACATTCTGATCAAAACATACACGCTTTGTATTACGTACAATTCTTCTTACGTTTCTTTATCGTATTTATTATTTTATTTTTCTCGTTTCTTTATCATACTCTTATTGTTACTTATATAATGAACAAACGTGTCATTGTTTATTCTCCCGGGGAACTGTCAAACAAATCAGTCATTAAGATTTCTCGTCGAGGCTAAAACCGAAGACGAATGAAATGAACTTTCGCCCTCATCTCCCTAATTGAAGATCACGGTAATATCTCGACGCAGTTGTTTCTAGCGACGAAAAGTCTATTTCTCTACGATATAGTCTGGCGAAGAAAATTATAGATCAGCAAGATTTCCTTCCTACGTGAAATCTTCATTGTGATTCGATCTTGTCGTCAAAATTAGATAGGAATTTTTAATGATCTATTCTTCTTCGTTTTAATAATCCATCTTCTCTGTTCTATCTTTGTCTCAATAAACGAACAAGATCCGCGGCATCGTGACGAGGGAAACTGTATCGATGCCAGTGTTCCGACCGATGAATTATGGCGAGCAATTTGCAAGGAAGCTTGCAAAGGCTAAATATTTGCCGATCGTACGATCGTTTCTTTGCTCTCGTCCAATCTTGCCCCTCGCAAATGGCAGACGGTCAACAAGCAGATGCAGCTAACTTTTTACGAGGTGACGTTTCATCGTTGACCAGCTTTTACGACGATGACGAAGTCCGGAGAACGGCTATCCTCATTGGAACGTGTGACGAGGAAAATCTTTCCTCGAAGTAACCTTGATTGCTAGGAAAGCTGATAAAACCGAGTTATCCCGAAAACTAGTTCTTGATATTAGTAGATAACGTAAAGTACATGGAGAGAAAATCAGGTTTCCACAGAGGTGGAATACTGTAAATGAAAATAGCGCAGGATTAAGGAAAGCTTAAAAACGTTACTTGTGCTTATACTACGCGAGTATTAGTAAGTTTTATACCAAACATTTTTTTATCACTTTGGTAACACTCGTCTGTTTAAGGTACTGCGTACATGTACAAACACTTGCACCTTAAATACGAATCATATTGGATCCTAAGAGTTCGGTTTAAGACAGTGCGAGTTGTTACCATCGGAGCTTTAAAAAATTGAAATAAACAATTTCATAGGGAAACGTAATGAGTTATGAAAGGTACGGGAAAATTCATCGTCAGATAACTAACAATTAACAGTGAATCTCAGACGGTGTGAGAATAGAAACGAATTATGTACAAGGTTTCTGACATGTTTCTTAAACACGAGTTCTGACATGTCTCTTCAAAACAGTCGAACAGACGGACGAATGAATTGGCATGTTTGCAGATACGATTGATACAGCTACTTAAATAATCTTTAGAGTAGTAGCTATTATATCATTTCTGGGCGGTCTATGTAGCTGTTCGAGGTTTCACAAGTAAATGTAACGTCAGCTGTGAGTCTACGTCGACGTAGAAAATCCGAGGGATGTTATGAATGGATCGTAGCTATGACATGTTATCGTAATGGATATTGTAAGAAAGAAAACGTAAAAACCCGAGTCGAATGTTCTCAATGGAATCAACATGCTTCCCGTGGTGATTATGGCACTGACTCTTGATTTAATTACAGTCATTGGCACGATGAACCGGTAAGCTTTGCATTTCAATGGAACCTGTTCTTTCGTATTAATGATTGCGCTTTGACTTAAACATGATTCTAATGAAAACACTGTCTTTTATCAACATTGCACCGTACCTTGCAAAGGATGTTGATTGACTCAAGCGTACGAGATATACTAGACAAGTGACGATTTCGACGTGTCCTGTAAATTGTTATTAAATGTTATTCGTATTATCAAAGTGGCTGTAATGTAACCATCGGTGGAGAACATGTTTAAAAGACAGAGGAATTTTCAAGACAACGGAATATGCAAGAGGATTAGAGAAGAAACTACTTTAATCTAAGTTTAACGTGGAACACACGCTGTAACGATATTAATTTCGAAACGAATGGTCATATTTCACGCGAGTTATGAAAGCAAGACGTTCCTATTTAAATGCTGGCCACCGTATACCAAGAACCATTTTCGATTCACCCCTGAACTAGCTCTAAGAAAACAACCACCAACACCCTTTATAAATCATCGACGTTCCTCGCAAATTACACGTCCTCGGCGGCGCTGTCTTTTAAATAACAAAACGAAGCAATCTGCTAGGCTATCCGTGAATAATCTCGCTCGATAACGATGCGTCGTGCATGACAAATCGCCAACTCTTGATCGGTCTGGGTTCTGCTTATGCAAACGGAGGCAATAAAACTCGCGCGTATTCTTAAACAGAGACGAAACTTCCGTAAGGTAGCAAGTATAAAGGTTGGTTAAACCACGGACGAGAACGTTTATCATAATCGCGACGATTACCATTCCCTGATTTATGTTCGTACATGTATGTCCCCATTTGCATTGCGTTTGCATGAGAACGATCGCAACCGATTCGATAAATATCGGTAGGACGGCAGCTCTAAGCGTTCAAGTCGAAGACAGAGCGAAACAGCGGCGTTTGGTCCCCGAACTGAAGCGCAAGATTTCAAGAAATTTAGCGAGCTCCTAGACGAATCAATATATATCGTCAAATATTATATTGTCAATAAATATGGAACGTACGAGGAAAATGCAGCTTGTCAATGAATATTAACGATATTATACGATATATACGATACATACGACGATACGTACGATGATGTTGAGAACTCTGAAATATCAAGTCTAACGCCGTAATATTGTGTGTAGGATATAATATACAGAGTAAATCAGTAAGAACGACCAGCTGAAATAACTCGTTATCCATTGATTTTGTCGGAAAGCGTTTGAAATAAAATTTGTTGTACTCGAGGTAGCTGATCGGGCGAAGTTTGACTTTTTAATACCTTATATTTCTTGAGATATTAAGGTAATCTTGAAATAATTTCTTATAACTTCTTAGTCGATCCAATCGGATATTCTCTACAAAATGGTGTTGACCTATTTTTAGCGCGAAATTGTCAGTTTAGGAGATATTTTCATTTCGATTTGTCAAGTTTAACGTATGAAAGACAAGGAAGGACGCGTTTTTTTTTTTTGTAAAAATCAAACTATATTTTCACCTGGTCAGATTGCTCGATAAATTTCATCTCAAAGATTCCTTTTAACAAAGTCAATGAGTAACGAGTTGTTTCTCGATGGTCACTGTCGCAGACTCATCCCTGTGTATTGTTCGCCCGAGGGTCCCTTTAATTTTTAAAAGGAGTGGAGTTTTCTCAAGGAGAAGTGGAAGTTTCTTCTTTTTGTTCTTGGAAGTTATCCGGTATACATACTAATTTTATCGATCGCGTTCCTTCGTTAGCATTTTCACTCCATGAAGATTCCATTTCACAGAGATACGGATTACGTCCGAACGCGTTAAGGAAATAAGCGATTGAAGTAAATGGCTAAAACTCCGGACGGAAAATCGCATTCGACGAGCTAAATTTCAACGAGCCTCCTCCTTTACCGAGTTCGATGCAATTTCGATGCACCGGAGGGGAAGGAACTTGAAATAAAAGGCCATCACACATTTCGATTGCTTTCGATACGTTCGAGCATAAGAAGAGTCCAATTTTCATTAAAATCTTTCGTTTCAGTGTGTTTCGAAGAAGCACAATGAAAATTTCAAACAATCGAAATAACATTGCTAATTGTTACGCAAGAAGCAACGAAAGCAAGAGAATATTTGACTTTTTTCCCTGTCGTCGTTTTGTAAACGAAAGAGATTTTCAATTCAGTTGAAACGTAAAATCGATCTTTATTATTTATGGATTTTTATACCTATCGTACTAACCAAGACTTCCAATGGACTTATTTAAATTCCTCGTGAAAAACCATGCCTCGCCGAGTCTTTCGATAATTTCATAATTACGATTCTTGAGAATTGCGATCCAATGAGACGTCTCGTAGCTCCTGTAGAGATTGACCTTTCATAAATTCATAAGAATGTCAAAAAGGCCGGCTGTTGGTAATCCAATCAATATCGAATTCGTTCTTGTCAAGTTTAACAAACCTTCGATGAACCGCGATCTACTCTTCCAAATTCTTCCACGCCCTTACGGACTAAGAACCGTTCCCTCGATTATTAATCAGCACGATCAAGAAACCGATGATCCAGGTATTTCCAAGTTTTCCGTTTACTTCTTTGATTAATGGCGGAAGCGAAGCGGAAATTGCTCTTTTCCTCCATCCACAATCTGACGGCGCCTTAAGATCGCTTGAAAATTCATTAAAAACCAATTAAACGTTCCACGTTGCGACGCGGATATTTCATTTGATTTCTCAATTCCTTGAACAATTGCTTCTTTCACCAGCTCATCGATAGATCGGTGTTTTCGTCACGTTCGCCTCAGAACGAAGAATTTCATCGTGGAGTGACCACTTTGAAAATTCATATAGGAGAAAACATTATAGTAATTCACATGTTGATGCTGATTATGAATCAATAATGAAAATTAGCGTTCGGCACGACTCGTGACTTAGAACGATGAATAGAAATTATGTAACTATGCAAATTCATGATACGAAAATCGTACCGAAGAAGATGATCTCTTTATTCTCGTGTCATTTACTTAATTAGTTGGTTAGATTAAATCGAAATCGTTTCTCGCTATTGGTCTAGTTTTGCAGAAAAAAAGAAGGGAATAAGACGAGATAATTTGATAGATTTAAAATTATTTAAGAAGAACGTTAGAACGATTTGATATCATCATATTATTTAATCTTGATTGATTTTGATAATCGCATTCTTTTCCATTTGACGAAAAAATTGTTCGATTTTATTGGTAATTTTACTGCAAACCTAACGGTATAGAATAGGACAGGAATTGGTTTCGTAACTATGTTAATGTAATTGGTCGTCAAATAAGCCAAGAAACGGAGGAATGGCCGCACCTATATCTACGTAGTTTCCTGATAGTTTCTCCTTTCAACTTTTTTCCTCTTTTACATTTTTATTTTCTCCTAGCGAATAGAAAACTACGGAGAATTAACATAAAATTGATCGTATCTTCTTTTTTTTTTTTTCTAACAAAAGACGTTTAGGTAATTTACGTAACATCGGATAATCAATATCTCAATAATCGACTAACTGTTTCTAATAATAATAAATTATTTTATATCTAATAATAATCTTATAATAATTTATTTATCTTAATTACTTTTTCAACGTACAAACGATCAAAGAATATGTAGAGATGGCAAAGTCAATGATTAAAAGACTAAACATCTTCCAAATTATTTTACTCTTTCTCCAATTTATTTCCATCGTCTTGTACCATTTTCAAGTAATGCCATTCCCCTCGAACGAACAATTGCTTTACAAATTTTTCTTTGGACTATAATAAAACTGTATAAAATACTCCAGGACGTAGTCTTCCGGGAAAAAGAAAAAGACAAAAGTTGAGAATAGTTTCGCGGGGCAAGTAGCGCAGGAAGATTATAAAAGAGACAAACGTACGTAAATATATAGGAAGAGTGTTTAAACAAGAGAACGAGGGAGGAAGGAATATAAAGAAGAAGGAATGGAAAAAAGTTTTATTCGCATTTACGACTCTGGTATGAAAATCGTTGATGAAAATTTTATAAGATAAAGAAAAAAAAAAACGAGAAAGTGACGAAGGAGGTAACGAGGAAAAAAGAAAAAACGTGACAATGTAGAGGAAAAAGAAAGACAAATTTCATTTACATGCATCTACGATTTCAAGTGGGAATGCTGGGAATCGTTGACGATGATTTCGCAAAATATAAATTCTGTCGTTATCTGTGAACCGTCCACCACTTTTAAGGCTATTGCACAATTTACACTTTCGCACGTTCACTGCCCATAAATACACGTGTAATATAAGTAATAAAGCAAACTGTACGCGTCAGATTTGTTGTTATCTAACTGTTTTACCAATCTATCAATTGTGCGATGCGTTTTTTATCGCGAAATATACATGTATAAAAAATAAAAAGACCGTTGCACTGCTTCGTTTTACATGTCCGTTCTGTTATCTGATATAAAACGTCCGTTATCTGCGTGCACTTTGTTTTCCTTAAAATTACGTCGTTCTCGTAATTGCAAAAAAAAAGAAAAGAAAAGAAAGAATCGAAAATTGCCAGGTATACATAACGAAATCGTTGCCGAATAAATTAGTCACGCTATTAAATTCAGATATTATTATATCAGATTTGTATGTTAATTAAAAGACATCAGCGTTATCGTATATTTGCTTTCACAGATGTTCTGTTACATTCACGCTACGGTAAAAATACCACTGAATAATTATCTCTTACAAACTGGTTTGTATAATTTTCTCGAGTCGATTTACACGAAAATACACCAAGTTACAAAATGGTAAAATTAACCTTAAAAAACTTCGCGGTCGCTTAATTCCTTTAAACAACAGCTAACGTTGGGATTTATTTTACGGTACGCTGTTTTCTTTTTTTATATCTCGATACTATCGCCTCTTCCGCAGTTGCAACGATCGAATTCAACCGTAGTTAAAGCGTGTTCTTCGAATTGCTGCGCGATACATTCTCTTCGGGATGTTACGTTTTTACGATGTAACAATGGAATCGAGAGGAGAAGAATCGTTATAAAAAAAAAAAGAAACCGTTTTCGCAATAGACGATCGATCTCGAATACTTTGTTATTAATTTAAATGCCAAGCACCGGAAATCATTGGTAGTGTAGGTCTTTAATTGTCTTAGATAGGTCTTTACAGTGTCCAGTTTACAAGTCGACCAAAACAAGTTGTACGTGTAAAGGTCTAACGTGTAAAGATCTAACAAGGTTCCTTCGATTTTATCAACTATAATTTAGCCAACAGAGCACTGGAACGAATGTAGCTATTATGGGGACTTGTACGTCTTTTATGGAATGTAGAGCTTAATTTGTAATTTTAGATTTAATTAATTTAATATGATTAAACGTACCCTCTACAAGAACGCGAAATTACTTCCTATTAAATTAAACACTGTGCAACGACGCGCTGCTTATGGATATCATAATTAATAGGATGATAATGAATAGGATGATCATTAATTCCATCACAAGGTTGATATAATTAGTCCACCTATCTCAGACAGATTTTCAAAATTTTCTGTTTTAATTCTTAATATCATAGTTCAGCTGCTTCTTCTTAATTGTTAATTATTATTTTTGTTATCTCTATTAACCTATTACTAACTCTGCTAACGCTACATCGTATCTTTTCACTAAAGGAATCTTTCTTTCCCGTGAAACTAATAAGAAATAATTAAAATATAATTAGAATTCAGATAGAAATGCATATTCAGAGATACAATTGGAATTTCATTTAACTTGTAATGAATTTTAAAAATTTGAAATAATATCTCTCTCGTGGCTGTGACAAACGACTTTTTCTCTTTTTTTTTTTTATATTCACAACGAGATTTTATTCAAGTTTAATATTCTTTACTTTTTAAAGGTATCTTTGATACTCTGCAATTTACATATTTCATTCTAATCAATTGAATATGTAAATTATTTCATTCTAATCAAATGAATATGTAAATTACGTTCATAAATAATGTTCTTCGCTAATTTACTACTTTGCTATTCGTGTCGTTAATGCAACACGTCGTTAAATTGAAAGATATACGTATGTATATCATAAGATATATATATACATCGGCATAAGTGGAATACCTAGTCATTCAACGTTGTTGAATGAATAATAAATCTCGATTACTTTTATTAATATGTGGACATTTCAAATGAATTCGGTATTACATATTCAAAATATTAATTTCTCGGCAGCTTCTGCGAAAAGTTTCCAAGTTAGAAAATAAAATTATTAGGTTAATCAAATAAGGAAACTATAGCACTATAATAAAGTAACAACTGTAATATCTGTGTTTGATACGTTACAATCTTTTTTCCCCCCGACATTCATAACTTCGTCTTAACAAGACATCGTATAATTAATGTCAGATATTAAGATGAACGGACGAATGGAGAGGATACGTGGCGAATTTTGCGCAAATTATCTTCCTTTCCTACGCAAATTCACGTCACGGAGAATACGAATTTGTATTTTCCACTTCTTCGTTCAATCGAATATCACGAAATATCTCAAGCAGAAGTTACATGGTTCCAGGGCGAAGAACGAAAAGTGAAGCAAATATCATCGTTTCTGACGTGCTTTAATGAAAAATGTTAATTCAAACGTTTGAGAAAGAGACTTTAAAGCAAACGTGAATTCTTGATGCGTCCGACAGTAACACGTTTTCAAGTCAAAAGTAGCTGTCCGAAAGCTTTACGAGTTCCTTGCTATCTGCGAAGATTTTTTTGTTCGCACATCCTTTGCTGTCCTTTGTACAACTGATGCACGTCGGCGTGGTCCTTGCGGTTAAAAACGTGACTTTTACACAATATATATCGTACATATACGAGAGTGCTTTTGAAGTTTTTTCTCGAGGGAATTTCAAGATGAAACGCGAAGAAATAAGCAGGACGTATACGAATATGTTTTTTTATAACGCAACGGGTGCAAGCTTCGCACCAATTTATTTTATTTTATCCTATTTATTTATATTCTTTACGTTATATTTATTTGCACGATTTAGTTTCACGTTTTATCAAACGTGATGCGCGATACCATTTATAGACATTTATACCTTCTACACCTTCTACTTTCGATTTGCCTTTCCGACGCGTAAAATGGAACAGGTTAGAGTGTTTCGAGAGTCGTCGTTACTTTCTTCGGGAAAACTTTTCATACGAGTTTCTTTGAGACACAGAATACGAAGCATCGAATATCGGCGATATTCCCATCGTGCGAATGAAATTCGTTTCGCAGAAATTAGAGAAAAGATTGTAATATTATATATTTTTGTTTTCTCGTATTTTGCTGTTTTAACGTTTCCATATTCCTGTAATAGAAGTTTTTAATATTCTCGGTACTTGGCTATTGTGTTTCAATATTTTCGGCGGAAAATTGTCATTTCGACGTGATGGAAATTCGAGTTCTCGACGTTCTCTATTTTCCTTGGAATCTGACGAAATATATTTCATATCTGTACGATATTTTTAATATACATTTTCACGTGTACGACGCTTATTGAAAATGTAATAAAGTTTGACGTGGCTGTCAAAATATTGACGAAAGAATTCGAATAGATTATTTAATTCGAGAATTCCAAGAATTTCAAGAATTATTCGATCCAAGAAGGAAAGTTAAATCGTGGCGTACGAATATTTTTGTTTCAGTGCAGGCACATAAATATTGCGAGTCGAATGGTACCTGGTTTCGACATCCAGTGTCTGACCAAGTCTGGAGCAACTACACGACGTGTGTCAACCTGCAAGACCTCAATGTAAGTGAAGCGGCAAAAATATTTATCTTATACGTTACGTTATATTATGCGTTATATTAATATTATGTGTTTATTAATATTATCATTGTAAATATACATAGAGAGAATAATAATCGAGGGAAAGCATTCGCAACGAAAAGAAAAACTAAAGAGAGAGATTAACGAAGATTAATAGAAGCACGCAAAATTACGGGAAACCAAATATACGTGATACTAAGAGACATATGTAAAATCGAAATTTATTCAAATTAGATCTAGTCGTTGATTTATCAATATAATTTCCTTGATATTATTAAGAGCCGAAAGAACGAATATAGCGTTTTAATATCAAAGAAAGAGAAGCAGGAGAAACAGTCCTAATAATTAAGAATCTAGTTTCATCGAAATATCGCAGTATATAATCAGACCTTAAAAATTTTATAAATAATTTCCTATGCAAAGGGAAATTAAATATCGGAACGTGTTGATAAAATAACACGACGATACCGTTATAAATAATATCAAGGTGCGATCATGAATGGAATGCTCGTCGTTTCTCGAGCGACACGCGTTGAACGACAGCCTCGAGGGTAGAGGATTATTCTGCTGATAGTGGTGTGATTTAAACGAGGGAATAAGATGGAGGATCAAAAGGGATGACGGCGAAAAGGGAAACGTGCTAGCTCGACAGTCGGAGTAATAAAGGAAAAACGCATCGCAGGACGAGAAACCGTGGTACTCGCGTAGAATAGAAGTTGCCACTATAGGATGATAGTGCGAAATAAGTACATGAAGATAGCGAAATGATACTAACAGAGCACGATGGGCCAGAGAAGATTCCTTTCGTTTCACTTTTTCTTCTACTTTAATTTTTCGTTGAAACGTAAGGGAAGAAAGAAAGAGATTACTGTAGAAAGATGGAAAAATTCTTAAACACTGACATTCGAAGATGCAACGACGGATTGCTTATTTGATTTATCGTGAAATTGTTAATCGTAAACAACAACGTACTTCTTCGTCAACGTGTAGAGCAATAACAAAACGACTCTTGACTTCATAGAACAGAACACGCTATTCCAATGAAATTGCGTAGCGTTTTATTTCGATGGAAATGTCTCGCTTGTAAAGTGTAAACGCAAAGGCTATTAGATGACCGTATACAAGAAACGATCTTCGTTTCGATCGAACATGTTCTGGACTTTCTTCTACCATTATATCGAAACCACTCGATATTGTGCAATAAAGAACTTAATCGATGTGGATTAAAAAATAGAGCCGCTTCAGGTGCTCCTTTCAGCAGGAATTTTAATATCCGATACAAATCGCGGAATTTACGATCGAACGTATCGACGTAGTATCGGACGGTGGAAATTATGAACGCGGCGAAAATAAAACAAGCGTTTTGTTCGAGATATTGCGTTGAATGGGAACCTCCTGAATATCCCATTGCTTTTGTTGCTCGGAACCTTTTCGATTCTATCACGGTGCAATGCAACTTTTGACTTTGCCCCGGGTTACTGTTTCTTCTTCCATCGAACGTCGAATTTACGTTCTCGTATTTTGCATATTTATGGTCAACTATCCATTGTTTGTGCGTTGCAATTGGTATATCTACGTGTTTATGGGCAGACGTATTTCGCATTTATCGCAAGTATTTTTTAAATGTCCCTCCTGTCAGACCGCGAAAGAATAAAATGTAATAGCATTTTTCATAAATATTACTATGTCAGTTAAGAAATGTACGATGTCCCGAATGTTAATAATAATCTGTCTGTTCGTGGGTCTCTGACTTTTTAACGAACGCGTTGTTCCATTTTTGCTGAGGAAGAATTGCATCGGTCGTCGCACGATTCCCTTTATTTACAGTCGTTTAACGTTGAATAAGTTCGTCGATACAACGAACTATCGTTCGTATTAATAGATGCACAACTTCTTTTCGTTTTATATTATTTTATCGAATCATGTACGATCCATTTTCTTCTATTTCTATTATTACGATCGTACACGATTCGACAAAAATAATATAAAACGGAGAATGTGGCGCGTCCATTATTTCCTTACAAAACGAAAGAAACTTTTCGGACAACCTAATACAACTATCCTATGGTGCAAGGGCAGAACGCGATCGTTTGCTGTCGGGTCTCGCAAGTGGCTTTCTGTCCTCAAATATTTGATCGATATTGGCGAGGATCGATCGTCTTCTCTGATATTTCGCTGAAATGCTCGAATTGCACGCCGTCACTGTCACACGCTCGCAGCAATATCTATATTTGGAAGACTCGAGATCGCTCTATCTGAGATCGGTTTGCATCGATCGGCTCCGAGTTTCGTCACTGTAAAAGTTTCTAATTAACGAACTACCGTGATTAACGAATTAAACGAGAAACGCTTTACCGTAGTTACTCGGAAAATTCAGAAGAAAATTCTAGATGTACTCTTCCACTTTTGGAAGAAAGAATACGTTCGTACTGTCTCTCCGTCGATTGCAAACCCTTCGATCTTTAATCCATTATTTCAGTGGCATTTTAGTCGCATTTTAGTATAGTACAACAAATGCAAAATAGAATTGTGTCAAATTTCATTGCTTTTCATCGTCGAAGTTGTTATAAGGGATACGACGATTCGCAGTAACAAGTACGAAGAAATAAAACTCAACCGTGTTATGATGCAGTATAGCAGCGAATGATCCAGTGCGATTATGGACAGGCATTGGAATAAATATCGGGTCTTTAAATACTTTAATGCGAATAGGCAATCCTCTTTATGGCGACTTGAATCTGGATACTGTTACTTGTTTTCTTCTCGACTATTTATTACCACGTAATTCTCTCACTACAAACTACACCGTAAATAATCGTTGCTAATAATCGAGCATCATAGGACGTTGAAAGTTAACGACGACACTTTAGCTGTAGATTTTATTATATATTTGGCGCGCAACAGCATCGTTTAGTTCGCAAGATTCGCAAAATCTCCAAGAAAGTGTGGACGTATATCGTAGAACAACAGATTTTATCGTAGACAGACGATATTCTCTTCTTCACGGAGGATAAAAACGATACTGATCTCGATCTTATGGCATTCTATTCGTCGACCAATGAAGCTCGAAAATATCGAGTACATAGCTCGTAATACGAGCTTTGCAAACAAAATTTCGTCTGCAATATTAAAAGCAACGAATTAAAAAGAAACTAAAATCGTTCCGAGAACTCCCTTAAAACGGACTTGGGCAACTTTTATTTGAAAGAAGAAAGAAAAAAGAAAAAGATGGGAAATAACAATTCGAGATAATAAATTATGTTCGTATTTTATTTCGAAGATAGACGCAGTTGACAGCGCCGAAACGATAGGATCAGAAACTGTTTGACAAATCGTTTCAGGAAGCATTTATTCAAACACAAAATGCCAAAGAAAATAAAAGATTCTTTAATAACTAAGTAATAAAGTAATTCGACAAAGAATCAATTCGATCAAAGTAAATTTTCAAAGCTTCGAATTTCAAGACGATGTACTAACTGATCGTCTTTGAAATATCTCAAGTAATACGAAAGGCTACTTTAAAGTCTCAAAGCGGAGAAACGCAACGTATAAAACAGTCGCTAAGTGGATGAACAGAAAGGGAAGAAGAGAAAAGAAGAGAAAGAAGAGGTAAGTACTCCTTTGAAAATCACAATTTTAATACCAAAATATCTCAGGAATCTGTAATACCGCCAAGTACACTCGCATAAAACGACCGCGGTGAAGTGACTTTATACAAATGATCGTTGTTGCCAGAGGCAGGAATCTCGATACCAAAGAAAACGTGGAGAATCGCGATATAACGAGGAAGATCTCGTTTCACCGTGCAAAAAACTGCTCAAGAAATGGATGAGACGAATTAAGATATGAGTAACTGAGAATCTTCTTCTGCTTCTTGGTTAGAGCAACGATATGATCCTCGTTTTATGCGAGAAACACGAAAGACGAGTCTCGTGGTTCCCTCGACGACGAATGAAACATGTGCCGAAGCAATAAAACCAGACGTCCTTATAAACGAATGTCCACCAGGATCGCGTTGACGTTTTTTAACCGGTTATCCTCTTTTATCCTGTTTCGATGGTTTTCGTTCGATCCAAGGATCTCTCGTGAGATTCGTGGAAACATCGAGTCTTCCGCTCGTGGATCTTGTCATTAGTTCTTGTTGTCGCGAAACACGCGGGAAGACGATGCTTTTTGGAGGGGTTCTTGAAGCTTTTGAAAAATTGCTATTTACGATTTATCGGATGGATAAATATAGGAAGACCACGCTGGAACATGTGACGAACGCGTAACTTTTTTGTTAAACTTTTAACTTCGATGTCGCTCGATGCTTAGAAAAAGAAGCGTCTTAATACGAAATTTTGTTCGTCAGATCAGAATATTCTACGTCTTGAAAGATAGTTGTTACACAGTCGATTTGCAACACGTACAAGCACGTTTTACCTTTGGAGAATGTATTAGGTTGTCCGAAAAGTTTCTTTCGTCTTGTAAGGAAATAATGGATGCACCATATTCTTTGTATAATATAATAATAATTATATAATATACTAATAATAGAAATAGAAGAAAATGGATCGTAGATGGTTCGATAAAATAATATAAAACGAAAAGAGGTTGTGCATCTATTATTTCCTTAGAAAAGGAAAGAAGCTTTCCGGACAACCTAATACATAAGTATATTCTACTGTACTTTGGAACGAACTGTAATGAAATAGTGGAACGTATCTGAGGATACCTGCGAGATGACTAAACGGACGAAAGCTGAGAATTGATCGCGTAAGATGTCATATTATGCTATAGCGCTGTAAGAATTGTGGACGTTTACGTTATTTCGCTACGTTATAAAGAATCATTAAGAACAAG
This sequence comes from Bombus waltoni, assembly GCA_014737395.1. Classification (NCBI taxonomy): domain Eukaryota; kingdom Metazoa; phylum Arthropoda; class Insecta; order Hymenoptera; family Apidae; genus Bombus; species Bombus waltoni. The sequence goes on from JACXII010000008.1 coordinate 8,140,655, forward strand.
TAATTAGAACGCCGTCTTATTGATTTTGTTTCCTTGAACTTTCGTTTATAACAACGATTCGATTGACATTCTATTAAGCAATAATCGAAACGATCTTCGGCCAGCTTTAAGCGGATGTTCTTTTCACTGTGAGTTTGAAAAATGTCACGAGCAAATTGGAAAATCAACGGAAACAGCGGGCAGAAAAACGGGAAAATTTCGAAACTCGCGACCAACTGCCCGAACGAAGAGTAGCATGACCCGTCGCACTTAATAGCAAGATCAATTCAATTTCAGCGGGATAAAAGGCCAATAAATGTAATTAGACGACGCGAAAGTTGACGTTCAACGCGCAACCAACTGTTCAACTGCGACGTAACTTACAGTCCACGTTGATCAAGTTGTCTAGATATATATCTATATAAAGAGAGAGAGAGAGAGTGAACATTCAAAGATAATTGATCGAGCAATGGGATCATTCTCTGCTCTATACTATGTCTATAGCGTTCATTGAATCGTCAAGATCATTCCTCGCCGCAAATTACGCTATGCGTTGCATCACGTTCAACGTATTTCGGATGAGGAGTACGCGTCTACGATCGTCGATCTTTCTATTTTAGTCCTTTATTGAGAATATTTCGGGAATTTAAACAAAAATGACTCGGTAATTTCTATGGTTCTCGTTCGATGAAGCGAACGATAACATTTTGGTTGATTTTTTGGAATTTATGTCATTATTCGTGTCAAGACATACGCAATCACCGAGTAGCGAAACGTGCACGTAAAAATAATCAGACGATTATATCTAAATACGCTTACACAACCTACGTTAATTCTATTTATAGACCAATTTATATAATAAATATTTTTAGATATAACGAGGTAAAGGGCCGGTTATTATAGTATCAGCGAATACGAACGATATTCCTATCGATGATTCTTAAAAATTGATCGTTTCTTTGTCCGAAAAAAAAGTAGATGCTGTAAAAAAATTATTGGCGTGAAATAAAGAGAAAAACACCCTAAAGAAGAAAACTGCATTTCACCTGCTGAATATAAAATTTCGCGATACTAAATTTTGAACGAGGTTTCCTTGTGTCAGAACGTGTAGGTATCTTGGAATTTTCTTCGATCCATATCTTGTTTACGTACTCGTAGGAAACTTATCGTTATTTACATTTCTGCAACCAAGCATCGACTATTCTCAACGCTCCGTGCGTTTCTACCGCTATAATTCATATTTATTCCACGCTCTCATTGCAGTTCTCGTTCATGAGATTCAACTCTCGATCATAATCTTCCATACGGAAAACAGACGTTTAAAAATCGCTCTCATTTTTTATCCACGATGTTTACGGATGTTTCGATTTTTCTGCAGAAACGATAACAAAACTCCCATCCATATCGCTTTTTCTATTTTCATACACCATCTCCAAAGATTCTGAAAATCTTGGTGAGTAAAATGAATTTTCTAAATCGTATCGTTTTTTTCACACAAATGAGATAGGAGTTACTCGGAAGCCACGCATTCGTCAATTCCGTGAATTGAGATTCACCTTGGGATTTCTATTATTTTCATTATTTACGCTGTCTCCCTACGATACAATAAAATCCTTAAAAGTAGTTCATTTATTTTTCGAAGAATCGAATACTGATTACGAATCCGTAGTAAACAGAAAGAAGGTCTACAAAAAGTGAAATCAATCGATCTTCTTGTATCGATCCGTATCCTTTTTCTCACTTTATTAGTCAATTTATCGAGAAGAATTTCGCTAATAACGATATAAATTTCGATTTCAGTGGCAGCAAGGAATTAGTGGACTTTACGAAGCTGGATACGCAATATCGTTGGTTGCGTTGTTGCTGTCGTTAGGTATTCTCACATACTTCCGGTGAGTGGACGAAAGTCCTGCTTCATTTTCTACTTTTCCTCTTCCGTTGTTATTACACGCGTATTATTTCCCCATCATATTTTTCGATTCTCTTCGATTATATCTCTTTTTTTTTTCTTCTTAGTAAAACAAACATTAAAACAAAGCTGTTTGAACGGGAATTACGGAAATCGATGGTCCGTCTGTTTCGAGAGACATTTTGCAAAAGTGACACGCTTTACACCCACGACTGTTTGCACGAAAAACAAACACAGGGAATTCTGTTTTCTGGAATTTATATGTCAACTTGTTTGCATGTAAAATATAAACGAAAATGCTTCAGATTGCTATGATCGAAACATCGAACGTTAATATTTGCGTTATTCTTTAATGCAATTTAATTCCTCGGTTAACCATAATATAATAACCATAATAATCATAATAATTCCACAGAATTTTTATATATAATATATATATATATAATAATAATATATATATATAATAATATAATAATATTATATATATATATATATATATATATATATATATATATATATATATATATATATATATTTATCTCTCGATTTCACGGCCCGGAAAAAGAACTTGGCTTACATATGTATTTCTAACTCCCATACAACTCTTCGAGCATCCAACACAACACGCATCCATCTCATTCCAAAAACACACATATTGCCATATCAAATACTGCAAATCAAACATGCTGCGTACAGCGTCAATGAGAGTCATTACGTAAAGTAACTCGTTTTCAATTGATTTTGTCGAGGAACGTTTTAAACGAATTATATCGGATGGATGCAATTCTATTTTCAAATATCTTATATTTTCTGAGGTGTATGAAGGTAACCTTGAATCTTTTTAGTGACGCCTCATATCTTTTGTACCATTAGCCGATTCAGCTGAGCATTCTCTGCAAAATGGTGTTAACCCACCTGTACCGATAAACTATTAGTTCAGAAAATATTTAAATTCTAATCTGTCAAATTTAACGTATGAAAGAGAAGGAGAGACGCGTTATTTTTGTATTTACGTTGTCTTTGTCTCTTATACGTTAGCTTTGACAAAGTTTACAAACACAGTGCAATTTTTTATAAAAATTTTATAAAACATATATATGTATTAGAAAGTAAAATTGCATCCATGGACGAGTCCTTTGAAACGCAACATAATTTATTTCGATTTTTTTTTTTTTTTTAACAAAAGCAATAGATGATTTCACAGGTACAGCAGTCTTGCAACGAGTGTTTTAAAGCGCCTGTCTCTAAATTATATAAAACACATTTTTAATTATTCCCCGTCCATGCTCGTAGAAAAATCTGTTGGAAAATTCTTTTACGAATGCGAACTCGTTTCTTTGTTTCTAAAGCGCTTTACGTTTCCGAAAAAGGAATTTCCAACTATAAGAACAGCGAAAAAAGAAACAGAGAAACGACGGCGAAGGATTAAAAGAAATGTTTATTACCAAAGGACACAAAGTTTCTTCTTCTTTAGTATCCTTCCTTTGAATACAGCTCGCTGAGATGCGCAAGGACCACCCTTCATATGAACTTGTTCGCCTCGTTCGCTGTAAATAACGCTCTATGGCTGGTATGGTATAGATGCATCGTCGCCAACACGGACTTACTATTGAACAACGAGGTACGTATGAGACCTCCTCGTTCTGTCTTGGTTCCTTTTTTCGCTTAGCACACGACCCAGTAACTCGTTTCAGCAAGTTCTGAATTTGCTAATCGGCCACGAAAACAGATGTCTCCCCCTGGGTTTTTATTATTTCTTGGCCTGTCGGCTATTTCACATGGGATATTACGTAAGCCAAATGTGCCAATTACTCTTTCAGAACGACGAACGTTGAAAAGTAAGGCGAGGAATAAGATAAAAACGATCGTCAAGCCGATGTACGACCGTCAAACTGATGTACAGATTATCGGTGCGGTGTTTTATAAGATAAATTTATAATTTAAAATTTATAGATTGAATTTATAAAGGAAATATGATAATCGCGAAACGATTCGCACACGTGTTTTGAAAATCTTTTACTGCGTTGCTCGTCCTTCGTGTTATTCTCTTTCTTGCGCGATTGGAACGTTATATTAACGTTGAACAGCGTTTGAATGGAAACGATACACAGATTTAAACAACACGTTTGATTTAAATTTCAAATAGCACGGAAATTCTCGCACATCTGTAATTAACGTTATGTTAATTCATTACATTCCTGCGGTATTATTATTATCTATAATTAGGTAATACTTGGAAGCGTAGAAAATACTCGGATGCGTATAAAATAAGGAATTTAAGAGGAATCGAAAAAGTGAAATAAAGAAATGAAAAGATTGTGCGACATAATGTAGGTAAAACAGAAATTATAACAAGTAACAACACAATTTTCAGATAACGTGTCGGCTGCTACACATTATCCTGCATTACTTTCTACTTACTAATTACGCCTGGATGTTGTGCGAGGGTTTTTATCTACACACCCTGCTCGTTAGCGCTTTTACCAGCGAGCATAAATTGGTAAAATGGCTGATGGGCCTCGGTTGGCCTGTACCTGCGGTCATCGTCACGATTTATGCCTCTTTGAGGGCAACCAGTGATGACCCTGCGGACACCGGACAGTAAGTGACGATAGTAATTATCGAATCAATGACTATTTGACATTTTTCACCTCGCAAAGATCTTAATTGTGTTCGTATTAACGTTTTGCCACATAAATCTTTACTATCGGTGTTCTCTATTTCTTGGAAATGAATATTGACGAGACGAGTGTGAGGTGAGATAACAATACAAGAAAAATACAAGATACAGAGTAAAAAGTGGAGTGAATCGTTGGTAGAATTTTTTCCGCGTACCTTTTTCGAAAGTGTAGCGAAGGAAATATAAAACAGAATATAAAAAGAGAAAAATAGTAAATTTCTTGTACAAACCATTGCTTGGTAAACTGTGATATACGTTAAACAGTAGAAAATATAAAAAGGAAAATAAGAAGTATAAACAAAAAAGTTATAGAGCGTTACCTACGGTGAATCGCTAACGGAATTTTTTGTGAACATTTTTTGGAAAATTTAATAGAAGAAATACAAACGACGGTTGATTTATCGTGTAAACGGTATTGGGAAAACTTTAAATTTTGTTATTTCGATGCGCACGTGTATTTTGCTCCCCAGTAATTTCCAACAGCAAAATCTGTAAAACAAATATTACCTTTCAAAAATACACTTTCCTTTAAAAAGAAAGTCTTGATCCGCGTTCGAAGTAACTTTATCGATTATAGACGCTATCAACGAGATTAGAATTTATCAAATTTATCAAACTATATACGATATGCCAAACAGATATAGCAAAATTTAATAGAAACGGCTCGCTCGTAACAACTGTGTTTGTAATGGTAGAAACGAGCTCCGATCTGATTTCAAATAAGCTACGTACACGATAGCTGCAAGTAGGAATGTACCTGCGGTATCGTGACACGCCATGAAAGACGTATATCAAGGGATCAAAACCATGGCAATTGAATTAGCGTCGTTTACCAGAGACCTCGAACTCCGTAATTAACAAAGGGATTCTGTTATAGGAGTTAATGATCAACACGATATATATGTTCAATAATGTTCACATTGCTCCACCACGTGCAAGAATATTTATTACTCGTCACGAAAACTTCGCATTTCGCGATCCTTGTCAACGACAAAGTTTTAACCCTTTGACCAATGAAACCGTAATAGAGTAGGTTTCTGGTTCCGTGAAATGCGTGTTCGCCACGCAGAGGCCATAAATTCCGCGGATTCCGCATGACGTAAAATCAGTCGGTCGCAAAATTTCTTCAGCACAGAGCGTCTCGTCGCTGGACTATATAATCAACAATGGAAAGATCGAAGCAAGTTTGGTCAGGGATAACGATGAACAGAAACTAGATAGAGTGAGATTTTCGAAGAAATAAATTGGCAACCGGGGCTCGAAATTATCTGAATTTCGGGGAATTTGGAAGTCTTTTGGAAGGCAGCTTTCAAGAAGCAATTAAGATTTTATAAGCTTTCTTTTGATCGAAAATTCGTTTGTAACCTTCAGATCGCTCGATACGTGAATATTTCTTCTTGATCAATGCGTTTAATCTTGCGAAAGATCGTTTGAACGAAAATTTCAACGCTATAATTACAACGCTATAAATAGATTATATCAGACTGCTTTGATACGCTAGATGTTGGATCAACGAGGGTAACTATATGAACGTACTGGTCTACCCAGTTTGCGTTTCCACCCTGTTGAACGTGCTTTTCCTCTTCAACATCGTCCGAGTTCTATTGATGAAACTGAGAGCTGGTCCTACGATTGGCACGCAACCTTCCAGATCTATGCGTCAAGCATTTCGGTAATTAATTATAATTCCTTTCCGTGCATTAGTTTAGTTAAGAGAATTATTCTCTTATTCATAATTAGAACTAATTAGAAAGAATTTATTTAACATCCTTGTTCATCGATTCTGCAATATTTTTTCTTCGTTCTCTCTTTCTTCGTTCCTTTTAATCGACAAATTATTACACAAGTGAAATAATACAAACTGGTGAAAATAATATTTGATATTTGTATAATTCGATTATAAATTAATACAAATATCAATGTACTGTTAATAATACACTAATGCTAATACCATAGTTATATAAATAAAACTAATGTAATAAAGTTAAATATAATTTAATATGTATAACTTGATATCTTTGCTTTTGTCAGAGCGACGCTACTCCTCGTGCCTCTTTTGGGACTACATTATCTTGTCATCCCCTTCAGACCGCCGAAAAATCATCCCTGGGAACAATTTTACGAGGTTCTCTCCGCCATAACGGCCTCTTTTCAGGTACAAACCATTTCATATTTATTTTTCGACATGAATCAAATTCGATCAGTACTACTCTTCTTTTACTTTGCATTCAAATCTCGTCACGCTTCATAACGTAATTACTTAATTTTCTTGAGACACTAACACTGGCATATTTCTCGACTTCTTACATCTCCGATAACTTCGAACTGATCAAAGGAACCGAACGAATAAAACCTACCACGTCAACAAATTCAATGATACATAGTATGATATTTCTTATACGTCCAAGTAAGAACATTAAATCCACTGTACTTTCAATGTCTTCAAATTAATTAAAGAAATTGAACAAACGAAAATTATCACGTCGCCAAGTTCAAAAATGTAGAATTAAAAATTTCTTATACAGGTAGATATTATGAATATTAAGTTTAGATAAATATATATTAGATATAAATATTAAATTTGTTCAATCGCCGACAATTCTTTCGCAGGGTCTCTGCGTGGCCGTTTTATTCTGCTTCTGCAACGGTGAGGTAAGCAAACGAATTCCTAATTAGCTGGTACGCAAAGAAAAAAGAGAACCTGTTGTCGCTGATAAATGCTGCTGTTGCATAGGTAATAGCGCAATTCAAGAGAAAATGGGAGGGCACGTCTCTTCTGCGGAACCGGGCCAATTCTTGCACAGCTACCACCGTCTCGGTACGGCAAATTCACAAGACGTAGAACAATCATAACAGCCGTAGAAATGAAAGCGCCTTAAATGGAACACCATCATTCGTGTTTTCACATCTCTCGTATTTTACGTCTGTATCCTTTTCTTGTTTATATCATATTTTTCATTCGCAATTATTCACGCTGTGTAAACCGCTAATATTATTCATTTTCCCCCTCTGTTCTTTTTCCTTTCTCTTAATTAAATCAGACTGATTTTCTTTAATCACTGAGAAATCATTTAGGGCTTCGACTGGATCCTGATTATGTAATATTTGTTAAGAAAAGAAATGTCTAGTTCTAGAGGAAAGTATGCGTAGTTTTGTAATTGTTTCTTCTCATCCTTAGAGGTATTACAAACAATTATATCTATAATGTTTACTACAAGTTGAAGAACCGTTGAAATGTCTCCAGACTTTATTAGAATCTTGCTAAAGTTATTAAGTTTTCTAACACCTGTAAAGATTTGGAAAAGTTCTTTGAAGATTTTTAAAAATTCTTTCAAGAACCAAACAATAGTGCTTATGCACAGCATTCGCGAACATTCTGTAGCATACAGAAAGAAAGAATTAATCTTTCTTTCTAGAGAAAACGGGAAGCTTGCTTTTTAACTAAAGACAGTAAAAATTGTTTAAAACTTTAGAAATTTCCCTGGACCTTCAAAAACTTGCAGTACCTACGAAAGCCTCCCGAAACAGTCTCCAGGGAATCTTCCATGTTGCTGAAACTGTTACGGTCTATGAAAAAACTACAATTGATCGCTTAATAAATAATAAGAGCCGCTTTGTAAATAGCCAGTCGTGTGAACTGCGTTCTTCCTAACGTCGTACGGTTGCGGATGTCCTTCATAAATTTTCGACATTCATCGTTGCTCGAGAGAAACGGAGCTCGAGATGCGAACAAGATATTTATTAAGAATGGTCGCATGACTCTGCAGGAAAATATTGATCTCTGCAGGAATGCAATAATCGAAATTCACTGTGATCGTGTAATTTAATTAGGTCAGACTCACGCTTCATCTTCCATCGCTTTCATACCGAGAACCAACCCCCAATTCCACGTATTCCAAAATCAAGTAACGCGTACCACCCAACAAACCAGTAGGTCATCTAAGCTCATCACAAATCTAAACTTCATCGCTCTGCATTTGCCACTTTCTCAGCACATACGAACTAGAACAATCGCTGTGTCAGTTTATTAAAATACGCCCCGCTGTCCCATCAAGAGTCACGGTCACGCTTCAACAAGCACGATAGCCAAAGCAAAAAAAAAAAAAGAAAAAAAGAAATTGAAAACCGAAAAGAAACTCAAAAGTAAAAAACAGAAAAATATTGGATTGCACGACTAGTCAATGGTGCGATGCGGACCGCGATCGAGTCCGCAATAAACGGTGAAAATCCTAAAACTAACATCGTCCAGCCTGCCGCTGTACATAGGCCGTAGAATGGCACCAGCAACAGCTAACTAACAAGCAGAGAGTGGCGTGAACGAAAGGGAGAGCGAGGGAGAGAGTTGTCCGTGTCGTGCCAGTGACGACGTGCCCGTGTCAAGACCATTGTGGGACATTGACTGTTTCAGTTTATCCGCTCGACCGCAGGTCCGATGCCGGGAGAAGAGAAGGTGTGACTATCGGTCGTCCGTGCCGGAAGTTCTGGACGAAAAACGAGCTGTGGACGACCGTCAGCAGATCGTTCAACTGGTCGCCGCTACTCCCGTCCCCAATAGTTACAACAATCACACCAGGGTGCTCGTTAAATCCAACGACTTGTCCGACTACGAGCAGACGCAGTGTTGATAATTTTGACGGCTGATCAATGAGAGACTGAGACTACTGAAGCCGGCGAAAGAACGTCATCGAGCGAACATCAAAGAGAGTTATATTCTATGGCGAGGAGATTAAGGAGCTTAAAGATCGCGTCAATAATATAGTGAACATGGAGAAGAAGTCCTTTTAAGAGTGAATGTACTAAATGATGATTTTTTTTTTTTTTTTTTATATATGAAGACTGTTGGAAGTGATGAGCGTTGTTTTATTCTGAAATGAGAATGTTGAGAATCAGTGAAAAAGGCTACATATATATACAATGGCTACAAAAAGTATTGACACGTATCCTCATCTTCCAATGAATCTTTTTATTAGATTCTATACGTTTCATTTTCACAGTATCAAATTTCCAATCGTATAAAAATTAAATGGTACGAAATTTAATATACTTGGACCTAATTAATTAGTATATAAATGTTATAATAAATACAACGGTATGAAAATAGTTTTTGTAGCCACTGCAATTTGATAACTAGAGTTGTGGAGGCCAATTCCGTACATGCTCTAATGAATGAGTGATATTATTAAAAATTATAAGAGTATACTTTATTTTTTGATCTCGAATTAATTTAAGATAGGAGAATATAATAGATCGCTTGTTTGAATATTAGGGATACATAGGGATTGTAAGCGTGACTTTTATTTACAAGGAGATATTCTTTGAAGTATTTTTGAGTATTCAAGCATCTTTGAGAAAGCGTTAAAAGGAATAAAGAAGGAAAAGATATTATGCTTGTACTTGCACATATATATACATATATATATATATATATATTTTATCGTAGAATTAGGATTTACTAAAGAAGCTTTTTATTTTCTTGAAAGGACTGCTAAAATAATCTGGTACAAGAATCGGTGATTGTATTAACTAAAACTTTGTAATTAATTGAATCCTTCAAAATTTTGAGATAGATAAGTTTGTAAAAGATTAATGTATATTTAATACGAAGCACATTGATATAACTCAAGTTCCCAAACTCTTTTCTGTTAGATTGCTTATCACTTTCAAATTTAAAAAGCAAACGTTTTCATACTATGTTAACAATCAAAACAATTTTTAATTTGTACACTAAATAGCACGAAGGAAATAATGTTAGACAATGTATATATAAAATGTATACGTATATGATTTTTTAACAAAGAATTTTTATTAAGAAAGATTTAAATTACAATCAAAATTAGACTATATAACATTATATAACATAAGTTTAATTTAATATTTTTTAAATACATTTTTGATTTGAAGTCTACTTCCAAAGAATACAACTTTTACATATTTGCTTTTTATAGATGCATATTATAAGTCATCATATCAAACTTCGTCACGCGATTTTTATACAAAATAGAGATTTTGTAGAAAATATTCGCCATAAATATACTTCTTTCATGTATATATAGTTGGACATGCAAGAAAATATATATACACCTAATGATATTATAATTATACATATATTTCCTTAAGTACTTAAAATTAATTTTGCAATTTCTGGTAGTAGAAGCGCAGTAATAACACTAGATAAAAGATTTACACTATGATTATCCAAAATTTGTCTACCACATATGTGTTTCACACGCTTTCCAGGATGTTCTACTATTTTCCCTTTTTCATTTAGTCCTATGGTTAAAAATACAAATTATCAATTTCATTGTAAATTACATTTATATTCTACATGATAATATAAAGCAGATATCTTACCAGAATATTGCAACATAGCTCCTAAAAATGAGTCTATTATACTACCAAAGAGACCTCCGATTCCTCCAATAATAATAATTGGCCACTGTGGCACTGCTAATTGCAACACAACTGTGTCTACAGTTACCAATACTGTTAAATAATAAGATAAACCCACAGTTATACCGCCTAATATAGAAACGAGCAAACCTACCCAGGAAATACCACCGTTTGTCCCTACAAATAGATTACCAATGAAATGTAAGATCTTAAACTTGATATAACAATCGTTTAAGGACATTTTTAGATAATGATATCGTTAATAAAAACTAGTATTTCCATATTTAGTTACTTATTTCTGATTACTTGTCCGTTATATTTTCTTTTTATATAAATACAGAACTTTTAAGTTTCAATAGTCTTACCTCGTGGAACTCTTTTTAGTGTTGTAATAAGAAAAGGATCTTTAGTACCCACAACTGTTCCAATTTCTGAAGCCCAAGTATCTCCGTTACAGCAAGCGAAAGCTCCTAATAAATTATAATAATTAATAGTGACAAATACATTTTTGAAATTAAGTTTATAAATTCTAAAATTATTTAGTGTGGACATAACATACATTATTGATGAATGTACCTAAGATTCCTACCGACAACCAGGAACTTCTGTAATATTTGTTAAAATCAATTGGGTGTTCTGCACTTCCTACATCCAATAAGTATAAGAGACCTAACTGCGTTGCCATACCGCCATTGCATAGCACTTGAATCCAATTTCTCTGACCTCCTTCCTTAAAATCAGATTCAAGCTTTTTCTTTTCTTTGGCACAAAACTTAGTTGCCTTAGTAGAAGAAACAAGGAATGCAAAGAGACAAGCCACATGAGAAAAACTGGTAAGTGTCAGAATGGAACCCATAAATAATCCTGCAACACAATATTCCATAACTAGTTTACAATGCAAATAGAAACTTATTAAATATAACTTATATAATATAACTTATATATAATTATATATAATTATAAAATATATAATATATATTTTCAATATTTTTATGTATTTTAATAATGAACAATATATTCAAACAGTCACTTTATATAAACAGTAACAATATCAAATAACATAAATAGAAAATACTTTATTCTGTCTATAAAGTACATTCCTTACATACTGTAAAATTCAAGATAAAGTTTATTACCAAGAATAGCGCCGCTAATATCCACACTCTTTCTTCTTAACCCCCAAAAGGCCATAAAAATTGGAAACACAACTACAATTAACCATCTCCATGGTGATATGACTAGATTCTCTAAAAAAGAAGGTTATATTTTTCAAAACAATCGGAATTGCGATTGATTATTTAACATACGTTTAAAGTGATTTCCAGAATCCGAATAAAAAGTTGAATATGCTACATTTATAAGCCAAAACACCATAGAAATTGGAATTGCACACACACTAAGAAGTACCGGTACTAATACGTGTGATCGTTGGTTTCTGTCAGTTGTTAATGAAATCATAATTGAAATCACAGCCTAAATACAACGCAATACCAAGTACTACTAGTAAATACTAATAAATATTAGTTTTTCTCCAACTGACTTAATAATTAAGGTTGATATATCAAATTAATGTTTAGTGCAAAAGCTGAAATTCAACCGTATTATACGTAAAATCGTAATTTCACAATTTCCTTCATCACGCTGGTACCAACTGTAGGACTGTACATATACTCTGCTATCACTAACTATCGGTACAGTGAAATATTCACGCAAATTTTTTGAAAAGATTCATGTATTAGAATACCTTCTTAAGATAAGATGAAGAGTAAAATTCAGCGCTGGTCTTGAGTAAAGCTTCTTATGTATCTTTATTTTCTTCTATATTTAATCAATTTAATAAATGATCCGTTATTTAAATCATTCTCTTCAGCTAGAATGATATTACGATATAAAAATAATATAACAATTAATGAGAAAAATTTTCCTAAATAGGTCTTTTTAGTTACCATATTCCTTTAAATTTTTAATCTCATTAGGATTGCTTAGTGGTTTAATTAAATATTAGAAATAAATTTTTTTTTTGCATTGATTACAGGAAAGCTACTTTGGGAACAGAAGCAACAATTAGGATACCACAAACAGCCAGCAGCAACAAACAGCAATCAGCAACAACGTCTTTGGAAATGAATATATAATAAAATAAAAATTGAATTATTTACTGTAAAATAATTATACAAAATGCATTTAAAAAAGAGTTTCAATAAATCAGAATAGTTCAACAGCATTTTAAACTACCCACAAAAAGTCAAAAAATGAAATCGTTTCAAATTAAAAAATTTCCTGAAGTATGACGTCAAAATTTTAGCCAAAAATTTCAGTTTTGATGTAGAATAAGTTACATCTGTAGAGGGTTCTATAAAAAAGGAATTAATTGGATTTTATTAAAATAAATGCAAACTTTGTATAGGAAGCGAAAGGTTTAACAAAAAACAGAGTGGCTATAAAATATATGTAAATAAGATTATAAGAATATAAATAAGAACATTGTTATGATTGCTGCTTGCGATTTAAATCGCTGCAGCTTTGTTGGCGTTTGCGCGTGTGTGCCGACGAAGAACCACCCTCGTTCGAGGGAAAGAAAACATTGTATATGATTGACTCTTTAATAAAACTATTTACAGAATACTGGAAGCTGTCCAGTGATCGTGCCTGATGTTACGCGTAACTATTCTGTATAAACTATCTTGCTCGAGTGTTCTAATTGTTCGATGTACAGATGATTCTAATCTAACAAAGTTCAACCGTTCAAGTCGTTCTGACCGCTTCGAATGTTCTATAGGTTCCAACGATGAAAAGGCGGGAACAATGGCTTTTGGCTGCGACTCGTCCCTTTCACAGACATTTTCAGGATGATGGGAGTCAGCGTAAATAATGTCGTATTTCATGGACAGCGTTTTGGCAATCTTGGGTAATTTTTACGATTCCGTTCGTTCATGGTCACCGAGGACTGTTATAGCCGCCTGTACGTATACAATGGGAAAAGCTCTTAATAGTGAGGGCCGAGTTGCTGTAAACGCACATGAACAATAGGTACTCCGGAGACCCGATGATCAAATGCCTGGAGTTTACAACTAAGAAATCTTAACGGTAACTTTGTCAATTCAAACATAAATTATAAATATTTCAAGAAATTTGATGTCATAAATTACCAAGATCAAGTAGGTAGGTAGGTAAAATTCTTAATATAGGATACAGGATAACATCAACAAATATTAACTTTTCAAGCGGGATAGAAACTTAAACACTTATAAAATTGAACGCAATTGTTGTCGTAAACTTTTATTGCAAAAAATATAGTAGTTTCGCGGGAAGAATAAAGATAGTATAATTAAAATGATGCAAATTTAATGAAAACGCCGAAGATTATATTGAGATATATACAAAATGAGCTTAATTTAATCGATAATGATAAATGAAATCGTAAGAAATACGAGTAATCGGATGTTATTATTGATCGTGTATGCTATATACATGTACGCAACGTAAAAAATATCCTACTTAGAATTTAAGAGACTAATTTAACAAAATCTTATTATCTGTACTTCTTCTGTTCGGAAAGACGTACCAAATAATAAAATAATATATTTGTATAATTGTTTCGTTGCATACATACGATTGGAATTGTAACCCTGACGTAAAAATATTTCAACGAATTAAAAAAAATTCTCTGCTTTCACGACGGTGATACATTGAAGCATATACAGTTTAATGAGCGGCTTAATAACTGTATCCTATGTATATCCCTATACAAATATCTCTATGGTGTTTACGTATCAATAAACTGTAAATATTAACATGTAACAGTTAAAAACTGTTTTCCGACTGCGGAGTTACAAATCACATTTTTTTGCTATTTTTTTCGATTTTTATCACGCTTAATAGTATTTTATTTCTATGCATAACAAATATTGCTGCAGTTGATGAAAACACTTAAAAGTAAACCGCAGAACACGTTCTATGATTAAATATAAACAATACACCGTATAATCTATAGAAAAGACTACCAGTCTCTTTGCAATCTGCTCGATAGCAGTACATAATTGAAATGAGATAAACGTTTAAGTAAAGAAATATTAAGCGGGATCTTTAGGAAATAAGGAGGTAACAGTTTATACCTGCCGCAATAACCGAAAGCAAAATTTACATAGGAAGAAATTAACATTATGAAAAAAACTTCGTAGAAAATGTTTCCTATGTGAAAAAAATATTTTTTTTGAACGTTTGTTAATATCTGTTCAACGTAATATAGATTATACGATAAGTTACAACGTTAAATATATAGAAGATATCGATAATGAAGTTTCCATTTCATGACAGTAATTCAAATTATTTAATGATACCACCGCCTTCGTGACAGTTTTTTTTGTATTTCTTTTGTATTCAATACAGTATGAGAAAAAAGAAGAGAAAAAAGAAAAAAAAAAGAGAAAGAATAGAGTATCCATACAACGATCTGACACGATTTAGACAAAATAAGTCTCCTATATAGTTTAATTTACATTTAAAAATCACGTTAGAATAAACAAATTTGACCTGTAGTAGGTAATACAAGTCACATGGAGACGCGAATTTCCCGATTCGTCCAATGTAGTTATAATGCAAATCACTTTTCTCTATCAGTGTTTGATAAGTATAAAATATATAAATTTCTGCTACCTCTTCATATTTTGTCATATTTATCATCACGTAGAGCTAGCATTCAACCGTTATTTTTTTATTTTCTATTATATAACCGTTATATCGTGAATTATATAAATATTTTATAAATGGAGTAGTATTGTTACATTATTTACAAACGTATGATTGAAAACTGCTTAGAAATAGAGAACATAACAATCCGATATCTTTTCCCTTGTATTTTGTGTTCATTTGAAATCCGAACTTAATGTAACAATTGGGATTTGTATTATTAATTTCATTAAAAAAAAAAAAAGCCAATAGAAGGACAACTTTGTTCTACAAGTTTTAGAAGTAAAAGTATCATGGACTATACCATGTGGCTTTTGTAGTTCGTGAAAACTTGTAACTTTCATTCACTATACTTTACAGAAACGTATGTTACATTATCATACCGTAAAATATCTGTTTCTATATTATAAATCATTTGAATATCGTATTAAATGTACATTAAATGTCCCTCTTCTTTCTAATTTCTTATTACTCGATTTCTGCCGCTAGAATGTGGCGTTTCATCCATATGTATCATATATATATATATATATATACACACACACACATATATATATATATATATATATATCGTACATTTGGCATTTAATAAATCTATCATACATTTTGGCAATATATAAGTACGGGAAGGAGTGTTTTCTTTTGCTTAATTATCCTCTATTGTCTGTTAATATTTGACCTAAATCCTTTTTTTCCGTCCAGTAACATGATAAATATTATTAAAAAATCCTATTAACCATGCACATAAAAATGCCACACTCTAAACACAATAGTTTACATTTGTACTTGTTATAAATCATACATGAGGAGTATTTATAAATGCTCGTTAAATATTGTTCATCCTTACATATGTTCATTGATACGTAATGTATTAACAAGAGAATATATATACTATTATGTCATGTAATTCAATCTAGGTTCAATAAATATGATTCAATAGATTTAATAGATGGCATATTGAACAGAATGTAGAAAACTGCAGGTGTTAATAAAAACATTCAAATTAATGTTAGGAAGTATTGTTTCGTTGGTATTTTTCCTTAATGTATAAAGTATGAAACTCCGAGTATGAAAATGAATTTTATACGCATATAATAGTGACTAAAAATGTTATATGATTACGTATTATCACGGTTTTTTTACAAGTACAATTATTAAAGTCTAGATTTCTAATTCATACCTTAAGAAATTCATATACCTTCTTCCGGAATTATACTTTCTAATGGTATGGATTCCGCGAATCCACGAGCTATTAATTCATCAGCGAGGGATATCACCTGCGACATATAACAAAGTCGACAAACTCATTAATTCGGAAAATTAATTAGTTATATTATAATAAATTGATATAAATATTTATATTTTTAATAAAAAAGAAATCTTTAAACATTTTTTTTATAAAACTAGCGTTTGCTTACCCCATGTTTGTGAATATTGAGATAAAGACTAATATATGTGTTTGTATTAATGTAGCCTTCTATTTGAGCTTGACCAACAATTCCACAACACATGTGAGCAACTGTGTTATAAGCTTCTTGAGTCCATTCACCTGTGCATAATTAACAATTTTTATATGTGTATGAAAAATTGCGCACGAAGATGCAGTAATATGCGTACCATTTTTTGGTTGTACATTTGCTAGGAATATTTCAATTGCTTGAAACGGTAACGTAAGATAATCTGACCTAATTTTCCTCATTTCTGAATTACTAAAAATCCAATAACCCCCATGATCAACGAGTCGTACTAAATGCTGCTCGCCATGAGGATCTGGGTGTTCGACGTATACCCTGACCCATGTATTGTACCATTTTGCAACTAAGATCATACCCCCTATAAATTGAATAAAAAAAGAATATTTGAGAATTTTTATTATGGCAAAATGGAAAGAAGAAACAATCATAGAAATACGATATATAAACGTACTAGTAAGTTCATCTGGAGCTGATGGTGACTCTGTCGTTTCGTATAACTGTGTCATCTTTTCATCTAAAATTCTTAAGGATGGATAAGTAGGATGAGTAGGAAGCTGTACGAACAATCTGTTTGGCTTCACTATGTGACATATAACAACATCATTATTCATTCCCTCCACTAATGATAATTGTCTTAATTCAGCAACCCAAGGGACATCTTCGGATACTTTTAATGGTGAAATCTGATTAAGTGACACCTGCGGATACTTTTTTTCTGGAAACTTTTGTCGTATTATTTCTAGAGCGATGTTTATTCCTTCTGCAGAACCTTCTATGACACAAAGTTTTTGTTCTCTCCATATAGGATGACGTTTGACGACTATGCTTACTTTGGCTTTATGTCTAATATTTTGTAAGAAACTTCCATGCCGACCAATTAATCGTCCAACTAAAGCTTGTGGTATGCCAAATTCGTATGTCAATGGCATTACAGTGTCTTTTGTATGACCCTTGATACTTCCACCTATAATAAGTATGACATGTATCAATGATATAACATCCTTAAATATAGATCACTTAATATTCATCCAATGTTTACCTTTTCCACTATCTGTACTTCCTTCACTTCTTGCTTCATCTGTGACACTGCCTTCTAAGACACCAGAAACTGGACTGTGATTAGCAGAATCTCTTTCGGATAATGTTCGTGCCGGAGTTTTAACATTATCTTTCAGCGGGGTGGTAACACATGGTTCTTCGCTTGGTAGGTAACTACATTCATTGTTTGTATCATTTTCTTCGTTCTGATCGATAACCTCCATTGAATTATTCTCGGCCGCTAACTTTTGTTCCTCTTCTTCGACGATATTTTCAAATATCTTTAATACTTTATCGTCAGAATCAGCGGCTTCTTCCAGGAAGGAAGCACCTCTACTCTTCGCAACCATATCGAAATTGCTTGTTGTTGGATTACTACCTAATTGTATTTCCATTTTCGAAGAAGTATCTACGAAACTGTACCATTCTTGATCGTCGTTATTAGGAGGAGTTGTAGAATGTGCAGAAATACAAGGCGAGCCGGACTTTCTTTGAGGAATATCTAAACTTTCGCTTGTTTTTCTAGGGCTACAAACAATCTCTTCTACCACTTGATTAGAAGGGCTCAATGAATAGGATTCACTAGTTTCTACGCTACAATCATGAAAGTCCGAATCAGAATCTAATAGAGCAATTTTCTTTTCCTGATCAGTGATATTCTCCACGCAGCGATCTTTTTTATTTATTCCACCTGGATCAGCTCTGTCTGCTCGACGTCGTTTGTACCACAATAAACCAATTATAAGGGCAAAAGCAGGGAAAGTCCACTTTATGATTTGGGTATGAGTAGCAGACATTTTTCCAATCCACCGTAGCTGTTGTTGTTAAGAACGTTTTTATACTGAAAATAAATATATACTGCATAATTAAAACGTGTACCAATAAAATACCTAAAGATTGTAAATCAGACATAATGATTATGCACAATAAATTAGAGTGATAAATTATTATTATGCAACAAATTATACAATCATCTAAATTACTGTAATCAGTTTGGTAAATTTTATCTTAACACGTGGTACGTAGTACGTTGTTGGCATCACGTATTGTAGCGCGTTATATTTTAAAATTACGATAAAACCGCCACATTACAACGAGCGCGCAAAGTCGATGAAATTTAATTCTTATTCAGCCTCTCGTCTTACTCGGTTTCCTTTGTTAATTACCGTTTCACAAGCGTAACTTCCGGTCACAACTGTATTCGTTCGAATAGCTTAATTAAGAGTACAGACACTGTATACAAACAAACAGTCTGTTCTTCAAATATAAAAAATTTGAAAAATAGTAAAAAAGGAACATAGAAATAGTTAAACAATTCATTGTAGTACCTACTCGTTTTTGTAATAAATAATTTTATTATATATATATAAATTAATATAATTATATATATTAGATATATATAATTATATATATATATAATATATAATATATATATAATATAATATATATATATATAAATAATTATATATATTATATAAATAATTTAAATAATTTTTGTAATTAATACTGAATCTTAAATCACCTTTTAATTGTAGGTAAAGTATAACATCAATTACGATTTAAATACACGCAAAAAACGTATAAAAAGTTCATTCAATAAATTAATCAACATATATATGCACAGATATGCTAAATGTTTATCTATTAGCATCTCTTTGAAAATCAACAAATTCGCAAAAGAAATATACAATAAGACAATTTTTTAATCAGAATTGTAACTACAACGAGGATATAAAATACAAATAAAATACAATCCTTTCTTGTTCGAAAGAAAGTTTCGAATAGAAATTAAGTGTAGTAAGCGAATTTGAATTACAAATTCCGAAACTGCTAGTAAATAAAAAACCGATATACGAGTTCATTCATTGAATATTTTATCAATCAAAATTTTCATCGCAGCCCCGTATAATTTTCATCTAATAAAAAGTCGCATTGACTCAGTCTTTAAAATGTACAGGATATTCCCAAATATGACACACTATACGTTTGTATCAAAACACATGGTTTATGTCTGGAACGTACAGAGCATCCTAATTTTATATTATAAACTCGCTATGTAATGTACGCTTCAAAATATATAGCGCAAATAAAAATTATACAGAACATTTCAAAAAAACATCACACATATTAGAAATGTACATCATCAAATTTCGTAACATATTCTCATTTCATATTATACTCCTCATATTTTTTTTTCAAAAAGGATCAACTCTGCTCGAACCGTATCACGTACTTTGAGACACTCTGTATAGTGCATTCACCCTCGCTTGATGCAGGCCTGCAGTTCCCATCTGTAATACCTGAAGTTCAGAGAAAGCATCCGTGTCGTTCTCGCACTTTAATAAAATACAATCCTAACGAAAAAAATGTTCAAATTCTCAGAAACAACGATACAATGAATGGATTAGATCGAACGTGAATTCTAGACATATGTGAAGGTAATCTGTTTCCCCCACTTTTACAAAATTTTCTTATACGAAACGATTAGAAGATACAATTTTCATTGCTTCTTTATATTTCTAAAAATATCATACGAAATAAAGTAACTTCAGATATAATTTCACAACTAAATATTTTACGTCGCATTATATCGGAAGAAATTTCTTCAACTTTCGACAATGCGACATGAATACCGCGTAGTTTCATGGGACCCCAAGGCACCACCAGGCGAGCAGGCCTGTAACGACGAAGGTCAAATTTACGAGACTCACCGATATTACTTCCATTCTTACTTCCATCTGTGATCGTTCGACACTTTCACAGAGCCATTTACTCGCTTGGAAAACGCATGCACAGGTATAAAGACCGGCAAAATGAACGAACCCGTGAAAATCAAGAGTTCTGATAGGCGATCTGAAAATAATTAATAGGCGGCTCGGAGACACTATTGCCAGCACGTCTAACGCGATACTGCGGTTTGTGGAACAATCACGGCTTTCAGCACGTGGTTAACTCTAGAGAGGCCAGTTCAACTGAAACCGCTCCCTAATACGCAAGCGCGATTATTACGTTAAGGGGCGTTCACACGATGACGCTGCCGATAATGTTCACGAATTCTTTCCCTTTCTATTTTCCTTTCATTAATTTTTTATAACGTCAAATCGAGTGAAATTGTAGCAGTGAAATGATTTGTGTGATTTTAGTATTTAGGTTGGCTTAGAAGTGTATCGAATATAGAAGAGCCGAATTTAATTTTAGAAAATGGTTTGTTCACGAGTGAATAGTTACGGAAGCGGTTTGAATTACCGAAGTAACTGATTTCGGAGAATAACACCGTTAATTTACACTACTTATTCGCGGATGGAAATATTACCTGTTGTTAAGCTGTTTACCAAACAACACATGTTAAAGTTTTCGAAATATATTACCTGTTATTATGGACAATTTGTATCTTTCGATGATAATGATTCGCCTAATAATTTGCCGCGATAAAACGTTATTATTTCTCGAATTTTGCGCTGTAGAAATAGCGTAATACGCACGTTGTAGTTTCCATTACAGTTTTAGAGCGGCGCGTCCACTTTTTTATACAATATGATTCAAAGAGTTATTCTATCCTGTTTATCGCGGAATCTTCGCCGAAAGTAAAAGGATTAAAATTGACGATGAAACGAAAGAATTGCGCAACGTCGCGTAAAATCATAGGTTTCTATCATAAGAGTTGGCATAAGATACAATATCGGGCAAGTGTAGTTCCCACAAGTGCGAACCGGTAGCTTTTACGATATTCAGGCTATCCATCGTGAAAGAAAAAGACTTATTTCCCAATCGGAAAAAGTTTCTCGATTTAAAAGTACGATAAATGAAACTGAAACGCATGTTCCTTTTACTTAATAAAAATACACATGACTAAACATTTTCACTTTTTTAATTAAAATTTTTTGAAACGAGGAAATTTGCAATGGTGAAAATTAGAAATGTGGAGAAACGATTACGCGACACATATGATAGATAATACGTCTCTGACGTCACATAGGCATTCCGCCAGCATTGATTCGTATAACGATCGAAAACGTATACTACTGAAAGAATACGATCTACACTCATTCATGCGTTTCAAATTCCAACGTAAGGAGCGATAAAAAAATCGAGCGTTAGTGCATTTACAAGTGTAGCATATTGGATGGCATACTAGATTTTTGATCTCCAGTAAGCTTGAATATTGCACCATTGTTCGAAGACATTTTTGGAAACTGATAGCTATACGACATCACCCACAATTCTGTTAATGGTAACTATAGAATATAGGAGTATAGTATTTATAAAATGTCGAAAATGAATGTAACTATAACGTGATGAATATATAATTTATATGGCGATATTAACCATAAGTCTGTTACTTGTAACTATAGTATGGCATCACTATATAAATATAGTTTAGTTTTTATAACTTTTTGTAAATGATAGATATAGTAATAAATAGCACGGTGCGTAACTATAATTCATATAGTAATCATTGTATAACTACAGTAGTATTTATAACACAGTAATAACAATTTTATTTTTACATATGCCAGGAGCTTATAATAGCACATTATCATCACGGTAGCATAGTTACAGTACGGTAATTGTAGTATAGTTGTCAGTTAACAAAATGTGATACTAGATTTTAATAATTTATTATCATGTTATACCACTATAACTTCACTATAGGTATTACAGTAGTATCGTTGCACTCTGGTATAACACTAGCGCAACATCGAGTTAGCACGAGTATCAATATTGTAATTCACAATTAGCAACATAACTGTGATATAGTATAGTTCACGATACACTAATAATCCAATTTTTTAATTTTTCTATTGCGTATAACAAACTGTCAAACTCTATTATTGTTGTTCACGCGTTATACACACACAGGCGCGCGCGCGCGCGCGCATTGTTTTCTCCTTGGCACAATTTTTTAATGGCATAACTGATACCATCTAAATCGGTCGTGCGTTATCTTAAACTTTTTTAAGATACCGATCTTTCGTCTTTAAATCGAAAGATGTTTTAGAAACATATAATCGATAGCGACCTTTTTAGGTGTCATACTAGCAAATGGGCACAACAAGACCGACATATATATTCAATTCACTATAGAATTTCTTACTAATTTCTTGGCAACGTCTGACTGATGTATTAGCAGAAATATGTATGTAGCCGCCAGGCAAATGAAGCAGTATCTCTTAATAAATTTCCAAATTTATTATTGGCCGTAGAAACCAAAAGGTCTGCCTATCTACTGACATTTTTAAATGACCATTAATAACACACGAGATTTCATCGAGCGTTAAACACTGTCAATATCTCTCCGATATGTTACTAAAACTACGATTCATCGCGTATATCAACAGTTTTATAAGAAATTGAATGTTTTGACGGACGTCGAACAACGTGAACGAACGAAAGAAACGGTCCGCGAATTATCATCGAGTATTTTCATTGGGAAGACAACTTCAATGGCTGCTTAATCTCTTTCGACACACAGAGCGTACAAGAAGTAAGAGAGGAGATTGGCCAAGGTGAAGCAAGAAAACGACTCGAGCTCTTGCCCGTGCTGCCCGAAAGAGAGAGGAGGGATACATGCTGGACAAACGGAAAGAGGAAAAAAAAGACAAGTTAAATTAAAATGAAACCGGTAACTGTTGTCCGACGGAGATCGGATCGGTGAGTAGTCGCTCGGAGAACTGGGTTACGCGCCACGATTTAACTTCCGAGACAAAATTTGTAGAGAATCTACAAAGCGCACCAAGGTGTGCATCGATCGTTTCGGCAATTCACCAAACACACGACTGCTCAACGAACCCTAAGACCTGACCAACAAACGTTTCTTCTCCCCTTTCTCTAGAGGCTCTCTGGTTAAACCTTCGAACACAGAATCTATAGCCAGGTATCCACTGCACCAACAATGGGCAACCTTTTGTGCATCTTGTTTGCAGCATGCTTCGAAACATTTTCAACGAACAGCAGAAACATTTAGAAACATTTTGTTCATACCGGCGACTTCTTCAAGAAACATGGAACAGCGACAAAAAGTTTTGCTGTTTGTTGCTTCGGTGAAGATCCGGCTTATGATACTAGTCTATTCGACATGCTTGCTTAATGCCTTTAAAATCAGCTCTGGTTGATCCGAGTTATTAGTTTCAAAGACAGATATTATCTCGAATACCCGGATGCGAGGATATCTGGATCGCGGATGTTGTATCTAGGTCCCTTTTACCACTTCTCCACGATACAACCGAGCCGCGTTTGTAAGGTGCTTTCATCTCAAAATAATGCATGCAATCGTGACTATCGCATCGACGACTAAGGAGGAGCGCGCGTCGTAATTGCGAATCGAGATGGACGCGTTGTTTGTAAGCGCCACTTAAAATTTCACGCATTAGTTTTATCAGTGGACAGAGAGGGAGACACCCGTCCACGAGTGGGCAGATTTTAGCCGGCAAGATCGTTACACACCGGGGACAGTATAGAAATGCGAGAGACGAAGGCGACCGCGACGGTTCAACGTGCTCTTGGAATGTCCAACCTGCACGCGCAGAGAGAACGATGAAGTAACCGAGCATGGGTAACGAGTAACGAGTATTGAGAGGAAGGAGAACGAAAAGAGGAAGAGGAACCCGCGAGAAGGACGATGCAACGTGCAACAAAAAGGGATACAAAAGAGATCCTGCTGCTCTCGTGAAACACGTTTTCGTACCAAACTTTCCTTCCAGCACCCTCTGTGGAAAATGTGCGAATCAATCGTTCGAACAGCTACAGATTAACCGTTCAGATATTTCGGACAAAATTTCAAGTTAGACACGCACCACGTTACAGATCGAGAACCGATCGAGTAGTATATGCACTCTGTTGCAAATTTTTTGTATCATTACGACGTTATGTAAGAGGAATAGACATCGATAACGGAAAAAAAAAATGGAAGTACTGTTAGGTAAGTGTTAATTGCTACATCGAGATGTGATATTTAAAATGTTGTGGAATATTTACGTTACGTTATTTATCAGTTTATATTATAAATGTATAAAATGTCAAGATACAAATAAAATGTAATAAATAAAATTAAATCTGCTGCATATGTGTTAATTAATCTGTAGCTACCCTTAACCTCGGATTTAATCGAAGACTTGTTAACAACATTTCGTATCGCTATTGATTAGACACTTTGTGTTTACATTGTATCAGTAGTACTGATAATAGACTCATCTATCAGTGAATTTAAGAAAACGTAGAAATCTGCGTTGTCCAACATAAAAGCGACCTTGCAGAAATGTTCGCTTAAAATACAATTTTGATTGAGACAAATTAAAAAGAAGTATTTTTCAATTTTAGATACTAATTAATGTTACAAACTATATAGAAAAAGCGAAATACTACGTTCTAACGATAGAACCGATTGACAGATAAAATACACTTTCGTACTATTTTTACTTATCAAACAATGACATATCGTACAAATGGTAATTGATTAACATATTTTATTTACCGACACGTAAATTAAAATTTATAACTGTGCCATAGAGTGCGTGTTTCAATAATTTATTATCGAGATAAACTCGAATAGCGTTGTAAAAATAAATGAAATTTGAATCTTATTTCGTACGGGTGGTCACGTGACTACGCTTGATGATTCTAATGTTATACGGAAATAACCAATGCCATATTCAGGGACAACTGCCTTAGGAAGCAACACGATCGGAAAGTGTACAAACGTATCTTAGAAATAGCACGTAACTAAAAGTGACTCCACAGTCTGTTGACCCTTTAAATGTCCGTACACATATGGAGGAACACAACACGCTATAGGTAGTGCAGATGGTATACAGTATCCTACCAAATGGCCTGCTTTCGAAATACTTTATCGATTGTTATTAATAACTAAACAAGATAATGAAGATACAAAAATGTCGCTACAAGTATCGAGCATATAGTTTCTCGACGGTAACTACAGACAATCCTTCGTGATCTATCAAGTACGCATATATCATAATTAAATCAGTGTACTTTAACTCGCACGATACATTCGTACGAGCTAAGATAAAATACAACGATATACGAGACAACCAAACATATATGTAACATAGGAATTAGTACGCAGAAAGATTTAAGTTTAAGCAATGTAGGTATATGTAAACTTCCACGAATACGTTAATTCCAAATGTTGTGTACAACTAGAAATCTCGATCGCTATACGACGTATGTCGATATTTCACTGTAAAGAGGGAAAGAGTAGTTACGCGACTCGTACTATAGAGAGAACGAAAAGGATACCGGGTATAATGAGGCAAACCACGTGTCATATATTTAAGTTAGTCGATCGAATTGATACAATATGCCCATATTGTGATCATTCGAATTCTCGCTACGCACTATAAGAGGTCACATTCGGTGAAAATAATAACCTCAGTCATCACGTTAGAATCGTGTATCGGAATTTAATTGCCCGACAGATAACTGTATTGTCTTAAATGAACACCTATCTCAAACACCGATTAGAAACAATTTCGGAACTTTATAAGTTTTATATCACGGTAACTAAAAGATAACAAAGGAAAGCCGCTAGGCGAGTCACAGCAGCACGAGGTCTGCACAAAATGACCGACATACCTGTATAATTACTTGTCAATCGGCGTCTAATTTCTTCTCGAGTTTCTGCACGTGTCTACCCAACAATTATAACTGAATGCCAAGATCACTGAACGATCAACTTCTCTTGAATTTTGAATAAAACCACATCACGTAACTACAATGTTTTTCCTCGCTTGTGAAAGACAATATGGCGGTACAAATTCGGGTGCAGCATGTCCGGCACGATACGATCGCAGCGTCGCATAGAGGAAAGGAAACGATTCAATGTTGGCGCCAAACTGTTAACAATTTCAAATTTTCGTGATGACGAAAAATTCAGAAATTCTAGATTCAAACAGTTGAAAAAGTTGATACAGAGATTGTTTATTATATAAAAAAAGTAATTTGACGGTAAATAGTTAATATTTAGTTTGCAGAAAAAGATGGACAACTATTATTTTGTCATGCACTGCCATCTTGTGGCAGAACATTAACATTATTGCAATCATGTGGCGTCGTATATCAATCGACAAAGATGTACTCGTAGTTTCCGTATAAGTAGTCGTTGGTAAAGTAGTTCTCTACAGCTTATGCAGTGTACTTCATACGATAAAAAGATACATTTATGTAGAAATACAATTGTTCTCTTTAAGATGGCAGTGCGTTTGGTTTGAAAACGTGAAAACGTTCAAACATCGCATAATAAAATACGTACAAAACAGAAGTAAACGTACGATAGATTATTCGTAGAAATATTTGTTTTTAACGATAGTACTTTATTAAAAAAAAGGAACAAATACGTAGAAAGAACGTAATAATGGTGTGCGACAAAGGAGTAATCTCTGATGTTGTTTTATATGAAAATTAAAAGCACGCAAATCATACATCTTTTCAAGGAAATACCTTATTCGTAAAAGTGATTTTCTATAATTTCTATGATCTAGGCTTGACTTACACATAGGGTGGCGTAAAGCGATCTTGACTTTAAAATGAGTGTTCATTGGTAGCATATCTTAACGGGCCCCGCTCTATGACTCTACAATGTTTCTAATGTATGCAGACACCATAGAGAGAGGTTTTATTATCAATTTTACCATAAGAATCGTGAGTCGTGTACCTTGTGACACTTACATGCATAAACCAAGTGTAAATCCTGGCAAAGAGTGGGTCGACTGTCATAAAAATGTAAATGATGATAGAAGGGCGTGCTCTCTATTCTACATAATATCGACAACGGTATTCTATAACGTGTAATGTAAATGTAGTGGTTATTTCGATGAGACGACGAAGCTCGTGATTCTAGTAGAATTGAATCTTGATTTTCTCTACGAAAATCCGTATATTTTTATACGAAACATTTATTATACAATCTTCGAAGTTAATAATCAACAGCGAAGGTCACCGATATTTTAAACCCTCGGTGGAATTCTGTATAAATGCAAACATCGAAGAAGACGAATGAACGTAAAAAGACATAGAAATTTGCAAAATAAAAGTCAATCTCCTGAAAATTGACAAACAACATTTAACAAAACTTATTGTCATATTCGATGTACGCTCGTAAAATTATCAGATCTGATCATCACTGACATCATCGGTTACTAAATTATTATGCAAGAGGGTCCAGTTCATTAATCAATGCCTACTCGAGAACAGATAGCTAAAGAAAAAGATGTCGCAAAGCAGAGAGATAAATTTGAAAATCGATCGACAGTTTCTAAGCGTGTATACGCGATTGCCCAAAATCTAAAGGTCTTCAGATAATCTATGAGATGGTTTGATCTGGATGCGCGGCGTCGGGACGCAAGGTTACAGCGGTCGTCGGGTCAGCAACACCACGGTCGCCCTCCTCTCACTCTCTCTCTCTTTCTTTCTCCCCGTTCCCTTCCTCACCTTATCATCCTTCCCTCCCTACGTTCTCCTGCCCTTCCTTCCTTCCTATCGTCTCTCCCCTCGCAACCAACTATATAGCAAGCCTGCCCTTCCTCTCGGTCTTCTCCTTTATTTATCCCCGCGTTGTCCGTGTCGTGTTGCGCCATCTTCGCTGTATCCGTCGCACTTCTTATTAATAATTATTACCAACAGAAATAGGTATATATCTTTCTACGAATCTATCGACATTCTTACCGATAATCATATCAAGCGCGAACAGAGATTTTCCTGTCTTTCCGATTGTTACCGTCAATTGTTAACTATAGATAGAAACCTTTCTTTCGTTTTTATTAACAAACGTTACCGAACTTAGGTATTCGCTTAAACTCAACATTTGAGCAATGAAATCATTTCCTAATATACAGTGGAAGAATGTATATAAAGTGGAAGAAATTTCTCGTCGTCGAGTATTCGATGCAATTGGACGATACGATATTTACATTCGACCTTGAGTGTCGTTTGAATTTTCTATCAGAGACATCCAATTTGATTATTGTTGGCTCGCCAGTGCATTTAGCCCTGCGATTGTTATCCAATGCGGTAGTCGAGCTGCTTGCAAACATTGCGGTGGAGGGGGTGTCTGGGTCACCCCCTTTCATGTTAGTCTGTCTGGCTGGCTGGCTGGCTGGCCGGATACCTTGCTAGGGTTCGCAACCCCAGCATTCGTACGGCCGTTATATAGCCTATGACACCGAAATACATCGATTGTTTACATCCAGTCCACGTGCATCAATCGGCTTATCGATTAAACAAGTGTAACGAGCCGGACTAATGACGAGCATGGTGAAGGATTGACTGGTATTGCACCCTTCGTAGAGCCCTGATTGTTACTACACAATTTTCCACGCATCGATGTTAATCGTCGTCGTATTGTACTTCGAAGGAAGCGAGTTTGAAGATAAATTCGCGCGAAGAACCAACGAACGATCGGTAAAATATGATTCTCGTAAAGGTATCGATCGCCAAATGCACGCGTCTGTGACATACACGGACAAAGCAATTTGCTAATACTCGATAATTTCCTTGTTTTAGGTACGGATCTTGAGCGAACTCGAGCTTCGATGTTTTATATTAAAATGTACATTAGAACTTCGTTTATTGGAACGGAATCGTAATTAACGGCCTATTAAACGGACTGCTGGCGATTGAATTCAGTTATCCGAGCGCGAACTTCGATCGTACGAACGAAAGGTAATAAGTAGCAGAGGAAATTGGAAAACTCTTATTACACGAGCCGACTGTCCACGGACAGAAGAAGTTACATCCAGTTTGTTTTTATTATTCAAAAATTGAATTATCTTCGTCGGCGAGCCGACGAAAGATTTGTGCGTTGGATGATTAAAGTACGAAACTATTTTCTGGGTGCGATAAGGCGAGACGATTGAGCGGGTTCGTCGATCACGGTACCGTGAACAATTCTTCGTCGTCGATCGTCGCTTCACCGTGACGGTTTCGAACGAAAGGGAAAACCTGAGAGAAAACTTATCACTTTCGAGGCAATTGAAACAATCATCCCACCTGCTCTCTAATAACGCGAACGCCCATTAATCTTAATTAACGGAGAAAGTTTAAGGCCTAATTGCGAAACATTATGCGGGAGAGCTGTCTCGAAGCGTGTCAAGCGATGGGATCGATGATCTTCTGTTTACACGCACGATTCTTCCATATTTGCCACTTCGTTCGTCTTATTGTTAATTTGTTTAGAAACAAAATCGAAGAGACGACGTGTCTACGTTTTTTCTGTTCTCTTTTTTTTTTTTTCTAATACAACTCTGCTATAAAGTCTTTTTATTTTTTACCCCTCTTCTCTCATTATAGATGAATGCATATCGTGCGTAGGCGGTGCAACGGTTTATCAAGCAGACAGGGTTTTGCACCCCGTACCATTGACGTTGGCTAGGGTTCCAGAAGCAGCTATAGCCATGGTGGAGGGAGATCTGTCCACTGGAGGGGGTGTCTGGGGCAATCCCCTCCAGTCTGGGGGTTCCCAAACTCAAACGCATTTCCCGGGGTTCGCAAATCTCTCGGTTGCTGGCGAACCTGGCTGAAACTTCGCCACCATGGCACAGTTTCGCCTAAAACTTCCTCTTGTCCTTCGATTCGTACCGAGCCCTGGCGAATTTTCGAAAAATTTCGTCTCGCTTTCGGCGTAACTTAACGAAAGAAAAAGAATAATTTATTTAAATATGCAGAAAGTATTGGCTGCAAAAAGTATCTACCGTACGTTTATTTACCTATTAATTAATTAAGTTTAAACATATTAGATCTCGTATCGTTTAATAATACTTTCGAAAGTCTATTAAAATTTGACGTTATAAAAACGAATTGTAGAAGCTGATGAAAGAGGCGCTTCGTTGGAAACTAAAGATACATGACCTTTCATAACCACTCTATGATGATAAAGTTTCATGACGTTTAACATTACTCCAAACAGATTGATAATCACGTAGCGATAGATTTTTATCTTTGTATTAGCTTTCTGTATTATTTTTGTATTTGGAGGTTACGATTTTAACGATTCCGAAAATTATCGAGTAAAAGCCGATACCGAGAGAAGGATGCACACAGGTAAAAAAAGGAACACGGTTACACCTTCGTTCGTGTCGATTTCCAATAAGTTTAAACGAAAGTTGAAAGTGGACGATTATTTCGATAAGTACGTTGGCGATCGTTGATTTGTAACATTTTTTATTTTATAAAAAAAAAAAAGTTATAGATATTATTTCGTTTATTAGGAATTCTTTATGAACGTTAGGTTCAGTGATGCAATTTATTTATTTTACGTTGACGTTGGAGATGGTTGGACTGCAGGTTCAAGAGAAGTCCGGATGTTCCGGTGAGCGCATAGCGGTCGATACGTGGAATTCGTTGACATTGATCCAGCGAATTCGTCGTATAGCTATCGGTGAGTCACCGTGCCTCAGTGCCCTTCAACCCAGCTCCGTTCGTTTCCTAAACTGGATAACACATTCGATTTGACTTTATTAAAGCGGTTATTATTTGCCAAAATTTTCGTTTCTTCCTCTCATTCGTTCTATCCAACTGCTTCAAATTTTTAGATGCGAAAAAGTCTGATCTTCAAGTTGAATGATTTAGTGACCAGATACCCGGTTTGGCACGTTACTTTCTAAAAGCTTCATTCGTTTACTTATAGGAACAATGAGACGCCTCCGGAACTCAGTTTGGAACTGAATTTTAGATATGGCGATAATAAATATATAACTTTACAGATTTTTATAGATTCAAGATTTGCGACCGTTACGTAAACATAGTTACGTATACCTAGACTTCTCCAAGTATATTTCTAAATGCTCACACCCTATCAAACATTTCTACACAATATATTTATCACACGATTGAAATTATAACCATGTAAAGTTGAACGAGATAAACAAAGTTAGATACAGTTAAATATACGATTGAATTTGCGAATAAGCGTTTTCCGATTTACGCGATCGCCACTAGAAGCGAATAGCTTATAGATGCAAATGTACATCTACGTATGAGCCGCTCAAAAACGACATGGGTCGAGTCGATCGATAGAATCTGCGCTTGTTCTTTTATAATTTAAAAATCAATCGTGTATTTATGTAACCAAATTGATTTATGTAAGAAAAGACTGACAAAAAGAGAAGCTGATCAATTTGGCTTCTGAGAGGCTCGTAAAGCTCGTCAAAGAACGATCATTGTTTCAACGTTGATATCCGAAGCGAAGTGTCTCGCAGACGAAGCGAACGAAAGCGAGGAAAAAAGATTGATGACTGACGAGTGGTAAAACACGGCGAAAATGAGCCGAGGAGTATAAAAGTGGCACAATTGGTTCAGTGGGGCGGTGCCCCTGCGGCCTTGGCTCGGGACACTGAACTCCGTAACCATGCGAAACGCGACGCACGCGGTGCCCCATGCACTTCTCTCGCCTCTCTCTCTCTCGCTCCTCTTTCTCCTCCATCCCTCACGCCACTCGATTTCTCCTCCCCTATATGCGCTTCGAACCGCGCTGCACCCGTTTCGCACATATGCAACGTCCACTGCCGGTCGTTTCACTCGGAACTAGGCCCCGCGAGGCCGGCAGCCGGCCACGCACGATGCGTGCGCGACGCGCCTGGCCGCGTGTGCACTAGCGCGCGCGCTTGCGCGTCGTCGTGTAGCAAGTCGGACGCGGCGCCGGGTCTAGGCCAAACTCCAGATTGGAAAGAAGGAAGGAGAATCGACGAAAACGGAAACAACCGAGGAAATTCGACTGGTCAATGGCGGAGAAGGGATTTGGTATAAAAGCTGTGATCGATTGTGATTTCGGTTAACAGGTTGTCGAAAAAATTCCTGGTATTTCTGGTAATCGATTTATCCCACTGTATTTTGTATGTCATACGTGTTTAATAAGACGCGAGAAAAAATTTAATGTTGTTATTAAAATGACGTTGTTTAAATAATGCCGTTTCTAATTGCACATTAAATATAGCGGGTGAAAAGAATAAATTCGGGTTGGTCGATTGGAAAAGAGTGGTATTCTAGTAGAAAAGAGAAATTTTATATTTCTATGAGGAGTTTATCGAAAAATCGATCACCAGGCTTCCACAGAGACTCGATATTTACAAATTTCTAGTTAAGTTCAATGTTCCGGTCAATTTTATCTTGGACCGTCCGAAAGGGAAAACTGTTGGGACGATATTATGAAACAAATTTCGTTCTTATTGTTGGTACGTTGGAAACGTGTCGAAAGCTCGCGCAGTGAAGCGTGCTGGGCGCCCATCGTTAGCGGGAACGAGCGAGACAACGCAGAAACGAAGCGAGAGGACGAGTTAGCGTGCTAGGCGTGCGGAGAGCGTTCACCCTGGCCGGTGCGTCGGCCCTTCGCACAGCGTTTCTCAAACCTAAGCGATATCCTGCATTTATGAGCTTGGCCCTTAGGGAGAACGCTCGAAGGGTGTCAAGAAGGAGCAGAAGTTGGGGTTGATCTCGATAGAGAGTACCGACGTATGTCACGGCATGCATGTCGAATGTGGAAGCATTATTGTGTTGAAAATAATGGACTAAGAATTGCAAATTTTTAGCCAACTGCTACGCAATATGAGGATAAGTCAGATGAAGTCGACGTGAAAATGTCTTAGAACCGATACAGAACCGTCTCGGAATTCTTTCAGAATCGATATGATAGCAGGTTGTGAAACCGTAACTGGCGTCGATATTCGCTAGAATCTCCTTCAACCGCGACAGTTACGGCGTCGTTCGAATTTTCCATAACTAGACCGTGAATGTTCATGCAAATTCATCTTTTCATAAATACAGATAAAAGAATCCAACGAAATCACGTTCGGAAACAACCATGCTTTATCCTGTAAATGCGGTAACATATCAACACTTTCATCTATTCTTCCACATATTCATTTATATCTGCTTCAATCAGAACGTTTACGTAATAATTTTTACCAACAATTATTTTCGAAACATTTTCCAACCCGTTGATATCAGGATTTGTGAAATTCTACTGCGCGTAAGTTAGAAGCGTAGTCCAACGTTTAATAGTAGATCGATTCTAGTTATTGCGTATGATTCTAAAGTTGTTACGAATAATCGTTGGATCGAGCGATAATTTTGGCGAAACGCTTACGGTGAATCGCGCACGTACGCCACCCTCGGAGGCCTGGCGTGGTTTTGTCGTTGTCTTTTTGCCATTTCATCGAAGTCGCAAGAATTCGAAAGCCGAAGGACATCAGCGGGGACAAAAACGTGCGCGAGCATCCTTTTCGAACGTATTGATGCTCGCGTCATATGAGAAAACGTGCATTCTTGGTCTCGTATTCCAAGCTGGAGAACTGTATGGAAGAAATTGATGTGCAAAGTATCGATTTTACCTCGATATATTCGTCAGATAGACGCATCAATTCCGATCTCCAGTCTACCAACCTATTAAGATAGTTGTACGAAACGTTTTTAGACGAGTCTGTTGTCATATGGACATCGATATCAACTATATTAAAATCGTTAAGGCGAACATCGACTACTAAAAACTCGTTAATCTTTTAAATGAGCATTTTATATATCTCTTATCAAATACTTTAATAATTGGTTGTCAACTGTAAAATCAATTAGCCCGCGGCTATTAATTTGCTCGCCTAATAACGAAGGTCCGGGGACAGACAGTGATGGAAACATCGGGACGGTACAACGTAACCTCGGACCACGTGGTGTATTTTGAGCACAGTCATTGACACGTCGCTTACTCTTACTCCAAAAGCTACGTTACACGCGTGGATCTTCAAAGAGATTTATCTCAAACGTCTCTTGTATCCTGTAAAATCGTTCGAAACAAGTTCGTGTTTATTTATCCTACAACGATTTCCATATCCTTCGCGAACATACCTCTATCACAGCGATCCTCGTTCATCGACAATCTCAAACCATCTTCCTCTATCGTAGAATCGCGCTTGAGTTCGAGAGAAACTGAACCTGAGAAACCATTTAAATTAAACGTATCTTTTTAAACGCGCTTGAGGAATTTAAAAAGCCAAGAGCAAGGCTCTTATGTACATAAGAGCGAAAGGGAGTAAAACCGACGAAAATTCGCATAATCATGTCGGTGGAGAGGTTCCTAGCCGCAGCTGTTCGCGTCGTGGCGGCGCGTGTTCGCGCGGCATTGGGCATTGCACTCGGCGCTTCTCTCGAGGGCGGTCTCCTGGGTTGATGCACGCGGAATGCAAGCCGAATACGGCCGAGGATGCACGAGGCTGCGCCGCTTCGTGAAGCCGTGGAGTTGGCCGCGCGCGCGCCTCGCAGCTGCAACGGTCATCGGGTTCGATGCACTCGCGCGCGCGCTTCTGCGTGCACGATTCTGCACGAATGACTCAGCCAAGCGGGCGCACCACGGATACGACCTTGACCTGGCTGCACGTAGGTGTATCGCACCTTGGCGGGCCTCGCGTGGCCGAAACGTTGCCCGTAAAAGAGTCGCCCGTGGGCAATCGAGGTGGCGAAATCGAAATTTCCTCCCCCCTCGCATGCTCACCGGTTTTCTTTTTTGCGATCTTCGAATGATTACTCGGCAAAGAGGGGAAGTCGTAAAACGTTATGGCGCGATAGCATTGTGTAACGAGCTTTGGAAACGTCAGGCTGGGTCCGCTCCATCCTTTTGTTCAAAATCTTTGCATCTCTTAGGATCGTGGTGGCGTTTCGATGTTCACGTTGGTCGAATTCTTAGTTGGAGTGGACCAAGAAGCAGCGTTCCTGTTCGATCGATTCTGTTGTCATTTTTCCTTGGATTCGTTCGTCGAATGGGGTTTCGGTGATCGAGTTAGCCAACTTTTTTTTTTTTTAGTAACGATTGGAATCAGGATTTTCACTCGATTTAGTTTCGTTAACCGTTTGTTCGAGCGATTCTGGCCAATTCCGCTTCGGAGATATTTAGATTTGCTGGGTCCGAAACGGTGTTTTAACGTTTCGGAATTTTCTAGGAAAGATCGGAGTTAACATTTTCTGGGCAACGCGATGAATACGTCCGCGATTGTATTTGAATAGCTGGCAGTCGTCGAATTTAGGATAATACTGGAAATTCCGTTTTTTAAACAAGAATCGGGTATCGAGTTTTCCTAAGGGTAGATAATTGTATTTAAACGCGAAGAAATTCGTGAATTTATGACAGTATTTGTAATAAAAATTGCTGCTAGAATTTTTGTAACAACTGTCGATTATATTGGTTTGATTGAACAGCCACCACAACGTTGTCGCGAATATTCTTCCGATTCTTCCCTATATTATTGGAAATTGCAGCTGGCTACGAGTGAAATTAGAATTGAATATTCAAACGACGATCGTAACGTTCCTCTTTCACGTACTCGTTAAGGTACGTATCGAAATTAAGTATTCAAGCCTCGCGCGTTGATTCTCGCGGTGTTATTATCTTGTTGTTCCTGCTAATCTCATTATTTGTTGCGCTACTTTTTTATATTCTCAAGGCCTGTCTGCCGTTTCCTTCGAGGTTATTGTTCCAGTCTCGAGTTCATTGTAACCAATGCCATTGCACGGAGATATCATTTTTTTCGTACGCGCTATCACGAAAGAAACTGATACATCGAAAATAGACGCACACACTGGCTCGGATAACGCGAAAACAATGGCAAATATCGTGGCGATTGACCGGCGAGAAAAGTGTAAACGAATGCATTGTTGTTCTATAATCATTATGAATGCAATTAAATCAAAACCTTCGGCTAGTTTATATTAATTTCATCTGCAAGTGGTTCGCTTCGTTTTCTTGTGAAAAGCAGTGCCACTTTCGAAATACGTAAAAACGATACCCGCGATTTCTAATTGTTTAGTGGTTTAAACAGAGTGAAAGTAGTCTATTTTACAAGATTGTTATTCTTGTAGATTTCACGCGAGATCAAAATTACATTTTCACTTTTAATCTCATTTTCTATCCCTCT
Organism: Bombus waltoni; assembly: GCA_014737395.1. Lineage (NCBI taxonomy): Eukaryota > Metazoa > Arthropoda > Insecta > Hymenoptera > Apidae > Bombus > Bombus waltoni. The sequence continues at coordinate 8,177,720 of JACXII010000008.1, forward strand.
AGAGCGATTAAAGATCATCCACGGCCATCGAGTATAAACCGAAAGAACTATCGAAACAAGACAGTATAACGGGAAACATCGAAAAGCATAAGTGGAGTAGAAAAAGAATAAAGTAGATGGCATTAGAAGATTGGACATTTTTTTCGTAGATGTTATAGATATATTTTATCGTAGATAATCCTTTAATAATTTTCTTCCCGATATGTCTTATCATTCTCAAAGCATTCGATCAATTCTTAATCAACTCCGGCTAATTTTTCCAATAACGCATTTATCATCTTCCTCGAAGAAGTTTCCTCCAAGGTTGTTCGTAATATAATTTCTCTCGTTAACCTCCGAATCTATGTTTCCTTAGAAATGACGATTATTGCATCGCACGGTGGCAAACTCGTGTCAGCGAAAAAAAGAAGAAGAGAAAAAAAAAGAAAAGAAGAAAGAAAAAGGAAGCTAACGAACGTCGAGTTCCGAGAAACCAAAAGGAAAGCGTGCTCTTTTTAAGGATCTTTCTAAGCGATGCAATTAATTCACCCGTGTGCATAGTTCAATGTGTGTCCTCGAGTATCGGGTTCAACGTCTGCCGGACGAGAATGAGACAAAGGCTAAAAGGCCCTACCTCCTCGGGGTATCTTTATAGAACACGGTGTCATCGACATGCGACAGGGTGCATCCATTGTAAAGGTCAACGAATCTATTGTGCATAAACTTATCGCGAGGCATGCGGCCATCCTATATCGTTTGAACGAGAAACGATCTAATTGCCTTGCGTGAAAATGCACGATCGAATGAAAGTCTCGAAGCTTTCGCCTTGAAGAAACACCGCTCGACCATTGGTACTTTACGTTTGACGTTGCGTTCGATGTTTTCGTTCGTATATTAAAAGGAAAAAATTCAATCGCTGTCGTTGACTTTCCTAAGGACGGTGTCTATCAGCTCCTCTATCTCGACTCCGGTAAATCAAGAAACAACTAAACAGAGCGTTATTGTGACAGTCGAATGACCCGCTGCCTCTCTTTTTCAACCGATAGACGGTTGAAATCTAATCTCCAGCGATTGGAATAAAATCGAGCATCGGCAGGGGAACGTCCTCTACCGTCTCAGACTAAGTTCGAGATATTGAAATTTCTCAGTTGATTACCGTATTCTTTCCTTCGATTCTTCGTTTTAGAATCAAAACTACCAATCGACGAATTGCGAGCAATCTAACGGTCGTATAAAATGAACATCGATCTAAAAATCTACCATTTCCGCGCGATTCTTCCAGTGTCAAACTAATCAACGAGTGTCAAACGATCCAATCGTATCGCGAAATCATCGAATTCCCGGGTAATTAACCAATTTCCACGAAAATCGCTTCAGCTTTCCCATTTCCCTAATTTTCCATCCAATTTGAAACAGTGTCTAGAAAAAGTAACTACACGATCTTATGTATCTTCCAACGAAGCGCTTTTTCCTTTTTTTCTCAAGTTCTACATAGTAGTATCAAATTTTTACACTCCTATGAGATTACTATCGAATAAGAAACTTGATATAATTGGTCTCGATTGATCGATATCTAGACATCACGATAATTACAACGGTATGAAAATTCTTTTTCTAGCCATTATTGTGTATATTCGCTTTCCCTAGATCTATCAGCCGGACGTTTATATCCAGAGCGATAAGATTGGAAGCACCTAGAAGAGCAAAGTGTCCCTGAATGACTGAGAGGGACTTTCTCTTCGTAAGCGAGTCGAGCTCGAGCGCAATTATTTAAATCGGTGCGTCGACTCTGATGCTCGCACGGCAAGGTTACCGGGATGCATCGACGATCTGTCGTCCCCGGCCAACAGCTACGGCCAAGTATTTATACATCAGCGGAGGGATGTATTTCGGTCCCGCGGACGCTGACGCTACCACGCGGTGGCGACGGCCCGCGCTCCTCTAACCTTGAACTGATGAACGTACGCAGCCACCACCCGACTGCCATGTCCTGAGCTATTCCTGGACAGTCACCCTGGAGGACGACACGCCGATACGCGGCAAACTCGCGTTACTTTCGCCTAGATCTAGTCACCAGGCAGTTAAACGCGCTGCAACTCGCGTTCCTCTCTGTAACTTTTAGGTTATGAAACTGCGCGGTCCTCGAGAGAATGGCTGACGACCTTTGATCGAGGCGTTTGACGTTTCACAATGAGAGACCTTTCGTGATTTTTTACACTGTATGCGATCGTTCTCAGATTTTTGACGTTTTACGGGAAACGTCCGAGTTTTCTGACGTTTTACGAAATCTTGCGAAACTTTTGCTATTTTACGTAATATGTGTAACGATCGACGGGGTGTTTATCGAGTTGTTCGAGGTTCGGCAATGAATTTTATGCATTCTTCGGTGATTTTTGACATTCTATAGAATCTTCGATCGTTTTATCGTTTCTACTAAGAAATATACTTTGACCAGCTGATCTTATTTTCTTACTATCGATTATTGTTCATATCGGAAGCAACTTTTATTGCGTTTTTCATTTAAATATGAAAAAGGTTTCCATGGAATTCTTAATGATCCTATTTTCATCCTGTTACTCTTACTTCTTATATTACAAGGACGTTAGAATAAGAGGGTGAAAGTTTCACTGTGTTTGTAGTTTGAGGGTTTGCAGAGCGTTGGATAGATTTTTTTTATTGAAGCATGAAAAAGAAAGATGAGGGTTGGTTCGAGATGTATTGAGGCTGTAATATCGGTCTCGAACACGACGACTTCTCTCGCGAAAGGTATCAAGAAATTCAAGCCTACACCGAATTCAACGTTAAATTTACGCGTGCTTTCCAAACATTTCCATTTCTCCATCCATAATTCTAGTCTTCTTGCCGCGATAATATCACCCCCTCGAGCTTCGTCAAGAAGAGCGACTGCCGAAGGAAATATGAGATGCTTGTGTTGATTTTAAAGTCGATGTATTACCCTAACAGGCCTGGAGCTTGAGGAATATTACTGGCAATTGGATACTTTCTCCCCCTTTCATTTAACGATCGCAAGAACGATGAAAATTACATCTCTTATCTCCAATATTCTATTAAGTTTCCATTTAATCCTAACTTTCTATAAATCTCGAGTGAAATATTTCAATCTAGATATGTCCAAAAATTACTCACTTTCTTACAATTTAAATTCCCAATGGCGACGAGAGGGAACTTCCACCGAATCAATCTCTTATCAAAATATTTCGCGAGAAGAAACTTTGCTTGCACACGCTTCTAATAACAGAACCGCGTTCTTTCACATCGTCGTAGAAATCCACGAATCAACGTGTTTCCTCCTCAATCCCGATTACTTTCACACAAAATGACGAATCGTCAGGAGTAAATTTCCACCAAGTCTATTTTTCCCAAAGAGTCGTGCATATTTGTGATCGCCAGATTGCGGATTTTTATGCATATTTATATCTTTCTTACTTAGCGCGACTACAAAGATAGAACTTTATTCTAATCTTACAAATTTCATTTTCGCTTCTGCATCTTTCGATTTGTCATAAATGCATAACAATCAACAGTCTAGTAATCGCTCGCTGCGTCGTTCCCTATTACCAATTTCCATCAAAATTATCGATTCCCATCTTTCCTCCTTGGCCCGATTGTTTTTTTTTTTCAAAATACGCCAGATCGATCGCCCGCAAGGCGAACCTGACTTTCTTAACGCGACACAAGTTGTCCACCACTGCGTCGACGATCGACCCCGACGTTATCGTGGACGTGGTCGTCGGAAGGGTCGCGACAGAGCACATGAAAGTCGGAGGGCAAAGTAGCGAGGGTAGCCAGGCCAGGGTGAGAGAAAGTGCAATGTCTGTCTGCCCCATTCCTTTGGACGTCGTCGTCACACATCTAGTCTTGTCTGTCGAGGAACAGACTATATACACGTATATGGAGAGGATGAGCGAGAGCAGACGCCGACAGCGGTAAACATAGTGCTCTTGAAAAATAGAACACTCGTTAGCGTATTCGAGCGTGTCAGAAACGAGGGCTGAGTTGGAAAAAGAAGGGATGAGGAGGGGGGGACTGACTTTCTTGTCCTCCCTCTCTTTGTCTACGTCTCTCGTCGGCTAGGATTCGCTTTTCACCGACCGATTTAACGAGGACCCATCCGCCAAACGTTTCCCAACTTCCGTTTTATCCTTCCGATCGAGGCCACGCGCTCACCGGATGCTCGGATAACGTTAGACGCGGTTAAAAATAATTGGGACCGAACGACCACCGATGGCAGCTTCTGTTTCTTTTTTTAACTTTCAACGTTCTTTTTTCTACGGAGAATGTATACTCTGGCTTACTTTTGCGATACTATCCGCTTATCGTACGTTCAAATAGTTGCAAGTTTAGATTATGTAATAGCTGTTCGTTCGAATCGTTGCAACTTAAATCGCGCGAATATTCGTAATTAATATTTCATTTGCGATTAATTATTAGGGAGGTTAATTCTATACTCGAGAAACAGAGTAATGGTAAGCCAAGTTGGTTCTTTTCAAAATCGAGTTGCATAGATCACTTTATATCGTCGTTCTTGCTTTATATCGTCAAACGTGAATAAAATTCCTAATGGATTCCCTTAGCTTCTTAAATCCTTCCTTTCGCTCCGCTCCTTCCGTTCCGTTCGATGTTTCTTTCCTATCGTTACTTCCCTTCTTCCTTTTCTATCTGCGCTTTCATCTCGTTCCCTTTCTCCCGTGCCTTCCTTTCCATCTGTCTTCTTCGCCCTTTCTTCCTCCCTCTTCATTTCCTGCTTTTCTTCCCTTCCGTACTTCCTACTTGCTCGGTAACTAATCCATTAAAACAGCCATTCGTTACCTAATAAATAGAACGTATACACCTATTTATGGGAAATTTGAAAGTGAAAAAATGCAGGAAATGTATACAATGTATATAACGTATGCAAAATATCCAAAATATATGGTACTCGACATGGTGATCGACGTACGAAGCAAATGTCTGCTTAGATTCCATTCTTTCAATTATCAGGTTGTCCCAAATGCGTCTTTCTTTTACAAACATGTCTTTCACATCCTTATACAAACATGAAAGCTAATCTGTCGACTGTTGTGGTCTTCGTCTTGATAGAACAAAATGGATCGTAGATAATTCAATAAAATAATATGAAAGAAAGAATGTTCTGCATCTGTTGTTTCCTTATAAGAAACGAAAGAGACTTTTGGAACAACCTGATATATCGACGAAAGTATGAATGTGTATAAATATTCGCTGTCTAATGCTACATGTGCAACGTTATTACCGGTATTAATATAATTAACTGTTAACAACTCTGACAACTTATTCATCGTCGATGTAATCAACAGAGTTAATGACATTATCAACAAACAAAACATATCGTCGTTCTAAGAAACTAAAATATAAAGAATCGAACCACGCGTTCGTAATCTGCGAAATATTGTCCTTCTACGATTCTCTTATCTCGTTCAGAACGCATCGAAATATTCATGATTAACCAGAGCTGAGACAAAATGAAATTCGAGGGAGGGTCGATCGCGTCTTTTCCGTCCGATTACTCGCAGGGGGTAAGCGTATCACGTTCCACGAAGTCAGAAGGCAATTTGTCATGGCAACGTGGAGAGCGTTTCAGCGAAGTTTGGAACGAGGGCATTGGTGCCATCCTGGCTGCTGCAACGTCGTGCCGCATAGCGTTCGCAAGAACAAGAAGATATCGTTGATCGTCCGACCGAGCTCTTGGCACGCTCTCAACAGAGTTGAATGTACCGTCTAATTTTATGCACACCCTCGTGAGCACTGTTTTTCTCTAGGTCTAGTGCAAATACCTCGTCCTTTTCGCCAACCCCATCGACGATGATCTGTGTCGGTATGCTTTTTTGCGCGTCTCGAAACTTCTCTTACTCGACTATGCGAATAACTGGACAGAATAGAGCACGCAATCAGCATGCTTATGTATATTGTCCCGACGAGCGTATCGATTGCTAGCAACTTGGCACAGGGATACTTTGTTTCGAATCGAACCAGAGTGAATCGAGAAGCCGGTGCTGACCGAGTGCATCGATCGTAATGCAAAAGGAAACTCGACGACTATAAATACTAGTTCTTTTAAATTTATTTGGGATCTTCGAATCGTATATGGCGTCTTTTCTTACAACAAATCAATTTGTGGGAATAAGTCGTTCGGTTATTAAGACGTTCGATATCTGGACAGTATATGTACACGCAATTGGTGGCTGAAATCAGCAACGGAGCTGATTGGTTTAGCATTTGAGAGACTCGATTTAGGGATAGTCGAACGAAGCTGGGTATTGTTTATTTTATAGCGAAATTTATTCGCGCAAGAAGGTTAGATCGTTTTAGAAAATATCGTAGGTATTTTCTCAGATATTTTGTCTTCGATTACTTTCGAACAGTTTGCCGAAACAAAGCGTATTCGTGTATTGAAATCACGAAGAAACGGAATCGTCGTCCAGTTACGAGCGAAGCTTCGTCGAGAATTGTCAGCGCGCGTTTCGAGGAATTGCAAAAACATGCAAATGACCAGGGCAAAAGGGGTGAAGTCGAAGAGGGCGAACAGGGCGCACGCGCATACCGGAACTCGTTCTTGCACGGATTCGTACCACGGCTACGTAACACACAAGCATCGGTCAGGGACGAGGGAGGAGGGATTAGTGTTCGTCCGATGTGAAGAGACACGGGAAAGGAGGCTCTCTCTTTTGAATGTCAATGTCTTTGTCTCCCAACCACGCCATTGCATCTCGCGAAACGGTTCCCACTGACGTAACCTAGAGGGTTCGTTTCCCTTCCACGTTTCCCGACCAGTTTCCGAGTACGAAGAATATATTTCTCGTGGAATTAAATAAAGAAAAAAACCTCTCGTTACATACGTCGACAGAACGTCAGATTGACATTTCTAACAAAATTCTTCCCATAAATTCGCTTATGAGTCTTCGTTCTTAAATTATAATTCTAAATTATACTTACGCGCGCATGTCTTATTTTCAAAGCAATTCTCTAGAACTGAAAGTATACAATCTGTTCCTAGAATTAAAGATTCGGAACTTACGAACTCTCTCGTCTTTCTGTTCTTCCATTTGTCTCATCTATCGGTTCTATGTACTGTCAAAAATAATTACATATGGATTCTCACGCGATGATTTTTATATTTTTCGATCTACGATAATTACCATTAACTAAATCGTTCGCAAGTGAAATTGCTTGGGAACGATTATTATCGTACAACGATAACAACGACCAAAGAAATTCAATATCCAAATGCTGACGTGAAATCGCGAAACAGTACCGTGCCATTGATTCTAAATAACCTAGCCTAAATAACCGGTATCGTCCTCGAGTATGGACGGCACCCTCTACGTTCCAATGAAAACGGGCTAGCACGTTGCATCTTACGATCGTTGCTCCTGAGACGATTCGACACAGAATTCCCATAACCCTTTTACCGTTAGCGAAAAGGCAAGGTTGGCTGGTAATGGAGACCAGCCGATTAAAGCTGGGCGAAAGTAGCGTTCCGCTTCGTTCCACCCCGTAATCGTATCTCTGGCCACATGAAAATCGGTCTCCGAGCCAAGAAGCCAAGCAAACTCCTCAACCCCTCGATGGGAGGGGTTGGCAGAGGAAAAGGCAATGCCACGAAACTACGAACAGGGGGTAGTGGAAGGGGATAGGAGTGAAACAGCAACAGAAGTCACAAAATTCAATTGCAGAAAGGGAGAGAGTAGGAATTCTGAAGCCTCGAGGAAACAAACACGTACTGTTCCTGTTTCGACAAGTAGATTACTGTGCAGACAGTGAGGTGCCACGCTGTTTACTGTCAAATTGTATCGTGACGACTTTGTGGCATAAATGAAACTCAATGAAATACCATCAAAGGTAATTGAAAAATTAGCGAGGGTATGTTAGGTGAGGAGATATCCTGATCAGCATCCTACCAGGAAAATTAATTAGTAATCGAGTTGGTCGCTAAGCAAGGTACTCGTGTTTTACATTACGCTTTGACAGAAGCGTGGATATGTAAGGATCTGAAATCTCAAACAGAACCACATTTTACGCGAGCACACGAGGATCTCAAGTTACTTTCATTTCCAGAATATATTTCTGAAATTAGTGTTGAAGAAAGTTAAGTGCCAAAGGACGTCTCGGCATCGAGCCATGTTCCACCGAAATTCGCAAAGTCCGCGGTCGAATCTCGGGGGTGTCAACGTCGAATAAAATCTAGCGGACCTCTTCGTCACGAAAGAAATCGGTCGAGATGCAACCCACCCCGAAACAAGAATCCCCATCCACAAACGCACGAACCTTCATTCTGCATGCAACCTCTCTGGTCGAAGACTAAATGCTGACCCTTCTCTCTCGAAAATCCACGAAAACCCGATCCAAGGAAGCTGAGATATTCGCGCATACAGAAACAAAAATAGCCCCGTCCTGTTCACGATAATAGCCTCGAAATAAATAAAGGTAAAACTAGATCTAGCAGAAACAAGGTGAAGCAGGGAAGGGAGTCTCGGTGAAGAATAAGGGTGAAAGGGGTGGCGAAATGCGGACAGAAGGAACGAAAGAGAGAGAGAGAGAGAGAGAGGAAGAGAGAGAGGGAGAGAGGGAAAAAGAATAATCCAACCGATGAAGATGAAAACGTAAAAGAAAGAAAGAAAAAAGGAGAGACAGGAAGAGGAGGGCACCCAGGAAGAAAGGGAACGAGGGAAATAGAGAAAACGAGACAGAAACATCGTCTGGCTTCGGGGCTCTCTGGAAGGAGGTTGTAGGCTAGGAAAGGTAGGAGGTTGAGGTCGCCGCCGCTCGCGGGAACGAGGCATTGACCTCCAGTGAGTTAGGATGTCTGCCGGTATTGATTCGGCGGCGGTGCAGCGGACTCGGGGGCGGCGAAACAGGAATACGGGAGTACCGGGATGTCGGAGAGGGTTGGTGGCCTGTGACGCCTGGAGGGACGACACCCCTATGGGTAGGGGGTTGGCTGGCTGGCTGGCTGGCTGACTGGCTGGCTGGCTGGTTGGATACTTGGTGGGACAGAGACGCGTTTACGTGTATGGGACTGCGCTGCACAGGGGAAGAGAGAGGGTGCAACGTACTGGGGCAAACTTTCGTCTCGCTCGCGGTCCCGTGCCTCCGATATCTCTTTCCCTCTTTTCCTCGCGTTTGACGCTCGTCCGTTCTGCTTTTCGCACGAGCAAAAAGAGGAACGAGCTCGCAGACAGGGCGGTTGCCAAGCTGAAAGACCTATTAAAAAATCCTACGGACCTGGAGCCAGTTCGAGGAAGATGGCTCCTGCTTATTAGCGCCAACAGTATCGGCGAAGGGGGCGAAGGGGACGAAGAAACGTGTAACGGAAGCGCCGTCTTGTTGCTGAGATTTTCTTTCTTTTCCATCATCGTCCTTCGACCGTATCTGGGGTAGAAACTTGTTGCTGGAGAAATTTTCAGATTTCTTCGGTTAGAGAATCGATGATTGTCAAGGTTGATATTGATCCGCCTTTCGGGCTGAATTTATCCTAGATTTGTTTTCTTCGATGGCTAAGCGATCGATTTGATTTTCGTGAACGTCGATGGAACAGTTTTCGAAGGTTAATGATTTCATGGTTCGAAGCGACGATGATTCCCAAGGTTGACATTGATCCGCTTTTTCAAATTAAATGTACTTTCCTCGGTGGTTAGAGGATTTCTTGTTTTTTTACCGGTAATTGATGGAACAGTCTTGGAAGGTCGAACGAATCGATAGTTTGTTAACTTTAGAATGTTTAAACGATGAAATTTCAATTATTACAAGACGCGACTGTAACAGGACGTCAAGGGTGGCGGAGACACAGAAGTTCGTTCCAGTGGCGTCGTATCCCGGAATTTCATCCGCTGTATTCAAATGTTCCGTTAATTAACCTCCTGTTGCACTTAGGTGCTGTTCGCGACATCAGAGGGACCGAACTAGCTAACAGGAATCATTCCTTTTCACTCGATGTAACGCGCGGTAGATTCCATGGTAAATAGAATTCTATTTTCAATTAACTTTCGTGCAAGATTCAAAAATCCATAATTCCGATGAAAGGATTAAAGCGAGGCAGCTGCGACCTTGTAGAATTAAATGCCCAATTATTAAATGGTCGGCCATTTAAAAAGAGGATAGCGTCTTGTTATGTCGATGTGACGCAAACTTCCACCTGGTTGCAGTCGCGTCTCGGGGCGTGGCAATGGCACAGTGGTACTGCAGGCACGAGAGAGCGAAAGTTCGCCCCAATTTAATACATAACCAGACAAAAGTGTTATCGGAACAACTAGGTACAACAGATGGCGAATGACGTACTTTTTACACATTTTTCATTACCTGAACATCGTTAAACGATAGATTTTTCTTTCCTAAACGGAATTGTTTTCTCGGGCATGATAACGCGTTGTTTTCTGATTCAACGCTTTTTGACCTGTATTTTATCCAAACATAAGGTGTTGCGTTGTCTCGTCGAAGAACGACGTCTTCTCTATTCACCGATGCATCAAATTTTTACCTTTATTTGCTGTACTTTACCCTTCCAGGAATAAACTATTTTGTTAACAAATATTTATTAATTGAAACAAATATTTTCTGATGTTTTTGTAAAGAAGAAACGAGACGCTAAAACTAGGATCAGCTTTAACCAGAATAAATAAATTATTTGGAGCATAATGTTGCATATGCACAGTGTTAACGTCTAATTGAAAGCAATGCTCGTTCGAATTCAGAGTTTTAGTTTTCATGCGGAAGTTCGTGATAAACGAACTAGAAATTTTCCTAACTATAAGGAAAAGAAAAATGAGAAGCGAATGACGAACGAAAATTGAAAAGTTGAAAGGTAAGGAAACGTCGAGAACTAGAAGACGCGAAGGGATGGGAGTTCAAGAATGAACCTAAGAGAAGAAGGTGGTTTCTTGCGGAGGTTGCATTCTTCGCTGCACTTTTCGGCCGCGTCTGAAAACAATGCATCGCCCACGCAGTCTGCCAGGCGCTATTCGTTATTGCTTCGTCCCTTTTCCACCACGACTACGTTCGTCGTCGATTCACGGTCACAGTTTTGCACCGAACAACGATCCGTCTAGACAGACAGCCCTTCACGGACGAACCTTCCACCTTTTTCTTTCTCCTCCTTCTTATCCTCTAGCGTAGCGCGCCTACTTCAACGTATTCACGAACTACTACCTGCAACGTCTCGAACAACTCGCGCATCAATCGCTTTAAACCGCCGATATCGTTCCTCGCCGATACTACGTGCGCCGATTCTAATCGCGTCGTCGTATATTTCACGCGATAAAATATGGCCGGTCGATAAAAACATTTTTATATACATTTTACATACAATAATATTTGTTTACAGGAAAAAAGCTGCAAAAATACACAGAATGCATATGACGCGAAGGGGAAAAAACATGAAAAGTCCATTTTTGTTAATCTTTTGACTTTCGTGTGATTTTGTAGCTGGAAAGAGGTATTTTGACGCAAAATAGTCGAAAAGTAGAATTAGCTCGATAATAAATTCGAATTCAAAAACACGTGGCTCGGTGTACACCTAACCCTTGACGCAACAAATAATAATTGACAAATTATTAGACATTTAGGCTGAGATCGTAAGAAGCGCAAAGAATCTAAATCCACGATCTGAAAATATATCATACAGGTATATCATACAGATATGTATATCATGTAAGTTATACTTGGCGTGGCTAGCACAAGTAAGTCACTAGTAACAACGTATTAATTGCTGCTCGTGTGAGACACGGATGCAAAAGAAATTAAACCAAAAATTTGAAATGCAAACGTAGTGTAGAAACAGGAAGTGGTCCAGCCGATAAAAATCTATTTTCTACCGGGTGTTCGCGGGGCGAAGAAACAGCTCTGGTTCGTTTCGTCGTGGAACAAAGGCACGACGAGAGAGATCCGACGATTCGAGTGGAGCCTTCGAGGCTGCATACGCGATGAGAGTGTCCTTTGCATGAGCGGACATGAAAGGAGTGCATCCTGTCTGCATAGGATACGTTGCAACACAGCGGACGACGACCCTCCATTGCGCGATCGATGCACGCTTTCACGAGGGCCCCACGCCGCGGCATACCAAAGCCATTTTTAATTAATCGCAATTATGCGGGGATCTCGAGATTAACGGGACGCTGTGTTCCATCCTCCCCTAGAGTGAGTGAGTGAGTGAGAGAGAGAGTATAAGCAGTTGAATTTAATCTTCGATCGCTCGCTGATTCCTGGTCCTTTGCCTCTGGATAAACGTGGCTGGTAACCATTACGCCTGGATGATGCCATTTTTGTGACATATTTGATTGATCTGTATCGAATACGGGTTGTTCGATAATGTATTTGCAGCGACACGCGACACATTTGGCTTTATATGGTAAAAGCAATGTCTGAAAGAATGTTGCGTAATATTTGATGTAAGTAAACGGCAAGTAAAAGGGAATTGTACGACGAAGAAAGATTACTACGTTACGTGATATTCGTTTCTTTCTTATCAAACCAATGAAACATTTTACCAGCTTGGAAATATCACATCGAAGATATATTATTGTAAAATTATAATTTACAGTGAAATTATCGACGAAAACGAATTCCCGGAGTGAAATAATTATAAAGCTACGCGTTTCTTTGAATTGTACAAACTTTTTCAACAACTCGACGAGATCGATGACTAAATATAAACTTAGATTCGAGGTTCGTGTTGAAAAATAATTATTTCTCGAATAACGATGTTTCTTTGTCCTCCAAAGAATGCCTTACTTTTCCACCGTTTGAAAACGATCGACCACGTAACTTTTTCATTTTATGAATCTTTCGACGAATTATTTTTTTTTTTTTTTTATCCTATTTTCTCCCTATCATATCCACAAATGAGGACCAATCAACTTATTCATCGGAACTCGACGTTGGAAATGGCGAATTGTACGAAATTTTTCATTCGTGTCGCGTAGTTTCGATTAGACCGATTCGAATTCACGGAGTAGACAGAGTATAATTATTCGAGCGATAACCATGCAAAGTGTATGTGCACGCGATACGCGGGGCCTTTGGCCAGCTGCTTGTCACGGGGTCATTAAGCTTCAGGGGCATTGGCCACACTGAAATGTTTCCGAACGTGTCTAATTGCGCTCGGATCCCTCGCGTTGTCAAGATAAATACTGTCGATCCGCTGCCACCGTATATTCCGTGCCTTTGCTGCATTTATATCTCCTTTGATGCGAGCGCTGTATCAATATTGTCGAAAAAAATTAGCCTCGCGACGAGGAGTGATCGATTTAATCGCGGCACGAATGAACTCTGCATTGGGGTGCGTTTCACGAATCCATTTAGATCAGCCAGAAAGATAGAAGAAGTGCAAATTGAATTGCGAAAACGTGGCACTGCAGTAGCGATGACTGGGATGGCACGATAACGAAAAACTAGGAAATTATAACGTCAATAAACAATGATACAATTTTATCATCGAATGCTTTCGGATAGGATGACAAATCTCCGATGTTCCATTATTTTTTCCATTATACATTTTCTATATTCTTGTTCCCCGTCTAATACGATAATAAAACATTACGTTGCTATGTTAGAGAGAATGTCTTGTGGCTGGTGGTTCGTCCGTAAAAAATAGTGACTGTGAAAGACTCGGAGACACAGAGTAGAATTTTTTCACGAGAGGCCCAGTCTTCCAGAGTTCTGTTTTCCAATTATCTCGATCTTATGGACTTCTCTGTAAACTAGTAGGCACTTCGACAGAGACGTGCATTCGGTTGAGATCGTGGCGCTTAGATAACAGATAAATGCACGCATACCGTGTAAACGTTGAAAGTAAATTCAGTCAAGCGAACCTTCGTACGAAAAATATTTGCCCTGGTACTTTTCGTGTATTTCATACTATTTTATGCTATTTTCCACGATATATACCACCAATTACGCCATGTCGTGTACAAAGTACGGTATACCCAAAGTATCCAATCGATTCTTCCCAAGAAATCAATTATTGTTTGTTCTTCCAAGAACCACCTACGAAGGCAGACAAGCTCCCGAGCAGACGGTCGCGACACGCTTGAAACAAGAGGGTAAAATCGAGGCTTTTTCCCCGAAGATCGTGACGACCATGCATTACACGATGTCGTTGGAGACGTCTGGTTACGTCGGTTGAACGAAGCACCGTGACAGAAAGAAACACCGCGGAGAAGATGGCGGATGGCGGTTTGGGGTAAGGGATGGCGGGGATATCAATGCAGTTTCAGTAGCAGAAGTGCCTACGCGAGACGGATTAATTGCGCACTTCATCCTCGCCGAGAAAAACCCCATGGCGTCCCTTGCCGCCCTCTGAAAGCCTCTCTTTCGCTCTTTTTTTTCTCTGTACGCGGGCACGGCTTGCCACCCAACTCTCGAAAAGTACTGCTGCCTCGATTCTCTAATTAGCAAGTAATTGGATTCGTTACCCGGTAAGCGGCGCGGGACGAAACTCGCTTCGCAAGGCAACGATTCTACTCCAGATCTGTTTTTTCTTCCTCCATTTCGTGATATTTAGGGTGCATTTCTTTGTCAAATCCCACCCCCATCAAGAGCCTCTGGTTGGAGATCGATTAAGGTTTTCAAAGTGTGCGGAGCCGAGCATTTTCTTCGCGTCTACTTAGATTTGCGGGGAAGGTTTCGTAGAGTGGTTGTTGGGGGGGGGGGATACTTTCACGCTAATTTTTTACTCGTTTGATATTGAAATTCGAGGGGTTTCGATTGGACGACGTTAGTTGTATGTTGGTGCGCTTTGGCAAGAATTTCTACAATAGATTTCGAGGCGTAAGGATTTTTACCATTTGCGCTGTATAATCAAGTTTTGAGACAATTTTCTTAAAGCAGCGGATAATTTAGGAAGAAAGTAAAATTTTAACAATTATATTCCCGAGGATTTTCTAATTGTCACGAGTAGTCCCCTTCGACGAATATTTCACAAATCAGAAGGTTATTCACTGTGGAACTGATACGAAAAGTTTGGTTTCTCGTATATCGAGGGTAATAAATTTACTAGCGTGTGAAACAAAATGAAATTTTACGATGCTCCGGTATGTCGAATATCGTAACGTAAAAATTAATGTACGAAATAAAAAAAATTCTCCTCGTTTCACGAATTTGTTTGCATGGATAATTGACAATTAAAATGTTAATTGAACAAATAACGAGCAACGAATATATTTAAAAAATAAGATAACGACAGTAACGAATAAATGTATTAATATTTTACAAGAGAGTTTCATATTCCTTCGGTAATCCAGTTATTTCATCTCCGTTATATGCACGTCGTTAATGCGTCTTTTTCTAAAACAAGCCGAATAAAAATGAGGGGATAGGAAATTGTTATCAAAGTGCATTAACATCACGTTCTACTTTAGAAAAGGAGTGGTGCATCGAAGGAAGGGTCGAAACATGGCATGCAGGGAGAGCTAGAGCGATTTAATATCGAGATACCCCCACATTCGCAGTCATTATCGATCGACGACGTTGATAAGCGACGATCTACAGGGTAGTCGATTAGGATCTCGTTAACGATACGTGCTTTTCGTTATTTCCAGCCAGATAAAATATTCAACGTGGTACGTGACGTGGGCAACGATATTGGAAATCCGATCTCGGGCTGGCGCACCAAGGAATTAATAAATTTATGTAATTATCACGAGATGGATTGCGTTAAACCATGCTATCATGGTGTACCATGAAAGCGCAAATACCGTCTGATCGATAAAGTGCTACAGGCACGGACACTGGCGCATTATTTTCATAGGAAATTTACGGCGGATTAAATTAAATTTCTATCTATATTAATTTAGACCTTGGATAATAATCTGATAATTATTGCTTAACAATAGACACAGAAATTACATCTCTTTCCGTTCTTATCACGAACATAGTGAATTATAATCAAAATGTGTTGGAAAATAGTACAGAAATAGCGTTACTTCACTCTATTACCAGCGTGCAAAACGTTTACCATTTGTTACTATTTTCTTTATATATTTAGATCGTAATCGTTTCTAACCGTGAAATTAAGATTCATTCGCCTTGGAAATTCGAAACAAGAGAAGTATTTCAATTTCGCTCCAGCTCACCCCTTACTTACAATTTCATCAACTTCTGAATCACCTAGCTATAATTATTCCCAGGCATTTAAGATCCATACAAAGCCGTACATATCCGAGCAACCTTTAGCGTGTTATGGTTGCACGGAGCAAAAAATATCAGAGATGCAAATTGGAAAGCAGGCTCGTTTAAATACACGGTGCTCGCAGTGCAGTGAATAATGTCTCCGAGATGAGGGTGTGCGTTTGGGGGAAGGGGACTAGGAGGCTCAAAAGATGCCCGACTGCAGCGTTTTAGGTATTCTTTGGCTGCGCGAAATCGAGCAGGCTGACGAACGAAGAAGGAGAACAGGGAAGCAAGGGTAGAGGGGGTAGGAGAAGGGGTGAAACAGTGACAGAGAAGAGGGGAAAGAGAAAGAGAGAGTGAAACGAGAGGGAGAGGCACGGAGGCAGGGTCGAGTAGTCGGTGAACACGTCCGTGCAAAAGCCTCGGCCGCATTTCCATGTGATGGTGCAGACAGGAAGGGGTGAGCAACCCTCTTGTCGGCGTCTGGCGCATAGGCGTAGATGCAGCGCTCGTGCTGCCTGTGACCGGGTCAGCGAAACCCAACGAGAGAATAAACTTTTTCCACACCTGTCGATCCCTGTCGGTGCGTTGCAGGTGCGCCCGGAAATTCCCCGAGTTTCTCCTTGCTTCCTCCATGGAATACTAACGAATCGGGACTTGGGCCTCGAGCCCCGCTATCGTCGGTCAATCGAATTTCCAGCAATTTTTGACGCGCTATGCTAATTGCTATACCGCAAATCGATCCTCTGCTTTTTCCTACTCTTATAAAAATTAAAAAACGATTGACAACGAATAAAAGTAAGACAAGTTCCGAAGTATATGGAATTTCGCTCGATGAAATATTTATGAAAGATTCGTTACGTCGTTCCAAATTGTGAGAATTAACGAGTTAATTTATATCAATATAACTCGATCAATTGTGAAACTAAAGGGATGGAATTTTAAAGACTTGTACTAAATCTGAATTCCCAAAACCTTGACTTATTCCACTAAGATTATCAGTTCGCCGTGTGTTAAAAATTTTCCCCTATTAAAGTGGATTAAATTTTGTTCTATAATTATACGTATTATTCGTTAGTTGATTGCAGGTATTATATTCAACTGTTATACCAGAATAAACATATCGGATCGTATAAAGATATTAACAACGCTAAGTAACGAATCTAGGTAGAAAGTAAAGTACTGAACAAAACTCTCCTACTACGATATTTAAAACCTAATTCGACCCAATTAACCGAATAACTCCAATCTACCCCCTAAAGTCTGCAACAAAACGCCATCGATTCATCCATAATTTCGTGCTCTTCGACTCGAAATACAAGATGCGTTTGCCTCGTTCCTCACCACAGAGGAAGCAAACTCGGCAAAAAAGAGAACGCGGAAGAAAGGAGAAACACCGCGACAATGCAATCAAAATACAACCCCTCGAACGCCACCGTCCCCCCCAGAAGTTCACTGTAACCAGCCAGACAATCTTCAGTCTCAAGTAATGACAAGCCACGGTCGGGTCCGTTCTCGACCCTCTCCACGTCGCGTCGTCGTCGTCGCCGCCGCCGTCGTCGCCGCCGCCGCCGCCGCCGCCGCCGGCTGCATCCCTGCGAACGTACGGGGGTGGCTGTCGGTCGGTCGACGTCGGCCAGAGGAAGTGGCAGAGGGGTGAGCTCACTGTCTAGGTGAGGGCCGTGGCGTGCGCGCGCATCTACGATGCAGTGGAGGTCATCCACCTGAAAGGTCGGGGTCACACTCTTGGTCGTAGACCGCCGCCGCCGTCGGGACGTAGGGGTCGTCGGCGGGGCAGAGTGAGCGTACGTGTGGGGGTGGTGATCGCCATAGCAACCCCTGCGCGCAGTCAAGGCTAGACTGTAGGTTCTCAGTGGCGGCGCAGTACAATGCGTACTATCGTCTGACGTGGGCATAGAACGCCGAGAGGGGGTTGAAGACAGGGGATCAGGAGCCAGGTATAGGGTGGGAGGAAAAGTACCGATTCCGTGAAGTGGTCGTGGGTGGCGATTTTCACGCATGTTTGAACGGTGAAAATCGACGCGGATATTGATAGAAACCTGCGTTAATCCTTTCCGTGGATATGAATTCTTGTGAAAGAAAATTTGATACGATATGTGTGTGTGTGTATATATATATATATATATATATATATATATATATACACACGTTTAATTTGATAAGATTAATTTATCTTTTTGTGTACCATATTTCGCCGATGGTATTTGTCGTACGGTCTTAAATTAACGACTGATCGAATTTTATCTTTCGTATATTTGGCAGCGCCAAGTATCAGGGTCCGAAATAAGAAAATGTTTTCACGTACGTGTGAAGAAACGGAGAAAAATGATTCTTACTGCTTGTGAATAAGTTAGAAGGTACCGGTGTTTGATTTTTTCATTAGGATTTCTTATAGGCTTCTACCCTTCAACGTCGACGTAGGTATTTGCAGCTTATAAGTTTCCACATATTCGCGGATGTCTTTTGGCTAGAAAGCAAAGAAAGCGGATTTTTCTATATCGATGCCTGTAAAGATACGCATTTGCATAAACATCCGTGCTCTACTTGTCACGTTGAATTTAACCCGGCTAAATCGATTTTATCTCTACCTAGAAAACGAATAAAACACCAACGAATAAACAGATTTCGTATCGGACAATATCGCAAGTTATTGATTAGGTACGGTTGAGCACGCGATTCGTTCTTACTCAACGTCGTTGATGCACACGATAAGTGCTTTGTTCTCGCGTGATTTTCGGCGGACCACTTATTCAAAGTAACGCTTAGCGTGGTCGCGGTCGGATAAGTGTATAATACCCGACAAATTGCATGGTGCGATACATTGCGAGCGCGATAGCTTTTAAAAATGCAGCCGGCAGAGCGGAAGCGGAGGGATGGTATTACGGTCGAACGCGGCCGGGAATGAATTGCGAGGGGTATCCTGACTTCTACTGTACCGTTGTTGCGACGTGTGCTTCTGGCTGAAATCTTTTTCATTGTTGGATCTTTACTCCCTCGTCTGTCCATCGCTACCCTCCGGAGAACGCATGTGTAAATTTATCATACCGCGTTTCAAGTGCACCGGCATCAAGGGTGGCAATTTCATAGTTGCGGCGTAGGCAATAATTATTTTCCCTTATTTTAGATAATTATTTCTCCAGTATGATAAATACTTTAACTGAAAGGGGATAGTTTGTAATGGAGGAAACGATTTGTTAATACCTTCGTTGCCGCAGTTACGGTTTACGAGACAGCGTACGAAACGATTTCTAGCGCTTTCTAAAGAATATAGAAAAAGTTGAAGCGTTATACGTACATACGTGCTTACGTTAGACAGAAATGCTTATCGGTGTTAAAATTTATTCTTGGAAACGATACAACCGCGAAGCGCAGTATAAAATTATTAATCATGCACGTCGCGAGGCTTATTTTGGGCAACGATTTTGTTTTCGATAGAAATCAAAATGCAAGGCCACGTCGCGTCGCGTCGCGTCGTCGTCTCGTTGGATGACGCTACATCCGCCTATTTATCCAGATGGGATATTATTTTTGGATGCCTGACCTACCACACGTGTTTCGTTTTTTTTTTTTTTTTTTTACTTTCTCTATGAAATTAAACAGAGATAACAAACAGAGATAATTTTGTCATTGGATTCATCGACCACCGTTTATCGAATCGATCTTCCTCAAAGGCAGTTTCTAGCCACGAGCGTACGCATTCGTTGCAACACACTGACATTCCAAAAACGATGAACCGGTGATTCCATTTAATGACATTCTTATCGACTGTGCAAAGTCAACTTAACTTTTTATATCGGTGTTTATTGGGAAAATTTGATAAATCCTTGCTGACCTTCGGAATTGGAAATATTTTATATATATGTTCCGTGACTTTACTTTTTCTTCGTTATTATACGGGTTTATACACGTAATGTCAAATGTTTTAATTTACACGAGTATAATCTAGACTGTGTTTCAAAGCTGCAGAATATGGTAAAATTAGTAATAAAATACCAGACGTATTTCACGAATTTCACCGAAAATTAACTTTCGAATAGGAGAAACTCCAAACTAGAGATAATGTCGATCGTAATTTCCACTTTTATCACTGACTCGCATCAAAATCATAATACGCTAATTGAAACAATTTCCTACAACGAAGAAATGCAAGCAACAAGAACGGAAGCAACATTTAGTCACCGTCTAAGATTTTTATGAAATACTTTTTTTTTAACGAGCGAAAAGACGACGGAAATCATGAAAATAATGATACCGATCGAATGCATCCAAAAGCGCTCTATAATGGTCTAGTAATAAAAAGAAAAAAAAGAGGAGAAAATTATATGGAAATTGTACAGAATGTTATCATGAAAATTCGTTGCAATAGTTTCATTGTAACTCGGCGCGTGAATACATACGCGTTTCGATATCGATTGTGTTCCACTAACAAAATGAGCTCTGCCAAAATTCAATGTCACCGACAAACGATTCCACGTGACGATTGAATAATCATCGGACAAAAGACGTCAGTCCAAAACGGGAGCAACTGACGCGTAATATTTGAAAAACGTATCGAACTGTTTTAATCTTCGATCTTTCGTTCATTATTTCTTTATTATTACCTTCCTTCGTTACTATTCGAATTCTAATATACGAATTTCGTGGGAAAAAATTAAAATAAAGTCCATTTTTATCATCAATGGTCCAGCAATATTATAATTACGGTGAACACGTTATTGGATCTAAATAAATGTAATATCGTGATTTTTCGCGCACTATGGCAGAATATTGGCAATGTCGAAGTTAGGATTTTGATTGGGCTTAGAGATTCAAAGGAAATTGTAGAACGTGTCAGCGGGAACGTGACGAATTACATATATTTGGACAAGTACTAAATTCCAATGCCAGACAGGTCGATAAGAAGTTCAATGTCAAACGAGGCTGATCGAGATATCGCCATGTAATGCGATGATCCGCTGGTGCGAATTTCAATTGATGCTCGATTTTACCGCAGGTTGTTATCGATCGTCGATCGCGATACTTTCTTCCAAAACTATAAATTTCGCTTAAAAGAGGTATAACTGTACGCTTTGTAATTACATACTTCGATTGATCATGTACTTTTCTCTCTGCAGCCAGCGATTTATTTAATTATAGTGAAAGATAAATCGAAATAAAATATACCGAACGATACAAGATACTGAAATTTCAAGAAGATATAGTACGTATAATATTAGACGTTGTATATATAATACCGTAAAGATGTAATTTTGGTAAGTGTTATAACGTCGAAGATCCTTTACCATAATAAGAACGTGCAATTTTTCTTATAAGATTTCTTACAGAAATGTTCATAACAGTACTAAATTTTCGTGCAAAATATCAACGAATGTCAATGTAAATACCAAATCATAAAAGTTGCATTATATAAAGAAAGTGCGAAAAAATGTTACGGAATCGCACGTTATTCTAATCCGAGGTTATTTCCATCTTGAATCATATTTATCTATGGATGAAATACATTCGTATACATAACTTTAAAACACTCTGTACAAAGATATTCTCTCATCACTCTCGATGAAGGCTACGAGGTTAAGGAAACAAACACGTTGATACATGAGGTGCATTCGCGTCTGTAGATATGATATCTGAATCAGGGGGATCGTCCTCTAATCGACCGTGCTCTGTCTCAATGCTAACACAAATTATCACGGGTGATACGGACCGGCTTACAGTGTCGTCTGTAAGTCACGATAATTTCGTAACTGCCGTATTTGCTCTCCTTTACTCGCACAGTTTGTACAAATTATCCTGTAACTCGGCAATTATCCCTAGATCCTCTCGTCGCTATATTATTTACCTTAACTTTATCGTAATTTTATTTTTATCGAGATTCCGAGAAGCGTGGCTGTATTTTGTTTCTAATAATTGAAAAAAATTTGTCGATTAATGGGCTTAGTGTCGAATCTTGTTTGACGTAATATTTTATTTCGATTAGATTTAATGACATTTTACTGATTGATAAAAGTTGTCGCCAATTGAGAATGTCATTGTCGTTTGATTAAATTTGCAAAACGGATTATGAGCTGGCATTAAATTGTATTGTCGATCTAAACGAATATTTGTGGAAAGGATTGGCGTGTTTCGCTTCTCTAGAATTTTAAATAATTATAATTTGTTGCAACAGAGATGTAATCGTCGAATGTTTAATTTTAACCTTGAAACGGCTGTGCAAGGTTAGGTATACTCTCTTTATATTTACTTGGAAAAGTTTTTGCAACTGTTTTCGAGAGATTGAACAACAACCATCGTGTATGAATAAATTAATCTTCCGATTAAATCGTATTCCGAGCCATGAACGCGGTGAACCGGTACTGCCAGATATATCTACGCGTACAAGAAGAAAAGAAATATGTATGGGGAATAACAGTTTCAATGTTTACTACAAGTATAGAAAGAGGGAACGATATCAGTTTGTTATTAGTCGGTTGCAAGTACAAGCATTTTCAAGATTGAAAATATTGCAGATATCACAGTCTTCTTCCATTGAAATTAAAATTCACAATTTTCCAATTAAATACCATTCAGACGAAAATTAACAATTTTTTAACGAAATATCATAGTCTTCTACCACTGAAATTGCAATTCCCAAGTTTCCCATTAAAAATAATAATCTATCATTATAGTTAAAATCCACAGTCTTTGAATCTAAAGTGGATTTTAAAAAGTTGAATTAAAAATATCTCGAGCCATAGGAAAGTCTATAGAAAGGAAGAGAAGAATTCTAAAACTACGCTCGTTACGCTCAAAGTTCCAGGTTCTAATAGACCTCCTAGTTTGAATCATTCTATAGTCAGCAATGCAAAGTTTGCCGACTCTGGAGACTAGAAAGTTTACCGTGCAGAAATGAAAACAACGGTCGGCAGTGTTCCTCGGTTAAAAAAGTAAAGATAAGAAATAAGTGAAAAACGTTTTGCAGGCGATTACATATCGTGGTCGATGATCGCGAAATTCCCGCGAAAGTGTTTCACGAGTTATGTAAATGACTAATTTTCACGGCAGGCTAAAGCTCTTTCCACGGGTAGACGACTGGATCGTACGACTTTCTTGCCTCGAAGAGTGAAAGCGGCCGAATTAATTCTTTCCGAGGCACGCGAGTCGTCTGGCACAGTCACGAAACGCAGAAATCACGCTTACTTTGAGACAGGTCATGGCTTTTCCGCCAGCCATGCCACTTAAGCTTCCCCTGCCTTTGAATTTCTCCCGCCTTATCGATAAGACGCACGCAGTTTCTTTCAATTTCTCTGCTTTTTTCCTGCCCTGCTTGGATTTTTTTTTATCTCCTCTTTTCATATTTTTCCAACGAGGTTGGCTTTTAACGAAAACTCTACGGTTGATAAGATTCGCATATTGACACATATGCGGGGAAAAAAGAATTTGAACTTTAAAATTGTGAACTCTTCGTTAACTCGATAACTTTTTGTGTCGCGTCTGGCCTTCTATCGCTTTTTACAATTTTTTATCTTGAAGCAGTTTCTAATTACCGAGCCAAAGTTTCGTTATTTATCGATGAATTATTTATCGCATTCACTTGCTACTAAAATATGCCAATTGAAACTGCATAGCTCTTTCTATCAGTATTTTTAATTTAGCTAACAACGTTTGTTCCAACCGTATTGCTAAATCCTTTTGTTAAAACGAGAATCGTAAAATTCAATATTCGTACACGAAAGCCGTTAAAATCACCAAGCAAGAATATTTTGTTTAATTTCTGAGAAGTCTTAATTTTAAGAAATGTGAACTTTTAGAACGATTTGAGTAGCAAATTTATTTTCTTAATACATGCTTCTCTCACTGCGTTCGACGCGTTTAACCGTGAAGTTGTAGCAAGTAGCTTTTATCTATTTAAACAACGATAAAAAGAAACAAATTGCAACGCGCAAGAGAGGTGGATTATGAAGCTTAACAAGAATAAAAACGCTCATCCTAAAGCGTACATATTGCTTTAAAGAATCTTATCTTACTCGTGGCGTTGCTCACAATGTTACTCGTATAATCTAACCTTTAATTTTCCATTCTCAATCTTCGAAATCCTCTTTGACAGTTTTGATATTCTTCTAATACCTGTCTTAATACTGTTGAGATACATGCACGATACGGAGAAGGAACCAGCTCAACCGATCAAGAATGAAGAAGCAAGAAAATAACTGCACGTTGGCGATGACCGATTAACACGTTCGATGCAGAAGGATTTCTACGATCCTTACCTTCCTCGACGAAAAGAATTGAGAACGATTTCTCACTTGAAACGGTTTTACTTAAAGAATGGTCAGAGCACGAGTTAAATTATTGAGAAATATATATATATATATATAAAAACAGAAAAATATCGATACATGTATCGTCCTCGTCACCGAAGAGCTGCCCTCTCTTCGATCGATTCACGTATCGACTACGTATTGAACGTGTTAATCAATTCTGTCATCCGTACAATAAAACGACATCGGTGCAAAACGAAATTGGTCCAGGAAGCGTGCAAAATGCCGATCGAAGTTGCGATATATGCAAATGGGGCGTCGTCTAGAAAGGAGGCTAGCGAGGCGAGGGTAGATCAGGTCGGTGGCTCGCGAAGAGACCGTGAACAAAGACCGGTTCTCGTATGAAGGTCACTGGTTCAATGGCGCCCATATACACGTCGGGGCGTTCGTTCTCTCGAAGGCCGTTTCACTTTCGTCGAACGCGACCAAAAACCGTTTCTTCTTTGGGCCGCGTGCACACCGGCTGGCCCCTTTCTCTTTCTCTTTTCTCCGACGCGTCGCGTTGCCTCGATTCGCTCCGCCGCTCGACCGATCCACTTGCACTTTCGACCACCAGGTTCAAGGCCAACTTGCCCAGAGCCACAGCGGCCTCGTCGAGAATTCGCTCGTCGTTTCGAGACAACGTGTATATCGAGGAAACGTAAGCTTCGTTATGCTATCGTGGACCATTGTGGCCGGTGGACTAATTCGTTCGAACAGTTTCAGATTCATAGAGTATCGTCCGCGAGGTAAGCTGATTTGCGTAAATTTCCACTTGGTTGTTCGACGGTTGATTAAGCGAAGCAAATAGTTCACGACTGACTGTGTACAGTAAGCTCGTGTATGCGAAATACAGCGGTTCGAATGAATTTGGTTTTGGTTTCTCGATGGTTGATTCGAGCGACGATGGATTCTTGGATTTCATGGAGAGGACAATCCCTGGTTTCGGCAATAACTGTGGGAATTTCCGTTGAAATTTCAATCTAGTTATTCGATAGTTGGTTAATCGGTCGGAACAAAGAGTTTAAAAGTGACTAGATATCGTCTAGCTTTTGTGTACGAGATATATTCTAACGTGTTCGTACAAGTATAAATTTGTACGTGTTTCTATCTATATCCACGATCTACTTGTCAATCCACTACCTTCCATCGATCTTCGATTTAAAATTAAAACAATTTCTAATGTAAAAAGAAGTACGCGACGCTTTCGCAGGCAAGAGCAAGTTGAACGAAGACCGGTCGTATCAAGGATCCTGCGGTTGTTGAAGTTGCGCGATTTCACCTCGGGTTTGGCGGCGCCAGAAGGTGATAGCGGAGGAAAGTTGCGGCCCGGCGAAACAGTTTCGCTTTCTTAAACGACTCTCACGCTCGCTCTCAACGGTGTACCCGGCCTCGTGCCCAGTTTTCAGGACCCCCGTTGATCGCGATCCGGTTTCTAAAACTCTCGCCGCGGTGTCTCGCTTTCGTTGGGCGATCGCCATACCGCGGGTCTCCCAACGGAGAACGAAAGTGGAGAACGGTCCAGGTCAGGCCAGCACCCGGTCGTCGAACCAGCGGAATTCCCTCGCGTGACGCCATCGCGCGCTGAATTCGAACACAATTTCTCTTTCTTTGTCGATCCGGTGAAAGCATGCAGCGTGTTTACGATCAAACTCAAGCGATCGTGTTTCTATAAACGTGGAAAGGTGCTCGGTTCTCTGAGCGGTATACGATACATATTTGGATCGTTCTGAATCTCCAATTTTTTAGGCTCGAAGAAATAAGCATCTAAATTTCTTAGGTGTGATTCTAGAAGATTTTTAGGAAGGTAGTTCGTTGTGTGGCAAATGTGCTTTTCAAAGACACAAGAATATGGATTTCTTAGATTGGATTGCAGCTTTCGGAAAGATAGTTTTGTAGTAAGGGTATGTTGGATCGCGAGTACAGACGACGCGTATTCATTATGGAAGATTTTGTCTTAAAAATCCTTTCGACATTGGAGAAAGAAGGATGCAATCAATGTTCTTGTATGCTACTCTGCAGGACAGTTGCTCTGTTTCTAAGAAGATGGTTACTCTGGAGAATCAAAAACAATTCGCGAAGCTAGACTCGTAAGAAAGTAGCAAATAAAGCAGCTCTTTAATTTGATTGATCAGATTATTCGATCCACTCCAACCAACGATGCTATTGGTATGTACAATTAAACTAGGAAGCTCGAAGATTAAGCTAGCACATACAGCAAACGAAAAGAACGAAGAAGCGCAGATAGCGACGTATTTAACTATATCGAAGTGCGAAGGAATTGAACCGAAAAACTTAGAAATCAAGCTGATACATGTAACTACAACTAAAATAGTAAAACTTGGGCAAAGATTTGTTCATCTATTGAATACTACAGCGACTATATTTTGAATATCTGTTGTAGTTGTACGTGCTGTATGCATTCTATGCATTTTTGCATCTTTTAAATTTCCCATAAAAGTATAAAAATCCGCATTCTACTATACAGGAAGTATGTAACAGGCATATGACACACGTATTAGGTTGTCCCGAAAGTTTCTTTCCTTTCGTAAGGAAGTAATAAATGCGCAAGCTTTTTTCGTTTTATATTATTTTATCGAATCACGCACGATCCATTTTGTTCTATTTCTATTATTGCGATCATGCCTGATTCGACAAAAATAATATAAAACAGAGAACGTGGTGCATCCATTATTTCCTTACAAAACGAAAGAAACTTTTGGGACAACCTAATATGTGTAACAAATCTAAAAATTTGAGACACTAAGCTAATGACGTACGCGTATTTAGACGTTCCCTCGAAGGGAACTCAGCTAGAAGATAACCTATATAGCCCAAGTCTGGGTTAGCTCTTCAAGGCATTCTGACCGAGTGAATCTAGTATGCGCGGTATCGGGTAGCCGAACACTATATCGGCAACAAGACCACGAACAAGGAAGGCTTTCTCCGTTGACCTTGGAACCCGGCTAAAGCCCCGCAGCTACGTGAACTTGAACCAGTCCCGTGTTCTTTCCTTACGTTCACCGATGGCCATCGTTAATTCCTTCTCTTAAAGTCGATGTTTTCGGTACAATTACAAAACCGGGCACGTTAGCGCGCTGTTTTTCAACGAGGGATCGATCGAGGCTGTTGATTGTGTAATCCGACCTCGATTTCAGGGATGTTGGACCCGGTCTTCCTGGGACAGGCAGGATTTATGCTCGTGTGAATTCATCAGCCAAGGTCGACTTTTTACAGAAGCTTCGTAAACATGATTTTGTCAGTAGAGCTGGCAATAGACTCGTCGACTGACTGGCACAGCGTAACATAGAAAGCGTAGCTTAAACGCGGTGAAAGTCTAGTTTCAGGCAAACAAGTTACACAAGCTGATCTCGTTCATTGGAAGATGCTTAGATTACGGTTACGAACGATTTCAATGAATTTGCGATGTTTAAAACGCGTTAGAGCGGGTGCTGCGTGAATTAATTTTCGAAGTGTACATACCACCGGTCATTCCTATTACTCGTTATATTTACTCGAACAGTACGATAAACAGAAATCAAAAAGCAACATTAAATGATAGTATTAAACATCAGTGACTGTTCTAATATTTATGACGTACATTTGAATTTTATGGCACGTATAGCTTTGAGAGTTGCGTTGAGTATGTCGTGGAGCATTCTTGAAGAGGATAAGGGTATCTTTTTTTAAATTACACAAGGCTACGGAAGACACAGGGTTATTAAAATAGCTAGACGTCGAAGAGACGAAGTGTATCGGTTGAAAGTGAACAGGCACGCAGAGGTATTCTCTAAATAGACCGAACATGAGGACCTCCTTCGAAGACCTTGCTGTCTCACCCAACTGTACCCCTCTTTGTCCCAGACGTTTTATCCCGTTTTAATTATAGGACTATTTTCGTTCCTGTTTTCTCTTTTTCGCGACTCTTAACCCTTTAAGGACACGCGTTAGAGCTATATTCTATTTCCAATCTTTTTCTATTAATTTATATTATCGGAGACAATTTTCGTTATTGTAATTGTGAAAGGGAATCGTTTAATATATTTTCTCGCTAACGGTATATAAGTTTCTTCGTTTAGGTTTCAATTGTTATGCATTTATAAAATATTTCGAGGTACGAATATACGTAGAATCCATAAATACAAAATATTCAAGGTAGAGTACTCGATACGATATCCAGCGTGCAAAACAAATCTACGCTTAGGTTTTCTCTCTCTCTCTCTCTCTCTCTCTCACTCTCTCCCTCTCTGAGTCTTTCTCTAATTGTGTTCATAAAAGTAGGGATTTGCATGAAAGGTTCTACTAATGTATCGTTTCACTGTTTGGTCCGTAATGGGTCAATCGATTATCGTTAAAAACACTATAATTCACTATAGAAAAGACATCTCCTTTTCTTATTTACACTCGACTAGTCCACATCTAGATCGTATACTCCCCTATGCATTTATCTCTGAATTTTCTCGGCAGCTCTCCCTTTCCATTTATTTCACTTTCGTCAAATCAGCTTGCCCCTCTTTTTTTCTTTATCATTCTCTATCATTTCCTCCGCTTCTCTACTCAACCAGACGTTCACCATCTCTCGAAATATCTCCACGTCGTCGTCTCTATCTCATCAAGTTGAGCTCTTTCCCTCTCGCAGCTAGCTCGCCCCACTCGTCGCTCCTTCTCTATTCTAACTCATGCGTGCTATAACGCGTCTCGTCCCTAACCTAATCCAACGAGAGTCGTGCTGAGCCATACCACGGACTACAGCCAGCCGCGCACTACATTCAGACCGGTTTGATGATTCAGGTTCATCTAGATCTAAACAACTACGACCTCGGCCACGTAATACGTTGGTCGCGAGACTCGCGGCCAGCCACCACACGTAGATTACCCCCTGTGAGAATGGACAGCAAACGGGGCGCATTATGCGCATTCTGCAAGTAGATACAGGCTTCTCTGGAAGAATACCGACTCGTAGGAATACAACACGCTGCACGATATCGTAGATAAATAGATTTAGGTAGCACGATTTTACGAACGACCATTTTAATACATCGCAGATCGATAACATTCAACGGTAATCGGATTGATCGATATTCAGAAACTTATCTTACCGCCAACTTCTTCTTATCGAGTCGGTTACAGAGCATTGGCGTTTATTGCAAAATCAACGAACGAGAACGTTTAAACACGATAATAAATCTGTTATCGGTTAATAAATTACTGACACATATTTTGAATGTACGTAGAATGAAATGCAAAATCGTAGAAACATGAAAAATAATTAATTCCGTTCGTGTATTAGATATATTTTTATTGGCAATTTTAAAAATAATTTCAAATTCGACCGACAAATGTAACGAACTTGAAACAGCAACGATTTTTGTCACGGTATTCTACCTATCAAAAAAATAAGCAGTCTAACGTATAAATTCCTTTCCTCTTTAAGTACACCGTGACAGACAAAAGAATCAAGATTACAAAGCGGACGAACGAATACAATTAATCGTTGAAGCTATTCTTTCCGACGTTTTTGGCCACGAGAAAAATTCAACGTCAAGCGTATAAGCGATATCAATATCCAGAACAAAGGTTATAACCCGTATCCCTCCGTCGTATGTTATTTTGTTAAGCCTGAAAATTCAGTGTTCCAGGACATTCAGGAACAATGGTGCGGGAACGATTGTTAGCCCGAAATCCTCGACAAGGGAGACCTTGACCTTCGCTAGACGACCTACAACGCCCGCTTCGTTCTGTCGTTTAAGGGGATCTTTGGACGAAATTCAGAAGGGTTTAATGTCTACGCCATTATACTTATTATAATCCATTCTTCCGTGTCTCGACGAGGAAAGGGGGATTCGTCTCAGCAATCGGTCTTCTGGACGAACCAGATGAACGTGCTTCGCAATAGCCTCGAATAGAGTTCTTTACGGAGCATAGATATTGGATGGTATAATATATCAACTTCTATGTTAAAAGCGTACCAGTTTTAAATCTCTCGGTGATTAAATATTTTTCCGAGTTGTATTATATAATTTTAAATTAATTCAAATTATAATAGAAAATATTTCTATTCTTCGTGTTTATTCTTTTAATAATCCAACAAAAATACACCCATGATTTTCTAGTTAAATACTCTCGTAATAAAAACATTTTTATAATTCTATAAATATAATTGCAACGTAGCATAGAAACAGACGAAATATTAAAACACGCTAGGCAACTCAAATTTCCAAGAACTCTCTAAAACCAATCTCCTCCTGTGAGTGATCTTACATTAAGCTTACTATGAAAACAGGCTCACAGTGCTTTTTCGAAGCAGAATCATCATCTCGGTTTGACGGAACTATAAACGGAGAAGCTTTGAATCAAAAGAGTCGCGTCTTGACGCATGTCTCGTACGAGGGCTCGTTTCAAAGCAACTGTGAAAGCACCGCGTTGATCCAGGAGTACTGATGGCTAGGTACGCCATTGCACCGAGATAGATGGATGGTTATAGCGAGTGCGTCGAAGCGGGATGCGGGGGCTGATCGATAAAAGCGGCAGTCGGGTTCACGAGCCTCATTCAAGGACAAGGCCATGTGATAGCGGCCGCGCAACCGCGGCCGCGCAGTCAGCCACCCCTGCCTATCGGCTGGTCGTTTACGTCAGGCTTGTCGCTATACTATGCAAAACCCTGCTCATATTCCGTTCGAGAAATTAGCCGTGGATTATATAAAATCTCCCTCTAAGATGGCACGGATAAGCATCCATTTGCTGCTGTTATTATTCGACGTAAATTTCGTAAACAGAGGATATCCTCTTACATAGGGAGCTGCTGTATAAATTTTTGCAAATTAGAAGAGCGTTTTATGCAAAAATTTTTGCGAACGTAATTTGGAAATATGAAATCGCAGAATCGTCTTCGTTTGTCAATTGTACCGGTATGTCTGTGATTACACTTTCCGATATAAAGGAAAGATGAAAGATAATTGTGAAGTTAATTGTTAAAATCAAGAATATCGCTTCTCTTTTATTATAACGCAATGTTTTAATTATCCCAGAAATTTCTTGTAAACATTTTTATCGATCGACGTGTTTTAATGCAAAATGAAATTTTGAGGTACATTGAAATACGCAGTTGTATAGTGGAAAACGTGTCTCGACAGCGCATGCAATCGTCTCCCCCGGTTGTGTACTACGCACCAGCCACGCACACGCGCCTAGGTCAACCGTGGGTGGCACGATTAGCTCTGTCTGCTCCTCTCTGCAACCCCTACTATCCCATTAGCGCAAGTTCGTTTGTACTCGTGGACGACACGCGCGGTCTAAACGTTCGGATACGCTCTTGTAGCATATATACGAATATTGCCTTCGTATTTGCTCTCCTATCGTAATTGCGGCCATCCCTGTCGCATATTTAACAAGACGTTCGCGCGTTGTTTGCTGCGACGCACTTGTCGCGTTCCGCCGAGCATCTGTCTTTCGTACGAATACTGTAGTCGTTCGTGTAGTTCGCGCGCTATGAATGCGCACGCGCCGCGGGGTCTCGTCCCAGTGTACACGCGCGCGCGAAAGAAATTCAAGAGGGTAGGTGTGATGGAAGGTTCGGCCTCTCATTTGCTTCCGGCTGAAAGAGTGTGCATATACGTGTGCTTTTTTGTCTCTGTCTAATCCGATCAAGGAAACGAAAGAGAGCAGAAGGGACAGACAAAGATAGGGAATAATGACCGAAAAAGTTAACACAAGAGAAACGGCAGAAACAAATCAAAATAAAGATATGGTGAAAGAGAGAGGCGACGAGCGAGACAGCGTTATCACGAAAGAGGGAGAGTAATGGCGACCAGACAAGGAAGGGCAATAGGCGAAACCGAAGAGGAGAAAGAATAGGGAGTTGGCGCGCGTGAAATAAAGACAGAGAGCGGCGCGGCAGTGTGTGCGCACCGGGAGATCGTGTTACGTGGCGTAGTGTGGGGTCGTATCGCGAAGCAGCCGCTTTATATACGTGCGCTGTCAGTGCACGCGGATAGCGCGCTGGAACGTCGAACGCTATAGGTCGAACCATGCTCGCTTGCCACAGGCTATAGGCTATCCGTAGGGGCGCGATAAAGAGCGAAATAGAGAGCGAGAAGGGGCGAGAAACTAAGGGAGACGGAGTCTATGTAGAACGAAGACGAACATACGCACAGAAGAAGACGAAGAGAGATAGACAGAGGGCGAGAATGAAACGGAGATAATACCGAGAGAGAGATATATCGGGCGCGAGGGAGATATCTAGATGAAGGAAGAGAGAGAAACAAGAGCGCTTATGCACCGCTGAATCCACCGCGGCCTGCCGCACTCTCACTTTCGCCGGCGCCGATGACGGTTCTCGTCGTCGTCGGCTCACTGCCGTCTGTGCTCCAACCACCGACTTTTTTTTTTCGTTTGACCGCGAGTGTGACACGTTACGCACTAATCCACGCGTTTTTCAACGAAGAGTGTTTCGATAAAGAAAGAGAGAGATAGAGTGTGGAGTGGAGCATAGAGGGCGCGCTCTCGTAATGATCTCCCGCGTTTGTCTCGTCCACGTGATCGATCGTATCGATTATCGATCGAAGTGAGAGAAACGATACGGCCGCGAATCGCGTACACAGTTCGTAATCGAAGCTAGTCGGCTTGTCGCGAGACTGAACGGAGTCACGTTGCTTTTTCATTTACCTCGTGATGAAACTCGAGTAGGGGTTGACGCTCTTGGAGACCTTCGCGACGATAAACCGCGGTCAACCGTGGAGGTGGATCTCGATCGCTGTCTCCGTCTCGGCCGTATATATTAAGGGTGACAGAGGAAAACCGAGAGTGCTCGAAAAGAGGGGGAGAGTAACTCTCTGGCACGAAAGCGGGAGCGAGAAAGCAGAAGGGAGGAGGACGCTGCGTGGGTGGTGGGAGAGAGGGAAAGGTCGGCGGTGGCTCGCGAGGGACTGACTACTCGTATTCCGAGGACTGTTGTTTTCGACGAACTGCTAAGAAACACTCTTGTCCACGCGGACCGGTCTTACGTGTATTCTCCCTTACGCAGTCTCGCATCGTACGATAACGACTGGTCGTGAGACCAAGATCTTCTATCAGTGATACTGCAATGTTCGGTCGAACGCGATCGGAATTGTGTCTCGCACGTGTTATTCGTTATTGTGAAACGTTAAACGTGTGACATCTCTGGAAACGTTGGAGGTTATGAATGGAGATATTTCGACAGAATTTTCGAACAAGTGATTCACCGCTGTTTCTTAGTGATTAATAGAACTGAATTGTAAATGTGTTTACATATAAATGCATCCAAGAGACGACGTATTCTGTTGAAATATTATATCAGTGATTTTCCAACGGACTGTGTATCTTGAAGGATATTCCAAAGGACACTCGCTCGAAGGACACGTGCGTTGGGCGACCAGAAATTGTGAAAAATCTCCGAGATATTTGAAGGTGGACAGTGACTGGAATTTTTCTGTGGCACTAGGATACGTCGCGTTTGTATTTTCATGGATCGATTTTCCTGGATGATCGTTAGTCGTTAAGAGATAGAACGCGCGGCGCGCGTAAAGTGAGTGATTAGTTCGGAGTGTCGCCGCGAGGGCTTCCGCTGCAGGTGTCACGCCGTCGCAAGACATTGACCGTGACATTCGAGAGACATCCGCGCGGAGATACGGTGAAACGTAGCGACAAACGAGGTGTATCAGTTAGTGACTGAATTATTATTCCAGTGCACGCGTTTTTTCTTTTATTCCTTTTACGATATACTGTGTGACCGACGAAAATACCAAGCCTCGATTTTGCTAACTCGTCCACGAGTTTGATCTTGATCGTCTTCGATGTGCCTGTCTGTTTCGTGAATGAAGCCGATCGTAACGGTTGTTCGCCAAAGATTTTCAAGTGCAATCCCGTGACCCGCGGCCGCGGGTGAAATATATTAAACGTGGCTCACACAGCGAGGGACAGGGCCGCCGAACTCCAGGCGGAAGTAAGGAGCGCGATCAGGGTCCTTCATGGCTGGTGCCCTAGGCCGCCCCACGGGCATCGCGGTGACACGGTCCTGATGTCACCACAGACCCAAATGCGAGGAAATCATAGAAACGGAGGACCAACTCAGCAACCACCGCCAGCCACTGTCGTAGTCAGTTCAACGTCCAGTATGAGACCACCGCCACCGCCACCGCCCCCCAGGGCTAGAGCCTCCAACGAGGGCAAGGGCCACCATGAAGAACCGACCAGCTCCATTCCCGATCTCGGTGAGTCATACATATTTTTTTTCTTTCCTTTTTTTCTTCTATTTTAAGACTACATTTTCTGTTGGATGATTAAGAAAAGTTATTATGTAAGTCTTTGGACTATGGAGCAAAGTATTGAAATCTCGAACATGGACAGTCTCTTTATTTTGCTACTACGTTTAGGGAAAGTGAAATTGTTTCTCGAAGGTTAGAAATACTTTTTAAACGATAGATATAGAAAGTACGTGGCGCGTTTCATTTTGGAATAGGCTAATGGTGAATATCTCCTGTAACTTGTTACAACGTTACAGCAATCAATGTTAAACGTGCACTTTTCATTTTCGAGGATTTATTTCGCTCTTAATAAAAATGTTCGAAAAGTGGCGATCGAGTTTGGATTTTGAGCTTTTCCTACTTATCGAAGTCTGCAGAAATGGATAATTTCGTTTGATATAATTAATCTGTTTTTTTTTTTTGACGATATCATGACGTCCTTTACAGTGACGATTGCAAAAATATCGATGATATTTAGGGGTCAGATGGTAGATCGTCACGATTACGATCGTTTTTTATTATGCTATCGAATAGTCGTAATACATCATATGGAGTAATTTTATCATGATTATCTGCTCTCAACGATCGAGTCGATTGGTCTCCGAGCGTGTAGATTTTAAATTCATTATAATACTTAAATCTCGGCATCGGACCTTGAACTTTAACTTGAATTTACGTGGACTATCCGTGTATCAGTTAATAGCAGAACTTCTTTACGTTCTTTTCTTTTCAACTTTCTATTTCAAAATTAGAAGGCTTGATAAACAAGAGATGACAAATTGTGGCAGTGAATGGTAGTTGTTGACCAGTAAATATTTTAATTTAATCCCTTAAAAATAAATATTACGATAAAATTTTTAAATATTACGATATGAGCCAAGTAACGATACGATTAATTTAATCTGCTCCATCTTGGGATCGTTCAAATTCATTTCGATATGTTAAACGAATTTACAAGGAAATTAAAACCAGCGATCGGAAGATAACAATCGGTGTATCGCGTACTCGAATGGAACAGTCCATGTAGATACCATAAGCATACAGCGTATAATGACAAAGAATCATTTACTGAAACGAATGTCTGCCAATGAGGTTTTGAATAGCTAAAAAATTCCATTACCTTTCCCAACTCGAGCCTCTGCTTCAAACACACAAAGTAAATATACATTACATCAAAATAAATATACCATTGCCTCTTTCTATTTTCGTTACATATACTTTTCCGACCTTCTTCAAATATTCCCTTCGGAAAGAACTTGTCCTTTCATCCTTCGAAGAGAAACAAGTCACTGTCCATTCACCTTGTGACAAATTTTAAGCAAACCGCTGTTGCCTGCTTGAACGAGAAACACGAGATTTCCCTCGTTTGATCAAGTTATAGGGACATAATTTACAAGCGTGAACAAGACAGATACGTTGCATGAGGTTTCATTATCAACGGGGCACGGAATTTATCATGTTCCAAATTAATCGAGAATCTTGCTAAATATCAGTAACCAAATTATCGATCTTTCATAGGCGAAAATATTTTTCCACAGGCAACCCGGATCGTTTATACCCAGATATAGTCTTTCTTACTCTTTTACGCTTTTCAAA
Organism: Bombus waltoni; assembly: GCA_014737395.1. NCBI lineage: Eukaryota > Metazoa > Arthropoda > Insecta > Hymenoptera > Apidae > Bombus > Bombus waltoni. Next base: position 8,213,994 of record JACXII010000008.1, read on the forward strand.
CTTCCTACCAAATTGTACAATTATTATATATAATTATACAATTATAGAAACGTAAATTGTGTCTGTAATACCTTCCTCGATAAAGAACGAAAACTCTTATGGAAATAATTCCAGAGTGAAATTTCGTTTAAATCGTGAACGATCCAATTTGCATACGGAAAGTTAATATGTTACATCAGTTCTTCCCGTAATTAATTTCCGTGTTTTATTATATCCTGCACAGGGATGATTCCCTTCCCCCCCCCCTCCCTTGGTATTCGCAGAAACCGTTCGCGTTCCGGCCGGTGTACTATGTTTAGTGTTTACGTCTGTACGTTTCATTAACGATAAGCACCGCTAAGCGCTATCGTCTGCGCTGTTCGTGACGCCCGGACGTTTGTGTAACGCGAAGGCCGAACTCGTAGGAGATCCGGGGAGAGACAGTTGACAGCAGCGCGACGCTGGAAAGCTCGATCGAGCCATTTCGTGCCTAAAAATAAGTTTTTCATCTCTTGGACGGAGTAAAAGCCTCCCTCTTACCGCTATCCGGTGTGTATACGTTTTTACTCCGAATATATCGGCGGTCGTGGCGTGTAAGCAAACACTGATACTCGTGGTTTTACCCTACGGATGCACCAGGTTTTCTGTTTCCTTCTTTTCTTCTTGTATTTTTTCTCTGTTTCTTTTCTTTCTTTATTTTTCTATGTTTTGGTTAAATCACAACGGGAAGGGAGGGGGGGGGGCAATGTATAACCTGTTTGTCGAGCGTGGTGATTTTCACGTGTAACGCGGTGTCTGTATATAGGGCGAACAGATAAAGGTTCGTCTGTGGGGATTTGGTAGATTTCATAGGGAGAACGATGAGGTACGACGTTGGAGTTTAGGTTAGGTTTGTAATTGATAGGGGTGTGGTATCGGTGAAATATGGTTGTTTCTTTGGAACAAATGATTTCGTATGATTAACCCTTCGTGGAAAGGGTTAGACGATATTTCACCCTTGGATTTCTTTGAAGCGAATCTTTAGTTTTTATTCGAAAACGTTGCAGAGGCTTGGTTCGATGAAAGATTGTACAGTACGATAGGCACTGTTTTAGGAAATATTACAGAATTTTCGCAGATTTTTTGAAGGTCTACAAAAGCAGAAATATTGGGGCACGAACGATCCTACGGTTTGCCTACGGAGAGGGACAAAATTTAATTATAATAATTGTAAGAAAATAGCGTGTAACTTTGGCTCTTTAACAATTCGATTCATCGCCACCGTCCATTCAGAGAAGCACCGTTTTCCTAAACAAATTACAAAGACCGGCATAAATCACAAATTTGTAGTTCCTCCATCGCTTCAGTATTTTTCCCTTGCAAAGAGAAACTTGCTCGGTGTTCTCGGCGAGCAGCATGATTGATACTCGTTTTTACGCGTTGTATACAAACGAACTTTGTTAAACAGAGTCGAATCACTCGAATGCACGTGCACTTGAGCGACATAAAATCTTGTTATTCTCGAAAGTCGAGCCTCGCGAGACTGAAACGCGTTTTACAACCTCTCTTATGTTCGTTATTAATTCAAAATAAATTGGCAACGAGCTGGCAAAGGCAAACGCACCGTTGGAGAAACTGCGGCCGAAGGTGAATTCGAAAACGAAAGTAAATCGATGAAGTGGTTCAATAGACACGTTGTTCGAGCGAGGACTTGAGACGAACCGCGTTACGGGGGCTTCGTCCCCTGAAAGCTAATATCCGAGTTGCTTGATAATCGATAATCGATCCGTGGTCGATGAACAGAGGCCTCCTTGCTGGCGAAACAATCTGCGTAAGGCGAACTGCTTGATTCGCGGCTGCTTTATTGATTCAGACAGCGCTACCTACGAACAACAAAAAGTCACAGATATTACATTCTATCCGTTAATTATACGCCATTCGCGTTTCTACGTAATCACCGAGCATTATCATTTTGCGATCGTAACGATTTATCGCGGTGGAATCGGTGATTCGAAATAATTCCTTCGTAAAACGTTTTTGACTGCTTAATATGGAAAGTTGATTGCAGCTTATTTTGAAACACTGTCTAGTAGTTTAAGGATTTTATTTAGTACTTTCGGAATTTTATTAAGGTTTCTAAACGTTTCACTTAGATGTTGGATTTATTTCGAACAGAAATGTAGGAGGTTTTATTTGTAATTTTGGAAATTGTGTTTATTTCAATTTTGATTATTTCTCAAGATTAATAGAACAGGTATATGAAAAATATGCGATGTCCGTCTTCCCCCATTCAAGGTATTTTTAAAAAGAAACTCGTTACTTTCTATAGTATATTTTAGCGAAATGTTGTATCTTCTTTTTATAGAAGAAGATCGAGTCAATTATCGTTATCGAATAATAGCGAACAACACGGTCCTTGAAACGTTAGGAATATAAAATGAACTGTGACAAATGTAGAGCAGTAGAAATTAAAATTTTTGGTACATCGAATCAAATGGTTCGTAAAGTTTCGTTTCGACTTATCGTTGACCGAAAGCGAGTGAAACTGATCGAGTATGCTGAATACCTGTTTGAACTTGTACAAATATTAATCTCACAAGTATCTCGGTCCCGTTGGAAATTGAAATAACAAACAGTTTCGGCATGGAAGATCAACCGGTTTGTTAAGACGACGACCTCGACATGCAAATACAATTTAAGCCATCGACATGCCGCGCTTAATGTCAGGGTCGTTGATCCGTTGATCGTAGGATCGACAAAAAATCAATTACGACCAATAAAATCGGCGATACGTAACTGCAGCTCGTTTGATATTTACATTACCGGTCTCTTCTTTTTAATTATTTGTTCATTTTGAAATCCCAAAGAAACTGAAATTCGCCAAGACATCGTCCATTTTTATGCCGACGACGATAACGTTAAATATAACGCAATACAAATCAAGTATTTTTTCGTTTTAAGTGCTCGAAGAAAATGAACTTTTACAGGCTATAGATATATTTTACGATATTTTCAACAATCGCAATGGCAATGATGCTAGCGATAATACTACGTAAATTAGATATCCGTTTATTTTTAATTCCTAAAGAAACTAAAGTTTACAGGCACCATGAGAAATACATAAAAAACATAGAAACAGCATAAAGTATAGCGTAATGCCAGTTAAAAATTGCAAGGCAACGTTATTCCATCAAAAACAAAATTTCTACGTGTTTCTGTAAAAAAGTTCGGAGATAATTTCGAGTTTTACGAATTCATTTGGGAGAATCGGGGGTTGAAACTTGCTGTTCGCACTACACCACGATACTCCATGTGCACGACAGGTTGTCGGGCTTGATTTTTGCTCTGACAAACGGCGGTCTGTGGCAGTTGAGAAAATACGGCATTCGTTTCCATGACATTGAACGGGTGGCACGTTATCACAGCTACGATGACGTAGCTGATAAAGATTCCCTGTAGTAGATTCCAAGAGCGGCGAGGGGTTTAGGGTTCGAACGAATCCAGTTTCTAGTGTTGAGAACGTGGCGAGAGCGCGAAAAATCGTTTCCTACCAATCAAGAATCGCTTTTTATAAATCAATTGGTCCAGCAACGATTTGCTGAATTGTAAAATTCTTGAAATTTCAGAACGAGCAAATACGTTAATTGGCCCGTGACGAATTCGCCAAAACGACCCTTGCTAATTTTTATCTTCTTATTTCTTACTTTGCCAACTTTATATTTGCGTAGAAGACTGTTCAGAATGGTTTACGTGTTTAATTAACGCTCAATTAACGTGTTTGAGTCATTCGAATTACGATTCTTTCGATTCGTTCGGTGCTTGATTTAACGTTATCAGTGTCGAGAGATAAAGAATGCAAAACGTGCCGCTGTCTCGTTATCCGCTCTCGCTTTCGAAAAATGTGTGTTAACGATGTTTGCATTAGACGACGAGATAAGTTCAATTTTTAGATCACAATGTGTGTTAAGTGTTCTTTTTCGAACTTTGACAGTGTATATTGACAAATAGAGGGAATCGTGGAATTACATGGAACAGTAACGTAGCATTTCCAAGTTTTCGCATGTTCGTTGCCGGGTTAATCATCGTCTAAAAAAATATTCTATTTAGATCTCAGGAGGCATCGTAGTTTTCATCGAACGCCGTATTGTCTGATAAGAGGAAAATTCGAGGCATTTGTTTCACTTAACACGCGCATCGGTTTTCTTCGGCTTCGCGAGAATTGTTTATGACGACAGTCAGTGGGTTTTCACGATCTATGCTAATCTTTCGACGAAGAAAAAAAAAAGTCAATCTCGGTGCTTGCTCTAAATATAGATTCGACGAGATGACGCGAATGCCGTGACCTTGGCCATGAGAAATTCCGGAAAGTGCCCCGAAAACCCGCTGATACGTTTTGTCGCGGAGCTGCCCGCATGCTGTATTAATAGTGAACGCTTCGTCTCATTTAAAACACCATCTTCCTTTCCACGCTTCAACCTATTCGACGACCCTTTTTAATCGAATTCTTCGAGCAAGTTTCTTTTCTCCAATCAGCAAAATGAAACGTCATTTTTTTTTTTTGTCTTTTTATTTTTTAATCAGAAATATAAAATTTCGGATTGGCGGGCAGTATCGCAATTTTTTTTCTGTCAATTTATATTATCGAATGTTTGTTTCTTTAAGATAGCGTTTCTTTCTTCGAATAGTCGCGGAAAAGAATTTCTAGAATTTACCTCGTCTCTATCTTTTCGTCCATCTAGATTCTAGACTTTTATGAAGCTCGATGAAACGAAAGTATTTATAGCGCCACGATATATCGTAGAAATATTTTGTGTCTATGATTTGCGCAAAGTCTATTACTTTGATACAATTCTTTATATATTGACGAAATACCTCTACTTTTTCTTCGTTTGTCATTATCTTTGTTATTAAGCGTTGCAAATTCCTCGAGTTATTTTTCGCTCGAATTATCTTCTATATAAATTCGATATTCGTATTTTACAAACAAATGACCCAAATAATTCTCGATAAGTACTTGGAATAAATGTTCACTTTCTATCTTTATTTCAATAATTGGAAAAACTATTCGTTTATCGACTGATATTCCAATACACGTATACCGTATACCTCTATCCCAATCTACTTATGTCTAAAACCACACATTTTCCAAACGCCGATTTTTTTTTTTCGAATCACTTTACGAAACATCCAATATGCATACCGTTTGGCTATAAATTATGCACGCGCGCTTTATGCAAGCCAAATTATATACGCGTATCGTCATCGGCCGAGTCGAAGCGAGGACGAGCACTAGTGGGTTTGTTTGCGCGAACCGCAGACGAGAAAACAACGCAGTGGATTTCGTTTCGCGGTAGTCGGAGCGCAGGCAGCTTTATTTGTACTGCAAAGAATGCAGGTAGACACGACGGGGGCGGCGGAGGCGGCAATCGCGATGTTGATCTTGACTGGGTTAAATCGGCGTTTTAAAATAGTCCCCGGTGTTATCGTGACTCCGTATTATCGGCTGACTGGAGGCCAAGGCCTGCTGACGTGTATTACCCGATTCCACTAACCCAACAGAGAAAGGAAGAGACAGAGAGAGAGTCTTGCGACGATTCTAGACTTCGTTGTACAGTGACCCGGAGAGCGACATCTCGCGAAGAAAATTCAACATTTCGATTTTAACTCGGTACAAAGATTTTACAAGATGATCGACGAGGCATGGTTTTTTTGTTTTTTTGTTTTTTTACGCGAAGGCTACGGGGAAAAACTGCTTTTCCTTGATTTTGTAATTTCTCTGTTTGTCGCTGATCGAAAAGAAGAGCGTGTTATACGAATTAAGGACATTTTGTATAAGTACCAAAAGTACAATTGATTTTGTAACGATTAACGTTTTGGAAATATTCCGAAGGGAAATATTTCAACTTGTCCGACTACTCTACGTGTACGAATGATCGAGACGTATTTTTCAAAAATCTGTCACCTGCTGAAAGCGAATTCCGATATATTACAGTCATCGCATTGCGTTAAAGTTAGGAAAAACGTTTCGTGGAACAATTATCATCTTTCTTCCCGATATTTTGCCTGAAGTATACAAAAAAATTCGGCGGAAAAAATTTGTCTGGGTCGATTTAAAAATAGTTTAAAGCTCCTCGGTTTCGTAGAGTTCAATGTCAGCCTGAATAGGCTGACACGCAGAGGGTGCGAACCGCTGTGCCTCGCAACGTGTACCATGGGCGCAGACACCCTTCAGTCCTCGTTTCAAGACGCGTCCGTGTGCGTGCATCTGCTACTACATGCACGCAGCACGTGCGCGTCAAGTGCGTACAGCATTGTCGTTCGTATGCATCATGCGCGCCAGTGGTTTCCAAACTTTCCGTTTCGAAATTCCACCCCTATAAATCTGCAATTTTGCGTGCGCAGCGTACTACGTGGAGATCTATTTTCTAGCTCTCTGATCGCTTTACGCATTCATTTTCCCACTCGTATATTTTATCACTTTGATTCTTTCGCTCGACTTTCACGTACTCGTACGTTTGATGTTGTTCGTTCGAGAGTAAATGCGAGAAGCAATAGAATAAGGAATGGAAAGTGCCGCATAAATTTCCGGCCGTATCTTTCTAGGAAGAAAACGTTAGTCCCTAAAAAGTTGATAGGTCGGAAGAAGGGTCACGGCTCGAAAAGTGGCTGCGTCGTCGTGTCAACCGATAAGCGGAGCAAATATTTTTAGGGCTCCCGTGTCTTTATCTCTGCCCTCGGAATCGTTGGAACCTGTTAGTTCCAGCCGATCCGTTCTCGTTTCTTTCCTCCGCGAGATTTGTCCGATCTCTTCCTTCTTCTTCTACCTATACGATTTCAAGAAATCGAAATTATTCGATAGTCTCCATCGACGAACATCGCAGAAGGTTTAATAATTTCATACGCGTTAATCGTCTTTCACCGATGGCTAGATTTCAAAACAGAGAGATTTGGCAATTTTCTACACGTTGATGCTTTTTGTCCGACAGTCCGATTCAGAAAAAAGAGAAACCGCGAATTTTTATTACGGGGAAGAGGGTGAACGCGACTAATTAATGCATCGTGTAACGTGGATCGACAGGGTCACGGAGAAGCGTGCCAACCGTCCAGACACATCCCCCTTCCCTTTCCCCTGCTTCTACCCCCGCCATGTCATTTTTTTTTTCACCGGTCGAGTAGCTGTCCCACACACGGTAATTTACAGAATGATCCGAGCTAGAAAAAAATATGGCAAAGTCACGGCGGATAGGCGATAATATGGGAGCACGTCGATGTTGAAGGCTTCGGGTTCAAGGGTAGAATGCATCGGGCTAATTACTTGTTGCGTGGCGTGTATCTCGGCGATCTTTCTCGACCAGACAGCTAGTTTGTCGGATCGTTATTCGTCTCTTGTAATTTATACGTTGTTTCCTTCTTCGTCCCATGTCAGAACGCAGATGAATATATCTCGTATATTTCGCTGCTCTAATTAGTATTAAAATTATTCGATCGTAACTTTGCTTGTAATCTTTCTCTAATGTCTTTCTCTTTTTTTCTACCACAAATGCTTTACAAATAGGTAGACGCGTAAATGTCGATTCATTTTTCAAACAAAAATTCAATATTTTATTATCTATTTGTACCGCTGTATTCTCGTAGCTCGAACGCGCGTATTATAACAAACACACACGTATAAATCCTATCAGAATCGTCGATAGATCGCAGACACTTACGGATATTCGTAATTCTACGAAGAATCTAAATACGAGATTCGTTTCATTTACTGGCTTTCCCAACGAGCGCTTTCGTTTGGATAACTTCTACATTTTTAGAAATACGAGAATACTTTCAGAATACATAAAAAACCAAAGAGTGCTCGTTGTAATATTTAGTAGATGACACAAATCTTTGTTCAAGTTCCATTTATCCTTTTTCATTTATTTATCCTTTTAAAAGTATGGATTTGCATAACTATCCGTAATCATGCATTTTCGGATCCTTAAATTTCGCATAACCGGGCGACATTCCTCGGTCGTATTCGTCGTGTGATAGTGAAATAATGTTTCCATTTTCTAGTCGAAAGATTAAAAAGTCCTGCTAAATTGGTCGAATAATTTTGCATGAAAATTTATCATTTTCCAAGCAACGAACAGTAAGCACAAAATCTATATCAGATTCTTACACGATTCGAGAGAACTCGTTGGAAATTCCTGGCCTCCGATTATGCGTCAGCGAATCGGTATTTCTCGAAGTAATTAGTGACTTTAAATGTCCTTCTTTCATTTGTCCCGAGCCCATTGTCCGACTAGTTCTGCTCCGTTTCAAGCGACACGCCGCGCCGAGACGCTCTGTACGCACGAACACGCTCACGCTCACGCGACTTCACGTACGAGCGTTTGGCCTCCCTTTCATCCTCCGCTATTATCGTCTGCCCTTTTTCTCTGTCCTCTTCCATTCTCTATACGTCGCCCTCGACATCTCTTCTTTTCTCGTGCCGACGCGTGTCTGTCTGGCTCTCTTCTCTTCCTTTAGCGACGAGAGAGGGAAAGGGAAGCGACAGAGCCTCTCCACGGCACGGTGGTGGAAACGCATTCGTCGGAATGAAAGATTTTTCACCCCTACAGCCAGCTTGGCCGTCTCTTTGAGTCTTAACTCGATCTTAATTGCCGCTCGGTGAATGGGATTGCGGGACTTCGGAAATCCAGAGAAAAAACCTTTTTCTCGTTCACCAGACGATGCAGACTGTGGCTAATGTTATTGAGGAGTTTTAAGGAATCGACCGTCTTTTAGTATTTTTAATAGGACTTCGTATAATGTACGAGGCAAAAGTCCTTCTTCGTATCGAGCGAACGACGTAGTCTGTGGTTGGCGTTATTCAGAAATTTCAAGGAATTTTTCTGAATATTTTTCGTACGGTTAATTACGTTTCTATTTACGATTAGACGAGTAACGTTTGGATGAAAATTCTTGAGGGTAAATTATGTAGGATAGCAATTTTTAAAAATTTAGTATATGTATATATATATATATATATATATATATATATAGGTATTATTTCGTTTCGAGGGATAAATCGAAACAAATTTCTGACTTTTTAATCGAAAAGCCAGTATAACGCAGTGCCTATTTTTATGTAAATTAAAGCGCGTTGTTTTATGTATTTTTATTCATTGAATCTTGTTTTACACGTTTTTAACAAACTGCCGGAATCTGACATTCTCCTACCTATGTTGTTATTCGTTCCAAACAGGCGTCGTTACAAATGTCTGTTACAGACGTACGAAAATATCCCGAAGTTTAACAAGTTTTATTACGAATATTTAAAAATTCACATGCCATACGCGCGAAGAAAGGAACATTTGAAATTCATAATTCCTCCAATAAATAATGTTTCTTTCTCTACAAAAATGTAATTCGTCTTTCGAAATCAAATAATAATCACATCTCCCTATCCAAAAAAAAAAGAATACCGCGCAGAATACGCTACGATTCAATCAGCAGCAAAAATCTCGTTAACAAATTTCATGTTAAACGATAATGCGAGTCGTGATATTAATCAAACACGTAACATTCCCCGAATATAGAATTAACTTAATTGCGAATCATAGATCAAAGATCAAACGCTATACCGTACAATCAGTTGGTAAACGAGTTTCGTCTTTGGTAGGTGACGGTCGTGTAGCGACAGAGATCTCTTGATTCCGGGCTTGTCGGCACCGGATATTTCAAGTGCGACGTAAATCCATCGTATAATTATTGTTTCTTGAAACGGGCCGACCACTTCGGCCCGTCGCGTCGGGACGTCTGAATGCGTCAATCGTGACGGCATTGTTCGTTCAATGAAAGCGATAGAATGGTGGCGAGAGCAATGCTCCTCGAGAGAGTGCATCGGCGAAGTGCACCGCCTTGACCCTGCCTCTGTTGCACCGCTCTTGATTCCATGGCCCAATTTAAAGCGGATCCGAGACATTTTCAAAACAACCTCCCCTCGTTCTTTCGTTCTTCTAATCTGTCCCTTTTGGCCAGAAGGGGAAGAAAAAAGGGCCGTTGTTTATAGAAGAGTTTATTCAAATATACATCCCCGTTCAAAAGTTTGGGCCATCCGTTTGTACGAAACAAATTTTCCTATTTCGAATCGTAAGTGTTTCCGAGCGATTAGTATATGATAATTATTATAAATGTCATTTGCAAATTTAATCGATCACCGTTCCAATACGATAAAATAGTATTGTATCATAAAATATTTGTTTATTTAAGCGTCATTATTTCCTTTGAAATCCTAACGTGCCCTAAACTTTTGAGCAGAAGCGTATATAAGACAAGTTCAAATTTGCATTCCTCCATATGTCGCGATGACTGTATAGCTTTCTTTCGTTTCTGTTTCTTGGTGCTATAAAATAGCAAATATATATATATATACGGTTAAAGATACAGTTGTTATACAGTAATATATAAAATCGAAGATTCGTGGTACCGAAAGATGACACAGAGCGTATCTTGTAAATTTTATTCCTCTTTTTTACGACAGTTTTTTTTAAGTGGAACTATTTCTTTAAAGTTTTATAGGCGAAAGTTCAAGGTAAGGGGCGATGTTCTTTCCAAAGCGGCATCACGTTAAAAACAAGGTTTTAAAAAACGTGAAGTTTTTAGTGCCTGAATCACGTGGTACTTGAACTGCAGCAGGCGCGACAAAAACTTCTTGAGCTTTCCCCCCCCCCCGCCCCTATGTTTTTCTTTCCATGAATTTATGTGAAAATTTCACAGCGCATGGAGTTCAATTTTTTATATTAAATTCATGGATATAATCTCTGTAGAATTCTTAAAAAATTAAGTAAAATAAACTCTTGTTTACCATAAAAAGCAGGTTGTGTAATGTTGTACGATCTCGAAAAGGCGTAATCGTAGTATCATTAAACTCTCGTAGCAGATATTCCATCGAAAATAAATTTTGCAATCGTGTTATCATTTTTAATTTATCTGCCGTTTACCACACGCGTATTATGCATAAACAACGAACAACAAATATCTGATCGCAGATCTTTACCAAATATAACGTAATGCAATATGTAATTTAACAAATACATAATACGATCGTATGAAAAAATTATGCAAAACGAAGGTGAACAGATAAATCGTAGATCGCTTCTAATTCTTTTCACTTATTTTAGAATTCCAAACAATTTCTTCTCTTATTTCTTCGCTTTGAGCGAATGTGGCTCCATTAAAAAAAAAAGGAAAAGGTCAACGTATGAAATAACGAAGCGAGAAAAAGTTTAGGGGAACAGGCATCCGAGGAACGATAATCAACAGTCGAGACAGAAGAATTCGAGGCGTATAGTAGTCGTTATCAGTCAAGGCTAAGCGATAGGAAGCTTCGCTCTTATGTAGTTTCGTTTCATCGATCGACTCGTTCGTTTTAATTTTTCTCTCTTCGTATTTTCGTTGTAATTCCACGAAGAATTTTGTTCATATTCCGTGGCATTTAAAAATACTTTATTTCGATTTCGAATTCGAAGAGTTATAGAAATAGACAGGCTGATTTTAATCTGTCCTCGGGCCAAGGATAGACGGCCGTAAATTTGGACAAATTTGAAATTCCCCGAAAAGAAATCGAAAGTGCATTTTCCTGGATGTTTTATTCTTTTCTTTTATTCAAGAGCAGACACGGATATAGGTGTAGACGTAACTTACGTATCCTGTAACATTACGGGTTTATTTTGAAAAGCCGCGATACTTGCCAATTTTTGAAATCGTGTGACACACACGTACATTTTCTATGAAATTTTTTCCACGTGCGTATCGTTTAAATTTTTAACTTGAAACCTATCTTTAATACGAGATTTAGTATTCTGTTTCTCATCGAAATATTTAACATTACGAGCGTAAACTTCGACGATATCTAATCACTGGATCTACCTGTAGATAATTAATAAGAGAGCTTCTTGAAAAAATATTCACGAATCCATATCTACGTATGTAGATGCAACCGTCGATTTCTTATCAATTTTATCAATGGCCTGCTACAAAAATTACCATGCCAGGTTTCATTCAATTGTTCAGTGAGAATTGATCTACTACCCAATACCTTGTACTTGTTCAAGTGAAATCGCATCGAAGGAAATAAACAAACAACATTTCACGAAGAAAACTCGATAAATTATCGCGTGATGTATTACAAAAATCCTCAATTCTCGTTCAATCAGAATCCATCTATTACCAAATTGCTTGTACTTATTTTTATCGAAGTGTATCGTCCCACCGGAAAGGAACGAGAAGAAAGAATTTCTTGAAGAAAACTCAATGTATCGATACCTACTTCGTACTATTTATCCGCAACTTTCTTCGCCCTACTCTCTCTATTACAGAGAAACCTCGCTGATCTCACTCGACGTCGTATTTCGTGTATGATAATACAGTATATATGCAAATGCGTTATCGTATTAGTTTGCTGTTAAAATATTGAACAAGTGGGAAACTACAGAGACTCGCCACGACAATGACTGAGAAAATCAGCGTGGACCGACAGGAACGAGAGTTCGAAAGTATCGCGATTCGCAAAGTATTACCTAACGTTCCAAGCGTTTTCTCCTTTCTGAAAGACATATACATCGTTATTCAGCGAAATCTAACTAGTAAATCTCTCTCTCTCTCTCTCTCTCTCTCTCTGCCCATACTGTCGTCGCCAATAATCACACAGGCGCAAATTAATGCGACGTTGAAACCTGTACAACGACAAAAAAATAATAACAAAATGGACAAACTAACGAAAGAAGATCGACGAGACTCTACAGAGAAGAAAACCGGCAAATTTGGACGCTGTAACCTCGCTAAACGTAAAAGACGTTATTCTCGGTTTTGCAAGCGCAGAAACAGAGCGTGGCTGACGGAAAACGCGTCGGGTCGGCGTACCGCGATTCCGCCAGCTCCACCCGCTCGAATAGAGGCGCGCGCGCTTGCGAACCGACGCCAGTGGAAAGGGTGACCATTCGAAGAGTTCAGTGTCTCGCAATGACCCCTGTTCGCTCGGCAGTGCAAGGCAAGGGGGAATGACCTAGTCCCCTTGCTCGCTTGCTACCGCTGCTGGTACGCTCCTGTCGCGCCGCAACCCGCTTCACCTTCGCGTCACGTCGACATTGCGGTTCGTCATCCCCAGAGGGAGGCACGATTCCTCTTTTCTCGGAACTTACACGCCACCACCCTCTTAACTTCCTCCTTCCATCGGCCTTGCCTCTTGCCTTCGATCGATCATCCGGCCGTGCACTTTTCGTTCTGTCGATTAATTCCACGGATTAAGCGAACGACAGACGTTTAGGGGTACGTGTGATGTTTTAGTATGATTTGATTGGGAAGGTGGGAAAGAGGGTATGGAATTGCCGCTCTAGTGGCCGCCGAACGAGGCCGGATCGGTTAGATGAAAGTTTATGAGATTGGGGTTTGTTACCGACCGCTTACAATTATTCTTCGTTCCTTTCTTCTTTTACTTTGTTCTAATTCCATGTTATTTTCAGCCTATTATTTTTTTAACTTTTTCTAACATTCTGTTTTACTTTTACTTTACCTTACTTTTACTTGGTCCCTTGCTATTGTTGGTATATACGATTCTTTATTGGGTCGATGAACACTGTTTTGGTTACTGTATTGGTTAGAAATTATTCTAGTTCTTATCAGTTTCATTCAAGAAACGTCCATCGACTATCGACGTCGTTCGAATAATTAGGAATGATCGATCGTGTATAATAGGAATAAGATATATAAGTACGCTTCTTCGATGCTTTACGATATATAAACTTGACTCTCGCGACAATTTTAGTCCACCATATAACCTACTTCCGCTTTATGCCGAGGATAATTACTCTATTCTTCTCGTACTCATTATATGCATACATGTATTCTTCGCTTAAACATCCCATATATTATCATTATCTTCGATCCATTCTCGGTCCATTCTTCGTCTATCCTTCTCTCCTTAACCTAATTTTCTTACACACCACAAAATTCCACCGTAAATGCATCTTCGCTAAATTCTCCTTGCCCCTACTTCCTATTACGATTGCATAATTTAAACCAATCTGCTTCACGCCACAAACAGCGCGCCCTTAAAAGGGTTGAAAAGTCGTGAATAGCGAGTAGGAGGAGGGGGTAGAAAATCGTAACGATGCAAGTCAACCGACTTCCAGTTTACACGAAACAGCGCGCTTATCAAAGGAGTTACGTTTATGCATATAATTAAAAAAACCGAAGCGTAGGTAGAAGCTTGTTTCATTTGGCAAATATCATAGGCAGCGTCATATTTCGGATATTTGATACGTTCTTGCATCTTTTGCGCAATCGTGCGAGCCAAAAGATCTTCTATAGATGCATAAACGTTTGCAGTCCAGCGGCAACTTGATTAATCGCCAAACTTCACGAGTGATCAACGTTCAGTAAATGAAACACGTGACTACGTTCGAACTATCAGAAGCTTGAGTCACAGCGCTATGATTTCCTCATATACCGTGCGCTCCCTCTGGTAAACAATACTGTCCCCGTCACGCGATCGTCGCGAAATTAGCACTCGCGGCAGGTGCGATGGGCCGGTACATATCGCGGTGGTGAATAATTCACCGCCAATCGGCCGACGGGAGTCAAGGTGGGAGCGGTTGTCGAACGTGGTCGCCGCGACATCGATCATTGACCTCCCCCGAAGTTTAAGGTCCCGACAAGTGGATGGATGCCAGGGTTCATCAGCACCGACGTCGCCGCGCGATCATTGGAGGGGATGATGAGAGTGAGAAACAAAGAGGGAGAGAGAGAGAGAGAGAGAGAGAGAGAGAGAAACAGAGAGTGGCTCTCTCTTCCACCGCGCGAATCGGAAGAAAACCAGAGGAAGAGGAGAAAGAAGGATTTTACGATAGCCCTCTTTCCCGTTTCCTCTTCTTCCTCCGTTGCACCCTCTGGCGAGATGGTTTATGCCTTCCTGAGAGACCGATATGCTACGTCGAGACACCCTCTAACCCCTTGAGCCGCGACCCCTCGAACACAAAGTCTTTTCCACCCCTTCTTCGACGTCGGCGGGAAAACGACCGTCAGAGTAGCGGACAGAAAGAGGGGAAGAAGAGGGGCGGAGGAGGGGGAGGGAAAGGGGTGACGACGATGCCATTGCACTGCACTGGGTGAGGGTCATTACTCCGAGCAAGGCGAGCCGGTGACCTCGGCGCCAACGCCCGGAATCGATCCAACCCCCTCTGCCGCATTCCCCTTGCCACCCCCACCAGTCTGCCTTGTCTGACACGGGGTGCAATGCACCGTACGATTCTCCACTTTTATTATACTTGTGCGCTGTGTGCGTATGCACCGATAGAGGGCACGCGAGATACACTTACCTTTTTGGGGTTGTTAACGCGGCATTGCTTTGTTAAGAGATTTTCTGACACTGACTGACTATGTTTTCGTTCGGTGAACTTGGGGTTTTTTAGCCTCTTCGGCGCGGCGCTCGTCCGCCGCGTAGTGTCGCTTGACGGCAACGGCGAATGCTTCGGCCGAATTTACACCTTTTCGCTTTGGATGATCGTTCAAAGTGGGGCCAATCCTTAGCTCGGCCGGATCGTCCACGATGAGCTTACAGAGGGGAAAAGGTATGGATTCGGTTTTATTTTAACCGATCGAAATACAACAATTAATTAGTGCAACTGAGAAATCGCGCAAGAGGTGTCCAGGCTATTTGCGACATAGTGGCCAAAACGATTACACAGGACGACGTAAACAGTCGAGAGATGACAGTACGCTGTGTGTCTCTGACCACGTCGAATTTAGCCGACGCTCGGTAACGGGATGCATTCGACGACCATCGACTATAGTCGACCCTCGTATCGAAGATGTTAAGGGACAGATAGTATGTTGGAATCCGGTGACCCAGACATCGAGTCACGCGATATAGTATCCTATAGTGGAAGAGGCGTCTGGGTCAAGACGTCTGCCAAGATTTATGTTATCGGTATATTGTAGATTTTTATAACGAACGTGTATTTTGGTGGAGGTAAACAAAAAAGTATCGGGCCTAAATAGAGATTTGCTTCACCCTCCGCGATATAATAAGGTTCCCGCGAGGGAAGATTTAGTAGGTTGAATGAGTCGAGCGTTCGTTTCCGTGGACGTTTTAATGGTTCTTTAGATATTGATTTAGGTGGTTGTTTCCACAATCAAAGCAGGTAAAGAGGGGGAAGATTGGACGAAATTATTTAAGGGCGGTACGAGGCCGTTAATAAAAGAGGATGGTGGTGCCGGGTGAAGCGAACGAGATCCGGGTCATTTAGCGTAATCGACAACGAGGGTCGATCCGACGAGATTATGGGGTGATTGGGTGACTAGGTGAACTTGGGCGAGAGCTTTGCTTTTCTTTGGCTCGGGAAACGCTTCGATGGGACACGGTTTATAACGCGGTTTATACTGATAGCGATCGAACGTTAAATCAAATCGTTAAATTCGTTAAAAGCACGTGCATATTTTTAACAATTGTGAAATACGGAGCAGTTCTATTATCAACACGATGTCGATAGCTTGCATATCGGAAGCGATAACATTTCTTTTAATTTTTACCTCCGAGCTGTTAGAGGACTCACGTAACCGTAACTAGTTCTGTCTGCGACGAGTATCAACTACAGGTGTCTCGGAATGTGTTTAATTGGCACTGGAGTAGCAGGTAACTAAACGTTGATTTAACGCTATACGAAACCAATATATCTCATCGAGTATTAACGTTTCTACGCACAACGAGTCGCTATTAGCATCTGCACTGGTGTTAGCGCGTAGAACGTAGTATAGAAATCTGTTGAAAAAATAGAATCTATTCCAATACTTTGAAAGCGTTATCAATCGTTAGTATTCTCAGATAGTATAATATCGTAATTACTGTGATTTTCAACGCGAGAACGATCAATTTCTTTAATAATAAGACGTAATTCGAAGAAGATAATTGTATAAATTAGTTTATTAAAAAGCGAGCAAATATAATTATAACTTGATCAAGTAATTCCCTATGATGAATTAACGTGGGTAGAACATTGGCACCTGTTAGACGCGTTCCATGGCCGAGTCGAGCGAGAAAGATTAATCAGGACGAGGTGATAATTTAACCGAGGCTCATTAAGCAACGATACGCGCGCGAACATCGTGGGTGTTTGATACTCTCCTCGAGATAAATGCCGATGACTAAGGTTGCATGAATAGCGTACGAGCTGGTGAATGAGAAACGGATGCCTGTAATTTACGGTGAGTCATTCAGTTCGATTCTAATAGAGTCTTCCCATCAGCACGCCACTACCTCTTTATTCTACGGCACGTGACGACATTTTTCTTTTCGCGTGTAATTATAACACGAGTTTTCTGTTTCTAGAATTTGAGAAAAGTTTTCAGAATCTTAGTCTAAGAAGTTCTAGAACTTCTTTCTACTTTTTAGTAGTTTATATTCTACGAATTTTTTCTGTAACACCTTACGATAAATGTATCTGATAGACGATAAGTAAAAGCATTCCTCGATCGATACGAGCGAGAAATTAATTTTCTAAATTTTGCCGGCCGATTTTTCCGAATTTTCGAGATTCCGAGAGCACAACACAGATGGCTCTTTCACGACGGGCCCAAATTAGGCCCTGAATCTTCGTGGCCCTTCGTCGCCGCTAGGTGTCGACAGAAGTTTTGAAAAAGAGAAATCCGTCCCAGAAATCTCTTTTTAGATTTCCAATAGAAATAGATATATCGTTTGGTATTGTTAAAAGACTACGTCTCTATTCGATTTTCAAATAATCTGTCGATAGCTTCTACGTCGTTTTAAGCCAACTTTTTTCTTAATCTCACGAGGCGCAGGTTTCTTTATTATTCAACCTCCTCTTTTTAATTTTCATCGCGATATTAAACTTCGTTTTATGTTAGGAACGATCTCGCAGATAATAAGTCGTTTAAAAGGCCTTAATATCCTCCTGATATCGACGAATTTCTTCCAACTTCCGGTAGCCATTGTCCGGAGAGTAAAACAGCCACGTGTCGAGATGTTACGTCCGTTACGCAAAACCATCTCTTGTGTAAAGGGGTTTCGTGTTACGGCGTGTGTCACGTTTTATGTTTCCTTTGATCTTCCAGATGTATCGGTGGATTCAATAACTGTGCTCTTTCTAGCTCGTTTATTCTCGTGAACGTTTGCCACGCGAATTAATTTTTCTTCTCTATCTTACATCAATAGTCTTCTTTTCTTTATTTTTCTTTGATTCGATTAAATATTTCTTCTGATTTCAAAGAACAAAGGGAGAAAATGGAACAGCTTAACGCTACCTGTATGCACAATAGTCAGACGTTGTAGAAATTTGCGAAATAAGGCTACTCGCTATTGAAAGGAATCCCTTTTAGACCTGCGAAGGCTACAATGATTTTTGAAACGAACACCGTGGGAACTGATGCGAAAGGGTCGTTCGCATTAAGGTATGCAGATGCATTTGGGGAAATGGACAGACAAATATATATTTATATCTTTGGTTGTCCCTTTTTCCACGATGTACCGCTAATCTCACGAAACAGCATCACCTGTGTCCGGTTTTACATAGAGTGGAACATTTGATTTCGTCGTTCAACGGGAATTAAACGATCGATTAATACATCGAGTAATTATTCTATTCGAAATTACAGCGCGCTAAATGTCTCAGTACGATATATATATCGTAAATAGCGTAGATATAGACAGTAGAGCTATTAATCTGTATTTATTCACTGGTATTTTCTTTACTTGACGATATTTCAAGAAATTTCAATCTCGAATTTCTTCGAAAAGAATTGTTCTTCCGTCCTCGTATTACGACGAAACAATCCTACAATGTCCCGTCTTTTTCCTCACTAATCTTTTCCGACGAGCTTCCCTGAACAACCACGAGCTATGGCCTGCTATTGTTCAACGACTTTCTTCTTAAAATCATTGAAAAGTTTTTGCGTTTGGCGTAAAACGCCACGAGTAGACCGCGGATTTCCATGTAAATTTATATTTCTACAAACGTCGTTAAAAGAAGAGAACTCGCGCCGAGACGTTACTCGCCGTTATATAAAAACTGTACAAAGTACCTGAAGCATAATACTCTAATAAAATACTCTAATAAAATGAATCTCCGCGCAAGTTCCATCCTATCGATTCTACGCGTTCTTGCATCTTCAAGCGTCGCACAGAAATCATCGCGATCTAACCATTGCATGCGTTCGCTCGTCTTTAGGTTTCACGCAAACGCGTAAGTTTACGTCTAACCGCAAGTGTTACCAATTTCGACGATATTCTGCTCTACGTTGAAACGAGCATCTATCGAAATCACGATCGACACGCGGAAGTCGTGACGGTAATCCTGCTGCATCGCGTTACACGCGTCGCACCCCCGCGAAACACGAGACCTTGGTAGCTTCCGTGAGCCTTGCTCGTGGCATAATAAGGGGTGTTCTCTGCAAGTTGCATAATGCCGAAGTGGTACGCGTGTCTCGACGCAGCTGTTCGCCGCATCTCGTCACGCGCGCTTCTCATTGTGACGCGCGGCCGGAAAAGAAGCGGTAAGGGGCATCCACCGGTTGGAAAGGGAAAACGAGCCGCGCAACAACCGGCCAGAAGGTTACGCGGAGGATCGAATTTTGATTCGAACACGCCCTCTTCTCCTCGCGGCCCTTTTCCATCGACACGCGTGCTGGTACTGGTGCTGGCTCGTAGTTGCACCTGCCACTAGGCACGCACGTGCGTGCGTCGAATTCTTCGAGATTCGAGGTGGTTACGGATCAGATTTTCCCGTACAATCCCGTATCAATTTGTAGAATAAGCAATTCTTTGGCGATCTTTTATTGTTTTTTTTTCTTTTTTGTAAAATTGTAGTCTCGAATCGAGAGTTTAAGTATGTTATTGTTTATTACGATTTAGTAGCTGATAAGCTAACCAATCGTGAAAGGGAATAATAAAAGATAGATCGAGGATGGATCGCTTTCAGCGAGTTATAAGATTTCCTATGGCTGTATTAGGTTGTCCCGAAAGTTTCTTTCCTTTTGTAAGGAAGTAATAAATGCGCAAGCTTTTTTCGTTTTATATTATTTTATCGAATCACGCACGATCCATTTTCTTCTATTTCTATTATTACGATCGTGCATGATTCGATAAAAATAATATAAAAGAGAGAACGTGGTGCATCCATTATTTCTTTACAAAACGAAAGAAACTTTTCGGACAACCTAATAAAGGAAGACAACGATCGTTGCAGGGATGGATTTTAGAATCATTCGGAAACCGATGTAAGAGCAAAGAAATAGGGTAAAAGTGACGCGAGAATTGACGTAGAAATTGTAAGAAAAGTTTTGATTTCTTACAGCAGCTATTTAGAAGATTTTACATAATCGTTTCAAGGATCGAAATCGCGATCGTTGAAAATATATCTCGTAGTACGTATTGGTATATTTTCTAGCCAATGTTGAGCTTCCGTTTCGTTTTTAATAAATATTCCGAAACGAGCTGGCGTATCAAAAAGTGATTTCGCGTAATATGAAAGTCAATTGCAGTCGGTTGATGAATTAGTTGGAACTAATCAAAAGATCATCTTTAATCAAGAGCGCGCAACGATTCGGTAACACATGGCCGTTGAGCATTTTTCCCCACAAGATTGAAAATCGAAGCCTATTCATTCGCACGGTGATGCATCGCGCAACGTTTGCACGCTTCTCCTTTCGAGGGCCGAAAGTTACATAAAAGGGTTTTTCTGAAAGCTTTGGAGTTGGACAAAGGACGATCGGTAATCCGCATCTGTCCACTCGTGTTGCGTAAAATGGCAGAAGTTCTGAACCGACGTTCACGATCATCGTTTTCGTCTATAGATCAATCGAGTTTGCCGATTTTCAAAAATTTGTTGACAATATGCGAATGGAGTTGGTTAGAGCTATGAAAGGAATGGATTTAAAGGGTGTAGTATAGTCGACTCGACGCGACGTTTTCTGCGTCAACCAGATGCAAATATTCCTTTACCCATAAACGCGCATACTCTTTTGGCCGATCTTGAGCGCAGCTGTCGATCATCAGGCGTATTCGGTCATTCTTCGTGAATTTTACGTAAACACCAGCTGTAAAGGGCTGGGGAGGTGTGCTCGCCCAAAGCTGCTCGAAAGGGTTGACCTGTTGCCATCGCAGCTGGCCCATAACTTTCGACGCTCCCGTGGGCGGAAGTTTGCATCATCGATTCGCAAACAACCTCGTTCGACGTTTCAGTTTCTCTGTTTTCGGTTTCTATTTCGGTATCACGGTGGATAACAACGATTCGAAGAATTTTATTCGAAGCTCGGAAGAATTCTGTCACTTTCGTTCCCTCGAACTTCCCTCGCCAAATTCCATCAGATTCCGTTAAAAGCATCGGTCCAGAAATAAATCCGACAAACGATGACTCGTTTATAGCGAAAATCGATCCGTCAAGATCGCTTAAGAATCGTTCCAGATTCGGGTTAGCCGTTGTTTCAGGGATGAAGAGTATCCAATGGTCGAGCTGAAAGAGGGGGTTCGACCGATTCGTCGAGAGAGAGGAGCATTGGCCCGAGAGGGGCCACCACGGTGCATCGGCCTGCATATCAGTCGGCCACAAGTGTGTTAGTGAGGTTATGTGTCGTCCGTGTTCCCGGCAATACTGGTGCGCGATGCAATCTGCACCTTTCCCCCGTTCCCCCCTCCTCCATCGCCACCGCCATCCCTATGTTTCTCGTTCGTCACGGTGCTCCTCCTCTTCCTCCTCTTCCTCCTCTTCCTCGCGTTCCATCGACGACGACGACGACGACGACGACGACAACGACAACGACGACAACGACAACGACAACGACAACGACAACGACGACAACGACGACGAAGACGACGACGACGTTCCATCGTACTTACTTACTTTTGCTGCAAGGGCTGCGCAAGATCCACGGAGGGGGATATCCCGATGGATAACACGGAGGAGGAGGCTGAGAGGCGGTGGAACTCTCAAGGTCCATGGCGTGCATTGATCCTGCTCGGTCACGGACCCTCTAGTCTTCTCTCTGTCGTCCGCTGGTATCCTCTCCGTTACTTGGCCTCTTCTCCGTCGATTTCTTCGTGTTCCACCCTCTCTTTCCTCGGCACTTCTCTCCTCCTAACCTTCTCCTCCTCTCGCTCCGTGCGCCGTTTCGCTTTCTTTTTCTCCATCGTCGCTCTCTCGCCCGCGTCGCGTTTTCTTCTCTTTGGTCTTCTATCGGGTCTCGGACGTCCCACCTTCCCCCGTGGCCTCCTTTCTCCTTCTTCCTCCCCTCCTTCCCTACTCCGCTCTTTCTTCTGCCACCCTCTTCCTTCCACAGTTTTTCTATGAATCTCTTTCTCCCCGCCTTTCTGTTTCGTCGATCCTTTTGTTCTGCCGGTCGTTTCACTCCACTCAACTATATCCTCCGCTACCAGGCCGGCCGTTACTCTTTCTCCACCCTAGCCAAGCTCTCATAGAGCGCCAGCAATCCTCGCCAGGATTCGAGATTTTATGATCCAACGTGGCTGATGCGTTTTTGCATGCGGTTCCAAGCTCGGCTTGTAAATCGAACGATTCCATCCCGTGATTTGGGTTAGGCAGTTGGAATTGTCTACGGTTCACGAATGGAACGTCATCGTTCGCCCGTTATCGAGGCTCGCGAGTACGTCGGTTGGCCTGGAGGTGGGCAAAAAGTATCGCCCGCGAGACAAGAGTAGCGATTACGGCTGGAAAGAGTCCTGTTGCGATAACCACGGGTAAACGAACTCTTCTTCTTCTTCTGTTGCTTCGCTCTTCTTACTCCGGCCAACGAAGCTTACGCTCTTTCGCTGTCTCGTGTTTGCGCACACCAATGTCGGCCGTGCCACGTTTCCGTTTCACTTTCTTCGCGGAATCCTCGCTCCGGAGACGCGCGCTTGCAAATCCATTTTCTTCCCCCATTTTCCACGATGTTTGGAATTTGTTTCTTTTTATCTTTGTTTCTTTTTTTTTGGATTTTATACCGTGTCCTTTTACGCTGTTTTTTTTTTTATTCTCTTTGTTATTTCTTCTTCTTCGACATACAGGTCGGCAGGATTTGACGGATAGGTGTCGTCCGTAGATTTTTCAATTGTTATCTTTATAGTTTGTGTCATATATTTACGCGTGATAAAAGTCGAACGATCCTTCTATCTCGGTTTTTATTTTCCTTGAACATTTCGATCGAACGTTTGATGGATATCTTGCAGTACTTAATTAGACACTATATACTATATACTATTTACTACGTCATTTGATACGTCTACTTCCTAGATCTGGATTTCCTAGATTCCTAGATTCATATATTTATATTTTACGACACGTATTTGCGCGGAGTGAAATTCTATAGAACTTTCCTACGTGACTTGTTTCTTCTATATCTTACTTGCGTTCTAATTTCTATGGTAAATGTTTTATGACACGGTCGTCGGTAGCTGTGATATTAAACGAGGAAATTATATACCGTAGAAACCTCGGAATTTTTTCCAAATCTGAACTAGCAACTATCTCGCGAATGATTATCAGTTGCGCTTGTGTAATTAAGGAAATGCACCGTGTCGATTAAGGAAGCTGATACTTAACAAAGTTGTACGATTATGGATCGTAGCTAATTCGTACGTTATCATGTATCGACCAGCAGCAAAATATCTACTTGCACCGCTTAATGAGATCGAACCAACTATCAATTTCGATCGGGACGAGATGGAAAGCTCGGAGAAAGTGGTTGAAATGACATTTGCAGCATCGAGTCACGTTGGCGTCAATCGAACGTGGCATTTGCTACGAAATAACTTAGTCCGCGAACCAGTTTCACCGACTCTAACTTCGACAAACCTGTTACGTCGGTAATCGTACCGGTATCCTACTCAATGTCAGTTATTTGTTCGACGAAGAAAGATTCGCAGAACAATCTTGAATAATAGTCAATATAAAATAACCCCGTTGATATTATTAGAATTCTATAAAATCTACGGTTGCGCTTTTACGGTTTCGCAATACGGACAGTTGTTTGTTGGTTTTTTACATTATATATTGGGTTGTCCGAAAATTTCTTTCGTTTTGTAAGGAAATAACGGATGCACCACGTTCTTCGTTTTACATTATTTTTATCGAATCGTGTACGATCGTAATAATAGAAACAGAAGAAAATGGATCGTAGATGATTCGAGAAAATGATATAAAATGAAAGAAGGTTGCGCAGCTATTATTTCCTTACAGATGGAAAGAAACTTTCGGGACAACCTGATACTTCTTCCTTTCCTTCGGTAAGTTATATAACTCGGTCATGGGCAATTTTGGTATCGAAGCGTGCAAAATTAAGCTTAGACGTAATTGAAGAAACAGGATCGGATGAAAAACTTCGATAACACGTAGAGGATAAGATACAGATTCGTGATTCATTTTTATCTCGTCACCCTATAATTCGAGAATGGAAAACGAGCTTTAGACCTTTTGTCGGGCACCGACAAAATTTCTTTCTCTTCGCAAAAATGTTTGTCCACGATGGATGTTTTAAAGTTTCGACGTTTAAAGGTTCTTTGTCCCTCTGGGAATTAACAAGGAAACAGTTCTGTTTGCCAATCCCGACCTTGACCACTTCGACCAACATCAAGAAAGTCAACTACTCGTCTTGTCTCGTTTCCGGTGATTCTTTCCCACCGAACTTTGCCCATTTACCAGTACAAACAGCATCTAATCTTCCAAACTTCCCTGTAAACGTAACGAAAGAGTTAAAGAAACTGTCGTGTAATCGATACCGGTGCCATTTTTCCATTCTAAATTTACGTTACTCGTCGCAAGGTTGCAGAACGTTCCTTTTATGCAATTCTCGCTGCCATAAACAGATTGTTCAACTGTCTAATTTACAGTCAAGTTGACGGAGAAGGGTTGAACCGTTCGATGGCCAGTCTTAATTTTCTGAATTCGGCCACGTTTGTTCCAGTTAGACGAGCACAATACGGAGTTACTTGCGGACGCAGTAAATCACGCGACTCGTGGAAAGTCGTAAGGTGCTGGCGAAATCGTCGGCAAATTTACGGCTCTTACGAAAGGGTTTCGTCGAAGCAGTTCAATATTTAAAAACGGCCGGAGCAGATTCACGAGAAAGGGGAGCGTTGTAAATTATATCCGGACGAAGGAAAAATTCGTTGCGCAGTCGGTTAGTTTCCGGCTTACAGAGGATAGTCCGAAGATATTCGCGATCGTTAAGTTAAGTTAGGTTGAGTAGGGTTGCACCAAATACCACTACCAGTTTCTTCCGGTATATTGCATCCACGCTACCTACTGTTCGTTATTAAACTTGCATCTTTCCTCTAGCAAATAGATCATTTTCCGTCGTTTAACGTTTAAATTGTACAATTGTAATGCGAATAATAATTCCAATACTGAGCGGTACCACGGTAAACTAGCGGTCAAATAAAGTCGCGTAATTCAGAAACATTTTCGTCATACGGAAGTACGATTTCGAAACGCAGACGATTTTTTTTTTTACACGATTTTAACGTTGTACGTATATTCCTCTCGCTTTTGTGAATTTCAAAAGTATCGTTTCTCACAACGCTATTCAACTTGTTGTTGGATTTATCGGCTGTTTCTGAAACGTTTACATCTTTGGCTTTAACAAGACACCCTTTCGAGGAGTCTCGCTCGTTTCGATATGCAAGCGTATTAAGACAGTCCCTTCTAGCCATCAAGTAGCGTGACAATTGGAAAATCAACGGAAATAGATCCATCGTATATCGTTGCTAAAAATAAGAAGCGGAAGGTTCGCTTTAACCACGGTATTCTCGGCGAATGACTGGCACAGATTCTACGAAACGAGGCCACACAAAATTTCCCATGATCTTCGATCGGCTAATCGACGGAATAACCGTCCGTGGGACAGAATCGGCTGCCATTATGTTCCTTTTCCCACCCCTTTCGAATTTTCCCCTTTCCTTCAAAAAAAAAAAAAAAAAAAAAAAAAAGGAGGGAGCAGGAATCTCGCGCTATTCTTGACAATACGAATATGTTATTTCATCCCGTCGAAATCGAGCGAAGCAGACACACAAACGCGCGCGGAAGAATCTTGTCGAGATATGCCAGAATTCAGCTGGTGGGCTTTCAGGTATGAATCTCGATACCTGGCGAGATTCTGTAAATTCGGAAACCCTTTTCACGGTGGCGCCGATCGGCACGTATAAACTCGTCTCCCTTCGTTCGCTTATTTTCGATTCGAGCACATTTCTCAGAGAACAGAAAATGGTTTTCATCCTTGCGAGGGATCAGGATGCTCCAGATTCCGCTATTATTGTTATTGGGATCCATATGGCAAAAAAGGAAAAAAAAAAAGAAAAAGAGGAAAAGAAGAAAATAAGCGAGAGGTTGATCGCCATTGTGCATGTCCCTGCTCGTTGTATGTTATATACGTACGCGCGTCGGTTGCGTTAACGTTAAAAATTATAGTTGCTTCTCGGACAATGACGCACCGAAGTATAAGAGATCGGAGGAGCTCGAGAAGCCAATACCTTTCGATCGTTTTAATTTTTTCATCTCTCCTTATTCGGCAAAAATCGCTACAAATATAATGTTCTTCGGCTCGGTTCGTTCAATGTTGGAAATTGTTCGAAAACGTCGGCTTAGATCTCTACCGGTTTTCGATAAATTTACTTAAGACGCGTCGAACGAAAGTATTTTTACTTAAAGGAGAAATTATTTCCCGAGAAATAGACAAGAGACGGTCGAACGGTGAAAATTGGGAAAGGTCATTGATCTGCGTAATCAACTTAAAATTGTACGTCTGATCGTCGCGTACGTTTGCCTGTATCTACTAACTATAGGTCCGCAAGTTTTCCTTTCGAGAAATTGCAAAAAATCCTTCCGTTGGCAAATTAGAGGAAGAAAATGGCCAATCGGTTAGGAAGACTTTGGATTTCGCCGAAAAACAGCGCTTACGCCGGTATTACTGCAACGGCTCGTTCCTATCGGTCACTTCCGGTCGTTAGCAGACGCGTTACGTAAGACTCACGCTCGTCGAGCGCGAAGATCCGGGCCAACAAGGACGAATTCTTTCACGGTGGCCCGTAAATTTCCTGGGACGTTTCCTTGCTAAGCGAGGTCAGTACCGCTTTTCGAGTCCGCATTGTAAACCAATAATACTATTTACGACTCGAATGATGCGATCCCTTACACTTAGATTTATGGGCTGCCACTTATTTATTGCCTCGATAGTTGCGCGAAAATGTACAAGTTACCTGTGATTATTTACGCTGCACGCAATCCCAATCAAGCTGATCCAACGGTGTAGTTTTGGCGAAAACGGTTCCGTACATACAGCCTGACACGGTGGAAAATACGGTGGCGTTTAAAAATTTTCGGTTAGAAAAATCGTTCTCTTTATCCTGGAACCATGATATCCGAAAGAATTGTAAATAATAATATCAGGCACAAGAGTACGACGAATAAAAGAAGATCGCGTAATATACAAACGCTATTACGGTACTGAAAACGTATTTTTATCGTATTGCTCGACGTTTCTTGAAATATCGCTTTCGAAGTGTAAGGTGAAAACTTTTGCACGTCGCTCTAACTAATTAACTAACCGAAACTAACTAACGTTTTATGCTCGAGTTTGATTCGTTATATATGCTACAATGGTCGGAAAAATGTTGGTAGATTATTTAGTAAATATTATAGGAACCCTGTTTACCGAAACTTTGGTGATACCTGTTTCTCTACCTGCCCACTTGTATTTGTTCCGGACTGTATACACCGAAGCAAATATTTTTAAACCGGGTATAATAACTTAGTTTAGCTTTCTGGCGGATTCCCGGCTTCGGGTCTTTGGGAATAAAAAGCTTCCGTTCACGGTGCAAGGACCTGTTCCCGAGCAAATTAGCCGTGACCGAATCGTTTCGTAATTGGGAGAACAGTGACGAGACGTTTCGCGAGTCGACCGCTGTTTTGTCGCTCAAAGGAGCTCGTTGGAGAATTCTTTTTGCGCCGAGTCTCTCCTTGCGTATCTTTTTGCTCGGCGTTCTTTCGCTTCTCCGTGTGTAACTTTTCAAACGTAATGGACTTTTGATCATCGCGCGATAATGTGCTCGATCGTTTGACATTTTTAACGAGACCGCTAGCGCGGTTAAAACGACGAATTTGTAATTTTTAGAAATTTTGTCGAATTTCCACGAACCCGTATGGATCGAAAGTCGTTTTCGTTCTATGTACTTTCTCGCGTGTCTTTCGTTCGGTCTCTTCAGTCATACGATTTCCGCACTTTGGTCGTTGTAAACGACAGACTTTAACAGCGTATCGAATAGTTGCACGTCGACTTTCCGTTTAAAAACACGATAGTGACGCGTTTGTGTTTTCGAATGTAATTTAATTCTCGAATATTTGAAATCACGGAAGACGAATATTTTCTCAATAATTCTTTCCGAGAGATATCCTTCTGGAAATAGGACTCGGGTTAATCAACCGAATAATATTTCGCTGATAAATCGCGAAAAGAATTCCAACGAAGTCATTCCGAGGGCTGAGAGGAATATATAGCGAAACACCGGCGGAATTTACATCATAAGTAGGGCCAGTTACTTTGTCCCCGGGATATTCCTTCAAAAATAGCCTAATTAAATTTGCATGGTAATAGGCGCCTCTTTTGCTCGATACGAATCTCGTAAAGGCCGCGGCGAAATTTATAGAATTAAAAAGGAAACGTGCTCGTGAAAGTAAGTTCGTTCCATCGGCGGTCGTTTGACTTTCGACGTTTCTTATTTATTACGTCTTGCTTTCTTCCTTTCTACCGTTTTTTTTTCTTTTTCTTTAAAATTTCTTATTACACTTACTCGAAATGCGCAGACCGACTGCGATAATTAATTACGCGAGCAAAATTGGATCGTTGGAGACAGAAAGGATACTCGAGCGAAGCCAAGTAATTTGCGACGTAATTCTTTAAATTTTTATAATTTTCCAGCGACCTTCTGAGCGACGAACTTAAAAGCTGGCTATCTGACCTATTATCAGCGGCGTAGCAAAAAGTGAAATATTTCAGCTACTTTACACCGTGACAGCCGATGGCCGCTTCTTTTTTCTACGAACGTATAACTTCCACGATTAACGTTAATATTCCAAGTAGTAATTATCGTAGTTTTCTCTTACGAGTTATCCTCTTATCCATTTTATTAGTTCGCGTATCATGATACTTCCTCGCCGACTGCCTGTCTATAGCCTATATATATAAGTGTCTATAGCCTATAGCTCGCGCTATAGCCTGGCACATGGTTGTTCAAATAATTCCCTCGTTTTCGCTATTTCCTCTTGGAGCGATATTTTCTCTTTGTATTATATTAGAATCTGGTGCCTCGTAATATAGAGGTTTGATTATTCCGTGCAAAGTTGCAGATTGAATTTTACGATGTCCAAGCTTAAGTAACTCGAATAATCCCACCTTACTGCGTATACGTTTCACGAGATAGTTGGCGCGTATAGAACGTTGAACGTCGAAAAAGAAAACGTCTGGTCGAAGAAAACTGTGTAGTTTGCTCGGTCGTTCGAGGATCTCTGGTTCGCATGTGCAGCTGTTTGTATCTTCATTCTCTGCGTGCTTGACATAGTGACTGCAGATGCAGCCAAAAAGAGAATCCCGACGAAAGCGAGTCAACGTTCTACGGCTTATGCAATAAAAGTTTGTTCTGGCTGGATGCGTTCGCAATTCCATCGACGTCTTGTAAAATTACTCTATCGCTTGTATTTATTGCTTTTCTCGTATCGTGCGCTTAATCTTCGATTAAACGTCTAGCTTGGTAGAAATCACCGTTAGACTTGGGCGATACCATCGAATTCACCTTATTCAATTTTAATGCACAAGTAAATTCCGATACTCGCGTTTACCGGTTCGTTTGCGCTGTGTCGTGTCTACAATCGAACGATCGCTTTGTAAGATCGATTGAACTCGCTGTCACACTTGGGTGATACCACCGAACTAATGTCGTCAGATTCTGTACGTATAACACGGGAATTTCACAGTAGGCAAACATAATTGGGAAGAAGGTAATAGGAAAGAAAGACGTAAACAAATGTTATGCTCTTCCACCATCGAGTAATCTTAATTTCTCTTTGATTCGTTAAATTACGATTAAATTCGTAGAATTCCGAGCAGCGACGCGTTACGCAAGCGACGCTAACGCGACATCACGATCGCGTTATTTCTAGAATGTTTAAGATCGTGGCTGGTTCGCTCATTCAAAGATCGTCTGGCCCATATAGCCGCTTGTTTACAGCACGATTTCTCGCGCTGTACCGGCGCGACGCATCGCACGACCGAGGTTCTAGTGCAAAGACCTCCGGTGCACAGGACGATGCACCCTCGGCCTTGTCCCAGCTTCCAAGCGCTAACCCTTCTCGCAATCGCCATTCAACACGGTTTCTTGGCAATTTTTAACCGATTTAATCGTTCCGTAATATCTTGCGACCGTTGCACGATAAATATTCCTCGCTGACTACGTGGCTCGACTATTTAATTCCTTTATGAATCAGTAGTTCGTGTCACCTCAGCTTCTTCGTCTGTCCTCGTTGTTTCGTTGGAAAGCGAATGAAAGAATCACCTGGTTAAGAAGTCGAATTACCCATAAACGCAAGCGTATCCCGCCTGGCAGCGAACGAATAAAAACGAGAATCAAACGATATACCAAAGTGCGAAGAGTTCTGATAATTTAACCGAAAAATTAATAGTCCTTCTACGCCTCGATTCAAAGCGCAAGAAGCACGCTTTTAAGCCCCACGGTACACAGGAAAATTTTCATTACGACGCAATTAGTGCAAGGCGACGATCGATTTCTGACCGATCATTTCCCGGTTTCTACTTTCACCGCTGTATAGCACAGGAGCGCGCAACTTGCGAACCGCATCTCGTTACAAAAGATCGACGACACGTTGACTAATCGTCCGGTGATCATCGATGACCCGCGTTGCTAAATCTTCCGGGATGATCGCGAGATCATAAGATTAACCGATTGAAAAATGCTTAACGATGCGAACGACTCGAACGGCATCGTTGGAGAAAGGTGCGCGAATACGACGTAACGTTTCGCAAAAATTCAACGTTTCGACCTAGTCGTGTATAAAGCAAAATATATAAAGTATCTCGGTAAAGCGTAAGCAAAATTGGCGTGACAATGTTTCTCCTTTGCTTGTTCTATTCCTTTCCTAAGGAAGACAAAGGATCTTTGCAGCGGCGTGCCGTCGAATTAGCTCCACGGAATACATCAATGTTTTCTTACAAAGGCAATTTCGCGGCGGCATGTGAACCGGGCTTAAGGCGATTCCCCGGCAGAGTGGAGGGACGCGGCCGTGGCAAAAGTGCAACGCTCCGACAAGGTTCACTGTACACTCGCCGCGCGATGCCACTGACCCATTAATACATATAAAGCTCGACTGCACGCCGCAATTTGCATCGGCCGATAGCCAGCATTTGAATTGCTAAGCCTCCTTATGCAAGTATAATACAGTCGTGGTTTCGGTAACGCTTGATCGCTACCAAAGTGGCCGCGAGCCTCCTTTTTCCACCTAGACACGCCTCTATCTTGCTCGCTCTATTCTCTTGCCCCGATGCAATCCGCGCAGTACACCACCCTCTGTCCATCGAACTCTAACGGTAAAAGGAACAGCTATTCCTTCGTTGCTTTTTCTCATTCTTTCCGCGGCAGACGCGATCGATCTCGCAACTCGCGAATCCGATGGAAACTTGGATTTCTTCTCCTAAAGAACGATTCTCGCAAAGATCACGGAATCTGGATTCGTTTGTTTCAGAATACAGACGCGTTGTCTGAGAGGGATGGATTATTTCGTTGGTTCGTTTAGTTATTTGTTTATGGAGCGCGTTTCTTTCTTGCGTGAGAATTAACAGGAAATTCCTGACTCTCTTACTAGGATATACGACGATGAACGAACGACGGTATCTGACAAAAGTTCGCGTAAAAGGGATAGAAATCATTCGCGAATTATTTATTTCCTAAATCATCCGTCTTAGTCTTCCCATTTCGTAAAGCGCGAGTTAAAAATCCCGCTAAAAGAATCCACCCATCTAAATCGTCGCAAAGTACAACCGATCGATAGAATTTTAGTAGACAGTAATCAGACACGGTCTAAACTAAAGCCTAGAAAAGTGCAACGTTGCTCCGACCTTCCAATTCGTTGTTCTCGATTTCTTTATCTAAAACTTTCCCGAGCTTTGTAACAAAAGGGATAGCGATCGTTCGCGCGACTCGGGGCAGATGGTGCGCGCTTCGTACGGAGGATACGTTCGGTATTATCGAATTATATCGGCGAGAGATCGAGCTTGAACTGGTCGATCCTTAGGCATCTGGTCCGGTCTATCGGGCAGGTGCTCGCAAAAAGGGACTGGCGTCGCGGACAGTCAACGAAGAGAGGGAAAGGAAGAAAGGAAGGAGACAGCTCGGTCGTTGAAAGGTCCTCGACCTTCGACGTTAAGGGCAGGGACCCCATCTAGGGTGCACGGGCCGCCCTTTTGCCTCGCCTTCTTCCTCCGCGTACGCTTTCGCGTGTACTTTCCATCGGCTCGGTCGCCTTACGCGTCAGAGTCTTCGTTCTGTGACGTAGGTCACGAATACAGGAGTCGCTCACGAAGGAAGGATAAGCGCCGATTAGAACGATGCTGTTTCTGCATCTTGATGATATTTCGTAGAACTAGATCGGTCCTCTATTCTTGGTCCGATTCGGTTTTGAGAGCGGCGAGTTTCGAAACGTCTTGTAATTTTATTAGCCAAGTATATATTTAAGAATTTGAGTCGGCGGAGATTTATTAAATACGTATATGTAACGCGTTCTAGTTGCGAGCTTTGCCGATGAAACTGTTATATTCTATTTGTTTGAAGAAACGTTGTTCAAGGTTCTCGAATATTTAGAGTCTTTGATTCAGACGATTTAGGGTATTTAAGATTCGTGATAAAAGTTGCTTCGGTTGTCGTGCGATTAAAGTATCGTATGTGTCTAGAGTGACAGACCAGTCGACGTTTATCACATACATAAAGATACAGTTACTTATGCCGCGTACTAATTTACTTTGTTAAATATTTTTTAATATCTCGTAGCTCCTGCCTGATTCGTTTCGAGTTTGATCGATGCACTCGCGGCAATCGTTCAAAGCGTTTCGCGTAACACGTACAACATGGACATAAACGGTTTCTATGATAAACGTTCAAGCACGTTTGTGAGCCAATGCACACGCGGTAGAATTCCATTTGTCTGGGCTTTTCGAGGGGACAAACAATTCACAACGGTTTATAATTGGAGTTGGCGTAATAAGAGTTCACCGATTTTCCTCGCAATCTGTCGTTTTTCGTTCGCGCAATAACTCGCGTTCGGATAAGCGAATTTTACCAGCAAAAGTTCAGTTAATTGGGCATTAGGTAAAATTTCGTTCCAACGAACGCAGTTCCCGATCGCTATCGCTCGTTCGAACGTAACATCGGACGTTCGGCCTCAAACCCAGTCCGATGAGATAAATTGTAGACTTCGACATTACGTTGATAACGTAGAATCCTTCCATTTGGTAGCGGGTTATTGGTTTACGATGTCCTTGCGCGTCAACTCGAATCGATAGGAGACAGTCGAAGGTACCGTAGGGTCTTCGACCTCGTGGCGAGCGGTGAAGGTCCGCGGATAACCTACTCCTTGGTTAGTGCACTCGCTTGCGTCGCTGACCGGCAAGTCGATCCCTCGAAGAAGGCGAAGGACCTCCGTGAAATCCTCGGAATCGCGAAATAGTGGACCAGTCCAATCGCATCTCTTGGACGTTCTTTTCTTTTTTCTTTCAGCCTTGAACTGGATGCATTGTACGGCGAGACTGGTAGAATGTGCGTTTCGCGTGGAACTTTGAGAAACGCGTAACAAAAGAAATAAGAATATTCGAACGACGTCTGAATGTGCATGTCGCGACGCGTTATAACATGTCGTACTCGAGGCGACTGCTTCCCATTGTACCGAATTCCTCGAGTGCTTGAACATGAATATTCTGTGATCGAGGTAAGAATGAGAATTGGGAAAGAACTTGGTTTTAAATATCACGGCAATTAAACGCGATAAATTGTCTTCTCACTTCGAGTCTTACCTTAAACCACGGAAGAACGTGGTCAACGCACTAGCGACTGTCGATACAGTGTTTTAAAGTGAAATCAAATATTGCCGCGTCAAGTATCGCATCAAAGTTTTCCAAAGTTTTGTATCCAATTTCTTTCATTTTGAGACGTAAATTCGTATTATACGCTTACAGGCGAATGCACGCGTATTTGGACGACTAAAATGGATATTCGAAAGGAACCTGGCTAGGGTTAGGTCGTTACAGGCATCGGATTTGTACTCTGGATTTTGACGAAGAAGAGTGCGCGTTAAGAGGGGAGATCGACGAAAGCAATGTAGCGTGAAAAACTTGGGCAACCCTACCATTTGGTCGAAATGAGACCGGCACTCTGCGAGTAATTTCCCAACAGGGCTATTGCGAAGAATTCTGGAAATTCGGTAGAATTTTAGACAGGATGCGTTTCGATTACGACGTAAATAATCGTTTCATCGGTGTCGTAACGATTGCGCAGTGAGATTTCTTTATGGTTACAAAGTTCTCCGTTTTTACGATTATTTCACGGCCGATATAAATGGAAAAAGCTTCTCCTTCCCTTTATCCCTATATTTTCCAACGTTCTTTTTCATTTCCCAGTTTCATTTCGATCTCAAAAAACGCATACTTTCTATCCAAGACCGCCAAACGTTTCGTTTCTCTTTTTATTACTTACGACTCTTTTATTTCGATACAAAATCGGAAGCTTACGCTTTGTACCGGAAACCTGGAGAATCGCAATCGAAAAAGTTGAACACCCCGTTTACTTCGACGTTTCTTTCGTAAAAGATCTCTACGTAAACACAAGAGTTACGTTCGTTAATCCCGATCGGTAATAATCTCTAAAGAGATCGTTGACGATTTCAACCGAAACCGCGAAACAACTGCCAAATACCTTTCACCGCATGAAACGTTACGTCAACTACTTTCCACGTTCCGTCGTAAAACATCCGCTAAATACAGTGTTTCCACCGTGATAAAAATGATGAAAGAACGTTCACCCCGATAAGAGCGAAAACCGAATCGCTTCCAACGAAACTCCGAGCAATTTCTATCGGAATCTATGATAATTGTTTCGAGTTTGATTGAAAAACCACCAACAAACGCGCCAAATCGATTCAAATTTCCGACCCAATAACGAAATTATTACCTACGAGGGTCAGAAATAGAACGAAATTCGCGTCGTCGCGACACGACGTATCGCTTACTAGAATAGAACGCGAAAAAATTCGTATTGGAAAAGGATGGCAGGAAGTGTTCGAGAGCTGTCAAGGTTTCCAGAGGTCCGTCCCTGGAGGAAAGCCGAAGATGCGGGTTTCTGACAAATTCGATCGTGGGCGACCTTCAGACGAGAAATTGCGGCAGGCCTAGGAGCAATCTAAGGGCTGGTGGAGGAGGCTATTCGTGCGATTTCTTTTCAGTGGCGTTGCAGCCGGAACGGTTGTCGATCGGTCGAGACACGGAGGGTGGAAAGTTGAAACGCAACCCTCGGTGGGCGTTGCAAGGGTAGTTTAGTGGCGGTCGTCATGGAAACGGCGAAGCCTCGGCGTATACTGCACCCCCATTACAGACCTTGAATGAGAATCGAAGGGCAAGTCGCGGATGAGGGTGCGCTGAACTTCCTCGCGTCATCTTTCCCGACGATTCTCACGTTGGTTGCGATGGCATTCTCGATTTTCCTCCATTCCGATAAAATCGACGTTCCGTTCGTACGTTCGTTGGCAGAAGCTTGTTCGCTCTATTATCCTAATCCGACTGCATTAGGATCGCTGTCGAATTCTATCGTTTCAAATTATTTCTTCGATTTGCTTCTTTGCGTCGTTTTGTCGGGTCTTGGACGAATCGATTTCACCTGAAAACTTGGGGCTTTTGGGTTAGTCGAGTGAAACATTGAAGATAGTCAACGATTCTCGTAAATCGATAGACGGAACGATCAGTTTGACCGTGGCAGAAGCTCGAGCATTGATCGATGAAACAGCTTGCGAGCCGCCTCTCTTCCGCATCAGAACCCGTCGTATTCGCTGCTTCTAAATTGCTAGGCCGATACGTACAATTGCCAGACAATTTTGCCTGCTCGGTTCTAATATTTTTGAAATTATTAGATCGTCCCGAAAGTTTCTTTCCTTTTGTAAGGAAATAATACATTTTTTCGTTTTATATTATTCTATCGAATCGTGTACGATCCATTTCCTTCTATTTCTATTATTACGATCGTACACGATTCGACGAAAATAATATAAAACAGAGAACGGGCGCATTCGTTATCTCCTTACAGGACGAAAGAAACTTTTCGGACAATCTAATACAAACTCGCTCGGTTGCAATCTCATTTACAGGACGATCAACGACGAATAGTAAAATAACTAAATTCTTATTCGATCGATTATTCAAATCGGATCTCTTATTCAAATTCGCGCATTTATCGACGCAATTAGAAAAGAAGAAAATAGAACCCCTGTTGAAAATCGTTTTACGCGTCAAGAATATCGATAGAAGGCACTGCTACTCTCCGTACGTTGTATATATTCCTCGTACTGTACGCCGCGCAATTGGCCACTTTCAAATTTCCCGTAAATGCGCAAAAATCCGCAGTCTGCTAATCGGTGTTACTTAAAAAGAAGAAGAATAAATAGATCCCCGGTGGAAAATCGTTTTACACGCCAAGAATATCAATAGAGGCACTGCTACTCTCCGTACGTTTTATATATTCCTCGTACTGTACGCCGTGCAATTGGCCACTTTCAAATTTCCCGTAAATGCGCAAAAATCCGCAGTCCGTTAATCAGTGTTACTTAAAAAAAAAAAAAAAAGAAATAGAAGAAGCCTGTCCCGAAAGGTTGAAACCAACTGGAACATCGCAGCCCCTAGCGTCGCGGTCCGGATCGCGAATCCTGACCTTAGCCTTAGCGCGGTGTTCTCGCTCCGCCGGTCGATCCGCGGCGCTCCTCCTGTTTCGCTGGAAACAATACAGGAAGCCGGTCGAAGAGACAGACGATGTCATAGAGAGCGGTTTGAATGTTGCACTTTATCGATTGCGTGGTAGACGGTGCGTTGCTATGGCTACACCTATACACCCCTAAAACCACCTTCGGCCCTCTAGGCTCGTGCTCGCCCTTTCACAGGCATGCAGCTTTTATGGGGTGGTTTACGATGCATCCCCCAATCAGCCTTTCAAGGCTACGCTCTCGTTCGTCCAGAAAGCACCTGATCTTGAACAAAGGTTCGTCTTTGGCCTGCGTATCGCGATGCACGCACAAAGCGCGACATAAAACCCAAGTGGATGCAGCAGCCCTCGGTCCATAGGTGCGCCCTTTTCTCCTTCACCGTGCAACGCGATTAAACGATCGTGAAACCGCCATCGTCGTAATAAAGTCGAAGAGACGATTTTGAGGAAGCGTAGCTTCTCGCCGAAAGAGGAAGCACAGGAGAACGGGAGGAAGAAGGAGGCTTGTTCCGCCATCTTTTACCCTCGTTTCATCTACGCGTGCACGTGTACGTGTGCAAGCGTGGAAAGAGAAATCGAAGTCGCTTCGCGAAACTACCTCCCGGGGGCGTTCTCGCGTTTTCCAGCGCGTCGCGACGATCGCGGAACCGTCGCTGTAAATTTCGGCCATCTCCAAGCTGCGGGACGATTCGCCCGGGGTTAACCTCTCGCGAATGGGTACTTGCGCTGCTTCAGGCTGTTCCAGATAGGAGAGAAGCTGTTTCTTAAAAGTCTAATGGCTTTTATTCAGGGTGCTTCGCGCAGCATTGTTACCGAGTCTCGTCGAAAAGTTTGCTAATTATCGGTATTCAGGGAGATTCGGCTGGCGAACGTTCGACGATCTCGGCACATTTGAAACAGGCAAGAGCGTTCCTGTACCGTCTGATCCACGACTTTTCTTTAACGTTCTCTTCGCGGCAAGCTACCGTCGGCTCTTATCGAGATGTTTGATCGTTTGCGTTAAATTTAAAAGATCTCTCCCGTCTAATGTATCGCCGATGAAATTACCTCGATCGTTCGAGAAGGTTTCAAAGTAGGAGAGAATAATTCCAAAGTGCTCGGACGATCAGTCACGTAATAACGATCTTCTTGTCTAATAAGTTTCCTAATTGTGAGCGAGCTGTACGTATGAAAATCACTGATCTCTTAAACGGGAGAAAGAGGACATTTCGCGAAAGAACCCCTGCTAAATTCAGCCAAAAACAAACATTAAAGCAGAACGAAAAGAGGGGAAACAAACACGTAGCACGCGACGTATATTATCGAAGCAGAAACCTGGAAGGAACTCGAGCGAAGAAAAAGGGGGACTGCAAGGCACCCCAAAAGTCTGCCAGTGCGGACCACAGCCGAGGGGTGCTGAAAATTAAAGACGAATAACGGCGCACGTGTCTCTAGGCCGAGTGAACAAAGCGTCGCGATCGAATTAGGAAGCGTCTTTGTTCGCAGAGACGCAAGGCGTCGAGGGCGTCGCGGAAAAGGGATAGAGAGCGAGACGGAGAGGAAGAACGTACCGACCCTTGGTTTCCTCAGGGTCGAGGGACTGCGATCTGTACCGGAGGGGCTGCGCTCTGCCGGTCCGTCTGGAGGGGCGGCGGGACGAGACAGGCGGTTGAATATATCTCGCGTCGTGTCTCTCGCTCTTCCTCTCTCTGTCCTCCTCTTTCCGTCACCCTCCCCTGCTGACTCGGAACGTCGAGGGTGCAAAAAGTTTGGAAATTGGGGCGCGACGAAGTCGGAAAACGACGCGCCCTGGCCGTGGCTGCTGGAATCCGGCGCTCGCTTCGACGTTTACGAGAATATCGCGCTTTGATTTCCAGCACGCGACAAACAAGGAAGATGCGAGGTTTGCAATTGCAAACGGAGTATACGGAGCTTGGAGGAAACTACGAGGGGAAATGGAACAACGAAATGTAGGAAAACGCGTTGCAAGTACGAGCATCGTTGATACAAAGGAACGAAATTTAGAACGTTGCCTCGAACACTGAAGATTCAATTTGCAACTGCAATGTGGAAATTTGTATATTTGAACTATGTAATTTCGATCTCGAGAAGCGCAGTCGCAGTCGAGTAATTGCACCACTCTTTCTCTGTATCTTTCCTCCTACACCTTTCAACGATGTTTCTTTAACTGTCTATCCCTTAGTATCACTTTAGTTTCTATTTAGTTTCTATCGGCGCTGTAATTACAAGGATTCCTGCGAATCGGAAGATTGGGAATGAAACGGGCGCCGATCGATCGAGACGTGCGAATTACAGGATTCAATTCGTTCGACAAAATATCAGGAAAATAAATCTCAACTTTGAAACTCGGTGGTTAATTTAAATTTCTCGCTCCTGGGAGTTTCCGCCCGCGTTACGAATTAAGGATCAAATCTTACGTTCGAGAGATATGACGTTTCACCTACGGCTTATCGATTACCAAATCGTGCAAGAGCATCTCGTTTCTTGGAATTCGTATCGTTTCGTGCATCGTCCGTACTGTAGGAGGAAGACAGGATTTTACTCCACGTGCCGTGACCGTTGTCAAGGTAACGTCGTCCTTGTCCCGCGCAATCATTCCCGGAATCCGGACTCTCGTGGAAAGCTTTGCTTTCCGATATTGTGAATAATCGTACGCCAGCCGATGACAGTGAGATATCGCTGCCGTTCGATCGCGATCCAGCCTCTAGATTGGCCCTTCCACTCGATTTTCCCATGAATTTTTCATTCTCTTGCTTCGCCGTCCGAACGTTGATTCGCTTCGTTCTATGTTCAGAGAGCGTTTCGTTCATTGGTCAAGGATAAGACGCCAGGTTAATACTTACCAAGCGTGTCAAAGATTTTCTTAGAAACTCTCAAAACAAGAGAAAACAAAGATTCATCGGTCGTTGACGCATTTCACTCCGGCCTCGCCTACGTTCCGTCAGATACAGCAGCTTCGTCTTTTTCGGCAGACATTTTCCGATCGACCGACTAATCGACTGCCCAACTTTCTCTACGAGTTCGCAAAATCGACTATAACGCGTCCTGTCAATGATCACCCTACGTCAAAGAGTCCTTGTAAAAATTTGCCCCGAGCTCTCCCCAATGGAATGTCAATATTTTTCTCTTTCACCTTCGCATCTCGTCTTCCCTTCGCAGGAACGACCGTCGTAGAACCGTCAGACGACCGTACTAATAGAAATCTGTACACGCGATACGATTGTCTCGATTGGGGCACAGGACGACGATAACCCAAATTCCCGGAGGATCAGCAAAGTGACGATCGGTTTGGGTTAGGTTTGGGGTCAGTGGATGAGGAGGACGTAGGCAGCACGTGCCGCTTTCCGTTGTCAGGGCAACGATGACCTTGTCCCGCGCAATCAACCCCGGAATGCCGAGTACACCCTCTCTTCCGGTATCTTTGTCAATCTCGAAAGGCCATATGGTGATAATGCGAGTTCTCGCGCCCGTCTCATCCGAAAACTGGCTCGTCTCTCCCTTTTATCGCGAGCTTTTATCACGCAGCTTTATTGTTTCCGCGTTGCTCTCCGCTAACTTTGCCTTATTTCTCTCCATGAGGATTGCTTTATGTTCCTTGGATAACAATTGGGTAATCGAGTTCGGCCAGCTAGGCGAGTCGTTCTCGACGTTTATCGAGGCCGTTTAATATCACCTACTGGAACTGGCAAGTGTGTCAGAACGACGAGTTTCGGGTTGCTTTTTCGTACAAGTATCGGAGAGCTCGTAGGATGTTTTAATGCGACGTTAACGAGGATTTTTGTTCAGATTATCCGCGATATTCGGTTAATTGTAATCGTATATAATTGTATAATCGTATATATGTTGAAAATTCGTTGGTGTTTTAAGAGCGATGGGATTAGCACGAGTAACGCGTGATTGAAGATCAAACGGCGAGAATTGAATCTTTAAGCGAGAGCATTGGCTGCGCGTTGCCACGCGAAGATTCGATTACACGTGGCACGAATGCGTGCTATGCTCGCCACGCTAACTGAGAACACGGCAACTCGTTTATGGATCATCGAGGAATCACGATTTCCGAAGGAATCGAACGTCGTATTACGTCGTTAGTTAACCAATCGTTACGTCATTGTCGATACTAACACGCGTTATTACTAAACTAAATAACGTAATATAAAGCCGATATAATGTTCTAAAAATAAATCTCAAAAAGACACTTATAGCTAATTAGTTCGATATCGACTATTTTTTACACCAATATGATTATACGTACGAAAAGATTCGTTCAATCGGCAAACTAAAATATTTTCTACTTGCACGATAAAAAGAGAAAATTCCATTTCGGTCGAATCGAAGTGAAATCACAACCTCATTCGATATTCCATCATCCCCGAGCGAAAACAATTTTCCGAGGAACGTAGCGCTACCCTCGTTTCCGGTTTGCTGGGTGGCCGAGCTTCGGCCGCGGCACGCACGTTTCAGGTACGAGTTCATGGGCGAAGAGCCCCGTGGTCGCTGATATATAGTCGCTGGGATGCCCGGAACCGAGCTCGCTCGGTGAAGGCTAAATGGGGTGAAGGTCTCCGGGGCTGGAAGTCCTGGCGGGTCTCTAGGGATGCTTAGAGAGAGAGAGAGAGAGAGAGAGAGACAGAGACAGAGAGAGAGAGAGAGGAAGATCGAACGCGCTATGCTGGAAGCTTAACCTCGAGAGGACCGTGCGTTTAATTCCGCCTTTTATTTTCAAACGATCTTCCAATTTCCGTGTTTCTTCTTCTCCTAGTTACGTTATAGGTCATGTCGACTGTTCCGACGATTTCGTGAGATATCCTGTTGGAAGTGAATTTTGCGTTGAGATTACGGGCGTTCAGACATTTGTTAACAAACGTGTTCACGGACGGTGCTCGCAAAATATTCGCGATACAAACGCTGCTTTCAACGAACTCGCCAACAGTTCTCGAAATTTATAAGAATATTTCGTCGTGCACGTTCGAGTATTTCGGTAGACGGACGACAGGTAGACGACGAACTATTTGCGGTTTAGGAACTTCGGGCCTATAGGAAATAAGGCTGAAACGCAAAGCGTAGCGGAGAAGGAAAATGCGAAGGCAGGAGCGCAAATGGCTGATAAAATTGGCAAAACAGCGACACGAGCGCACGTGGAGCCGATCGCGTTCCATTAAATTCGTGTATCGAGTCTGCTCGAGACGTTCAATTAGAATTTTTTATCGAGGCAGCGATTGCAATTACTTACGCAATACGATCGTCAAAGAAGAATCGAGTCTCGAATTTCGTTATTCGATTATTACAGACCAACTAATTGGCTAAGTTCTGTTTGATCGATTTAATAACAGCTAGGAAGTTCGTTTTAGGGAAACAATTTCGATAAGATATTATTTAGCGAAGGACGAACGTTCGAGGGAAACTTCCTTTCACGTAGACGTTTATGGGGTTCGGATTTTGCCGGATTATTGGCTTATAATCGTCTTGCGCGAGTCCTTGAAAGGCATTGATTAACGATTCAAGAGGGTTCTCGCTCGGGATGGCCAGGTTATTTGATCAGATCAACTCGGTTTAACGTCTGTCGGACTTATTCCGTGTTCTCTGCCCATCGAATAATAGACATTCGGACAAAGTTATATTTAATCTCTATATATCGCGTAGCCAATTATAGGTTGATGCTACCGGACATTCGACGAAACGCAAACATCAACGTCTCTCGCATTTGTTGCATCGATCTCGATGGAATCTCGGCCGACTCAATCCTCCGAGTAAAATTCAAACAAACTCCGAACCAACGAACCGATTGGACCGAAGCTTCTCAAACTCGTCGTTTACACGAACGAGTTACTCTGGTTGCTACAAATCACGCGATTCTCTCGCGCCAAGTGCAAAGAAACCAAACGATCCGAAGAAGCTTCTAAGACGAACTACGCTCCGTCGGATCCGCCAAGACGCCTCGAGCGAATCTTTCGCTCGACCTTGCATCCATTCTCTCAATTTCGACGATTGCCACGCGTCGACCACGTTTGTCATATTTACGTCCTCGTCCCTAACCTAGACCAAGCCACGCTGCAGTGACGTCTGCACGCATCCTGCACGCTGCCCCGCTATATTTGTATAAGTACGCTCTGGCTCTCGTTTCTCTCCCTTGATGCGTCACGATGTTGCTGACTTTGCCGGCACCCAACGCTCGTCACAAGATGACAGCGTCGCGCGTGATCGCTCTATCGTCTCGTCTTTCTCCGGCTAGAACGAGTTCGCTCTTTCGTTCGACTCGCATTGGTCAAGTTGCTCGTGCGCTTTCTGTGCGGACACGCGGCTCGCAACTATATAAACGTACGGGGTGGACGCCCGGTCAATCACCCCTGCGGCGATCTTTCGCCAACATCAAATCGTCGTCGCGGTCGTTTTCGGAAAAATCGACTGGTTCGAGCGTCTTTCTTTCTTCGTTTCTTCTCGATTCGTTCGAGCAGCTTTTTTCTTTGCGTGGTTGGTTTTTTGGCGTGGGTGGGATTGGAAGGAACGGGGGCGGATAGAATTTATTATCGATAGCGATCTTGAAGAGTTTGGCAATCGAAGCTTCGGAGTGATTGTATTGTACTTTTCTTTTCGCAGGGTCTCCTTTGCGATCGATCGACGTGACAGTGAAATTATTGGCTTCGTCGTTTTACTTTGTTCCTCTCTTTTCGGCAATTCGTCCGAATGGAATGGCGCGCTATGCGTATAGAGTTGTTCGTTCGGTGACTATCTAGACTTCGATGGTCTCTTTCGTTCCTCTCTCTTTCGAGGAACCTCTTTGAACGTAATCGAGCGACACGATACTGGGATTATCGATTTAACGATCGTTTATTAACTTTCGGTCTTTGTTTTCTCTTTCGAAGGATTTCGTTACAAATGAAATCTTTGTTGGAAGATCGCTCGGGAACTGCGTTCCTATCGATCGTAAACAACGAAAGAAAAAAGAAAAGAATGTTCTGAAAA
Source organism: Bombus waltoni (assembly GCA_014737395.1). Classification (NCBI taxonomy): domain Eukaryota; kingdom Metazoa; phylum Arthropoda; class Insecta; order Hymenoptera; family Apidae; genus Bombus; species Bombus waltoni. The sequence continues at coordinate 8,257,951 of JACXII010000008.1, forward strand.
AGCAAAAGAAAGATCCTCAGACAAGAGTCGTAAAAATACGCTGGATTCTTCTGAAAAATAAGTCGAACTTATCTCGTTGCTAATATATCGATTTTATCTTTTTGTTTCAGGTAAGTCGAAATCCATGCGTTTTAACGTTCTACGAAATTTTTGCTCTCGGTGAGTACCAGCTGTCTTCCCTATTAAAGCGTTGCAACGTCGTAAAGCTATGTCATAGAACCTCCATAAAGATATTACGCGCGGTGCAAGCCAAGTGTTTGCTTAAACGAAGCCCCGAAGTTTCACCGTGCCCCGCATAAATCGATAAACGTGAAATCAAATTTATGGCTAATGTTGCGCCGACAAGGGTCAGGGAGGTCGAGCACGTGTCTCGAAATTGGCGCATGTGCGACCTGTTGCAAAGGTGAACCGCGCCTCGCGATTCGTCCCGCGGTCAGCAGATGTCAGACATCGACGCGATGCTAGCTCTTTCTGTCGGCAAAGTCGTTAACTTCCATCTGGCCGCTCGTTCGAACGCGGTCTGACTTGTACTGCCACCTACTACTTGCGAACGACTCGCGAGCCTGGCGAGCCTCGCTTACTCGATACGAAAGTTACCTTCTTCAACCCCGTCGGTTTTTCACGATTTTTAACGTAATTATTTACGAGTTTGTCTATAAATTTCCTAGTTGGGGAATACTATTCTCTTGCTTTCGAAATTTACGAACGAGATGTTTCGCGGACAAATTTTCATTCGTACCACTTTCTAGAGATCGGGAAAAATTCGATGGCTCTCAAATTTTGAATCGGTTTTCGGAATACAGAGTAGAACGCGATAGAAAGTTCGAACGTTTCGTAAATACACTACGCAACCAATTACTCCGTACGTCTTCAGTTTTGTTTCACACTTTACCGATATAATCGCGATCACGCGAATCTCATTGAATCGTTAACGAACTCTCCAAATGTTTTACGTATAACGCAACAATACGTGTATTTACCAAAGCTTTTTAAACTTGGATCGTCTGGTAATGTTTGGACGTTGAAACATCCCTTATGGTTTCGATAACACGAACGATAAAATATAGAAGAAACGATAAAACGGAACGTGATGGACGAATAAAAATCAAAGAGGGTTGTGTTGTTCGATATAGTAATCTCAAGTGTGCGGTTAACGTATATTCTTGCAGCAGCAGCAGCTTTCCGTATTGTTGCTCGAAGTGAGAGGGTAGGCGTTCGGATTAAGTATCCTTACCGCAAAAGTGGCTTGCGCAACTGCATTGCTACGAATCGTGTGGCAACTGCAGCAGCAGCAGCAGCAGCAGCTTTATACAGTCGAGCACCCGGCGAACGGGCGGTTTCGCTTTCTTCCATGTCCGACGCTAACATTCTTGTCTACTCGGTTCGCGCGATATCGCCGGCTCGACGACGTGAAAGTCGTCGGCGAATGCAGTTTTCACTTGTCCGCCAACAGCTGTCCCGTGTTGCGTCGATCGACGAGCGGATTTTCTGTCCACCCGATATCTCCGTACGTTGATTCGACGAGAAGGAAATCGAGAGTGGAACGAGCCAGGCAGAAGCCAACCTGCTCGACCCTATCGTAACGATCTTACTGATTAACCTTATCCGACAGTCACGGCGTGGGACGTTACGTCCAACGCAGTCAGATATATCGTTGCGCGAAGCCGAGAAGACGATCGACTTTTATGGTGGTCGTTTTCCAAATGACGATCGAATAGAAAGAATAGTCCAGTGGTTTTCAGAATTTCGCGCGGAACCAAGGCAGCAAAATGTAATTGTCGGAGGAAGAGGATCGGTAAGTCGTTCGACGTTTTTAGAGTCGGGCATAACCGAAGTTTGGAAAGTGGCATGAAAATTCAGAAATTTGCAAGAACGATAGCTGCGTCAGTTTCGATTTCCGAACCGTTCGAACGTGGGCGAGCGGCCGAGTCTACTTTGCAGCTTCGTTAATTCCGCAGGAGCGGTGGCTAAGGAGAGGGGCGTTTAGAATTTGGAGCGAGTTGTCGATTCGTCCTCTGGAAATGTTCGGAGAAATATCAGGCTTCGGTGTCGAAATATAGGAAACTCGAAACTTCTTGACATATTTTATACAATGTAACAAACGGCTCGACGACGCAAAGATACAATAGTTCAGAGCGATGCAATAAAATTGTACCTCGTTAACCACCGTATCTTTCGATATAAAAGTACAATAAACGTAATTCTAATTCAGGACGATTAATCAGTTATAGAAAAAAAAAGAAAGAGCATTCGTTTAACGCGTACCAAAGTGATCAAAAATATCGGAGTAACTTTGTAGTAGACACGAAACGGTTCGTTTCGAAGGGATTTCTTCGGAATTTGTACAAACGTACGGATAAAAATTCTCTTCGTATCTGTAGTACAATTTTCATACGCTAGTCGTTGATACCGTTTGATTCTAAAATTTCAAATAAACCCATAGCGAAGTATAGCGGAGTTTAGTAAGAGCCGCGTGGGTTCATCGTGACGAGTGGCGGCTCGACGCGGACCCCCGTGAAACTATAGTGATTTCAATGCACCAACGTGCACAAGCAGTGCTCTCTGAGACGATGTCGGCCGTGTGTAAGTATATACGTTAGCGTTAGCTTACGATCCGCGTATTGGTGACTGCTAAACGCGTGGCCGTGCGCGTGTGTGCTCGTACGTTGTGCCGCACACAAACGAAGCCAAAGTTCAGTCACTTCGTAACCTCCTTTCGATCGAAACTATTACACACTAGCCAGTGACTCTCAACGGAGACGGATTTTTACTTTCGTTCTCGTTTCTTCAAGCCGTGCCTCCTCCACTTGCAGCTTTCCATCCGACTCGAACGACGTCGATGTTCGAGAAACCGATTCCATCTCTCTCTCTCTTTCTTTTTTTTTTTTTTTAGAAATTTCAGTAACTTCTAATCGATGACGCGTTTCTCTTTAGAAAATAAAAGTGAAACGACGCATCTTCGCTTGCGTTACTGTTTCTCCTTTACGGTATAGAAACAATTTACTTTTCCTCGTTTCTAAATTATTTGCATTTAATCGATTAACTTGTATTCCTGTAACAGATACGTTTTACACGTGGAATACCTGTATAACACGATACAGGCGATTACTTTATACGTTATTACAAGAGAATACGTAGATATTCTGTTCAGAGATTTGTAACTGTAATCCACTGTATTACGTGGAAGCAAATACTTATCGCGTTATATTTATTACAAACTGACATTTTCCATCCTTACTGTATAATTTCGTGTTCATAATTCAGACATTTCGAGGTCGACAGTCACGATCGTTCATTCATAATTTCCTCGTCTGCCTGCGTCAGAAAAGTTTCCACGTAAATAATTCCATCTTTATAAACGTACGAGGATTATTCACGAGTAGTACAAACTTTCCTTCGAAAATCGTTTTCGTAATAATAGTCGTAAAATCGTTAACGTTCTAATCGTCCAACTTGTCGCTCGTTCGAAACTATCCATCCAATCGTTACCGCGACCAAACTCTAATCGGTCCAAAAGATCCTCGTCTTGGACCACGCGCCTATCTCCATCGGGCTAATGAATTTCAGCGAGGATTAGCCCCGCGTAAAAGAGCGTCGGTCGAGGCGTTTCAAAGACCATTGTCTCGCTAAACAATACGAAAATTCAACGACGTAACGCTCGATGGTCCGTCTGAATAGAGGCACGGCTGACGTCAAAGTCAGAGGATTCCGTGACGCGATTGTTCGCTGAAAGCTCGCCGGATCCCACGCGTCTCTGCCCCGTTGTAATTCAACGTCACGAAACGTGGTTATACCTCCTACCCTAGACCCTGATGGATGACCAAAGTAACGGAAATGCAAAGTAAACGGCTCGTGCTATACAGGATCGTTCGGCGATCGTTAGGCGACTAGAAAACAGAGGCCACGAAGCGTTCGGTCCAGGTTCGAATCGTCATCCCTGCGTTGTCCCGTAATACGTATATCGGTGGCAGAACGCGTTGCACGCGCACGAAAGTAAAAGTAGGCGGACAGCACGCGCTGAACTGGTCGAAACGCGTCCTCGAACGGTCGCTGCACCGCGAGGAGTTACCCGGCCTCCGTGTGTTGTGCAACCGGTCCGGTAACTGTAGTTCAGTTTCGCTGCCTTCCAGAAGTTTCTCGTGCACACGACGCCGATCCCGCTTTGTCACTGGATCGGCCCTCTCCTCTGGCCTCGCTCGATTGATGAGCTACACACTCGGCTACCTGCTGCCCCGGATCTTCCATCGTTTCGCTTTCTACGCACGCTCTTTCGCGGGATAATCGCTACTAGAGGTTGATGGACTGTACTGCCCTCTTTCGTTGAAACGTTTTACTCCGCAACGTCACGAGAACACCGTGGCTCTGTCATTTTCCTCGTGACGTCTTTCGTCTGATTTAACTCTGCGACCACGGATTCGCGTTATTAGCGATTTTGGGCGTGCCAGTAATTTTGCTTATTGCGCTATAATTGCAATCAGCAAGATTCTCCAAGTTTTCTTTTCTCACTTTACATATTCGCGTATCATAGGCTTGGACTATGCGTTGGGAAGCTTTCAGAATTTTGTGCGTATTCGAAACGTTCGGAAATTACTTACGTGCGAGCCTGAAGAACAAGAAATCATTTCGCAACAGCTTGTACAATACGGTGTAAGTTTGCACGAAAGACGAATAAAAAGCACGGGGAACTAGAGATATCTTTGAAGAGATGCCAGATAGGATATATTGGATAAGCTGAGCGGTATTCGCGATCGATGATCCGTAGCGTGGAGGGTTTCGTTGACCTTTATCGCTAAAGTCGAGCTGGACAGGATCGAGGACTTGGCAAGGATGAAATCGGCAGAAAGACGACGATCGCCAAGGATCGCAAGGATATGCGTGGGAATAGCGCTTGGTCGAGTTAAGCGAGTCTCTGAGAGCGCGTTCTCGCGCGAGAACGAAAGGACAAAGAGTGGTACAACCACTTTCTCCGGTTGCGTGACACTTTCGTAGATCAAGGATCCGCGACCGTTGCTTTCTTCGATCATCCACGTGTTTCAGCTCTTTTGTTAATCTCGCCTCCAATCCTGCTTTAACATCGATCATCTAACATCTCGCGAATCCTGTTCTCTATGCACATATACGCTGCTCAAAATATAAACGACCCCTGGCTCGTGGATTCGCAGAGCTTCTTCGCTACTCGTCCGTCTCGCGCGATGGAATCCTTCTTAGTAACGATCTTCCAATTACTTTGACCGGTGTGTTACATCCACGCTATCGGCCACGTACGTCAGAAATATTTAGCCGTTATATTTGTTAGGAACCTCGGTGAAATTTTATTTCACTCGGTATCTTGCATCGCGAGACACGAGGAAATACGTAAATAACGAAACAAACAGCGCGTGGAACGACATTACAGGACTCGATAAAGATACAGCGGAGTTTTGTGCTTCTCCGAGTCTCGTTCAACCGATGCCCCGTATAATACGAGACGCTTCGAACCTTACCATAACTTTACCTCTTTCCGAATTTCTAACGCGAAGAGTAGAAAATTGTACATAGGGCGCTCTGACAGCAGCTGATCAAACTTTCAACCGATTGAACGCTAAATTAAACCTACGTACACGTACAACGTTACGTTATCCAAGTGTCCTGTATGATTTTACCATACGGTTTATGAACACCGATAGGCTAATAATTTCCGCGTTTCGCGCGACGTCGATATCAAAATGAAAAAAAAAAAAAAAAAAAAAAGAAAAATAGAAACAGCGAGAAGCATTCGTTCCATACGAAACATCGGCAACCGTCTTTAGTACTTCGAACCCGACGAATCTGTCCGATGGCCGATCGGGACGAAAGCATCCGGCCGACGAAATTCCCTAGATCATCGAGCGCGATCCAAGATTCCTCTCCCGGTGCTGCCATCGTCGAGGTACCTTTCGTCGCTTGAAAAACGATCGAGACTCGCGGCTTGTCTAGCCAGCATCCCGTCCCTTGCCGGGATCGAAGGTCTGAAATGCTCCCTCGCGTGTAAGTACGTGCCAAGCAAGCGTTTGCCCGGCCGAGTTCGCGCTGTGGAAGAGGTCCTAGGGACACGTCGTTCCACGAACGGTGGCTGCGCTCCTCGGTGGGAGCTTAGTCGGTCGTTGGGTTGCGTTGAGCAAGCCGAGAGCGAGCAGCAGTCACCTCGATAGCGAGTGTTGAACCCGCGGGAATCTAGGCCGGCGCACTGACACACCGCGTGTACGAAAGGCGCGCGAGCGCGCGCGCTACTCGACGTACACATGTACACGTACACGCGTAACACACACGCGCGCACACATGTTAATAAACGTTATGTAGCTGGAGTATATGTGGCCCGTGACGTATGGAAAGCGAAACTTCTTGTTACGCGTTTTGGGAAGATTTTCAAAAGTCCCTCGCGGGATGTAATAACGCGGGGAACTAGGATGTAGCGGAGGACGTAGGTAAAAAGGCTATTTCGAAGCCTTTCTCCGTGGATTAAAACGGCGATGGTTGCGAAATTTAAGGGAAGGTTGTTTTGTGTGTATCTTGCGCGTAATTGGATATGAAATGGCTATCGTTGACGCGTACTTTCCATGCGGCAGAAAGTTGTTGCGCGTTTTGGTGAGATTCCCAAGGAGAGAATATTTTTAACGGACGACGATGTACCGCGACAATTGCGTCTTTAGAATCTAAGAAAAAGCTTCCGGGCGATTATTTATCTATCGTCGATAGATGTATCTACTTCCTGTTTCGGTAGAAGCTTCTTATTATGCGTTTTAGACGGTTTCCTGGGAGTACCTCGCAGGATACGATCGGGATAAATGGCGTAGGTGGAACGAGTAATTTAGGGAATCTGCGGATATCTCGGGTTGCAAGAGAAATCTTCTTTTCCGAATCTCGTTTATGAAAGGTAAATGGCAAACTTCGTACCACTTGGCGCGTTGATTTAAATAATCAATATTGCAGGTAATTTAGGAGTATCAAATGCTGATGGGAAAATAATGGCTGCGACGCGTGATACTTTTTACATTTTCGCTCGCAACTCGGGCCACTCTTTCCATTTCCGTACTAATTTCCAAGTAATTACGCGGTACGATGTCAGTTCCTAAATAGCTTTCGACGTTTTACAATGGCAAATTAGCGTCGGATCCCGTAGAGATCGAGAAGGACGCAGAAGAATGAAAAGCGTAGATCGAGTACGAAATCAAGAACCTTGAGAGTGAGAATGAGAGTGTCTACTTAGCCAAGCAGCCACATGGAGGCAAGATATAATGATCGATAATCAGAACGATTTGCTAATGTCTCGCAGATGGCAGAAGGTTGCAATTTTCAGAGGGAAAGAGAATGTAAATATGAAAAGAGGCGCGTGCAACGATAGCAGGCGCGCGCATTGCATTCGCGACGCAACGATTCCCGAGGATAAGCGGAGTTTTTCACTCGAACGCGGATTTTCTAGCGATGATTAAAGGTTCTTTACGCGCGTGCAAGCCACGCGGCGTCATTGATTTCCATGGTACGGCTTGTCCAGGATAGGCAATGCCAACCTAATTGCTACTCTCGCTTGCTTCGTCGACTGCATGCCATTTTACAAATACGGCGTGATTCTACGGATCCTTTTTTTTTCCACTACCGAGATCGCGCGTTTTATTAGTTTTTCCGTGTATTATCGTTTCTCTTTGAAACAAACCAGCGCTTTACGTAAGCGACGCTTACGGACTCGAGATTCAGTGGAACTTTTAGAATCCTTAGGCTTTCAAATTAGAATTAACAGCGTGGTCAAAGCGACTATTTATAGTCTTCCAAGAAAGTTTTATAAACGTACAAAAATACGCTGTCGAACGGTTTGAACGATTTTTTTTTCTCTTTTACGAAATAAGTACGTTCTCTTCCCGGCGGTGTCTGTTTTTTCTACGCACCTAATGTTTCCATTTCCTCGATACAAACGCCATCTGCTCGTTACTCATCGACGATCGCGGAATCAATCAACTAGAATTTTAATTTGCCTGAAAGAAGCGAAAAGGGGCAAGACGAACACGATCGATTCGGGTCTATATCGCGTCAGGACTTGCTTTTCTAATTCGTAGATTCGAAGAATCGGCTGGGGGCAACCGCCGGGGGTGGAAGGAACGCCGGTGTCTGGTGGAATGCCTGTTACGAATGCGATCGCATAGCGAAACTTGTTGTCGGTTGTGTCGGTTGAAACAGGTCGGGCTCGTATCGAGCCGAGTGACAACGACGACAGTGCGTTATTAGAGGCGTTTGATGACGCAAAGAGAGTGAGGCCAGCGCGGCGCGCGCGACAGAGAGACGAGAGAAGGGAGAGACACGCCAGGTCGTTGTTCCCTCGCATTAGTGGGACACTTTCGGCGTTACTGGCACGGATCACGCACAGACCCGTGCACACACCGCAACCATACGACAGCCCTCTCTCCGTTTCCCTCTCTACGCTTCTCTATTTCTCTCTCATTACTCTCCTCTCCCTGCTCGAATTCTCCTCCATTAATCGATCCCAATTACTAAGTTCGCGAATTATATAATAGCCGCTCTCCATTAAAGTAAGCCGCTGCGCGTATCAGCCTGTTTCGCTTGGAACGCCCCTGTTTCGCACATCCTGTTGCCCGTTTCCATGGAAGATGCTGCTCATGAAAGGGAAAGTATTACACGTATACTTACGCGTGTGGGATTATGCGCGAGAAGGGTTTAGGCTAGGCATCAAATGGGTTTCGTTGGGTAACCAGTTATTCGTCAGAGCCGATTCGCCGAGATACACGGTGGTCGATAAAATTTCTTTTGTTTTGCAGTTTATAACCGATACTCCGCGGATCTTATTGGCTTTTGTACCGTTCTATTAACGTCTTTTTCCGTACTCGATATATATATATATATATATATCCATCTTATAAAATTACGGTGTCTTTATGTACTCTTCGTTTTATAAACTTTCTTTCGTCCGCTATTGTACGTAGCAACGAGCGAGTCTGATTCGAACGCGTGGTATACGCGTATCACTTTGTCGATTGTTTCTTCCAGGTCGAACGTTACGATCCAAGTACAAGTATACTATAATTAATTCAATTGTACGCGATTATCCTCGATTACGAGGAATCTCATAGAACGCGCGTTAAGCGTTTAATTAGAGCATGCACCTGCGATGCCAACGTCGATACGTTGTATCGTAGTACGATAATACGTTTGGATAAAGTATTAATTCGGGAGAAGATTTCAATACGGATAGCAAGCATTTGATATTTCCAGACCGCGTAAAAATATCTCTGCTTAGTCTATAAAATCCTCTAAAGGTATAGAAATACGTAGATGGCCGATTTGTTCAAAGCGACTTCGATCGACGATTTACGCAATTTATTAATTCGTCAATTCCACAAGATTATATTTAAAGTCCCAGCGACTGCGTCGTGTCACTGACTCGCGAACCCTTCGAAATGCGAAAGGACCGCCGATAGTTCATAAAGAGCTCGACGTTTTCGTACGAAAGTCGCCGTGGACGCGTGGCCACGATATCGGCGATCTCGTTGCCGCGGAACAGAAAGTTGCCGCGTTAAACGACACGACGAAAGCGTGGATCACGATTCGAGCCTGTTATTCGCGGATGCGCGAGTCCGGCGACGAAGGGACGTGAAATTTCGCGCACCGCCGCCAGCGAACGAATATTTCCGTCACTTTCGATTAAACGCGTTTAAACGCTGGCACTAGCGTCGCTCGAGACTCTGCCAAATAACCTTCGTCGCGATATATAGGCCCAACGATCAAAGCGAGGCTGTCGTCGCTGTGAAACGTCGCGTTCGCGTCCAACAGGAACCGATCTTCGTCGACGAAACGACCAAGCACCGCAAAAGTCGCTGCGTGTTCTTACCTTCGGTACTAATTACGACTTACGCGTAGCTTATGCGATTATCTTATAATCGAGTACCTGAACGCTGGCTGTTCCGGTCGACTATCGTCCTTGATATTTGGTAATTTCTGGACCGAGGATTTTTGTGCATTTAGGAAATTTGCAAGTTTCTATTATAACGTTTGGCCCTTTTTAAGTTACACTCTGAAAGATATGAATTTGCATAGAAATCCGCAGCCTAGTAACCAACAAAGTAATCGGTAAGCACGATTGGAACGTAGACACGCTCGATCTACGGAAACGCGAAATTCATCGTCAACGATACAACGTAGCGAAACTAATCGAGCATAACGGCAACGGTGTCGTTTATCTGGCTATCTTGTGATATTCGTTGATTCGCAAGTGGGTGAGGTATAATTTTGTCAAATACGATTGTCGATGGTACGATACGAAGAACGAGTAAACGACAGCACGAATGAATTTCAGCTTCGCGAACGAGAAGGAAGAGCCTGTCGATGATCTCGGCTATTGGTCGGACACAAGCGATCGACGTTCGGCAGCTTATCCGTTCGATAGCTCGACTAACAACGAGAGAGTCGGGGAAAGAAGCGAGATTGTCGGCGTTGCTCGAATCGACGAGAAAACATCGCTGTTTACAAGAATGCGAGAGGAAAACGAACGAAAGCTATTTTAACAATAGGGGAGGCCGACAGAGAGAAAGGAAGAGGAGAAAAGAGAGAAAGAAATAGGAAACGAGGGACGACGACGATTCATCGACGTCTGGAAGAGATTTTAACGATAACTGGATTTTAAACGAATAGGCACGATTGCATAATCGGCGATCACCAATGAACAACCAGAGATAACCGATTCGCGTATAGAGTAGCGATGGCGCCAGGTTTCGCTCGATTTCCTTTCATACGTCCCATTTTGCGTGCGCGGCATCGCGAATGAGACAGCGAATGGAACGGTGGCCGAGTTTTTATGGAAAAGATGGTAATTTAATAATCCGTCTTCTCGCAAGATGGAATAGTATTTGACCAATTTTTTTTCTCCTCCTCCTAGTGCCAGTCGAGAGATTGTCAATCTAGATTCCACCCGAGAATAGACGAACGAGCAGAGAGCGAAAAAGGAAAATTGATCCGGCTTGACCGTTTCGAATCGAACCGCGTCGCCCGTGAGTTACCAGAGATAATACGATTACACCGTGAAAATCGTGAAAATACCGATAGTATTCTTAAGAAATAATTTGTCCTCTCGTCAAATGCAGCGATACCTTGGAATTTGTGGAACGACGAGACGCGATTGACTTGGTAACGACAGAGAGTAATATACGCGTTTGAAAGGAAATGCAAACGGCACAGTCGGAAAAGGAAATTCGCTTACTAAGTAACCATCTATCTTCTTTCCTTTCCAAGTGACATATATCTTCGAGGAAGAACAGGTCGACGTTCAAAAGGATCACCGAATAACGAATTTCATCGAAACGCTCGAACAGAGCCGGGAACGATTGCCTGCAACTGTATCGGTTATTTCTGAATAGGTTTATACGTATGGGCGCCTACGCCGACAAAGAGAAAGGGGGAAGAAAAAAAAGAATAAAAGGAAAAGCGATCCATTCTCTCCTAGAAATCCTCGATCCTTTGTTAATCAGCGAAGCCTTCGAGGCGCGTACCGCGCCGAGTATCGCACTCGCCGCGTAGCCCTGTTTCCTTTCGCACGCGCGCGCCTAAGTGGCACCTTTAATAACGAGACCGAACTGCTGCCCATGATCGGGTCCGCATGCCTGGCGTCGGCTGCATTTAGCCGCTAATGAATTTCGTAAGAGTATCGCCAACTACGAACTGCATCGGCCGCGAGTGGGCGGTCTTATCCTTGGCGCTTTCTAACGAGCCTCGTTCGCCGTGTGCATCTGACCCGCCATATTTGTTCTTCCAAGCGTTCCACGGGGTTCTCGACGCCTATTCACCGGGGGATGAAGAACTCGCGCGACCGTTGGCCGTTTCAGCCGTGATTCGATCGCGCGAACGACGACGAAGTTAGTTGAAATCGCTTTCTGAAGAATTTACGAGACAATCGGGAGCGTGATTTCTCACTCGACGGCTAAATGCTTACTTTTGTCGATTCGTCGAGCGATATCGTGCATTTTTTCTTTTTTTTTTTTTTTCTTCTTCTTTCGCTGGATGGATGGTAGAACGTGCCAAAAATTGGGGACGTACTTGTTCGTAGTGGTTCGTCTTCGTGGAATTTTCGCGGAATCGGTATCTCACCGATCGGTATGCTTCTTATTCGTTGGTTTTCTTCGGCGACTTCCGTTTGTTCTGTCCAAACACCTGCGTGGTACGGGACGAGGAATAGAAAAACGCCTCGACGCGTTCGGTTTAAACTCCAAGTAGAGGAGAAATTGTTTCGAAAGGTATCGTAAAAAAGGTAATTTTCAGCAGACGACTGTCTAAAGACAGTTTGAGCGTGCAAAAATCGTCGTAATAACGCGTTTTGAAGGAATCGTTGTTATCAAACTTTCTTCTGATTTAATAAAGTTCAAGTTAACAACAACCGATTACCAATGAGAAAAGAAATCGACGTATAATTAAGACTAAGCTAGTAATAATTTGGTCCAAGTTTTAAATGGGTCGAGGATAGTGGTGGGTCGCGAGCAAATCAAAGGATTTTATGGCTTCTTTCGAAGTTTTCGAAGAGGATGTGGAAATAATAATTTGATTATCTCCGTTTCTTCTCTTTTTTTTCTATTTTAAAGGGGAATGTACGACCGAGCGAGTACATACGTGTTTATGTAATATTTGGAATATTTCAACAGTTTGCGTGGTTTCACACAATCGTCGAAATCTACGCCAAGCCCGGCTTAATCTCCTCACGAATACACGAGCGCGCCTGCACGCGCCATCCAGGAATTTCACACGCGTTCAGAAGCTATCGTGATTTCTTTCGCTTTCTCCGACAGGTCTCGTCGTCGATTTGCATTTGCGGACGCAACTTCTCCTTTAAAAACTACCATCTAAATTATCCTTCCCCTTTCTTCTCGACCAAAGCTGCGATTGCTCACAAAATTATCACCTGTTACATCTCGTCTAGCCTGCTACAGTCGGGACGACTAGAGTCGATACGCCGATTCATCGTTAATTCTCTACTTAATGGCGTTGTTCAGCGGTGAATAGATTCGTGTTTCACTTTTAAACAAAAACATACATCGATAGACTCGCAATGTTTCGTACAACTGTACCTAATTACGGAGCAAATAAATCTTCGTTGTTGATAAATCTTATTCGAACGAGATCGTATCGAAACGTTCCATAACCGATTGCGCAATCGAGTACGGCGTGATTCTAGGCGAAAAAACAAGTCGAAAGTACGCGGTAACGTTTTTTCGTTCGAAGCCTCGGTTTCGAGGAAATCGAATTTGAAAATTTGTCGGATACGTATCCGTCGAAATGATTCTGAATTAAAGATCCTCAAACCCTATTCTCTTTGAAACAGGACCGTAAACGAACAAATATTACGTCACGTTCCCTATTTGGTTTTCTTTCTGTCGATCGTCGTTCCATTCGATCAAGAATTAGTCGAGCCGATATGCGCGTGCCGCGCCACTTTTCAGACTCGATTTTCTCAACAACGAAGCGCCATATAAAAAAAATGTATTCTACGTTTTCCGTTTATTTTTTCGCACAGAATCACTCTGTACTCGACTGTCGTACCGTTGCTTGTCGTTAAAAAAAAAAAAAAAAACAACGATCTCGCGACACGTCGAGACCAAATCCACGGTTATTCGCGCGTCGATCCCGATCCTCTCGACGCCAAATTATTTCCGACATTTTCGAAACGGTGCGACGTGTTGCGTTCCATTCTCACGAATCGCGAGTCGTGCGATCGAACGTACGGAAAGCAAATATCACGGCGCGCGTTTCGTTCGAAAGGACCAAGGGAAACAACGAGGAAAGAGCGTGATTTTAATATCGTGAAGGGAAATACCGCGGTGGCAGAAATAATGGCGTTGTTCTCGCTTTCCCGGATGAAGGAGGATAGGCTCGCGTGGCCGTGCGTTCGATCGGCTATTATGAAACTGCGAGTTGAAGCCGGAGCGTGGCTCGGACGTCGAACTCGATTCCGTTCACGCCGTTACGAAAGCAGGAACTTTCGAGTTGACGTACGCGTCTGCTAAGTCGGGATGAATTTCTATGAATCCAGGATCGAATTGTATATTTCATGCCACGATCCACCGTTTTATCGCTCGACCCGTTAATCCGAATTTTCTAAAGCGTTTTATTCTTTGACTTTTCAATTTCGACAATTTTTCATCCACTGGTTCGTCCTAGGATGTTTTTGTTCGTCGCGTGAATGGATTTCGCGTTTGTAAATTTCACGTTCGATTTTTTCGAAGTGTTTTATGTCGTTTGACTTTTTATATAATTACAAGGATTTCTCGTCATCGTCGGTCGCCGTTCCTCGAATTCTCGTTACACGCCGATTTTGAAGATCTAAGAGGAACACCGTTTCTTATATCGGAATACGCGTGTTATCACGCGTTGAAATTTTTCGATAGAAACGCGAAATACGAAGCTAACGAGCAGGTGTAAACACCCGTCGTTCGAGCTTCGTTTGCACGGTTACGATAATCGACTGCCGTTGCTGATTGTAAGATACGAGATGCGAGATACGAGGCTTTTCTTCATCAATCTGTCGTAAACTATCCAAGGGATAAGACGAAGGATGACTTGAATCAGAAACGACGATATTTGTCGTACTAAACAATAGAAACCAGCAGAGAGATGTCTGCGTCATGGATGCGTTTCAAAATATATTTTAATACATGGCGAAAACCACGCACGTGAATCTCTCGTATTACAAAACGAATACCGAATCAAACCAAGTACTATCCACGATACTATAAAAATAAATGTCAAATACGAGTCGACGCTACGAATACGAAACTACCGTTCATTTATCGCGTTTCCAGCATCTTCGATCATTTTCATTTATCCGTCTAATTTAACTTATCTTTATAAGTCTTACCGCAGACCGATATCATAATCGAACAAATAACGAACATGTTCGTTCGTCATTTTCGATGACAAATTAAAAATTGCCTCTTGTAACTTCAAGAGCTTTCTCGGCTGAAATGTTAATATCAAACGAAATCTCAAATTCGAACTTATCGTTGCTCACCTTAAATAGTATATCAGTTTCCAGTCAAACGTTCGTCCGATACGATACTACTCTAAACTACATCCTGTTGAACAAGTTTCTGACCATAAGGATCGCGCGTCAAATATCTTCCGTTACACGGTGGTTTTCAATTTTTTCGCAAGCGTACAAATCAATTTACGAGCAGCCGGAGGCGACGGTGTTCACTGGCCGAGTCAAAGGGAGATAGGTGGTGTAGCTGGCGGATTTGCATGCCGCGGCACGCCAATTGAAAGAGCGCGAGACCACTGGCTACGCTTGTGAAACTTACGTTCGTTGAACAGAGAAAATCGGGCGTTCGCGAGCGGCCAACTTTTACGCGGTTGACTCGCGACGCGGGTTCGTTGACTCGCGCGATGGTTGCACCAGCCCTCGCGGCGTTGATTCAGCTGCGTTTGCCCGAGAATTTTGCGAGACACCCGCTCGAAACGCTCTCCACGATCCAATCAACCATTTCAACCATATAAATTGGTCAGTTTGTGAGAAATATTAGATCTGAACGTACGAAGCTGTCAATTTCGTCGCGTCGAGCGTGTACACCTTTCTCTCTCCTCGATGAATATTTTTATTTTTCTAGACGCGCTGCTAGACATATCGCCTTATAGCTGAGAATATTTTCATTCGCGGATACGTCGTTCGAATTTTCCTACGTTTGCGCCTGCATCTTTCGAGATTCGGCCAAGTACGAACAAATTGAAACTTTCGGAATTATTTTCTCTACGGATACTCTTGAGATATAAATATTTAACGCGACGGTCTATCGCAACTCGTTCCCAAGCATTAAATCGTCCCGGGCACGCGTCCAATCCCAAAGAATTTCAAGTCTAATCAAATCTGGGAATACCGATTTAGGTGCAATTTCAAAATCAGGCTTCGATTCGGTAAGAAACGATATAAACATTCGCCGCGAGGGAAACTTCGTTAACCGTCTATAGTTTGTCGTGTTTCTCCACGTTAAAGCGTCTTAAACTGGCGTTCAATTCCAAAGAATTCTCTGTCTAATCAACCGCGGACGATTAATGCTCCGCGAACACAAAATACCGGCGACTCGGCGAGTTCGTGCGCCATTATGATCGTAAAACTATCAAAACCGAAAGGATTTACGTGGTCTCTGGAACATCTGAAGCCCGTTATTAAGGGACATTCGCGTTCCACCGTAAAACGAAACGGACCGCCGATAATCGGGATAACGAACTGTGCTCCCGGCCGAAGGCAACAGCCAGGCGAATGGTATCCCGACGAAAAACTTCCGATTTCTCGATTCCCCGCTAACGGTTTACAGTTGTTTTGTCGTCGTAAACGTCGCGCGGAGAAGTGGCACAGTTGGGAAACTTTACGCGTTAGCTTTGGTCGCGATATCGCGTTGTTTCCTCGAAACTAATTTCATTAAAATCTAGCGGGAGAGACCGACGTTGAACAAGAATGGTTTTAGAAACGGAAGCGAAGGCTCTGCGTAACCGCCTTTTTTCTATCATTAAGAAACGTTTTAAACTCGAGCAATACGCGGAAGAATCGTTCGCGTAAAATTCACGAATTTTCGTTCTCGTTTCGAAAGTTTCCTTTAAACGTTGAGAATCTTCTGCTTTTTCTAAAAGGGAGAGAGAGAGAGAGAGAGAGAGAGAGCAAAGGTCGAGTACCCTCTTCGGTACGAAGATAATCGTAGACGAAGTCGTATAGAGGAGAAAAAAGAAAAAAGAAGGGAATACCAAAAGAGCACGTAACGATACGGAGAAAAGAGACGCGATAGAAAGAGAATGAACAATCGAGTAAACAAGAGCGATAAGACAGGACGGTTTAACGCAGGCAAGCGAGCCAGCCATCGTTTTTATCGAGCAGTACATTGTGGAGCGTGGTTTTAAACGTATAGTTACATTCCCCGAAAGAAAGGTCAATTTTGTCGCTGTAGGAATTAGCAAGAGCACATATTCGGTGAAAGGGGTCGACAGCGTCGAAGCAAGACGAGTAGGACGACGATCTAAAAACCTTTGACGCTCTAGAATGGTCTAGAAGGACGAGCTGGTGCGTTAAATTTGACAAGCGATCGAAGCAGAAGATGGCGAGGTTGCTGGTTTGTCCGTGAATGATCTTACAGGAAAAAAAAAAAAAATGAAAAAGAAAGAAAACGCGATGATTCTTCTGTCGTGTGAAACGGTATGCAGCGTCGGCGTTAGAGGTTCGTAGTCGTGATGGAGAGACGAGGAGAAGACGAGATTGGATGCCTCGTCTTGTCGAGTCTTGTTGACTCGATTATCAAGTTGAACGTCCTTCTTATCGTTCGGAGAGTTAGGATACTCGTTTAATTTGTAATTTGCGAATAACGGAGGCAGAAAAGAATAAAAATACCAGGCGAGAACTTTTACCGACCCTGAATCACCCCTTGTTTGGTTGGCTGATGAACATGGGACCGAAGGTTACGCGTGTAAAAATACATCGATCAATGAACGTCGGATCGAAGGGGATGCGGCATTAAGCGAGGACCACTGTACGGTGTAAGGCCTCGAGAGCGCACTGAGCGCCCGCGCGCAAGGGGGTGGTAAACGCGTGGCGCAAATGCGTCAACTAGCTGCGCTCTACCTTCGCTGTCGCTCTCTTACTGGACTCGCTTCGTCCAGGTTCGTCCCTGCGGGACTCATTTCGCGTTTAACCGTGTCTCTATCGGAGCTAGATCTATTTGCAGTTGTATGACAGGACAAACTGTGCGATCCTCGGATCAACGTTTACGGTACTAATTGACTAGCTTGATTTCAGTCGCGTTTCTCGACGGTTTCCTCTTGGAATTGTTCCTGTCGAATTTCGATCGGTAGCCACTCGGACGAGTACAAACGCGAGTAGGCGCGAATCGATTCTATTCGGTCGTGCCTCTTCCTTAAAGAATTGCAAACAGCAAGAATTACAAGTAGGTATTATTCTAAACGTTATTATCGCGTTACGATAATTTACGTTTGAGTATTAATATTTAAAATTGTCAGAAGAAAAGAAACGGTATCGACTTACCAACGAGTTACAAATTTTATAACCGAGATTCGATACACTTTCCACGATGGAAAATCGAATATTCATGAATATAAGAGAGAGAAAGATATACGAATAACTTCGTACGTATTCGAAACTCGTCCAATTTTTATCCCATCGTAAAACAACGATTAGATGCAGAGGAATAATCGAAAGTAGCGTTCGATTCTCAAGAAAGAGTTATGTAATTATCGAGCGACGCGTTCTATTAAAAACTTGCCGTTTCGCGATAAATGCAAGCGGTTCCACGCTAATCTCGAATTTTCCACGAAACAAATCACTTCCACCCAACTGACGCGATAATAATACCGATAACGAGCGTTCTCGATGTTTACGCATCCCCCGTGCTTTCCGCTCTCTATCGTCTCTCTCTCTCTCTCGACGTTTAAATAGAATTATACAGAATACGGGGAGATTAACAAGCGACGAATTCTTGCCACTGTTTAAAAAATTTCCATTCCCCGGAATCCTCTTCGAAGCGAAACGAGATCAGTTTTTTCGATAAGTCGATTCGATTGACTCTCGATCTTTTCTCCCTTTAGAGGGCGGAACTGGCGAAAGAAAGGCAGCTTTTCGCGAGAGAAACCCGGAGAACTTTTCCCTTCTCCTTTCTATTCTTTTCTATTCTCCTCTTATATACAGTAGCGGAGAGAGAAAAATTGAAAGTTACTAGATAATTTATTTGCATATACGCGTGTACGTATCGGTAAGCTTTTTATCGCGTATCTTTCACCGTGTTGCTAGCAGTCACCTATTCTGCGGTCTGTTCGTGTATATGCACGCGTTAGTGACACCTGTATAGCGTATTTTTCATCACGTTGCTAACAGTCATCGACTCGTTGGCTTATTTGCGTATATACACATTCGTATTAGATATTTCGCACCATATCGCCGACAGTCACCTACATCGAAGTAATCGTCGTGTACATTTATTCGCTTGTCGGATATAATACCGTGGCGTAAAATTATGTAATTTCCCAGGCGCAAGTTCCGTTTTCTAAGCTCGCGCGATTCGTCAAGTACGATCCTGTTTCGCAAACTCGTGTCATTCGTCTAATACAATTATCCTCGGCGAACTGGTGTAATTTGTCGAGCGCGATCGCGTTTAGCATAAACTCGCGCAATTCCCCAAATACAATCGTGTTTTGTAAACTCGCGTAATTGCGTAATAAATTTCTGCTGTAATGCTTACGCTTAAACTTTCTTTTATACGCCTATACCGTATACGTACGCACCGCGTGATTTTATCCTCGTCGTTGGTATTAAACGCGAGATACGACTGCCTCGGTCGGACGCTGTGGAAGCTGCGAACGAACGCCCCCATTTCCGAAGGCCGTCCCCGGACGACGAACCACCGACACACCGAGGACGGGGTGAGCCGCTTCGAGTCTCTCGGCTCGCAATTACTAGCCTTAGGCTTCGTTCATAACCGCTGCCAGCGAGCCGAGGGGTTACTTAATCTGGATAGTTAGCAGAGTCGAGGGTGTGGATGGAAATTATTGCGAGTTCATGCATTTGGATTTTGCTGATGAATTTGCTGATGCATTTGGACTATCCGTGTATTATGTATGTGATTTTTGATTTGAAAGATTTTTCATTCTATCGTCGGCAATCGGGAATGTCGATGGAAATCGTTACTGTTAAATTTCGAGGGAGGTGGTAATTGGTTTTCCGGGAACAACGTCCCCGGTAAAATTGTTGCAGGGTTAAACTCGAAACTGTAGTAACCTACCTGGCAATTTGCTTATTTTAATAACTGATTTTTGCGGATTCGAACGATACCTTACGTATCTTAAAACCTACAACAGATTACCATTCTCAGCGTTAGCTATATTTTACTGTATAGAGCGTTGACCAAAGTATCCAAGAAAAATTCGTGTCCTAAAGCGCCAAGGACGCGAAACTATCGGACGATGCTGCGAGATTTTCTTTGGGGCACGTTTCTGATTGTAAAGGTGTTTCGAGAGAACTTTATAACACCGTAAAAATAACCGCGACTTGAACGTTCCCTGAAGAACAGTACGCACAGTTATATCGAAAACTTAGATCGCTTAATATTCTAAATCCAGCAACTGCCTCAAGATAGAAATTTCCGACTCCCACTATACCAAACATTTTCAATACTTCAGAAACTTTCCCCTGCTGTTGTTTAGTTTCCAACCGATTCTACCGATATCAAAAAGTATCCGATACCCGTTTTGCTAAAACAAGCAACGTCGAAACGTGCAAATTCGAGGATCGCAAAAACACCGTCAAGCATCCTAAAGTCGCGTTCACAATCGCTTCGATCGCACAAACGTTTAAACCACCACGTAGACGATCCTAATCTTAAAACCTCGAATAAAGTACGCGGTTCGATCGAAAGTACAAGGATATTGCACAAAAAAAAAAAAAAGGAAAGAAAAAAAGAGAACATAGATCATCCGACCAGGAAAGAAGATCGTATTTTAGAGCGAGGGATGCGCGGATTCGTTTGCTTCGAGGGTCCGCGACGGATCGTGCAGCGGTAATATCGGACTCGTGCGAGCGTGCCAGGATCCTCGGCTTTAAATTGATCCTGGCTACGCGAGCAAAGAGAAAAAGGTTGTGTAGCAGGCGGTGGTTGAAGGTGCGCTCGCGTGGTCTGTACGTCGGCTGGATCACCCCGTTTCTCGATGGATAGTTCGTCGTCTGATCGACCTTCGGAATCGAGGACACGTATTACATTGCGACTAAGAGGCGGAAAGGGACATCGTTGACGTATAAAGGTCAACGATATGTTCCGATATAGTAAATTATAATATAATAAAAAAAAGGCGGACGGCGCTTGCATTCACGTACTTGGTTTCGAAACGACTGCCGACCTTGCAGTGATTTTCTATTTCGGCAGGATGACGGACGTTTCAAAATCTTCCGCTCGAAGAGCTTGTCGAAGATGGAAAAATATGAATTTTCGTACGTTCGTTAATTTCTCTTGTTTCTTTTCGCGGAAAGTATCTCGAACCGAAGAAGGGAGCGCGCTCATCGATCGAAAGAGATTTCGCTGTCATCCTCGTGCGCCTGTCGCCGTATTCCGAAACGTTTACGCGGAATTCGAAGCTCGCGCGACCTCCGCATGGAAACTGCAGAGATCCCGGCTAATCATCCGTACTCTCGACCTCGTTCGTCTCGATGGGCACGGACAAACGCTGAAAAACCTTCCCCCCCGATCGTTGAAACGAGCTCTAATTTTCGAATACGGCTTGGAACGGTCGTTACGAGAGTTCGAACGCCTTTCAGATGTTCGCCGGGAGAAATTTCGTGCGCGTTAACCTTGAACGAGTCTCTGCTCTTAAGGGATGAACGCGACGATTGGGCGGCAAAGGAAATGGGTGAAAATAAAATGAAAATCTGGAGATTCGAGATCGGCCTGGAAATTTGCCTACTTTCAGCAACGATTAGTTTCGCTAAGTTTGTAGAAGCTTGTAGAGTACAGACGAGAGGCTTGTCGTTAGAACTTCGAGTTCGACAATTTTGTAGAATCTCGAATTTACTAAATCACGTACGATGAACGAGGGTAAGATAAGTTTCATGGGCTAAACAAATTTCGACAACGCGAATGATTCGGATAACATGGCCGGAGAAAAGTTTGCAAGTACAGTAGAATATCTTGCGAAAATTAATTTTTGTAGCCTAGTACATTCCGATCTATCGCCGCTATCGAAATATTCTATCCTGTATATAAAATTCACGAAACGCGTTAATGGAATACCGACCGATATTTCGTTTAAACAAAAAAAAAAAAAAGAAAAATGCGACGAAGCAAAGTTTTTCTATAACTTGAACGAGGCTTTTAGGGAACGATGGCCGGATGAATCGCGAAAAAAAGCGTCGTTATCCCGCGAACGGGCTTCACGCATGGAGGAATCGTGAAATCGCGCGGTAACTAATTCAGGACGTACCCTCTGTGTGTATCGCGACGCTGTCGTTAATTCATCCGTGCTCTCGACCTGGTTCGTCTCAATGAACGCAAACACGCGTTAGACAATGTCTGCGGCTTCGACCGCGATTAAAATAAGTTACGCCGCGCGGAAATGTGTCCGGCGGAGGGTTGCTTTTCCAGATTCTTGCTGTAACGCGTTTCCTTCGCTACGATCGGTATTCTCCGCGTGCCGATCGTCACCCGTTGGTAACTTTTTCGAAAATCAATTTTGGAGATGGAACGAATGGACTGCGGATTTTTGAACGCAAATCTATGTTTTCAAGAATGCGATTAAAAACAAGAGAGAAAAAAAAGATGATAGCTCGGTGGGAGATCGTTTTGTCTAACAAGCATTATAGAGAGCGCGATACTGTGAACATTTTAAATATTTTTTCGTACTACGTGCTTTTTGCGCAATTTCGCAGCTTTTAATTTTCTACGGATGCATAAAAATCCGTAATCCAATTACGAATGTTAAAAAGAATCGAAACGGTGATTTGAAAAACAATATGTAGGAATCCAGTGCGGTTTTGTTTGAAATATTTCAAATTCTTGGGTAGAGATCGTACGTTTGCACGTAAACTCATCTTCGTGTTAGCGCAATCGTGTCTAAGTTAAAACAGCGTTGATCGCACACGAGAATGAAATCCACTTTGTTAAGTATCTGAAAATATGTTTCCTGCAGCGTGATTTTCGCGTTGACGGAATAACAACGTAGGGGGAAAATAACGTTGAGTCTGGTGTATCCGTTTTTAAAAGTGATTTATAACGTGCAGTGGCACTGTCCGTGTGTCGTGTAAATCTATTTCCATTTCCGTAAAAATTGTAATTCTCTCTCGTCGGATAGAATAACATAATATACTGTACGGCTCGTAAATGTTTGTCCATTCGTAGAGAACGTATTTATAACTATAACGCAGCAACATAAGACGAGAATCGTGAAATGCGCGTATATAAATATCTCGTTAAAATTGTTAATTTGTTCGTCGTATGTACATGATCGAACCGTGCAAATGCCAAACTCGCAAAATCTGTTGAAATTCGGATTAATCGTGTATTAAACACCAATTATAACACCGATACGCGTTCTGATTCTTAAACTACGAAACCTTCGGAGAATGAAGTTGACCAGTTAATACAAAGGAGAATAAATCTCAAACGAAGTAAAAACTACTTTGCTCGGATCCCATCGACTTTCTACGAACATCACCGAAAAGTTCAATTTTCCAAATTCCACTTGAATCGCCGAAACCATCGAGCTAAAGTCTCGCGAGAGACTGTTGCCAAGAGACAAATAAATAGGCATCGTCGTCGAAAGACTAACAAAATTGAATTCTAAATTCGCGTTACTAAGAGCCATTTTGAACGTAGATCGGTACGTCCCGAGCAAATAAATAAAGAAACCGGTATGCCCACCGTAAACACGGCGGACGCAGCGGGTTATATCAACAGTGGCTGAAGAGTCCTCCAACAACCTGGTCACGAAATTACCGGACACCGCAGAAGAATGCGAAAGATCAAAGAGACAGCAGTTTCTACATCTGCCGTACAAATTTATGGACGCGAGCTAAGCAATAGCTATCGTAGCGGGTACGCCGCTGGATGCACTCGCATCCGTGTCGACTTGACTCGTCACAGTCTGCGCTGATCGTCGTCGAAAGAAAGAGAGAAAAGCGGAAGAGAAAGAAGAAAATTCGCGTTAAATAGAAAATCGATCGCCCGGACCCCCCCCCCTGATCATTTATAACGTTCGTAATAACGATAAATTGACGCGAACGAAAGCAAAATTCGCGAAAGCGATCGTCACGAGTCTCTCGGCGTGCGACGCTTTGAACTTTCACCATCTCGACAGAATTCAACGGTCGGTCGAGCATCGTCTCGAGAAAGCGTGACTTCATCGAAGATAGAGAAGAGGGTTCTAGATGGCGAGCGAAGGAATATCGGGTTATAAATTTTGCGAGCCACCCTCGAAGCTCAGGGTTGTTTCACCCGACCGGCTAAAGCGGCTTTCCGCCGCCCCCTCTCCCTCTCGCTCTTTCTCTCTCTGTCGGTAAAATCATATATGTCCCCGATTACGAAGGTCTCCGGGCCGTTGAACCGTCGAGGACGGGGTGAACTGCTTTTTCCCGGAGATATATCCGACTTTTAGGTCACAGTCAGAGAGCCGTGCCGGTGTCTCGGCTCGCTCGCGGAGCCGTTTCTCGTCGATTAATCGTCGGTGATCGGATCGTCGTACGATTATTGTCCGATCGTTGGCCTCCGCGCGAGTCGATCGCCACGTAACGCGAAACGATCGGATTCTTTTATCGGATTTTCATTGCGCGACGGAAATTTCATTTTTCCTCCGATGCACGCTCGTTGGTATTAAGGTGTTTTATTAGTCTCGCGTGGAATATTCGCGACGTTTTATCGGTGTTTTATGGGATACCGTCGATGATTTTCGATCGATCGAGCTCGCCTGGCAACACGCGTTTTTAAACGTTCGTCAACCTCTTCGTTCCGTGACGTCGCGTTGCACTCGCCGTATGGCTCGTGGTGACGATTTGATAACGACGATGGCGGATTATATTCGCGCCATAGTTTCGCTTCGAGCCGAATTTCGACTTCGGTTCCCCGGGCGCAAGACTCGTGTCTGTGAATTAAACGTCGTTTTTATTTCCCTCCAGACACGATATGGCGAAGGTTAACGCCTAACGGATTCGACAAAGCGACGTATATTTCTCCTTCGCTAATTTCCCCGTTAAGCTCTCGAATATTCGAATATTCCAACGGTAACGAAGGTCCTTCCAAATAGGATTATAATGTAACTTTCCGCTATCTGTTCGACTCTCGCTATTGCCTGCTATTCCCCGTTCGCGTAATAGAAGCTCACGCTCAGATAAGCAAGTTCGATCGGCAAAGGTTCGGCTAATCGGACAAGAATCGAGATTTTCGTTCGAATAAACGGAGTTCGTAGAAACGGAGTAGTTCTACCGTGCTGCAAAATCCGCAAATTTCCAACGAAATGAGAAAGTAGACCGCGATCGAGGATAAACAATATGGCCGGCTTATCGGCAGACATTAGGCGGCTTGTATCGAAGAGTATCAACGACCGACAACACGAGCTCTCGGTGAATTTCGTTCTGGCCGGTTCATTGGCCTGTCCTTCGTATCTGGGCCGCTCCTATCCACCCATATCAGCCTCTTTATCATAATTCATGCTGGCCGAGTCGGTGCATTGTTAACGTGACGCGCGATCGCTCTCGTTTATGTGTATATACGTGTGCAACAGCAGCAGCAGCAGCAGCAGCAGCAACAACACTGTGCATATGAGAGTGGCATAATTCAGATGAAAGTAAACTGCAAGCGAAACGCTTTCGCAACGAGAGAGACCGTAGGTGAGACACTCGTTCGTTCTCCGCATTGCATTAATTCTTCTTCGAGTGTATAGTACGTACGTAGTTAAGTACTTACTGGTTACCTTCTATCGTACTTCCGGTTATGTGAGAATTATAGTCGAAAGATATTCGAGAGCTGTTGGTTCGAGCGAATTCCGAATTCGCGATTGTCGAACGTTTTATTACGTTCGATAAGGCATTACGATTTGAAACGGATCGTAAAAGTAACCGATATAAAGCGTGTATCGAAACGAAGGAATGTATGGACAAATAAACAGCGCAACTGATAAATATCTTTATTCGTGTATTTCGGCAAAAATTATTCGAACCAACGAAAGTACATCGTAACGAGTTTGTTCGAGTCGTTGTAGAGAAATGATACGAGTTTAATCGGAATAGAAATTTAGAATAGTCGATCCGAATGGTATAAAAAGAACGTACGAAGAGTCTCTTCCGAAGATATTACGTATCAGTCTACGTATAAACTTGCCCCGGCTGCGAACGATTCAAACTCGGTCACCGCAAAGTCACCTTACCACAAAGAACTACCCTCCCACGCCCAATCTCCCATTTCCATTCCAACCCTCGTTCATCTCCCAATCCTCCAAAGTCAACGTACTTCGAATCACCGGCCGACAAAACACCTGCCTCTCCATGATCCATTAATCGAACCGAAGAATCATCGTTCGTCCTGAATCCTGCCTCTCCTCCATCTTCAAAGCTTCGGGTGGGAAGAAAACGTTAGCAACAATTTCGACGACGGTCGTTAATCGGGTCGACGGACCTGCGTTATACAACCTGATGTAATATTTCGTTTAAAAGAATATCAGCATCGCGCAAACTATCGCGTCGCGAGGTTAAAATCCCCCTCTCGTCCAAGTAAATCTTTCGCCGACGAAAGTTCCAAGAATCGACGTTGTTGCAAGGTCGCCTCGTCACGACGACGAACCAGCAAAATTCGAAGAAAAATCGGCCGCGAGCCTGTGCGTGGGACGACGCTTTGATACTTTGTCAGATACGTGGACCGCAGAAGGAAAGAATCGAATCGCGGAGGTGACAGTTTTCAGCGAAACGAAACATCGTCAAAAAGGTTGACGAATGTGGCGAGAAACGCGTCGACGACAACCGTACTTAAAGAGTTGATCGAATCGAAGGGGGCTGCGACAGCATCGAGAAAGCGTTCGAGTCGCGCGGCTGAACGCGCAGGTTGTCTCGACCGGTTGAGTAAGCGAGCGGACGGTAGCCGCGCGAGCGCGTTCGTGCTCACGCTCGCGGACGCTCGCGAGCAAGTGACTGAGTGAGTGAGTGTTGTCGATGACGTCAGAGCACGGTTGCAGCGCCCTAGATCGAGGGAGGTCACCGTGTGCCAGGCCGACGGCCCGGCGAGGTCGTACCCTCGGTCTCTCCGCGGCGAGTACGCTTTTCGTCTAGTCGTTTCTAGGTTAGGTTGGGTTACGTCTCCAGAACGTGGGAGGCCGGTGTGTGCAGCCTCGGAAATCCGATACGTTGTCTACTGTGTCGGCCTCTAGGTCACCCAGGTATCCGAGGTGCCTCCTCTTCGGCCACTCGAGCGCCGATTTACGCAGCCACCGTGCTCCACTTGCCACCCTCGGTTTTCGTCGATCGACGTCGATCCGCGCTCTACACCGCCGATTTTCCATCTCTCTCGTCGCGTCATACGCACGAACCAATTACGATTCTAGAACTGTGCGGCGCGCCAAAAGATACGGCGATGGCCAAAGACGAAGTTCAAAGAGTAAGATGGGGGGAAAAGCGCAGTTTATAAACGGTTTCTAAACCGAGTTTACAAATGACGAGAGAAGCGAGCGTCGTTGGGTACGGACAACGCGTTCGACGCAAATTTCCCCACTCGCGTACGCGAGTGTTAATTTTTAAGCGTCTTCTGTCCGTCATTGTATAGCGTTGTTTGGTTCGAGACAGGCCGATCGCACTGCGCGTTTATCTGGCTACCGTTGTTTTTATTCGATAAACTATGCAAAGTTTAGATCGTAACTGTCTCGTTCTTGACGCCGACTATGGTCGACATCCACGCGAGAACCTGTGGAGTCAGTGACATACGGTCACGAGCGCTCGTAACGAATCATGCGCATTGGCGCCGATTATAGTCGCGAGTGATAGCGCGTATCTTTCTTCGAGGATTCTGATAGATCGTTGACGAGACAGGGATCGAATTAGGCGTTTCACCGTCGCGGCTCGTTTCGTTTTGACGCGTGGAAGGACGAGAAAGAGAATTTATCATTACGAATGACAATGTTTCGCAAATGATTTCCGAGAAACGAGACTCTCGGTGAATTTTACGATGAAAGTTTCGACGAAAGGGGAGGATCGGTTTAGACGCACGATCGTAACTCGTTCGATTTTAAGATTCGGTTGGTACGAAGGAATGGAAAGGAGAATAATAATTAGATCCGTGCGAATAGATTTGCAGAAGGAAAAGCGGTAGATTGTATTTTTTTTTTCTTCTCTTAGAAAATTCCATGAGAAAAGGATGATGCATAGGTACAAAGACTGGATTACGTATTTGATTATGACACGCGAACGGCGAGAGGATGTGACCAGGAGAAAATTATTTTGTTCGAGAACCGAGTATCGTTATTTGTGCAAATAGATCTTAAGAAAGGAAGCGATAAATTCTACGAGGAAGATTTGCTTGACAAGCAGAGATCGAGTCAGACGTTCGAGTTGTATCGGAATGTATCGCGAGTATTGGATCGGTCGTGTACTACCGATACGGCGATAGTAGATCCGTTGACAGTGATTTAATAATAGTAGGCGCATATAGCGTCACTCGCAGGAAACAACGACCTCGGTATATCATTTGTGCAGGAATAGACACTTGGCGATCGATCGTGACTTTTTAAAGCAGTGGACCCTTCATACCCGATACCGTGAAACTCGGTATCGTAAACCAGTGAAACTCGAAATAGTGACATTGCTGACGGAATTCTCGTCTTTCCACTTTCACGCGATTGCGAATGTTAAATTCCAGTTTCTCGAACATTTCTCCAACCTTCCAATTGGTTTGCCGATAACATCGACGAAACGAAAGACTCGACGATTATAAATTGTTAGACCGCGCGATTTTGTTATATGTTCGCGGTCATTGGTGGAAACCTTGATTATGCGAAAGCGTGTAAACGCATAAAGCGTAGGAAATGGGAATATACAAAGCATTCGTAGGTGAAAGCGACGGGAGTGTGTTGGGTCCGGAGATACGTTAAGCAAGTTTCGTAGAAACCAAAGGACAAGCGACGTACTTTGGTATCTTTGAACTCGCCTGGAGCGTAGAAAAATATACGTTTGCTACAAAATATACGGAAAATCGGGCAAAACGTTGGTTCCGTGCATCGTACCGAATTTGTAAACTCTCTATATCCTTACTTTTACGTACTCTTGGTTTTTAGCGGATGACACGAATCTCCGCGCGAGTCCTCGACATTTTCAATTATACTCGCGAGAATATGGATCTGAATAAATTGTCCTTAATTGAATAATCACGCTTCGGAGAAATAAAATGCTGGCATTTATAATCGAGCGATCGATCGACTTTGAAACATTTGCATTCGCCGTTTCGATCGTGAAGAAACATCTATCAATAACCATTATGTCGCGCGAGGGTCGAGCCACGTTTCTGCATGAAAGAAGCTCGATACACATCGTGGAATCAGAAAAGAGGCACAAGGTGGCTCGTCTACGCTGGCAGAGATGATCGATTTCTTTTTCTAGACAAACCGTGTTCCCACAGGGAGAGAAGTTTGTGACTGGATAGGTGTGATTTCAAGGATATTCGGCGTTCCACCGTGTAATAACCCACATCGGATGAATCTGCATACGCGATCTTTTCGCGCGAGCGGGCTCCACTCGCCGCACAGTGAATCGAACGACTCGTAGCGCGATCGCGCGGCCAGGCGCCACGCGATAATCCGTCGATAAAACGAGACAGGCAGAGTTTTTTTCACGCGTTCCAACCTCCAGATTTCATTAGCCGCTGATTCAGATCGCCAGCGATTTTTCTCGCTGGTTTGCCGCCTGTGTCGACAACTTGTCCGGTGACACGTGTATCGCTAGAACGATTAGAACTCGAGCGACGATTACAATTATCTGATCGATTCTTTGAATATTCTCGTTGTCTGTGTTATCGCTAACGATAGTAAATCACCGCTACGATTGTTTAGATTTCTATTAATTTACAATTTCGGATCGCGTTGCAAATCGTGACAGATTAGAAATTGCACTCTATACCGTTTTCACCGATAGCAGGCGAAAAAGCGAAAAAGTTACAAATTACGATACGATACGATAGTCTACGAATTTACGATACAACTTATTTAGGGTAGTGAGCATTCTCTTCGCGAAGTGCGGATAATTAGACGCGAGAGTTAAGTTACGGTTTAGTGAAAAACGTCGGCGTGCGTATCTTAATTTATTATTATTCATTTATTATTATTATTCGGACTTCAAGATCGACACACGCTGTTTTCGGAAGTTAGAATCCACTTTCTTCTTTTCTTTCGTCGACAAGAACTCCGTCGATTGAACTTCCATGTCGTCGAGGAATAAAATCTCAATCCCATAGCGGTAACGGAACGTTCGCAAAATTTTCATAGGAAATCTTCTTCGTAACGATGATAAAGTCCGATTATAGAAGCAAGAGTTCGGTTTGAAAAGAGGGGGTAGTTTCGTACCGCCATTGTCTGGGAGTATAGCGAAACTGGTATTTATCAGCTCGGAACCGAACCACTGTTCGTACGGATATTAGGAATCAGCGCGAATATCCGAAAGAGGCGGTTAACCGAGCGAACAGCAGGCTGTAAATCATATGGAGGCTGGTATCTACGATCTGCATAAGGGGAGGGGGGCGGTGTCTGTATGGGCCTAGTCGCGTGGTAAAAAGCACGTAGTCGCAAGGGACACGTGCCAGAGCTCGAAATAGCAAAGAGAAAAATGTCCTCTCATTATGTACACAGCACAGTCCAAACGCTGAAATTCATTATCGACGCGTACACATTCCCAGAGCGCTCTACGCGCGTAAATTTCACGAAGAATTCTACAAAAAAATGACAAAGGATCGAGAGGATAGAATCTTACAAATACCGTAGAATTCTTATATCGCGGAAGCTCGTTATACGCAGCACCGTTAGTGAACTTGGATATCTCTATAAATTTCTAGGGCACCGAATAGAAACGTCACGTAAAATCGTAGAAAAAGTTGGCGCCGGTCGTGCTTGATTCGTTGGCCGTTGATAAAAATTTCTAAACGTTCGAATACTTTCGCGAGTCGTTGCGACCTTCTTAATTCAACGATAGAGATATTATA
Organism: Bombus waltoni; assembly: GCA_014737395.1. Lineage (NCBI taxonomy): Eukaryota > Metazoa > Arthropoda > Insecta > Hymenoptera > Apidae > Bombus > Bombus waltoni. Next base: position 8,288,649 of record JACXII010000008.1, read on the forward strand.
CGTTCGGATAAATCCGCTCTGATCGATTACAGAAGAATCGTTACGTGGCATAATAGCACGTAGATGCAAGTGACACGTGGCCAGGCTCGAAATAACAAAGAGAGAGGACGCGAAGTGGCGATTCGCAGATAATGCCGGCTATCTGGTGCGCTACTGCGAGCGTGCGCTCCCCGTGAAGCCAGTGAACAATGACACCGTCTCGGGGCGATCCATTTGCGACGACGACGCTGTGTCCCTCACCTATATTTAGGACAATGTAGAATATCGGTCCGCGTACTTCCGTGGCCCCGACCACCGATGTGTTATACCGTGTGGCACACATCGGGCAAATTACGGACTGTCGCGTGGCGTTAGGTTAGATTCGCCGGATCGAGATCGAGTTTATATCGTAGCGTATGCATACGTTGGTTAGAGAGATCCGACAAAGTCGAATTCGCTGTTAGTATTTAACGAGCATCGCGATTAAACAGGCTTACCAAGGCGCGATTAGCGGCCTCGCAAAGTTTAATCGCTGGGTATTTAGGGGATTAATTCGAGGATTTGTTGGGTGTAGAGTGGTTGCAGCAGTACTTAGCCTTTCTTTTTCTTTGTCTTTTGTTGGGATTTGCAGGAATTAGGCGCGCAAGAGGTGCGGCGTTTTATGGCTGGAATATCGTAGCAGTTTTCTTCGCAGCGTTTCGATGGTGCGTGTTGTATCAGACGCTTGAATCTATTTGTTCTTATTTATGAACGTAATACGAACGAGATTAGCGAAACGATTTCTGTTATTCAACGAACTCGAGTAAAGTTATATAGGTGGCGTTTCTTAATTATTATGCGGTAAGATTTAAAGGTACGTTAAAAGATTGCCAATTTTTCTTCCTTTTGCGTAAATTGGTCGAACAGTTTGTTCCAGCTTGATAGAATCCTACGTAATATGCGTTGTACAACAACTTATTAAAACGGCTATAAAATCTTCTTTCGCGTCTAATTCCTCCGCCATTCTATCCCTTTCTGGAACGCGAGCGTGACGTCAACGAGCCAGCCAGCCGGTGAACGAGAGGGGTTTAACCCTGTTCACCCAAACTCCATCGCCCAAAAACTTCGTCCGAAATCTCCACAAAAAAGAGAACAGAACGCCTCCAAGACTGGAATTCCTGTTCCACGATACACGAGAATCCATTTCATCAAAACCAACGCGTTCTCCCTTCTCTTCCACATAAAACCCTACCACCTACCTACCTACCCTTTTTCTTTCAGTCTCCGATAAATTCCAATTCTCAAACTCGATAATAAACCGATCTCGTAATTATCCAAAGGAACAAACAAACAGAGAAAAAAAAGAGAAGAAGAAAATGATAAAAATACGAAGATTTACGAAAATTCGAAATTGACGCGAAACAGATCCCTCCTCCCCCTCCCTCTTCTTCTTCGAAACTTCGATCGAAACGGGAAGCAACTTCCGATAAACCGATCGTCTCGTGATTATTTCGAAAATAAGAAATTGGCGACATTTCGAAACTGGCGTTAAATCGATCGTTAGCGGGGCGTAGAAAAAAGAAAAAAAGGAGCGACGAAGGGGATTAAGGGAAGAGAACGAGAGAGGCAAGGCAACGATGGCTTCGCGATAGTCGGACGGGGTGGCGTGGTACTCCGGGTGGCGGTGGGGCGAGGGGATGGCTGCTTCTGTCAGTGGAACAACGTACCGCCATGAACCCGCGACGACTCCGTTGCACCGCGGAATCGCGTATCACGCGCGTCAAGTGCAACGATGCATTCACTGCAGATGCATGCCTACGGACACTCTCGTGTCTACGTGTATACGCGCGTATGCACGCCTAGCGTATACCGGGTGTCCACGACGTCACGAGCATGTACGAGATGAGATGATAAATACTTCTTCAACGAACGATATAAACGGACCAATTATCCTACCGACGCGACTTCGTTGGATCGGATCAAAGTATTAGTTTGTCCCGAAAGTTTCTTTCCTTTTGCAAGGAGATAATGGATGCACAACCTTTCTTCGTTTTATATTATTTTATCGAACCGTGCACGGTCCGTTTTGTTCTATTTCTATTATTACGATCGTACGTGACTCGATAAACATAATAGAAAACGGAGAACGCGGTGCATACGTTATTTGCTTACAAGACGAAATAAACTTTTTGGACAACCTAACATGTTGGAGCGGTAGAGCGTCTCAGTTTGTAAGTATCAGAATGCTTACGGAGAACGTACCGCGACTCGAATATCGTTAGAAATATTGTTAGAAAATTGTTGAGAACGAAGAGTCGTTATATGATAATTGTTACCGCAGATTGCCGTGGCAAATAGCTTTGTGGCAAACAGTACCGCTACATTACATATTCGTACGATATAAAAGAAAGAAATATTGCCTCGTTTGAGATTTGGAATTGGGGTAGATGGAGATTATAGAATGTTAAATGCACAAAGAATCTGTATATTCTATATGTTATAATAAAAATTCCACTCGCGTGATAAATAGCATTTAACGCTTTCCTCGATCGTGCCCACCGAGTTTCTCGATCGTTGTTTAATCAATTCTTCGATCTCCTACGAACGATCGAATAGAAAATTGGATAAATTAGAGTATTTTATAAATGTACGCAGAATTTAACGCGAACGACCGCACTGTGACAATACCCTCGTTGCTCTAGTTTATATTCCAAATACCAACTTAAGTCTCTACCACTCCGTGGTTAGATTCGACTTACGCGTGGGAAAGTGTGGTCGTTTGGCGGATAGTTGGTCGAAACGAAAGGTCAATGTTAGTCGTCACGACGTGTTTGACGTCATCGCGAATTAATCGCCGAGCTAGTCGTTGCGAGGCAGAATTAACGCGAGGGCGAATAAAACTGCGACGACGAGCGGATAGACGCGGAGGTGGGTCAACGCTAAATTCGAGGTGAGAAGAAGCAGCGAGAAACATGCAACGACCTTTTGTATGGATTTTTGTGCGATCGCGTGTTTTTATGGACGCAATTTAAAGAAAAGCGCGGAACCGAAAAATAAGAATTTGAAGAAACGTGGAAACACGATGGGGAGGTTTAAAACGAAGTAAACTTACTTAAATGCGAAATAAAATGTATTTTACGATAAATCGTACGAAAGAATGGCGGAATGCATTTTTGGAAAATGCAGTTTTCATCTGTCTAATTTACTCGGTGATAATTCACCGATCGTATTCATAGATCGCGTAACTGAAAATAAAATGTATCCTTCTGCAATAGCGTGGTCAATATCACGTGTTACGCGTATTCTGCGCGTTTTTTCCACCTTCGAATTTCCCACAGACGCATGAAAATCCGCAGTCTGGCAACGACGTTCGTCGCACAAGATATAGACAACGCGGTCGTGTTCCAAGTGCAACGTTCACCGAGAGCTTCAAGGTTCCGCGCGCGCGAGAGAGAAAAGAAGGAGCGCGCGCGTAAAACGCTTCTGATCGGTATCGATGAAAAAGAACTAGGCTCTCAAGGTACGGCAGGCACATAACAGCAACGGGAGCTATTCGTCCCACGGTAGCATGGAAGGACTCGCGCGCGCTTGTCGTCCGCGACAACATTTAAATGTTATCCTTTCGTTAAACGACCGCGAGTTATGATTTCGTAGCTATTTTTAGACCCTTGGGAACAATGTAATCTGCGACGATGGGGGGATCTAAAAGGGGAATATTGCGTATTTATGCACCGATCGAGTTACTTCGTAATGCAATTTGTCTCGTGATCTCGTTCAAACCGTTGCGTTTCATCGGAGTCGCTGTAAAATATTACGAGAAATATCTCTAAGAAATATCTAAAGTAATAACTTTCATTGACAAAGAAACGTCAAAGGTAAGAACGTCGCTGTGTAAACGAATTTACGCAAAAATTTGCTTAGAAATTTACCGCAAAGGTGAATCTATAAAAGTTTATGATCGTTCTTCTTGCGAAACAAAATCATCGGTTTCGAGGTGTTTCGTTGTGAAATTATCTCTAGTAGGTAAATTATTGTAACGTAAGAATTTTCATCGTGTGAAAGATCGATGCAACACCCTTGTTAACGAAAGATTAAGAAGAAGCGAAAGTTTTTTTCTTTTAAAGATTACTTTTCGTGTCATCTTTGCCTTCCTCGTACAATTACTATTTAGTCGTTATTTCTATATGAAAAGTTGAGGGAATTAATACGAATCGATACGGGAAAATACTTGCACGCGATAAACTTATGGATCATGAATTGCAGATGCAGCGTTCCAACGCTGGAAAGTGCAGGCTCTCGCGTAATCTGCGGCCTGCATCTGCTTAAAGTGGCAAATAATGCGCATTGTTCGCATGCGTCACGATCGATGCGCGATCAGCTCCGTTTCTAATAAACCGGCCACGCTCGTCCCTTTCCCTTATTACGCTCTACATACGATGCTAGATGAACGCTGAGATTAGTTGGTGCGAGTCGAGCGAACGAGCGAAACACGTCTTGAGAAATATTTCGTTCGCGTTTCTGCTGCACGAACTGCGAGAAATCGGATGGAGAGTACCGATCGATATTAGATGGTCGAGTACGATATCGTTTTCAAGAATTAGAATTACTTTTAGAGATATTTTGTATGAGAGGTTATATAAAAATTAGCAAGGTAATACATCGATCGAATGCTTCCATCTTTTCTGTATCTAAAGCATCGCTTCGATCTTATCACGCTACGTCGCATCTCGTGATTATTTTCCAGCATGCTGCGATCATTTTTCGCTCGTTAGATCACGGCCATGGAAAATCGAAAGCCGCATCGATATCTCGTTCAACGCTGTAATAATAATCGTAATCTCTGCTTACGAATCTCCGTGTTACGATTATTTTTATTTCTCAATATGATCGCATTGTACGTCTTGCGCTGCGTATGTACATTACGTAAAATTGAAACGCGACGCGCTTAAAATACTCACCAAGATTTTTCTCGCGTTTCATAATCGTAACGATCCGACGATCAGAACCTCGAGTGAGATTTTCCTGTAAGAAAAATCAGAGAAGCTTGACACGTCGCTTAACGAAATTCTCTGTCGTTAAGATAAACCGTATTTTAAGGTCACAGTCGGGGGGCAGTTCGGAACGAATCGGTTTGATATTTATGCTACCGAGACAATGAGCAAGGTGCGCGGTCGTTTTATAAAACGGCACAAAGCCTGGCGTAGAACACACATCGGTGCAACCTATTGGATCAGGCAACGTTAACAGCTTAAAGGACGGGCTGGTCGTGTAACGCACCGATTTCACCATAAACCGGGCTCGATATTTCTGCCAGACGGCAGCCTTACCTACCGTAATTTGTCGCTGCCTTAGCCGCTTAGCGTTTCGCTCGCTTATTATCGTCGATTGCGCCGTTTACTCGGTCGATGTGCCGCAACCGCCGTAGCAGCAGGTGTCTTTTCACGATCCGACGATATTTTCGAGAAACGAAACTCGCGCGGATAAGAGACCACGTTGGAATGGAAAAATCAATATCGAGAGAGTCGCGCGGATCGACTGTACAGATTTACGAAGGATAGAAAAGCGACGACATGACAAACATCGTTGCTTCTTTCTTTATATCGGTACGATTATTATTTTCGGCAAATGAAACTCGAACGTAGAAAAGCGTCGATGTTACGAGCATTATCATCCTTGAATCATCTTGAAACGTTATGATCGTTGTTTTCGTGCGATGAATGGACGAAATACGTTATTGGAGTGGAAAAATCGGATAGCAATCGCGAAGCATGGTTTTTTTTTTTAAAGTTGCCTGGCAATTTACGAATATTATCCCTTTTGATCTTTCGAGAGATTTCTCTGAAAAGTGGTATCGACCTATTTTTAGCATCGATCGGTCGTTGTTCGGTTTAAGCTTCTGTAGCGGCGATATTTCAAATGTTTTCGTAATTTGACGCGTTTACTTCTTCCAATTAATACCAGACACCTCCGGATCTTTGGAAAGATTTTCAACGGCTTCTTTAATTATCGCTAAAACGTTACAAGGATGAAGGATAGTCAAAACGTTTTATCGTCCGATTCTAGCCTTCGTTTTGAATTTCATCAAACGTAGAACTAAAATCTGAAACGCTGGAATTAAATTTTACTACAGCGCCCGTTGTCTACGAGGTTGGAAAGGTTAAAAGTTGTAAAAGAGTTACAGGAGGAAGATGAAATTACAGGAAAGATAGCGGCAGAATCATCGGAGAGAAATTGAGAGCGCACGCCGCGTACACTTTCGAAGGTAGCAGCCTGGCGGCAGACCGATATCCTCGGCGAAGAAGTGATGCAGGTCAGTGGCTTGTTCCTACGCAGATGCACCCACACGCGAGGACAGACTTACAAGCGCGATAACAGTCGCCAAGAAAAAAGACGAACGTTGCTCCTTCGAGATACTGCACGAAATCTGTGTACTGTACGTACTGTACACAGTACGGATGTCTCTCGAACAAGGAATATCTCCGATAAAGAGCGTAGAGAAATCGAGAAGACTCGTACGAGCCATCGATTTCGACGAACCGACGAATAAACACGCGCCAGCTACGCGAACAATCTGTCAATAAGATTTTTACAAACGCTTTGATATAATTCGTAATTGATGTAATTCGCGACGTTTATCGTTTATCGTTTATAGTTTATCGTTTATCATTATCGTATAGTTCGGAGGAAATTTAGAAATTTGAACTCGTCAAATTTTAATCATCCGTTTGTATATAAAAATGAATTCGGTGACGAACTTAGTGTCAAGACCTTTATTGGAAAAGTCTGTACAGTCCGCGTTCAGGTTATTATATATATATATATAATAACATAATTGGAGATTGTATAATAACATAACGCGTTGTTTGGTAGGTTTAATGTCGAGACTTTTATTCGAGGAAATACGTCTCAGGATAGGAATTACCGTCGTGAAATACGCAGAGTCTCGACTAGAATGACACGGAAGGGTTTTAAAATGACGCAACGATGTGCAATCGAGATAGAAAGTTATTACTTTTCTATGACTTTCTAGTTGCGCCCACGACGATCGTTGTGTCGCGATCGTGCGCGAAACCATCGAGCACGACTACTTTATCTTCGTCCGTTCGTAACGTGGATACGACGTACTTGCTTTTTTTTTCGAACCTCCAGTTTATCCGTTCTTGAATCAGAACCGATGCAACGTACAAATTATGCATTACGAATATGACAGTCGTTATTTCTATCCAGAGAACTTTATGCTCGTCTCGACATTGCGATATCGGAAGATATATTTTTTGTTATAAACGACGGATTAGATAGCGACGTAATACGAAAGAATTGACAGTGGTGGTTGACTAACGATGTTGCCGTAAGCCATTCTAATTCCTTAATTTCATCGTTGCGTATTTGCATAAAAAGCTTCTCCGTTCGAAAAATAGAACCAGTTAATCCTCGTTAAATATGTATGAGGATCAATCGTCTTATCGTCGCCTGGTATATAAATGTAAACGTTATGGTCGTAACATTTCTTTAGTTTCGATGAAAATCTTGCTTTAAACGAGTTACTTCGACTTTCTTTAAAACGAATAAACGAATCATATATAGCTTAGTTCGTTTATCTTAATCGCGTTGTTCCGAACAAATTTTTATTTCTTGCCTCGAAACAGGAATTAAGCGAACTCTTACGTATGTAACATTCGCTAGACGTTCTTTTTCTTTTTTTTTTTTTTTTTAGAAATTTCAACTCACGGTTTCGTTGTTTTATCGAGGTCACGTCGGTCGGAATATCGTGTCTTCGCGTATCGTAATAACTTAAAGGACTAATTACAATTTCTCTCTTCGTATAAATTCTGGTAGCCGATATACGTACGTGTAGTACGCTCGACCTCGTTCGAAGGATCGGAACGAGGATACGAGGAACGAACTGAAAATGAAAAATTGGGAAATTATGAAAATCTTTAAAAAATTTCGGTTCTTAAATTAGGAAAAAAGAGATTAGATTAGAAAGGATCCAGGTATTTCGTGTTACATTAACAATCTCATCAACTATGTCGAAAACAATTAATCTTCTCTGTCGTTCGCTGCGTCTCTCGATATATTTTCTCAATGCGGTAAGAAATTACGCTACCGCGTGACCACGTCTAATCGTTAATAATTCGTTACATTCTTAAAGATAATTTCCCACGATTCCTCGCTCGTCTAGATTTTACGTAGTTTCCTTACAAAAAAAAAAAAAAAAAAAACAAAAAACAAAATTCCCTTCAAATTAATCCGCGATGATTCAAATAGCCACCCGTTGCAGAAAACCGTCGCATACGCCGACATTAACGAACACCGTTCCACCTTGGAGGAAAATAAAACTACCCTCGATTCAGCGTGAAAAAGCCTCGATCTCGTAGCCACCGATCTAATTGCATCCTACACGAACAATCGCGATCTCGATATATCATACGAGCCGTTCCACGCAAATCTAGCAACAATTAATCATCGAGAGGGTTAATCGGCCGTTTAACGAACACTCGTGACCAACCCTCTCCATCCTTGCACGAACGAAACACGACGAAAGGGACAAAGCGGTGGGAGTAGGTAAAAATCAATCGGGCGGATCGCGTTCACCTGCACACGGCCACGGTACGTGACGAATGCATGGCGTATGCGATTCCGATGCAACGGCCTGTCCCAGTGAGCGGTCGTTCACCCGCGCTCCTCTCGGGCCGAGCTGCCGAGCGGTGCCGAGCGGGCGAGCGAGCGGAGCCGAGCGAGCGGACAGGCAGGCAAGCGCGAGGAGCCGCGAGGCCAGAAGAAACCAAGCAAGGGGATTCTTTTCTCCGGATTTAGCCTGGCTTTTGCATTTTTCGCAGGCGGCGCTACTTTCCGTGGGGAGGGGGTGGCTGCGATACGAATAAAACCGATCGTTCTCGCTGGACAGAGAGAAAAAGGGGCAGAGAGGAGTGAAATATTTCAGAGGAAGGCGAACGAGGGGGGTAGAGGGAGAGAGAGAGAGAGAGAGAGAGAATGAGAGAGAAGCAGGCCGACCCCGAGCTCCAACCGAGGACGTTGCACTTTGACCGCGTCTAATATAAGACACGAGCTGATACAAGCGCGAACGGAGGACGCACGCCGCGATAGCCATGGAGATGGTAATCGGACCGCTCGCTGCTTTCGATTCTTTCGACGGAAGGTGGCTGCGCGCGTAGACGGCTAGGAAGGGATGGTATTTAACGTGGAATTTTTTCGTTGGTTTTGTTAAGCGATGTAGGAATGTCGGTGATAAAGTCAAGGGCTAATGGGGTTGTGATCGGTATTCGATAAACGTTTGTGCATTTGTGAGAAACTTCGACGGAGAAGAATTTACGGAATTCGTATAACGTGCAAAAATATACCAGATGTACGGAGAAAAGTTGTATGTATTTTAGTTTCGTTTACAAGCGTATGAATTTGTATAAAGATAAACGATCTAGAGGCTAGGGACGAACGATTATGTTTTATGGTGCGAGGGGAATTCTTGTTCTCTGTTAAAAAGAAAAAAAGTAATAATAATCCCGTCTTAAAAATCTCTTTCGTCGTTATCGAAACCGTTGAGGGTAATTTAAGGTTTCAAAAATATCGCACAGCTTAACCCGTCTGCCGAGATAAACTATACCCTGTACTTCGATAAATCGCTTAAAAAGAGTTTTCACGCTGGCTACGGCCATACATTTTTCGCTTGTTTGCGGTTCCACCGTTCGTTTTTTGATTTGATAAAGTAAACTTTTGAAACGAGTCTGCCATTTTCTGCTATATCTTAATCCCACCCGCGTTATATCGCGGCGGTCCAGATTTTTTCGAGTTTACAATGGACGCGCACTCGGTGACTGAACTCTTTCTGTTTTTTTTTTTTTTTTTTCTCTCTCTGACTCGCACGCATTACTCAACGGGGACTATCCCAGCGTTTTGCAATCGAGCGCCGCTTTACGCAAATTGACAATCGGTCGTCTCGCCTTCGGAGCAATTCCATAACAATCTCTTTTTTTTTCCTTCTACGAAAATGGGCCGTTTAAAGTGGAGTGTCCGAATTATCGTAACCTTGGCACGACGAAATTTGACGTGGTTGCGAAACGAGGCGTTGAATCGAGCACCTTCGACCAGCCACAGTCAATTGATCCACGATATCGCTGCACCTACATAGTTATTACGAGCTCTTGGCAAAACGATCGACGACGCATCCGCGTTTCTTGTCGCAGGCCATACTCGCGTATTATCTTAAATTGAATATCTTAAATTGATCGGAGAAGACGAGAGATCTGCTTCTTAAGAAGTCGTTTGGAAAAACAGAAAGTAGCGATTATCGACGATGAAATTTTATCGCTAATTCATCGTATGAAAGATGTGTAATAGGTTGGTTGATTCGACCGCGATATAATTTACAACATAATTTACAGATTCAAAGTAATATAATTTCCATGAATATCATTTATCTCAATTGGATGAAAATTTGCAATTATAATTTCAATTATACGTAATAATTTTACCGCTGGCAAAGAACGCCAGCAAAATTTTCAAACGATCATAGAGTTGCTATCGTTATCTTCTAATGTATTATTATTATTGTTATTTATCGGACAATTTGAGTATCCGCGAAGAGACTACTTTCTCAGCACGTTGCGCGTACGTCCTTCGATTACGTTCTTACGTACGTATCCAGAGGAACATTTCCAAGTTCATATAACGAGACATGAAAATTTGGTGAAGCGCGTGCATGAAATTTACGATCGCTTCGAATGACACGTAATACGAGCGTTAAAAATGATCATTAAAAATACCCTCGTATTATATAACGTCGTCTTGATATCGATATACGTTGGCTGGCACAGTAGCAGCATGTGAATCCGGCTTAAAACGACGCTCGCCATTTTCCATGGTAGTTAATCAAAAGATACCAAACCTCGTGTGTTAATGATATTCCATGAACGAACTTCCACTATCATAGTCGCTCTAATTGCCAGCCTATGTAAGGCTGTCGAGATCGCATTCGTCAAAGGTCGACGTCGACGAACACGGAACGATCGTGATTAGAGTTCGCGATTAATCGTTCCCTGTCGACACATTGTGGATGATTCGATCCCTTTTATCAGGCCTCGATCAGGTTTCTCGCCTGTATTTCATTCGACTTTACAGCGAGTTTATCGGATCCATCGATTATATTCTTGGCGAATTACGATTCGCTGATTGATTCACGACGCGATATTTATTTTGCTTGATGCTACTTGACGCTGTTAAATTAGGTTAGCGTTATATCGGTCTTCGTAACAACGAAACGGTAGAAATTAGAGAAGCGACTTGGAACGGATTTCGGTAATAATTGGAAATTTTGTAGTTTTATAGCGTTTGCGAATTTTTCTCCGGAAATTGGCAATTTTTCGTAACGATAAAACGACGAAGATCATAGAGTAAGTCGGTAGATAATTTACGAAAGAAATTCGAAATTATTGTGCGCAAGTTTCTACGATCAGATGGACAACGTGGTCTATTGGTTGGTTTGTTGCCACGCGTAGCATATCGTAGAACGATTATTTTAAGACGAGGATAAAATTCTACAGACTGCGTTGAAATACTCCTATTGTTTATTTAGAAGCGATGTTAGAAATGCCGAAGAACAGTTGCAAAATTCTTTCTGCGTCTGTTAATTTTATCGATTTCGGCGACTAGTCGAATACAATTTCTAGATTCACCGTACATACCACGGTCCAAGCGGCATAACGAAGCCGGCAATTGTTTTTACGAGTTGTATTTCAATTTGCGTAGCACGAACTCTGATCATATAATGGAACTATTCCAAACGTTCGACAAATCACAGATTTACAACTTGATTTATAGATTTCTTCGACTTTTATCGCTTCCTGTTACGCCGAAGCAAAAATTCACCTCGACCTACTACTTTGAACGAATGGATAAATTCGAACGAGGGATCGCCGAGCGATTCGACGGATTGTTTAGCGAGAGGTGAAATCGTCAGTGTCGATACAGCTTACTCGACAAGAACAGATTTATTATGTCGCGTTTGCACGGTTAATCAATCATAAGAGGATGGAGATGCAGATCGAGAAGCAAAGGAACGTCGTTCTTTTTTTTTTTTCGGCTGTGAGAATCGATGCATAAACGTCGTCGCTCGTTCGAAAGTTTACGAGCTGGGAGACGCGCAGTGGTTAACTTCGCGTCAAATTCAATTACACTTTCGCGTTCTTCGCTGTCATATAGGGAACGTCGTCTGCGAGATGTCGATTCCAGCGACTATCTATTTTCCCGGAATCAGACGAAGGTTTACGTGACGCGATTGTCCTTGCGAATCTGCTTGCGACGCGTGTGGATTTTTCTAGTTACTTATGTAAATTACTAAAAATCAACGTACGGTAAACGTTTCGTTCGTAAATTTTCTCTTCTTTTCTTCTCTTTTTAATTTCTTTGGTCAATTTATACTTTCGAATGTTTCGAACTTCGAGGTGAGCGAAATAGGACATTTACGTACGTTTAAATACCGCCGTTTCTTTTCCTACTCGTCCTTGTACTATATACAACTATTTGACGACGATGAATTACAACGTACTTAATTTTCTTCGGACACAAAAATTATGTTCCATGGAAAGCGTAGTTAATTTTATCTCGCGAATAGAGCCGAGAGTTATACATTGCAATAAGATCGCTAGTTTTATAAATACACACAGGACTTTGTAAGTCGATACGCTGGATATTGTTGCCGTTATCGACGACAATGTATCGCGAGGATTCCACGATCTTTACTTACGTAGTCGTTCGCGTGGTTATCGTTTAATTAGCGGCGTACGAGCCGTGTCACGATTATCTCGTGGACCACCACAGTCGTGGGAAGATGGCCAAGTATCGGAGATCTATTGGACGTCGGAGCAAATTGATTCTTCGTGCCAGACGCTCTTAATAACGTCGAGCGTAGAGAGAATGCGGCTCGATGCCGAGCGATTGTCGTTACTTTCCTTCGGTTCGTGTAATCGGTGAACTCTTAGAAAAGGTTGATAACCTACTCGTGCATTTCTGTACAGTTACTCGAACAGTTGTTTGTACAGTTACCGAACGAACGCTGTACAGAAACCTGCAAATAATAGATACGACGATATCGGGTGAAAAGGAAAGTAAACATTTCCTTGCGTCCAACGATCACGATTACGATACATATCCTCCTTGAGAATGGAAATCGGTCATAACCGATCATTGATTTCCAAATGCTGAACGTTGCGCTTCGAAAAAGGAACTCGACGAAGAGCCTCGTCTTCTCCAAGAAAACAATTCCGTAACTCTGTTCGTCGCTATGATACGCACAGTATGCGCGAAAGGTATTCGAACACCGTTGTATTTATTATTATTATTTATCAGAGCATTTACGTGGCAATCGATCAAGTCCGAGTACGTTAAATGTTTCATACATCGAGTAGCGGTATTTTTCTACGATTACAAGAACGTTATACTGTGAAAATGAAGAAATTCCAGAATAGAAAAGAAAAAGAAGGCTCTTCGCTGGAAAGTAAGAGTACGATAGAACTGCGTTTATCCGCATTCGCGGAGAGACAAACGGTTTAGTTTAGAATTGCAGTTCGTATAATAGGAGTTTGCTAATTTTCGCCGCTACCTATTATTTTCCGTTCGCGTAGTAGAAGCCGCGCGCTCGGATGAATGAATTCAATCGACGAAAGTTCTCTCTTAATCGGGCATTAAACGAGACTTGGTTCCCATGAACGAGGTTCTACCGTACGCAGAAATGCTTCTCTTAACCGCCGTGTACTCGCAAAAGCCAATAAATTACACGTGGCGGGTAACTAGGTGAAAAGGAAAGTAAGAAAAGTCGGTAATGAAGTTAATTGAGTCCAACGGTTCTTAATTTCACGTATACACGGTATTATGCAATCCCGCGAAGCATTAGAAAGTGGATGCCGGTTACATGATCGGAATAGCGCGCGGCCACGCGCGTGCACCTCGCGGCAGATTTTCTTTCTTCTCTTTTTTCTTTTTTTTTTTTTTTTAATTTAAACGTTTCGCCTTTCTTGTCGGACTCGCGCGCCTAAACATTCTAGGTCACTCATTGTGCAACAGCAACTCGAAACACCGTGTCAAATTGATCGGCAAACAAAGTTTGTACGGGGAGAGACGATCCTCGAGTTTTGGGAACGGCGTTCTTTGATGAATTTCACCTCGATGACCATCGGCAGGGTGCTAAAAAGCGTAAAGGGAACAGCGATTGGGAAACGGCGAAGGTGGACAGAGGATGATACGGAGAAAGTGGCGGAGGAAAGTAAAAGTCGAGGAAACGAGACTTTTTTCGGAACACGATAGAGCATGCTCGTAGGATTTTCGAGTATTTACGGCTGGTTCGCGAAGGGATTCGAAATGGAATGGAATTGAAAGAAAATTGCGGGAGGGGGGATTCGGTCGTTTAATTTAGTACGCGACTGTTCAGCTTCATTCTGTATATAATCGTATTTTCAGAATTTCTTTTTTAGAAATTTGGATATTACTATAAATTATTTTCAACGTTCCCGTCTTACAGATTTCCATTTCGAACACCTCTACTTTAAATATTTGTACTTTAAATACTATCTATTCTGAAATTCCTAAAATATCCTACAATTATAGATACCTACAATTTCTACTCTGAAAATGGTTATCACCAAACTGCTTCCAATTATCCCAAATACTATGTATCATTAACGATGTCAATCCTAAAACTTCCTATCGGCGAAATATCGCCAATTAATTCTACTCCCATTGCAACAATTTCTACTCGATAAATCGTAGTTACCGGATATCCCAAGCGATATCTATTTCCATTGGAAGATCTCTCATCGCCAAAGGTTTCTACGTTTCCATTTCCTAAATCACGCCGCGACAAAAGATTTCTATTTCGGAATCTTACAACCGTTATCGTCGATTCGATCGTCCTTTCCATCGTAATACGTTATTTCTATAAACGAACGATGTCGGCCCGATCGAAAACGGAATGCACAATAATAAATGACATTTGCCGGTCCGCTACCAACTACGAAGTAGCAGACTGTAAGGCGAAAGGTTGGCGGAAAATCGGCGGCTATTTAATTACCGGCCAATATCTGACGCAGAATGTGGGTAACTGGGTCTCGTCCCTGTTTCGCAAGCAAGTAGAAGCGTAGGCCTGACCGAGGTAGGTTGACTGGAACGGTTGGGCCGGGAAAGTGTAGCCTACAATCCAAAGTTGGAAACGAGGCGAGATACGCGACCGCTGACGGACATACAGATGGATGGATGGATGGATGGCTCGGACCGGATACACGATTTCGCGGGATAACGCTGAAAGGTGATCGATCTCGCACGGTCTTCGAGAGATCTTCGTTACGTTGAACAGAGTCTCTGCCGCTTCGTTCTCGCAACTGCTCGCTCGTTGGTCAGATAGAGAGAAACGTCAAAGACTTTGAATAGGATATCGTTTGGTTCTGACGTCGATCGGAAATTTATAGTTCGTGGATGAAATGTCACGGAGAGGCAGAAATCTCGAGCCATTTTAATTTCCTGGGATTCGTACGACGCGAACCGTATAGACGAGCAACTGGTCGATCCTAATCGGATCTAATTTAACGCGCGTGATTTAACACGCTGCAAGATGAACATTGTACGTACATCGATCGTAATTGTTTGGTAGAAGCAATCGTATATATTATTTAATAACGAGTTGACGATGCCGAAATTTCTTACAATTATACTAGGTATCTCTTTCTATCGTGCGTTCGATTCCATTTGTAAAAAAATAGCATCGGAAACTTGCAATCTCGAAAGATGGATAATCGAGGAAATTACACGTGACTTTGCTGTTTGTAATTTTCCCGCCAAAGCAATTCTATCGTAATCGACGCTTGTCTTGCGTAATTTCATCGATTTCCTCTGCTTTTTCGTTTCGCGGAGTTAACCGATTCGGCAAATAAATGGTCCGATCGTAAGTCGAAGTAAAATAGGTGATCGTTTATTCCGGTTACCGAGCGGCGGGAAATTTGAATTTCATAAGAGCAACGTTCGGTCGATAGATCACTCAAGCTCGAACGGAATCGGACATCTGGAGTCGGTGACCGGCGTACATACCAACACGGCTCATTGAGCAACTGCATGTGCAACCGTGGCTGCATGTGCGAGGCTGCATCTCGGTCTCGGCAGCCGTGCGAGAGCAATGATTACGCGACGCAATGTTTTCGAAACACCTCCGCAACTTCGCGGGCTGCCTTGCGCTCTCTTTTCTCTACGCCTCGATCCGCTCGTGGGAATGTATTAAATTAGAGGCGTAAACGGATCGATGTTCGTTACGGCATTAAAGCAACCGTTACAAATCGATGATTAAACGGATGCTATAATTTTGTCCACGATTCGTAAATATTACCGATATGTATTATCTGTAAATAACAATCTCGGTGATTGACAAATGGCAAGTTTTCTTCCTCTTTAATTCGATTCTCTGTTAGGTATCGGATATATGCACGTTATCAAGATCAACGTTAATTTAAACGCGAATTTAACACCGATCGTTAAGAATTTGCGTTGCAAACGAAATCTTTAGAATGTCGTACATTTTATATCGAATAGGATAGTCAGATAGCATCGAATTTATAAAGTTAATTGCTAGAAATTTATTTCTTAGACGGTGAAGCGTGATTCTCCTATATCGTAATACTTTTTACATTTCTATAGAGTTTCACCACTTTTTCTGTTTGTTCTTTCGCACAGCATGTTTCAATACACATACACGTTAAGCCATCACTTTCACGCAAGGGAAAACAGTAGCGTTTGCGTCATTCTTTCTTTCGCGATCCACCTATTAATCCAAATCGAGATCACGTTGCACGAAATGTATAAATGGTAAATTCAATTCACTTTCCTTTTCTTTTTTTTCTTTCGTCCTTTCTTTCTTTCCGTCTTTCCCTTTCCCAACTTTGTAAGATGGTTCGTGGCGTTTACGGTTTGGTAAAAACTGGATTTACATATTACGGTTTTCGAACGGCGAAGCAACAAGTCTCCTTTCGCGGGAACCGAACGTTTCAACGCTTCGCTGTTTCAAACACGTTTGTCTTCCATAAAAATTCATGGTCTTCGCGAAACATCGGCTAAAAATTCTCAAGCTTCTACGGATTTACATTTAGAAAATATCCACGTTTGAAGCGAAAGCCCGGATATTTCAACGCGTCGTTTTCCTTAAATTTATCGGCTTCTCGATTTTCCTCTTTAAAAGAGACATCGACTCGCGAAACATTAAAAATTTCCAACGCGTCGCCCAAGGATCGCAGGTTCGCTCTATCTTGCGCTATCTCGTCGTTCGAAATTTTAACTATTCGAGAAATCACCGTCCACGGGGCGAGTCTTAAAGTTCCTTGCGCTTAAAGTTCTTCGCAATCTCTTCGTTCGATGTTTAAAGATCGCCAGAAGTCACTCGATATACATAAGTAATACGCTGTCTACCTTTCTCACCTTGAAGGTATTATTTTTTCTTTTCTTCTTTTCCTTTTCTTTTTCCCATTCGAGACTTAAATTCGCAGAGGAGTGACATTTGGATGGAAGCACAAAAGAGAGTGCATCAACGTGACGTAAATATACTTGTTGTATTAATAAATAATAATCGTAACACATTGCCCGTTGTGAGAGACTTCAGCTATGTGCGTCGCGCGAATCATACATGAAGTACGTCTCAAAAAAGAAACCTAGTTCTTCATTGCTTTTCGCCGAGAAGCTCTACATGATTCAACCGGTCTAGCGGAAGAAGCCGGAGATTTGTGATTATCGCGGTTAACATATTCTCACGGTGGCACCGACAACTGGTCGAAACGAGTCCGAGTTAATAAATATTTACCGTGACATCCGAGTCTCTGGAAGAATGTCAAGTATCGTCGCTGTGACAACACCCTGCGCCGAAGAGAAATCTTATTTTTCTCAAACGACACGCTCTAAAACCCGAACGTAGATCGACGAGCCCTAAAAAGCACGTAATTGCAAATGAATACGAATAACAAACCACCCATCTAAATACTATAGATCATCGAAATACCATCGCTGTGGCGACGCTCGCCATCGAAGAAAAACGTTAAATGCCGCCACTGTGACGACATCCGACCGCAAAGGGTTAATACACCGGTAGCTATAAATTTCCGCCATTGTGCCCCGCTCCGAAAAGTCCCAATTCGCGAACAGATCTCACGATCGTCCACGAGCCTAACCGATTGCGAGAGAGCGCGAAAGGGGGCCAGAAACGCGGAAACGCGGTTCTCAGCGGCGTTACGCTACCGGATAGCCGACAGTCGGATAAAGTTCCTTCACCCCTGGGCGTCGTTACCGGGCCTGTCGTAAGAGGCACGCGTTTTCACCGGCTGATTGCCAGGCCCAGCCACGTTTTATCGGCCGATCGATCCGCGGATTTATGCGGACGGGGTAATTTTATGGTAGCTCGATAGTCTGGCTCGTGATACGATTGTCGTTGTTTTCGCGGGCAAAAAGCGGTTGGCCCCGGGTGGTCCGATACGGAATCGCGATACCAACCGCAGCAACCATTGTCGCTGGTAGACGCCGGTTAATTTGGATACCGGCCTGATAAATGAACCGTGCTGGTGCAAACGCAGGATGAATAGTGGCGCAACTGGTTCCAACCAGCGCAGCGACCAGATTTTTAGCGACCGTCTTAATTTTTCCCCTTGACGCAATAACAACCAAGTAGGTCATCGGGCTGGCCGGCTCGGTTTCTAAATTCTTTGTTCGCTTCCGTTTAGCGTTAGTCACGAGTTTCTTCGAGCTTACGGATCTTTCGCCTCTTCGCGGCTACAGATTTCTCGAGTCTCGCTCGTCGAATATGCTCGTTAAGTCGAGAATACGGAGTTTGATTCGAGGGCAAACCGATTTGCGAATTTTTACGAGATCTTCGTTCCGCGGAATCTTTCATCCAGTTGATCGCAGTTGTTCCTTTCCTTCCAGTTGTTTCCTTCGATCGCTCTTTTCAATCGTCACACATGTGTTCGAGAATCGCGTTCGTCGACCGTACTTAACCGTTCGTTTGTCCGAGAAACCTCTTCATTTTGTAACAACGTTCCAAGCTTTTCTCTCGAGCTTTTCTCTGCTCGTCGAACGCGAAACGCGATCAATTCCGCCAGGCTTCGCGAGAAACAGTTCCGTAGTGTCCAAATTATCTGAATTGAAAGAACGTGCCTTCCCTTGCCATTTTCCCTGCCAACTTACCCTCCCTGTGTCTTCGCTGACACGCAATTCGAAGACGTTCGCGTTTCCACGTAACGCAGCCGCAACTCGATTTTTTTCCCATATAGCGGAACCGGCGGGAATCGAAAGCGCAACCTGCTCGTCAAAAATTCCCTCGGCCGGTGGGTAGCTGTCGCAACGAGGAGAAGACGAAGTCCCACGCGAATCTACGAGTACGTTGCACCGACATATCTGTCGTGGCCGGTTGCATATCTCCTTGGGACCATTGTCTCGGTGCAAGTAGGCCTGCATCAGAATGCAATAAAATTGTCCTCCCCCCCTCTCCTCCATGGGACCCAATGACGATGGATACGTGGGCAGCGTGTACGTGTGCACGCGTGGCTGGCTTCCGTGGGCAATCGCGGCTTTTTCTCATTTTCAGAACGAGCGAAGGTTTTCTTCGGCAAGATGATCGATGATTTTTGCTCACGAGACGAAGAAAAAGAAAAGAAGAGAACGTGCACGTAGGTATATCGATAATTTCGATATGTTGGGTTAAACTGCTAAGGAAACGAATCCTTTGCGCTTTGAGGTGGCGTCTGACGCGAGAATGCCAGTTCTCCTTAAGATTCGCGGTAAAATAGAGTCAGAATTGACAGAGGACAAACGGGGGGGGAAACGATTACAGCGCGAGGAATTGGAAGAGTAGCTTTAAAACTGTAAAAGTGAAATTAACGTGGAAGTAGATTAAAGTATCCAGTTTACTGTGGTAAAAATGAACGAATTGATAAATTAGGAAAGTTAAGTAGCTTTGAAACTGCGAGAGTTCGGAGTTGGAGGGAGAAACATTGCCGTTGCGCTTTACGATTGTAGCGTTTCAAGAATTCTAAGGAAGTCGAAAGGTCCGTAATTACGCAGAAACATACCTATTCGTCTCTCTTAAAAAAAAAAAAAAAAAAAAAAAAAGAGAGAAAGAGGAAACTCCCTCTGCGGTTAATTTTTCATTTCAAATATTTGAAGAAAATTTTATTCGTCCATCGCGCGTGACGAGATCCGTTCTCCTTTCTACCGTCTCTCATCTACTGTTAGTACATTTTATATTAACGGTACGTTTAATTATCTTAAACAAACGTATAGCCTGAATTTCCAATACCGGAGCTGTCGCTTCGCCAATGCTTTTCTAAATGCTTTTGCCAATGCTTTTTTCGCTTTTTCTAAAAGAAACGTCTTTCACGAAGCTGTCGCGAATTTCTTTGTCCAAATGCAAACACGACGCAACATTAACGCGAATGGTATTGCAAATGCTCGAACGAGACACCTATTCTCCGACTACGGCACTTCGATCCTGCGCTTTCTTATCAATGCAACTCCGGTTACGTAGTTACATTTGAGCACGTAACGCGTTGCACATGCAACCGAGACAACGGTTACGGTAACCGGTCGTACGTCAGTGTCCATAGGCCGGCCGAGAAGCAGATAAGGCGAGTGTAATTTGCGATGTTCGAGCGATATCTTAATCAAAGGAATATACTGCTGTCATAGCGGTTGCCTGGACGGATTGCAATTTATCCGCAGTGCTTTTCAGGCATGAACGTTTCGTTTCTTCCTACGTGGACGATAATTCGTATAATGGTAATTTGTATAATCGATACTTTTCACTTCCGGATTCCTCCCGTACTGTTGAATCTTACTTAGGCTCTTCGGTATCTGGTTTAGGTTCTTCGAGATCTGGTTCAGGCACTTCGGCATCTGGTTTAGGTTCTTCGAGATCTGGAAGAATATTAGGATACTGGTATGAAATTCGACAAGTAAAAATATCGAAATCGTAACGATTGGTTCCGTGGTTCCAACGATTATCCCAATAAAATGGCTCCAAAGTTACGGCGTAAATTCTTTTGTATTTAGAAATGTATCGCTACAACGTGATTTTGAGGCACAAAGCGGCGCGGATGGCCGAAAGTTCTCTGTTTGAACTGTGGACAAGATGATTTGTCCGCTCTCCCAGCGGAGATGGAATCTGTCCCAAAGAAGAACGGTGAAAATCTTTTCGAGTCACTGTAAGTGATTTACGAGTGTGTAACGTGGCCACCGTACTCTGGAAATTTATGATCAGAACGCGTGAAGGGAGTGCGAAAACCGCAGCCATAAAGTTTGGCCGCAACCCAGTGACCACTTGACTCTAGTTTGTAAATTCTTTACCTGGCCGCTACCGATGAATTCCCTGCTGGGGTGGGCATAGAAAATTTACGAAATTTCGTCCATTGCCAGATAGTTTAGCTTAATGATTCTCACCGAGATGAAAATCGGTTTGGACAAGCTGCAAGCCGCTCCGAATTTTCGCTCAGTTTCTTCAGTTTGTCCCATTTCAAACGATTTATGGGATTTTTATTTTAGATGGAGTTTGCGCACGCTATTTTTCAATTTCAACGATGATGTGTTATATTTACGAAGGATCTGATAAATCGCTACAGACGTACTTGGTCTGGTTACGATATCGAATTTAAAATCGTACTTTGTTCTTGCTTCGTGATTTTCACGCGTTGAAAAAAGAAAGACAGAGACGATCGCTGGAAATTGCTGGCGGTACCCGTGCGTGGAAAACTGGTTTTTCCGTGATAGGTTTCCTTGGTCGAGAGAAAGACGAAGCGTTCCCAGATAAATACATAAATCGTGCTTGATAAAGCGTCGCAAATTTCAATTATCTCTGCTATTAGCATCGTGGTATATTACATCAATCGAACATGACAACGATAGGTACGCGAGGAGACGCGATCAGATAATCGAGTATTCAGCAGGCTGATTCAACGTTCATTACCACGCGATTCGCAGCTATCTTATCGCGTGAAATTTCACCATTAATACCTTTCAATTATTCCTCCCGTTATTTCTACCATATCTCCTCCTTTATTATCCTAAAAAAGTCATTTATCTCCGCTCTCTCTGTTTCCATCTAATCCATCCCAAATCACTGTCCAGAATTCTACCAAACGCGACCAATGGAAAAGTACTCGTTCGAATGTCTATCGACCAAAAATTATCGTTAACGCTTCCACTTTATTTCCTACCAATAAATGATTGGTTCGCTTTCGAAGCGAGTTTACGGACGACCAAAGTGGCCAGCGTATTAACTCCGCGAGAGGATTTCCTCCACGGAGGAAAAACTTTTTCGCTCTATCCTCTGTTTGTCAGCAGGATCTTACGATTCCCTTTCCTTTTTCATTTCTCCTCCGCTGCAATCGTTCTCCCGACGAACAGAGAGAGATTAGCTAACAGGTGTTCCAGGTAGACAGACTCGGCTGGGTCGATTACACGCTTCGCCATGGAACGTCGGGATCTCGACTAGTGATAAATCTTCCCCGCTGTCCGCACAAAGGGGATTCGAGGTAGCGGCGGTTCGATTCTCGACGCTTTGAACGCGAAGGGAGCAGAGAGCAGCGCCGATGTCCTTAGCTCCATCGACTTTTTTTGTCATTTTTACTCTTTTTTCTCTCTCGTTTAACTGCAAGCTGACAGAAGGCTTTATTCGAAAAATCGTAGAGTTGCGAGGAATTTCTCAGGTTAATTCCTCGACCATCGGTGGATTACATGGATTTGAAGCAATCAATTCGCATTGAGAATTATTCAACCGATTCGTGAGAGAACGAGTGACGTTGTTTAACGAAGGAGGCTGCGAACGATATTTCCTGCAGATGTCTCATTATGCAATTAGCTTGTAGTGGTTGTACACACAGGTACGTATAACGACAAGAAGACTGGTAATCTGTAAAAAGAAAAATGCGTTATTCGAATGGTTAATTCTAAGAAACGGAATATTTCCGGCAGAAAAATAAGTAAAAATAGGATTTGCGCGATCGAATAGTAAAATTCGATTAACGTAACAATCGTGTATATGAAATTGTCTTGAAATGTAATAAACAAAGAGATATCGCCTTGCAGAAATAGCTGAAAAAGTAAACAGGAAATTGGATTTGGAAACGTGTTATATTACATTATTATAGCATGTACTGGCTGTAGTTTTATTTACAATTTATTTATCAATGTTAATGGACCCAAGTTGTCCATTAACGATAGAATATTTTTCTTCGAATTGAATCTTCTCATCTTCCGCGGAACGCAATTTAATTAACAGGAAGTGTTTCGCACCTATATTATGTTTTCGACAATCAAAGTTTGTTAGGAGATCGAAGCTCAAAGCGACGAGAAACACTGGGAGCTCTGCAGTCGGTTGGAAATTAATCTCCTTGGACGTTTGAGCTCCAATCATGGCGTGTCTCTATGGTCACGACCGTAGTTAGGGCAGGTCGGGCTTCGATTATATTTAGAATAGTCACGTCGAGTCTGACAGTCTCTGGTAATATATGCAATTCGAACCGTTTAGCGGATTTACACGATGACCATGATCTAGACGCGAAGCGATGTCGTCCAATAAAATTGTACGAATCACTTCGATGTAGCCTTCAAGTAAAAACAATTAACCTCCCGCTGACTCTTGTCCTATTTCAATAAAAATTAATCTGCTACCAATCATCCAGTAAGAAATATTCGAATTCAGATACTATGTTGTCTGATTTATGATTTTTTTATGCATTATTACGTACAACGCCGCTGTCGTCGATTAATTCAACATGACAAGTTATAACGTGCATATGTAAGACCGTAAGAACGAGTTGATCATATTTACTTATTGACGAATCGATAAATGTCATCGTTATTTATAGTCGCAGGCTTGAATTATTCACAAGTTCTTAAGTTTGAAGAAAGATAAATGTTTGGAATGACGAATAAAAGATAATAGCAAATTTTTCTTTAGCGAATTAAAGTTCTGTAACGATTAAAAATTGTACAGGTAATTAAAGGAAGTACCGAGAAGAAAATATTCCGGTGATTTTAGTGATAATATATTTTATGCTACGATCAGTGTCTTACGTAGTTATTTTCGAAAATGAGTATACAACAAACTTCGCAAATATGACTTATTCGGTATAAACGTTCTAATCGATTTCTACATCGCGTGTCGTCATCAGAGACCATTGTGATCTCACCGGAAGTCTAGGGCCGTTAACCTCCGTGATAATCGATATCTTACACACTCTCTATAGCGACATCAAATAAAATATGTATTCGAATTTTATTGCGATCGATTGAAATTTAATAATTCAGCCAGTCGATCTATTATAAGATTTTGATAGAAGGAGGGAACCTGCGAGAAACAAAAGCGAGAGTGGAGGATCGATTCAGAAAGGAATCCAAGTGGCGCTAGAATAATTCCCGTTAGAAGGCACCAATGGTCTGTCACACTGGCCACGCCACACTAACCGTTTATTCAAGGCCCGTAGTTAGGGCAGGTTAGGCTTGGACTGCGCCCAGTTTGCATCAATTTAGATTCAGCCTTCCGTCGTGTATCGTTAGTGCCACTTCGTCGGAGGAAATTTCGTTCGGGGAGAAAACAGCAATTTTCATTGAAATCAATGAATCGTCGATCGTTTTATATCGCTGACGAGTATCGTCGAATTCTTTGAAGACAAAAAATTAACGCGATTCCGTTGGATGACACGCTTTGGTGTAAAAGACAAAGAAACAAGAGGAACGGAGCCGAATCGAAACGAATTGAGAAAGGCGATCAATTACGGGGAATTATAAGCTTCGCGGAATAAGAAAATAAATAAAGAAAAATAAATATACAAATAATCTGGAGATTCGTCGATAACCGTTGACAAATCGTTGAACTTTGATATTCAAATTACGTATCGATTGCCACCTGTGTGAATCTCGTTGATAACGATAATTCTCTTTATCTCTTATTCGCTTGTACTTTCATTTATCAGTCGTCTTTCTTTTTCTATTAAATTACGTCGCGATACCTTCGATCGACGGCCACAAGAAAAATCAATAGAAACTGATTTTCTAACGACAGTGGTATTTTATGGCTGAAAGGGAATATTTTAATACGATTACTTACGTAATTGAAAGTAAGACTTGTTAAATCTGAAGATGCAAGGTTACAGGAATAGCTGCATACCACGACAATCGATATTTCGCTTTATGCTTTACTTTGCTATTTTACTTTAATATCGCTTGCACTTTAAACATTGAAGAAAGCAGCGAGCATATATCTAATACTAAAATCAGATACAGAAAGGCAAATCGTTAATATACCGAATGTTTAAATCGTTTCTCGTGTTAAACACGAACAACGTGACTTGTTTTATTTTTTCCTCCGATGATCGTCAATTAATTATTCCATCCTTAACGTAACGATCTGGGCCTTCTTTCACGATTGAAACAATATTATTAATGAAATTTCACAAGACACGTCTCACTCGTCACCCTAAATCCTTAGATAACAGGAACAAGATTGGTCATAAAACAAACTAAATTTTACGAATAAATACCACTAATTACAATTCATCTGATTGATCTGTATCACGTACAACCGTAGCATGCAACTTGTCTATTTATTCATATTATTAGCTGGTAAATCATTTTGTAAGAAGGCCCTGAAATGGAACAATGAGAAACGACATTTCGTGGAACAAGATGACGCGTTGTCGGTATCAAATACAAGTCGAAATTCAACGAGAGACTCGATGACGTTAGATAATAGAAGCAGAAGCAACGGTCTAATGGTTAACGGGCTACAATTGAGGCAGGTTAGTGCCAACCTAGGTAGAAGCCGGATTAGGGAGGCTCGGATGGGTACGCGTCCCGCTCACCTGTAATCTAACTTCTACTTTCCGTAGACGTAACCCACGTGCTCGATGGAAGTGTATAGAGGCACGTTCGCACAGCTGCTACTGTGTACGGTATACGTACATACGTGCGTGCATGTTTGCCACCGGGGTTAAACAGCTTTCACTCTCCGAGTGTTAGTGAGTCAACACAGCATGTCAGAGGAACGTACGATAGGTACATATTCTCTGATTGTGTATCGCACACCGATCAGGAGCGTATGCTTGAGCGCCATCGGTGGGTGTCTTTTAACAACAGTTGGCGATCGAACGCGATCGAACGAGTTTTCATTGAACAAACATTAATAATAAAGTCATAGGATATGTCCGAAGAGCCAAGCAGATATGTCCATAAATAGGATGTTCATTTTTTGGAATTTCAATCGAGATATTACGTATTGCTCAGAAATAGCGAGCACTGCATTTAACATCGTAATCGATCATCGTCTTTCGATTTTGACGCATTTCTGTTTGTTCGCATTTCTTCGAAAGATCGCAGGTTTCGCAGTAAAGTACTTATGAAATCTTATCGAGAATCCTACGTGTCTTCGAATATATCTGCTCACGATCAGTACCATACACGTACCATCGAAACGATGCCTTCGGTGTCTGAGAGTGAACATACGATCGAATCGGTAAAAGTACTTTGATCCCTGACACCTGAACAGCATTCGTACAGCCAAGGTACTTGCCAAGGATTCGATCGAGTAATATAATTTTGTTTGACGGTGGTGAATATTCGAGGCGACTTTTATCGGACAAAAGGTTATTTGCGAAGTACTTAATCATGACCCTAATGTTCGTCATTTGTCGTTGGAACGTGGAATTTCACGTTAGTCTGGGTATATTTGGCGCGAGGTTGAAACGAGTAAAATAGGACCCGGTTTCATGGTGGTCCTTGACTACAAATTTACTTTTGTTCTCCGTGTGGTTATAGCCTGCGATTTTACGACGCGGTTTCTTCGTGCACGCGTGCACGCATAATAAAGGCTAGGCTTGGCCTCTTCGTACTACCGATAAAAATCCTTGATCCTAATGGCGGGTCAACCGTGCCAATTGGCCATAGGAACGAGCCGGTTGTGCCTCGAGGATACCATCGTCGCACAATCTCGATAAATCCGCCTCGTTATCGTTCCAAAACGAAAATTTCTCTCTCTTCTTTGAGAAATAAAACTCATACGCGACCAGATCGTTTAACGAGAACTCTCCGCTCGGTGGAGTAAATAGAGTGACGTGTTGCTCGAGCGTACTTCCTCGAGCACGTACTGCTCTAATTTCAAATCTATCGAACATGACATCGATTTGAATATTTCAATGAATATTG
Source organism: Bombus waltoni (assembly GCA_014737395.1). Lineage (NCBI taxonomy): Eukaryota > Metazoa > Arthropoda > Insecta > Hymenoptera > Apidae > Bombus > Bombus waltoni. The sequence continues at coordinate 8,315,832 of JACXII010000008.1, forward strand.
AAATTCTCTTCTTGCAAATAACGTGTCTATGTATCCGCGCGTGTCCGTATAATCTCGGTTGGTAGTAATCGCTTGGCAAAAGCGTAAACACGTGTCTTTAAATTATGAAATCGAATTACGCGACATATCCATTCATATACGTCGATGTGAAATGACGCTTTTTAAAATTCATTCAAACGGTGGCAATGAAACGTATAAAATAGCAAACAGTTGGAGATTCGTTCATACGGTAATTTCTATGCCGTATTATATCAAACGCGAATTTCACATTGCACGCTGCAAATATTACATTGTATCGTCGTAAAGAATGACTTTGTCGAACAATTGTGCACTAATGTCGAAAATAATCACGGTAGAAATTATAATATCGAAGAGTCATGGCGAAGAGAAACGCGGGGCGCCAATACGCGGTATTACGCGAATGTGAATCGGCAGTGCACGGCGCAGGCGCCGCGAAGCCGCGGCACGCCACGCCGCGGCGAACTCACTCGCGCACCGCATCGCACGCCACACACAACACATCAACTAATAACGTGCAAGCTTCGATTTGCTGTTACCGCGAGGGCCACGCGGTCGCCATAGGAAAGCAACAGCTCGTATTATCGTGGTGGTCGTATGTTGTGCGCGCGAAAGAAAGTGTGCCGTTCAGAAAAGCAAAAAGAAGGGGGACTGTCGTTCGCGAGCGTGGACAGAACTGACTTCGAGCCTAACCCAAAACAAACTCGCGAGTTTTCGCGCCGGTGTCTCGCGGCCAGTCTCGGTACAGACAGAGACAGAGTGAAGTTGTCAAACGAAAGAATGGAGAAAGTAGCGTTTTAACGTTTCGCGCGATTCGATTCGAACGGACGCATGGAAAGTCGTGTTATGCCATCCTTAACCTTGCACGTGAGATTATTGGAAGGACTATTATCGAATGAGATTGTCGTTGACGATCGTGCGACCGGTACGTTGACATCGAAAGCGAGATAAAAGAGCGGGAAAAATCGAAGAGAGTGTAATATTCGCGGCAGACTGTCGTGACGAGAAATGACCGTGCAAGAGTACAAACCTCGTGGCAGTGCGGCCGAAGAACAACAGCCGTCCGGTGATATTCTGTCACCGTCTAGCGAACCACTGGACAACGACAAGGAGCAATCGGCCCAGGTCTGTTATCGCGGTGCGCCCCAGGATAGCGAGAATCTATTGGGACGAGTTTTAGCCGGTAAGCCCCCATATTCATTTTCGTCACTTGTATACGCGTTTCATCCGTTGAAAACGGAAGAACGAAGTTCAGCCTAAGAGTCAGCTGAAACGAAACGGATCGAAACGAAAGGGAGAGTAAAAATATTTTCCCGCTCGTTCGCGACCGTTCGATTTCGAATCGATTATAGGGCCGCGTGTGTATGTTACGTAGAGTGTGTCCACCATGCACAACAGGCTCGTAAAAACATTCTTAACCTAGCGTAGATCACGATTCAGGTAGGAAGGAATAGAGAAAGAGGCAGTTTCACTTTCCAACGGGGTTGGAATGTAGGTCGCGGGGCCCGGGACGAGGCTAGTTCGTTGCCCTCGGTCGGCGGCCTTCCACTCGACGCTCTGGCAATTTTTCTCCCTCTCCGTCTCTTGGTTTCGTCGTCTCTCTCCCACCTGCGCGGCTCGATCTTCCCTCTCTTCTTTTTGCTCGTGGTTCTAGCCTAGATAGTGAGCCTCTCTAGTGGGGCTCCCACCCTAGAGTGTTCGCTGTTCTCCCTCCCCTCGATACACACACGCACGCGTTTGTTCGTTCGTTCGCTCTCTCTCTCTCTCTCTCTCTCTATCTATCTATCTATGTATCTCTATCTCTATCTCTCTTTCTCTCTCTCCTTCTGTCCCGTTCGAGCGCTTCCACGTATCCTCTCCTTTTCGCGTCGTGTTCGTCTCTCTCTCTCTCTCTCTCTCTGTTTGGCCTGAACTCGTCGTGAACTCGCCACGGCGTGTTGTATAGAGAGGCACGGAGAGTGAGTCGGTCGGTCTCTTTCCCTCACGGCGGTCCGTAGAACAGGAAAGTAGGTCGGTGGGGCCTTGGCGTGAGGCTAGTTCGTTCACCCTGCCTGGCCCGTAACTGGGGCAAGATGAAATTAACCGAGCGGCCCGCCACCTCGCCCCACCGCCTCCTCTCGCCTTCTCCTACCTCCGTTCGGCAAGTAGAGTGAACTCCGCGACTCGTGTGGCCAATCGCCGGCGGGCCGGTTCAACAAACTCGAACTGGGTCTCCCTACCGACCCGTTCACCTCTATCTCACTCCATCCTTCGCGATCTCTCTCTTCAACTCACGCGCCTTCCCTTCCCCACCGAGCGTAGAGTTTAGCTACTCGACCAACCTCCCCACCCACGGCTATCATCGAAGGTCACCAACACACTCGGCCTACCCGTTCGCCCTCTTGTTCTGTTCGCGTAAAAGAGACCGATGTGCTTCTCATATACAGTTACACATCGCGAGCCGTTCATAAACGTTCGCCCACCTTTTGTTCTTCGCGGACTCCCCACATCGGTTTCTATTTCAGAACTTTGTTTCCTTTTTTGCTCCTTTTTCTTGGTTCTTTACTCTTGCTTTTTCCATGGAAGTTGGATTTTTTTGGGGAGAGGGGGGGGAGGGGGGAGGGTTCAGAGGACCGGAGAATTAAGTATTTGGAGCGTTGAAAATGAGGGTGGAATTGGGCGAATCGTTTGGTAAAGAATTTGTGTACTTTGCGAGAGGAATTAATACTGGCGGTTGATTCCCTAAGAAGATTACGATGTCATTCGGATGAACGTAATAACGCTATTGCAATTAATGTAATTAATGCGTAACACGGACAAAGGGAACTTGTTCTATGATGACATAAAACTATTCAGATATTTTACGTAATTCGTTAAATAACAGTGTATCCTTCCATCAACTGTGAACGTAAACGTGTGCGCGTAAACAGCCTTCATAGATAAAGACTTACCGTACAGCAAACTGCACACCATCGCCTAATGTCCACGTATTCCGCGGCAGAGTTTTTCACCCCTCCGACTTTCATCGCCTTTCTCGTTCCAACTAACCTACTCGTCGAAACCTGTATAATTTCGCCTATATCCATTCCTGAGCTTAATGTAGTCCACACATACCTGTCCAACACCTACGAAGAATTGCGTGTGTACGCGAATCGGGCAGGAGAGAAGGAGAAAGAGAGCTATGACAAGCGTACGTACCATACACTTAGGTACGTCACACGCACATCGTACGCACACAGATCCGTTCAACCGGCTGAGAATTCTCTTCGTAAGCCCCGTTACGTAACCCCACGATAGTGAATTACGTATGGGCTACCTACTCACCAGCCTGTCCCTCTCTCTTTTCCTCTCTTCCTTCCTCGATTTCTTCTCTTTTCTCTGGGATCTCGACTGTCCCGCGGAGAAAGTACATTAGCCGAGCTGCTGGACCGTGATCACTCTCGCCTGGCCGGCCATGTTGGAATGCTTTCACCGTTTCTCTGTTCCCGTGAGCCGCTGCATCCGCCGTTCGGAGCACTGACCTGCCTCAACGAGCGTAACTACGAGGTGGGTCGAGAATCGTGGCTCTCTCGTTTCGCCTCTCGATCGAGTTGTTCCGCTCGTTGCATTCCGAATTTTCGCCAGGCTTCGTGCCACAACCCGATCGCGTCGAATATTCCAGGTACCGCGACCCGTTCGCGTGAATATCCCAGGTACCGCGACCCGTTCGCGTGAATGTCCCAGGTACCGCGACCCGTTCGCGTGAATATCCCAGGTACCGCGACCCGATCGTATAGATCGTATAGAATGCTCACTGCGACTCGCTTCGAGTCGCCGAAACCGCTCGCGTATTTTCAGTGGCGGACGATTGACTCGTGCTATAATTTCTATTAGACTCTTCAGTCCTTTCCTTAGAATTGGTTATGTGATTTGGTTAGGATGATTTTAATAGACGCGTGATTCGTAGTAAGAGGAAATTGGAACGGACTTTTTCTTCAGACAGGTTCTTCGAAGTTGAAGGTTTGTAGAGTTCCATGCAGGAATCTTGAGCTAAGCTTCGGTATTAACGCTGGAATCTCGTTTATATATTTTTAACGGTGCAACGCCTTCGACTAGGTGTATTCGATCGGTAAGAATTCGTTTAATCGAACAGTAACCAAACTATCGTTCACACGATGGAGATCACACAACCGTGTAAATGACTGACACAAGGCAGTCTAAACACAAGGTGGTAATCGCCTTTTACAGGATCTCAAGATCTCGAAGTCACACTAATCCTTGTTAAAAATTGCTGATCCCTGTAGACCGAAGTAGACAAGTACACGACTCCCAATCGTCTTCTTGCTTAACTATCAACGACAGACACTCGTTGTAACGCCTAACCGTCTCTCTTAAATCTTTGTACCGATACATCGAAATCACTGAAAAATTCCTCATATCCAGCAAATACACCTAAGGCTCGCATTCTGAAGCACCGTGTTCCATCAATGACTCAGGGTTAGTGAATCGGGAGCAGTCGGTGAGCGTGGTGGAACGTATCCAGGAAAGCGCGAAGATCGGATAGCGTACTCTTCTTAAAGCTAAAGCAGGAGGGAGGAAAGCTCGTTTCGACACCCGACAGCCGCGCGAACTCCATCGGGCATTTTTTAATTGCGCTCGTGCTGACGACTGGCTAACCTCAAAAGCAAGACACACGGGCAATGGCCTGGCCTCCTCCTGGTCCCCAGTGACCTCGATTGATGCGCTGTGTCCTCTCCCAGTCCACGATTACCCCTCTTCCCCACTTCTCCCGGTTCTCTAGCCCTCTCTTCCCTTCTGGTGGCTAGAGGAGCGTTGACTCGACATCGCCCAATCAGGGGCCGGTTCGTCGACTCTCTGAGCTGCTCTCGGGGTCGTTCTAATCTCGCAACGTCCCTACGCCACAAGCCAAACCGACGAGAAGCCCGATAAGAGTACGATCTCCCTTCTTCCTCTAATCTCTCTCTCGCGGCTCTCCTCTTTTTCTTTCGCCTCTTTATTTCTCGCGGCTCTTGGTTCACGCTGCGTGCGGGCCCGCGGAGCGAGCCGCTATCTTCGTCTGCGAGCGTCATCCGTCTCGTTCCCGCTCGAACGTACACGCCAGCACGCCAAGGTGAACAACCTCGAACCGTGTCGCGGCTCTTATCGCTCCGCGAGCTTGGACCCTTATCGACGCGAGCGCGCGCTTCTTCTGCCGAAGTTCGCTGAACCGATCGCGAAAATTCTCTCTGCTTCTACTTGCATGTACACGGTGACTGCAGGCTTCGTGGTGTAATCGAGAAGCGAGGAAGATCCTGTGGCTCGAAGTAAGACGAAAATCAAGAATAGAAAGAATTACGTCGATGGTTCGATTTTTGAAATCGTCTACCGTTTGAAGGAATCGCAATGAACGTTCGATGCTTGCTTAACCTTCTCCGCTGACTTCATAATCCCAATCTTCGCAACGTTCTTACTTAAATCGTAAATAAGCGAAGCGTTGCTCGAAGCATCGAACAATGTTTCTCCACGAACATTCCGTTTATTTAAAAAAGGAAGGAAAAAAACTATGAAAAGATCGCTACCGTATCTATTCCGATAAATTTTCCGTTACTCAAACTCTTTCGCTGCACTAACGGTTGCGCTTGTTTTAAGGATACACGAAAAATTCGCAAAAAGTTGCCACGAAATCCAATACCGACGAATCTTCCATACTCGAACCCTTGCAAACTTTCGCAAACCAGCCCACACGCGTTCCCACCGTTCGAAGTAACACAGTCACAGCCTTCAATCCTTTTAATACGCAAACAAATCAGCAATACCCAGCGATTCTCGCAATAGATCCGCTATTCCGTTCTAATTTGCGAGTTTCGAAAATTCCGGCGGCTTGCAACAGCGCCGCGTGTCCTTCGCCCGCTTCCATTCGCTAGAAACTTTCCAGCTCGGAAAGGACACCACCCGAGATGCATAATTTCGTTTCGCAGCGGCGGCTCGTAATTCGCGCTTTCACCGCGTTGCCTAGATGAATAGACGTGTCCACGTCACGAGAGAAAACGTAATAGAGTCGAATGGTCAACGGCTGTATTGTGTCTAGCGTTTTTTTTTTTATCAGGGGCTGAACGGTGGCCGTCGATCGAGTCACGGTTCACCGGGAAGAAAGTAAGAGTGGTCCGACCAGGAAGTCGAGGCACCGGCGAAGGCGGTCTGTCCGGATGCCGATGAAAGGGAAGGCCGGTGGTTTCTCTCTTTCTACCAAGCTTGATCTTGTTTCTCGACGGATTCGTACGTGGTCGTGACTTTCTCTCCGCTCCTTCTCTCTCGAGGGTGGAATTTTCTTTGTTCGGATGCTTGTCTCGATGATGCAACCTGTGTACGTGGGTATTTCTTCTTTTTTCTTCAGTCCTGTTTATTTTTGGAAAGTTACCAGTATCGATGGAATTTTGGGATTGATAAGAGAGAGAGATAGATAGATAGAGAGAGAGAGAGAGAGAGAGAGAGAGAAAGAGAGTGGAGTTTTGCAATTTCCCCTCCACTCTTTGGCTCTTGAGAATGAACTTTCTTTTTCTTTTCTTATCCTTCGGTTTTGTTTCTTTTCGTTAATTCGATCGACGAAACTTTGGGATTGATAAAAGAGAGTAAAGTTTAAGAATTTTCTGTCCATCGCTTCGCTCTCGAGGATGCAATTGTTTTCTTCGTTCGAGCGAGTGTTTGATCTTTTCTCCTGCCTTTCGTCTAGCTTTCGTTTAGTTTTATAGTTGATAATCGATGACATTTTGCGATCGATAGGGGAGGATAGAGTTCAATCAGCATAGACTTCGTAGTTGAGATGATCGGTATGCTGACGACATGGAGATGTTCTAGGTAAAATTAGAGGGAAGTGGCGAGATTCACAAGGGGGATTTGAAGATCTATTAGAGCGGTTAGAGCGGTGCAAGAGCTGGAACCTAAAATTGGAACGGATAAAGAGCGGTGTAGTTGCGTGAATTGGCGGGGTTATGAACAGGCGAAATCATTTTCATACATCCATACCCTTTCGTATCCATAAATCATCGGCTAATACTAACAAACTTTCCTCAAATTTGTAATCCGTCCACGCAGAGAAAAGTTTGATTTCAAACTTAGCCAAACATTTCTACGCTTCGAATTACCCATCCAACTCGTCGTATTAAAGTAACAAAAAGAGACCACTTCCAACTGTTCAAACTCGCGTTATACCACGATCTTTTCCATAAATCAGAATACCTGAAATCTCCGAAATGTTCATCGCGTTTCTATGGAACGTGATTCCGCTGGAGATTGCTCCGAATCGAGGCGAATCGAATCGAGCGTAAACCAAGAGGCAAAAAGAAACAGATCGTAGACGATTCCGCGCGTTTCACGGAAATTCAAGCAAGCTTCGCGACTGCTCGTACAGTCAACCCCCGGAAACTCGCTTGAGAATCGGGCTACGAACGACGGGAGGCGAGATGGGATTGTGGGCGGTGTGTGGGTGGAGGGAGAGGACAGAGGGTAGCAGCCCCGAGGGCAACGAACTCTGACCCACCAGCCAGCCCTGGTATTGCTACCCCTTCCCCTGCACTGGCTGCTAAGTATAGCATTTCCACCAACCTGTCGCCCCTTGCTACAGATATTATATCTACACCGTAACCACCCCCCCTCCTCTCAGCCACGACCTCTTGCCCCTCTCGAAAGCACGGTAATTTTGTTCTGTTACCGCTTTATCGCTGCAGCTGCACGCTGAGCGACCGTTTAGCTGGCTGTTGCTGTTGTTTTCGTTCTTCCTCCTTCTTATGTAACGCGTTTCTACTTGCAATTAGTCGGGAAGACGAAGACTGTTTTGTTCACCGTTCGGTTCACGTAGATCAGATCGCGACGAAGTATGGGAAATGTTGTCCATTTTTATCTACATTCACTCGAGACAACAGGTTTTAAGAATTTACCGGTTTACTTCTAGTTAGTGCCAAACTGTCGTCCATTGACCCTGCTTATCCCACTGTGAATTCTTATTATGTGAATGGAAAATCGCAATTAATTCGAAGAATCAGCGAACCCTTTTATTACACGAATCGTTTTTTCGATGGATTCGGATGAATGGAATTCTACGGTACATCGAAGAAGCATGCTTCCACACGATCCTTATCTAACGCGTTCGTAGTACATACGTAGGTATACGCGTCTGATACGCTCGCAGTAGATATGTACGTGTCTGACGCGTACAGAAAATTCTACTGTAGCACTGCGACGACCGGTGACGCGTTACTAGCGTCATACGAGTATCAACCGTTGCATAATATATATATATATTTATTACTCCTACCGTTTTACTGCAAAGTTACTGAATTTTTCTATGAACGATAATAATAAACTAATATTAATAACAACTACTACTACTACTAATAATAATAGTAATAACAACTAATAACTCGCAATAATAGTAGTAAATAATAATAAACTAAACCATATTTTGCTTATTCGTGACATAAAAATTATACGTAAAACTGGAAAGGAAGGCTCGTCTTAATGTTACCAAAGTTTCGGCTTGGAGCTTAGCAAAAGACACGTGTCATTTAAAAGAGTGGGAAGCCAGAATAGAGGCGGGCCACTCTCTTCGCGAGTAATCACGAAAAGTAGAGTAATCGCGGTCCCGATTGAATTTCTCCGCGACACGGAAATGCGTCGAGCATTGTTCCTTTGCCGTCCCTGCGGCTTGTTTGCCCCTTTGAGCTCTCAGGGCAGAGCCTTTTACCTGGCATCGCGAATATGGCACGCGGCAAGGCGGATTACGCAACTCGCATCTCCAGGAAAAGAATCGAAAAAGCGAGGACTTTAAGACCCACGTTATAACGTGGATCGTCGATGATTTTGGATCAAAGAACGAAAGCAAATCGTTTCGTAAGACGACGTTTGATGTTAGCCTGTTTTCGAAGTCCGTATCATTCGCGTCCATTCAGATATCCTCGACACTCGTATCCTTTGCACTGGTTAAAGCGAAAAGCTCGTGGATCATTTGTACTTGTCGTAAGAAATTGGTGCTGTATAACATTTTTGTCCCAATACGGTACAATAATACAGAAATATCTAGTAATAATCCAGTGAGCGGTCACAGAACACGAACTTTTCACGGAATTAATATACCTACTTGGTCAACCTATTTTGTCATATTAAGAACTGTAGCGGAAAATATACACGATTGATGCGTTAAGCTGATCGAGAAGCTCTCTTGCCACGCTTTCAGGGATTACGTATTTGAGGATTATTTGGGGATTTCCGTAATCGCGCTAGTTGGAACAACCGTGTACGCTCGAATGTTCTTAATGCAAACTATAAAGGAACTTTATTTCTTCGCGTTCGCTACAATCGCTACGTGCTTTGCCTGATAACTTCCATGTCTCTCCTAAAGTTAATACACGCCTATCAACCTGACCGGCACCAACCCTCCTCGCAAACCCTCCATGCACCTGCCAGAAAACCAATTTGCAAAATCTCTCTCGTCCACCGATCTCTCACCCTCTGCATACCCAAGCACGTGCCGCGTGTTTCAACGAAACGTTAGCCGCACGATGGAGTCGCGTGCCTGGCTCTCGCAAACATGCACTCCGATAAAAGCGATCTTCCTGGCGATCCGGCAATTATCGTAATTCAGTCCGGTACATACGGTGGTGGACCGACGGAGATACGAAAGGCTCGATGGTGGTGGTGGGAGCGGGGGGAGGGGGAAGCGTACGCAGCGGGAAAAAGCGGCGCGCTTTTCCACCCGGCAGTTGCATACCGCGCCACGTGGTGGGGGTAGGGTGGAACGGCCTCAATAACGTAAATTATCCCGCCAAACGTAGGCGGACCGTATATATCCGTGTCGAGTGGCCCCCGCGAAAATAGCAGAACCATGGACCGTCCGAAAGAGGAGGCGAGGACGAGTGCGAGTAGGAGAATCGACGGAGCTAACGAGTGAATGGTGGGGAGAGCGGCGAGATGACAGAGGTGGGGATAGGCGGATAGCGATGGTGGGGGCGAGAGAAAGAGAGATCCGCTGGCCTAGTTAGGGTGAGTGCCACCCTCGTCGGTCAACGACCTCGCGACCTCGACGCTCGCAATCCGAGCGACTCCTCGGCCACCTCTCCACCCCCTTGCCACCCTTCCTCCCCACTCCACCCTACCACCGCGTCGCCACGACCGACACCGACGAGCGTCACTTTCCGCGCGCATTTTCCTCGGCCTGATTAGACCACTGGGAACACGTTTCCTACCTCGATAATTCAACCTTTTCTGAAGTCACCGCGCCTCCTGTGCGATATACGAATGACGATAGTTCGCAGCAGTGGATGGAGATCTTGAGAGCTTTCTCTATTGCATCCCTCTTTCTTTTTTTTGCTTTTGTCTTTTTAGGTTGTCGCGGAAGGGATGTTCGTAGGGTATGCGTAGAGATTTTTCGTTTCGCAGCTGAGTGTGAACTTGTAACGTAGCAAGGGTAATGTCGGACTATCGTTATAGTTTCGTCGCGATTTTCGTCGCGAAAGATCCGACGAGTCAGGTTTTCCTTTTTCAGGTTTTCACTGTCTCTTCTTTCATCCAGGTTTTACAATTTCGGCGAGACTTGGTTGAGATAGAAATTCAAGTATTTAAGACAAGTATAAATTAAGTATTTAAGAAATTCAAGTATTAAGGACGCAAAGTACGTTTTTTTTCGAGTTGTGGACATTTTTGTTGCGTATTTCGTTCGTCAAGTTATTCTGGTATTTGTCGAGCATTTTTATTACACCTTGAAGAAGGTATAGGAAGATCAAGTAGATCCTCCTTTTTAATTTTAACGTTAACTGTACGCAACTTTTCTGTATCGTTTCGTCCCTTGATTCTTGACCTGTTAACTTAACGCCACTCGTATCGGACGAAACTCAATTTTAATTCATAATTTAGCTTTCATTCGTAAAGTCAAAGTACAAGTAGGCAATTCTAATTGCGGAATTATTGGACGAAATTGCGAAACGAAGAATCAAAGGTATGCCTACTCCGTTCTATTATTTCGTTCGATACAACGTATTGAGCAATTAATTAGAAGAACGAAACGCCCAATATGGCGTGTTTAGTTCCGACTCATTTGAATTCCACGCGACGCTCGTATATCATTCCACGCAAATTTCCAATGCGCACTTTCATTTTCGACTTCTCGCCTGCATTCTCTACGAGGCAGAACATAGCTCGCTGAAACGTGCCTTATGTGCAATCTTTATTCGCCAAACAGAGGATCCGGATTCCACGGGCGCGTTCGCGAACGTGGCAGAAATTCGTCGGTACGCCGAAAAGGAACGCGCGAAAGAAACGTTACGAAAGCTTGGCCGAGGAAACGTGCACGCAGGTAATTCGAAGGAGGAGAAAGCAATTAAACCGTTTCACTATCGCTGGGACCTCCGAGTTGAGCAATATTTCACCAGTCGCTGCTCGACATTTTTCTTCTCTCTGTTCTCGAAGTCGGGTTCGCCGGTAAGAGGAAAAAAACAAAAAATAAGACATCGTTTGTAACCTACTTGAACAAAAAGTAACTGAAAAAAAATAAGGAGGAAAAAAGGAGTTGGTAAAAAGTACGTTCCAGTAACTTCCAAATTAGGAGGACTCTAGAACAGCATTCGTTTCGAGTAAAAAAACGCAAAATATTTTATTGCTTTTTATGCTCGTCACCTTTTTCTTAATCCGCTTCGTGGATAGTTCGGTCAAAATGTTTTAGGGCGGAAGGAACCTTAAGAAAAAATGCGAGAAAGGCTACGCGACTTCTAATCCTTTTGCCGTTTTTACGCATTTACGAGCCGAACGACCGTGTCGTTTGCGAGAGAATTGTCGAAAGAAATTGACTTTGCGACGCCGCGATGCTTTTTTTAAACCCGTTAGTGCCTCGAGAAACCTTCACCCCTTCTTTTCTACCGACCGATATTACCACGCACGGCCAACCCTCGGCTTTTTAGGGCTATAGTTACAGTTAAGGTCTGGCAGAAGATGCGATCGTTTTGGATTTGTTTACCGTTAACGAAAGCATTTCCCGAGACAACCCTTCCGTCTCGTAAATCATTGATTTTTTTCTTTCGACGACGGGAAAGCTGTATTGTGACGCGACTTGTTCCTTTGGAATTTAGTATCTTTTCGCTGTCTTGCGAATTTTTATCGCCTCCATCATAAAAAAAAAGAAAAACGTGAAAATACACGACACGTGCGGTAATAAAGTTTGTTTGCGCGTTAAGTTCTTTCTAAAAGGAATTCCTGTTATTTGGAATAAATTTAGATATCGTATCGACCGTGATTTATTATCTTTTCGCAAACTCATCGATGCTTCCGCTATAAAGCCTGCTCGTAACTTGAATATCGTTTTAAATATCGTTTGTTTTAACGACTATACATCGGTTGGTCTTATTTTTTAGCCACCTCGTACCAAAGAAGTTACTTATTTTAATCGTAAAGTGACATCAAAAGGGAAATAATTAACAAAAATGCGTATCGTTAGCCCACGGATATTCGTAGAAACGTACATTTTCGCGAGCACGATCAAGGAAACGATATTTATCAACTATCAAATATTATAACGAGCGTTTTACTTTCCATATTTTATACATCTTTGCATATTATATACACTTGGTGAATTTATAAATTCTCCATAAACAGACAGAGGCAAACATCCGCAATCCACTTATCACGTTCTTTCTCCGCGATCTTCGTATCGAATCTAGAGCAACCAGTTAAAAATTCAATGAATCACTCTAACGCTGCCCTCAAACGATCAATAATATCGTCAATATTTCAAGGTACTCGACGAAAATCTAATTTCTCGATAAATATTGACAGTTAAGTACGGAACGTCCGATGGCCCCCTAAGAGAATATCGAACGATTCCTCAAAGAAATCCAGAGTATATGCGCGTCGTGCAGGTATACGTACGATTGCCGTAACGTAAACTGTCCCCGTTTCCCATTCACGAGGTTGCTGAAACGGTAACGCAGTGGCGCGCGAACGAACGATAACGGCTAGTTAAGCGCCTCGTGATTGCACTCTGATAACGGGATATATCAGGGTGAACGAACCGTAGGAGAGAATAAGGGGACGTCCTTGGATTCGCGACTCGACTATAATTAATAACAATCTCGCGGCGCGATCGGTGCAACTGCGAAACGCGCACGCATGCTTGCGCAATAGAATCGCGACAGTTGGCGCGCGCCAGTTACAAAAGTTCGCGCGCGTCAGGTTTAACGCACGCGGCCGCCGTGGAAAGTGTGCGAAACGGCATTGCGACTTTCACATTCGTCGAGGCCGTTAATTTACTTTCTACGTCACGGTTGCAGCAGCATGCGACTTACGGCGCGCAGCTTTCCTTCCAATTCGATCGAGGAAGATCCTAAGCGACGCGGCGTTCGCGTTCTCCCGCGATCCACTTTTGGCGCGAGTGCTCCGCTTTACATACGTATGAGGCGAAACGGCGAACCACGGGTGACGGATCGAGAGACTTTGCACAGGGTTAAGCGACATTTCAGGCTTTGGATAGTCGAGATTTATAGCTTGCCAGGTTGGCGATTTTCTGTTCTTGAATATTTAGATTCGCAAACTTTCGGACGTCGAGCGTTTCGAGATTTGGAATTTTTTAATCTTCGATTATTCGACTTTCAAAACTCTCGATCTCTCGACACTTTCGAATTTCCTAGTTTTTACATTGCGAGGTAAATAAAATTCCAATGTTTCCTTTTCGATTCGCTTCGAAACTAGATCCTAGGTATTTCGATAAATAAAGAACGATGATTTTAAAAGCATCGCAAATACTTGTAAACATTCTCTCAGCAACAGCATACACGTACTTTCAGTTTCTTTTCGCCAGAAGTTCCTTCTCGATACGACCTCTCCACTTAAAATAAACATAACCTCCCACTACAATTTAAAAGCTCCTATTTTCTCCTTCGAAAGCACACGATCGCTGCGATCGCTACTACCGAATCCCTTAAATCCTGCACCGATCCGAGCGTACACCGAAAACGCTGTAAACCTGTTGCGAGAGCTCGACGGAGAGGCGATCGAGCTTCCAACAATCTGCGAGGTAAACGTGTGACAACCATTGATTACGATAATGAACAGACACGTGTAAAACGACGCTTTAGACGAGGCAAAATTCCCTATCTAGATACGTAGAAGTAAAAAAGGAAAAGAATGAGCGAAAGAGAACATAGAAGCGAGGCGGTATCGTAGAACAGTTTATTCTCGTTCGATGTCGACGAACCACTTGCTGCTCGGATTCCGGCTTCGAAGGACGCGGTCGTCGATCCGCGACGAAGTCGTCGCGATCGACCGAGAAATCGCCGATCAACGCGATTTTTTCGCTCGGCTTCCATTGCATCTCGTTCATTTGTCGTTCTGCCGCTCGTCGATCGCGCAATATGCAAATGCGATTACCGCCTAACGGTTAATCACCGATGTAACTAACGTACTGTAAATTGTCAACAAGACTCGCTACACGATCGTTCCATTTTTTTCTTCGCTTTGTTCTTTCCTTTTTTATATCCCTCTTACGTTCCTCTTCTTTTTTCTTAGTCGGACTTTTTGTTAAATCTTTGATCCGATCCGTACGCCGTTGCTTATCATTTTATAAATCGAACGAGCAGTCGTCATTAATTAAAGGCTCGATAGAGAGATCGATTATTCTTCCCTTCACCAGCCTGCTTAGTTTTTGCTCGTTCTTTGATCCAGAGACAAGGCGTCGCGCTCGTGGATATGATTTATGTCCTGTTCTCTAGGTTCGTTCAGTCACCAGATCGTGATCGTTTCGTTCCGCGCTTGAAATTACGAGTATTTATGCTTATTTGCATGAAACGTGCTTTTTTCAAGTTCCATAGTAATACGGTTCTCTTTAGACCTGGTCAGGTCGAATCAGTGTACTCGATGGTCCAGAAAATTCATAACGTCTTCGATAAATCTAAAGGTCTGCCGTACTCTGTCGCAACAGGAATATACATACAAAGACAATAAAGCGTTATCCGATAAATTGCAACGCGCAATTGCAACTACGCTTAGTAGTTACTTATTTTAAGAAGTCGAAAGGAATCTTGGCTAATTCAGACGTATGCCTTTTTATCGCGTTTATTTCCGAATCGAAGGAGCAGTGGAGGAAATCTGACTCACTCGAAGTCGATTCGAATGACGAATCACGCTTCCCCGAAATAAACCGGGATGTCATGTTCTAGCCGATGCCAAAGGACGAAGGGTCATTCTGTTAAGTCCCAGGGGTGCCGTTGGCCTGCCTCTTTCTTTTGCACACGTGGTTGACCTGCGAGAGATCAACCCTCGTTACTTTATTTCCAGATTTTACTTGCTCCATCGAAATCACGTTCGGACGTATACAGTTAGGATACGGCGTAAAAGGTTTATTTGGATTTAAATGAAACATGGTAAAAGCAATCGGTAGGTTCTTATGAAATTAACCGTTTCGTTGGCTGCCAAGAGAAACAATTTCTTTTAAATCCTTCCTTCTTTTTATCTCGATATATGAAGAACAGTATTTATTTCCTATAGGATATTCGTATTTTTACGATGATTAATTTTTACAAGGAGCGATACCAAAGAAACAAATTAATTTCCTATGTCTGTTAGAAACGATAACCTTCGCTATTTCGCTTCGTACGGAACAATCGTGGCTGAAGAAAATTTTATCGACGAAAGATTAAATTAAAAAATTTCTTTCACATATTTGCTGTCGCCAACATTTAGCTATTTCTCGTATCGTTTTCTCGTTAGAAAAATTCATATTCATTTCATATAATAATAATAATAATAGTAATAATAATAATAATAACACGTATATCGTTTCAACGCTGCCTCGTTTCTCTCCCTAAATCTTTTTATTTGAAACGCACAAATTTGAACGAACAAATCGTTCTGAAGTACACTAGGAACGAGAATTTACCGATAAACGAAATCGTTAATGTACGCAACAAAGCGTACATCGGTGCACAGCCCGAGTATTAAATAAAAAATTGAAAGCCAGACGCGAGAGAACTATTATCAAGGTACTGATTCGAACCAACAAAATCGGTAACGAAAACAAAAAAATTACGAAAGAATCGTATCGTTAAGCGCAACCTAGTTTAGCCGATTAAAGAAACGTTCACGAATTTCGAAACAGGTTCCATACGATTTTTCCAAACGAAATAAATACCTAGTTGCCCGTAGAAGGATTCCCAGGTGGCTACGGTTGCTATCGACGGTTACGCGAGAATCCATCGTGTTTCGATTGATGGAAAATCGGTGGAGGATAGCGAGTAATACCGCGATAAAAGTAACGAGGAAATCGGCTTATATTAAATTTCCCCGCTTTACAAGACAGATATCTTGGCGTGTAATAAAGATACCGGGTTCGCTGTTTCCACCGTTCGACCCCAGAAATCCCCGGGGTCGCCGGTATATCGGGTCGCGAGGCCAACGAACTCGCCACGATCCCTAACCCGGTCAACCGCGACACAGATCCGACGTAGCAACCCTCCAACCCCTTATTCCCTGTTTATGCGTTACCGTAACATCGATTTCGCCGAATTAGAACACGCGCGAAGCGATGGCATTTCAAAAATTGCCCGTCCATGGGGTTTGCCTCGCGTCGTTTCACTTTTCTTTTTTTTTTTCTCTTACCTCTTCCCTCTGGATTTTCGTTGTTTCTCTCTTCTTGCCCGCGCAATTTCAAACGACAATTGGCAGCTGATTTAATATCACACGATGTTGATCATCGATGTAGTAATTGCAACATTAATTCGAATTTATTCTGTACGATGAGCATTATATTTTATCGAGAGACGGTAGTGTATCGTTTTTCGCTGCTTTTAGCCGGTGCTTTGTATTTTTGAGGGTTCATTTGGGTGATTGCTGCTATTGTCATTAAGCTGATACGATATTTTACTGAGACGTCATTTTTCGATTATCGCGGTACATATTTGACGAATGTAATCCCTATATGTTTTCGATTGTCGTCTTCCGCGTTTTATAGAATGTCATTTGCGTATTATGCTGTATATAATTTGTTACAAGGTTGTTGGATTTTCAAGCGTCCTCGTTGCCGAAGATACGTAGAGTAGATGTATTTTATTGAACGAGTATTTGGAATTATATAGTTAGGAAAACGTCTTTTTTCCTGAAAATTGCGTAGATGCTACAAGGAAACGGATATGGCGACGTTATTATTATACGATGCAAACCATGCAACAGGCGGGTCAGAGGTGACAGCATTTTCCAAACTACACGCTGTTCTACCATTGGCAATATTCCACAGACTTTCACGGAAAACCACTTCCTCTCTCTTCGCATTAAAGCTTCCATTAAATAGAGATTTAGCTCCGGAAAGGTTCGGAGGGACATTCTCAGAAAGCATACGAAAAGAAAACAAAGAAAGGAGAAAAGAAGCGTAAACATCTTACGATCCTTTTCAATCTATTAAGCGGCACTAACCAGATTTTCAGACAAATGAAAAAGAAAACAATCGATATTTCTAATACTCTCGCTTTCCATCAATTTGATATCTTTAGAATTTATTAGTGCGGCTCCTAAGCAAATTTTACTACGTACCTATTCCACACCTACGTACCTGATCCTTATTCCCGCTGCAAGAATAACGCATTTCTCAAAATCTCTTCTCTTCCATTCATCCTTATCAATCACCGTCGATCTATATCGACCACCCATCTCCCCTCCCCTCCTCCCGCCAACAACGTGTTTGTTACCGAACCCATTTCCATACAGATTGGAAGATATACGCACGGGTTACGGACGCTTTTGGTCAAATAATCGGCCGGTTAGCGGATTAACATTCACCGCTGGCAGAAACGCTGTTTTCACCTTGCACAATCGGGGCGCGCGTGCATTCGGTCAGTGGAATCGGTCAGGCCGCGATAGTTTCATCGTGGCTCGCGTATTACGCAACAATTTCATTAATGCGGCGCGAGCTAAGGGTCTACGACCCGGCTACGGCCAGGAATAGCATATGCCACGGCGTCGAGGAGGGATAACAATATATATATATATATATATATATATATATATATATATTGAGACGAAGGAAAAATGCAAGGAAGAAGAAGAAGAAGAAGAAGAAGAAGAAGAAGAAGGAGAAGAAGGAGAAGAAACATGAACGACGACGCGTTGGCCATTCGCGGGGGCTTTCTCTGTTCGCCGGTCTACGTGTGCCTTCGTTATCCGCCGATCGATCTGCCATTTCGCTCGAGCGTAACTCGCACACCCTCGATTCGTGCACTCGTTTCGCCTTCCGTCCCTTGCGTAACGCCGCGCGCGCGATTGCGTGCTGCACCGGCTTGCACACGATGCACTACCCGCCTGTTTAAATGGCACCGTCCAAGGAATTCAATCTCCTTTCGAGCTTCGCTCCGCTCTCTAAAGGAATTTCGATAGATCGAAGATTCGTTAACACGTTGGCTGCCACGCGAGTTCTCCGTATGTTGCCCTGCGAGCCGCAATCAATCGAAACACGCTACTACACCGTAGATGACACGCGACTCTTGCAAAATATTCTATTGCGATTTCTGCGCTTTTTCTCCGACGATCATTTCCTTCTCTTTCTTTTTTCTTTTCCTTTTCTCCTTCTTTTCTTTCGTTCGTATCGTCAACGAAATTTCTCTTACTCGAGCGACTCTGGCAAAATTTGGTAGAAACGACGATCACAGGAAAGCGAGGCCGATCCGTTGTTCGAATTTCCAAACTTCTGCATTATATTTAAACGCGCCCTTTTATGTTTGCGGGAAACAAATCGCATCGTTTTTAGGTTTGGGTGCATCGAAGCGATCCGCTTGAAATTGACTTGTTTCTTTTATGGCTATATTGGATTAACAGGTTAACCAGAACGAAGAGTCGATTCGTTGCGTAGATCGTCAATTTTCTTTGCATATAACGGTTTGTTTCTTTGAGAGTGATTTATTCTCATACGCGCTACTCCATTTTTGTCAAATCCTTTGTTAACGAGAGAATGGATACAACTGTAATTAGTTTGTCTTTATTACGATCTAATTTCGTGGTTGTTGAAGTCGATAGGGTTAAATGGAAGTTCGAGTTAACGATAAAAACACGTCTTCTTCGTGTACCTTTTTACGCTTGTCGTTATTGCTTTCCCCTTGCTTTATGACTTTTTCCGTGGGCACTGTGACGTCAACGCTGGATATTTACCGCATTAACGTCGACTTTAAAGTAAAACATCGGTGCATCGTACACAATTCACGTTCGGTAATCCGCTGTCTCGTAATTTGGAATTAAAGTCAGAATTAAAGTTCAAGCGAAATATTCGCTGAATTTGTCATACCAAGAAAGAAAGAAATCGAACGACAAAGAGATTGACAAAGTGTTCTTTTTATATAACGTCTGGAAAGGATCCTGTCGAAAGCATAGCTGAGACGTACTCACAGAGATTTGAGAAAGTTGCTTTTTCGCTCTGCTAGTTTAGTCATTAGGTAGCTAACTCTAAAGTACACAGAATTTTGTAAGCTGCGAATTTATAAATACTTCTATGGTTGAATCATTCACTAACTCCTTAGAGAGGGATTTGGATCGTTATTTTATCAAGTCCACGTTATTTTATCAAGCATGTGCTTAGAGACGTTCCAAGTATCGAACGAATGCTTTCTATCGTTTAACGCAATTTTCTAAACGTAACACCGCCAATTTGTAAAACTTTTCAAGGTGTCCAGTCGTTCTATATCACTTCGACTTAAGAAATGTGCAATACGTCGTTGTGTAAGCCGTTTGTTTTGTAAGGTATTATGAAAAAAAGGAAGTTTCGATGCTTAAAATACTTTGTTCCGCGTAACGTCCGCGCTTCTGGAAAAATTACTCAAGATTTAGTAGAAAGACGAGGAAAATATAGAATCACGAACGAGATGTTATAGATACGAAGACGAACAAATATCCTCGAAGAAATTGCCAAACGATTCGTTGCAAAATTTGTAAAATATTTATCCGCCGTGATTTACAATTCGGAAGCTCGATGAAAAATTCGTGCTACGAGTACGTGCTTTTCAAAGAGCTAAGACGAGTACAAAATGGATGTAATAAGTACCGGAAGATAGAGAACTATCTACGAGACTTTGTTACACAGACTTTGTTCGGTTTAACGAACAGCGACCATCGATCAGAAGAAAAATCGACTCTCTTCGCTTCCTTCGGAAAGACAAAATTACTTCGAACTGAAAATTAAACTTTGTCAAATCACGTCTTCTTTCTGCCATAAATTTTTAGCTGCAAATTTCCAACTCGACGGTTAAACGACATCGATCGAAAACTGATCGATCCTCCGCTTGTTCTTTGCGAGACAATTTTTTTTCTTTTTTTTTTTTTTTACAAAAACGATTCTGTCGTTAAGAGATCGCCAAAAATAGCTTCGAACTAGCACGAAGCGTTCGATTCGTATCGTGCATTTTGGTCATATCGATGCAGTTGGATCCAGAAGGATTTTTCAGTCGGCTGGAAAAAGGTCGTGTGAGAAAGAGGCGACCGAAACGTGGCTCGAGGCGTCCTGTAACCATGAAGTTTACAACACAGAGAAACAAGCCGCGATGCTTTCACTTTCCGAGAGGCAGCGAACGATTGACATCATCATCGTGCTCCGCGTGTTGTCGTTCCATCGTGTCCCGGTTTGCCTCCGTGGATCCGTCCGACTTCCGGCAAACTGGCCGATTTCGCAATCGAATTTATTTCGTCGTCCGGCACTTGATGCAATTCAGCCGGCGAATCAAATCGACTTAAACGGTTCAATTAACCGGCTCATTTGTTCAGTCGTCCTGTTCGGTGTCCCTTCGTGGTCGTGCAATTCGATCGAATCGTTTTCGTTGCAATTTTATTCGAGTCTCGGACGTTGTTGCGTGAATTGTCTAATCCGGGGGATATTTAGGTGAGAGTTGTAGATCGAGGGGAATTTAAACGGAAATTAGAGAATTTACAGGCAGTTGGAATGAAAATTGGAGAATTCCAGGGAATATGGAACAGTGGCTGTTGGTGTTTAAATATAGTCGAATAGAGTGTCGTGGATTTCTCGGGGTATTTCTTCGAATATCGTCGAATTTGTGCACGATTATCGTGAACAGTTCTTAAAGCTAGGTAAGCAGAGAAGAGTCGACTCGGACGTTAACAGATTCGGAAAAACTTGGCTCGAATTACATCGAATCTAGGGAAAATAGATGAACCGCCAAAGATGATAATCTTCCCGCTCCTCGTTTGGTATTGGACAGCGCGCGATGAAACACGTAATTGCACTTGTTTGATTCTATTCGTTCTTCAACCGAAATCGGTGATTTCGGGAAGATTGTGACATTGGCTGTTGAATCCCATGAAAGTCGAAGTAACGCCGAATCGCAGAAAGTTTCATTGCGATTGCGTCGAATCAGCGAAAACTAGAACGAAGATCATAGGATGCCGAAAGAAACGATGTCTATATATAGCCTAACCCGACCAGCAGGGTATTAAAGGAAGATTAGTCCAAAGAGATCGTCAAGATGAACAGAACTTACGGCGAAGTCTGTCCCGAGCGTGCAAGTCGTACCTAATAAAGAGACTCAGGTGGTGGAATATCCGGCGGGTCTGTTTCAATAATAAACGAAGGTTCGGCTAGCGAAATATCAGCGGTGGAGGCGGTTTTAAGGTCGCGCGCACCGAATTTCGGCCGGTGAAGATTAAAGGTGCGTTGACATGGTTACGTCAACGCGGTTAAATTGGTCGGGTCGTGCGCGCGTTGCGGAAACTAACGCGTGCACGAGGCCTTATGTAAACCCTGCTTACTAACTTACATAAATTCGCTCCTGTGGCGAAACTCGTGCGCTCTACTAAAGCGTAAGAGAAAGAGCAAAAGAGAATCATCGACGCGAACACCTACTTGGTATATATTGGCGATACCGAAAAATGGCCAACGAACGCAAGTCGAGATTTGGTATTATTATTTACTCGATAAATTAGTCGAATATTATTTCGCACGTAGTACGCATATTCTCGCGTAGCGTTACGCCATTAACACTGACGTTATCGATAACCGTGTAATTGGCAGGACGTTAATTTCCTGCAATTGCAGGCAATGTAAAGAAGGAAACGAAAGGACAGTCGCGTCCTTGTACCGAGTCCTCGAGTTACCATTTCCTTCGCGAATTTCTTGGACCCGTGACGCGTGTTAATCATCCCCGGGACTGTACCGGTGGTTGAAAAGCCTGCATCGAAAGAGATCCAGATACGGAGACGCGTCAGAGTAGCGGGGACGAAAAGTGGAAGAAAAAAGATTGCAATGGTAAATCGAGGTCGTTCGCCGCTCCACTTTTCCGGCGTCGATATTAAAAATTAGCGCGGCCCTCGGTGTCCCGTAGCGATCAAAACGAAACGAACGGGAAAGATGCCTGGTGAAACTTTCTTCTTCTTCGTATGTGGGAAAGTAAGAGGAGCGAAGAACGAGGTGACGTCCAAATGCGCGATACCGTGATTTTTCCAATTTTCCTCGTGCACGCACACGCGTGTTTCGCTCGATCAAAGAGAAAGGACGCGGATTTACTGGTCTTCGTTGCGTAGTCTGTCTCTGTCCCTCTTGGCTCTGCGAGAAGTTCCATCCTCGTCTTGCCGACGCGATGGTCTTTCTCGATCTTTCCGCGCGGACGCATGCGTCAGTGATCTCTCAAGGCCTTCGCGCATTAACGCCGAGTGCTGTTTGCTTCGTCCCACTTTCCTTAGCGCCCGGTCAACGACCCGGCGGGTAGGTGAGTTTCCAAGGTGCACCAACACGTACACCCGTCTCTTGATTCTATTCCATCCGAGAATACATCGGCACCGCGCGCGCAGTGTCTCTCAAGCTCCGCTTCGACGTTTCGCCCTCGCCAACACCTCGTCGCACCCCTGCTCGTTACACAGAGGGATGAGAGCGTTCTAGGTATACTTGCTGACAAACAGCTCCGCGCCAAGTGGCTCGGGATTTTTCGCTTGGGTCAGGGTTGGAGCAACGATTTCGTGCAATTCGTTATGCAGGTGTCAAGAGAGAGGATTATTTGAATAGAGAGAAAGGTGAAATGTCGGTCTTTGATTCAAGCTTGTCGATGAGAGTCGTTTGACGCGTAATTACGATTCCGAGGCATTTTTCCGAGCGATTGTATTATGTAAAATATAAACGTTGTAGAGAGAGGAATTTCGAATCTGGGTCGGTTTAATGGAAGCTGCAGAAAATTTTAAATAGTTCGCGTAAGGTACTACGTGCTTCTAACGCGACAAATAAATGGATAAAATAGGAAAGGTAAAATAAGGTATCGTGTAATCGAAATCTCTTTCAAATCAGATTAATGAAACGAGATGCTGAATTATTTACGAAACGATCGTCTTTTATTAAATTATTATATTTATCGTCAAACTAAACATTACGGTGTCACCATTCTCGATTCTAACTTTTTTCATTTATCATTCATCGCTCCTACCCAAAAGTCTCTTTCTAAATTCTATTATCTCCCTCGTGCAATTAATTAATTTCGCGTCTGATCAAATTTTTATTCCATTGCGATCTAGAAGAGTCAATTTTGATGAAGGGAGAAGTGGCATAAAGTGTCATGGCGATAGCACGGCTGGGGTTCATAAATTTGCGGGTGCATTTGCACGCGAAAGCAATCGCGAAACAGTTCTGGCGCACTCCGCGACGAGGCGCCACTGTCCTTTCGCGAATCCCGAGCCGCGAGTCGGTACGACAGGAAATTCGCGACTCGTGGGTCGGTATCGTGACGTGCAAATTCCTCCTGATAACATTATCACCTAATAGATAGCAGAAGGGCCAATTTCGGTCCGCCACTGGTGGCGGGAATTTTGAACGGAGGGTAGAATGGAAAACAAACGGTTGAAGGTAGATTTCAGGTAGCCGAGAAAAGGGTCCGAGGTACCAAGGGTGAACAAGAGAGACCGAATAAAGATTCGGATCTCGTAAACCGACGAATGACCCTCGTTCGTAGCTTTATTTCTAACTTCATAATAAGGATATTGTGGAATTCGCATAATCGGGGCAGCGGTTTAGGGTGAGTTCTGTTTCAGGCGCACTATCTAATGAATGATCGCGACAATACGCAATTTTATAGCATATTATAAATTACGTAGTGCGTAAATAGAAAACATTTTTATCGAGAATGTTAGAAATATATTTTGTTTTATTTATAAAAACATGAATTGTAAAAATCCTTAACGGAGTAGTAAGATAAATATAAGAAACTCGTCAAAAATATACTTTTGAAAGCAACGTTCTCTGTTCCTGTCTAAGATCGATCTCTAGTGTGAAATAATTGGAAAAATTAGCGTTTGCATTGTAAACACGTTATCGGTAAATTTCACTTCGTACGAGACGCGTCTATTCCTGGACGATTGGCGTCGTGTGGCCCACTTGTAAGTCCGCGGTAATACAAAGGTAAGTACGATGTTCAATTGTACGCGATGCCTGACGGTATAAAGGAAATACTGGGACAAAAGTGACGTATTTATGGGTCAGATAAAAGTCTTTCAATAAAATCGGTCTAAACACCCTCGTTTATTTATTAATGGCTTCGATTCTTTCCTAACCGTTCATTCGTTTCCGATTACTAATACGGTATAATATTTTTCTGTTACAGGTAAGTGAAAATCTTCGCTTTCTTTGCTGCTAGGTGTACCACGCTTGACTGTAAGTAACTTCCAAATCAGTCGCAGATTAAACTAGCCTACGTCTGGTCGTCTTAAACGTAGATAGACATATGTCTACATATATTCTTTCAACGACAACCAAAATACGTAAAAATCACCGAAAAGAAGAAAAACATCTTAAATATTGCTACAGATCAAAGACAAGCCTCAAAAACTATTTACAATTTCAACTACGGTATTCTATCAAAATTGTGCGCTTTGTTCTATAATTGGACACTATGTTTCTATTATCAGTACTAATCCCGACAGAGAAAAGCTATTCGCGTCAAAAAGGAAACACGATCCCGAAATAACAACGCGAGTTATCTAATAATCGTATTGGAAACGTACGTAGCGTACCGCAAACTCGAACAAAAACGTCATCAAATGCTTAAACACCGCGTCCGACTCCCCTCTATCTTTACCAGCCTCGACGTCGCGCCGCGTCCAATTCCGCGCCCATAAAACCAGTCACCTGTGACAACACGAGTGCACGGGTTTGAAAAAATAGCCAGCGCTGTAAATACCTAGCCGCGTATCTCGTCGCAGTTTCACCCCCCGGTTGGTTACAACTAAAACAGTAAAAAAGCCGGATGGTAAAAGTGTTCCGGCGCAAACACGACCCGCGTGCGTCATCGCAGTCCTACGCAAAGGAAGCGCGGGCACAAAAGAGCACCGGAGATATCCGCGAAAGACGAAAGGGTCACTCGTTCGGTCGGAGATCGCGTGGGTATAAGGGTGGCGCGTGCGCGGAACCCGCAACTCTCAGCTCTCACCACCCTCTCGAGCAACCCCACCACCCCATTCATGGACATCAACCCTGGAGAGTACGCGGTGCGCCTACCATTGTGGCACACCGACAGTGTCCGACACGTTGTCATTAGTGCGACACGGGTATGTCAGCGAACGTGGCGAGCGACGATCCACCCGAAACCGGGATCGTCGATCACACCATGAACAACAGCGGCTCTCTCTATCCCATAGAGGTGTGCGAGGCCACCATCGCGGTCAACGAGACGCAGAATCCCGAGAGGCGTCATCAACGTGTCAAAGGTTCGTTCCTCCCTTTATTTTCTCGTTTCTCTCTGTGTGGAAACATGAACTTGAATTCGGCTGTGATTCACGATTCGTCGTTACGTTCGTCGTGTTGTGACACTTGGTTGCGCTCCTTCTTTTTTATGGCTTGACGTTTGTTTATTGGCAAAATGAGGTGGGTGGAGGGGCGACTGAAGGTTACGTATAATGACTCGAGGGTTAGATTTACTCGTCCGACAGACCACCTGTGAAACACGATACGTTTTAATCGAATTAGCAGAATGGTTTCGTGGTTGCGCCCGATTGCGTATGTTTTCTGATGCTAGGGGGAGTTTGGCGACAGATGTGATAGGGTAGGGGCTGCGTTGATGGTGACAGGGATAGGATGGTTCAAGATGATTCCATGCTGTACGACGAAGTTATTTTTGATCGGTGTGGGACTCTGTTCCGCGCAGGTTCGAGATATTCTGTACTACGTAATCAGGATATCGGCATATCTGTTGAAGAAACGTCTTGGATTAGGTATGTTTCCGTATATGTGTTTAGTAATGTTTTCGTTGATCGACAACGTGCTGTGTGCTAGTTACATGGAAGATTTGTACGGTGATTTCCGCGAATCTTCTCGGAACAACTGTTTTTTAAAGGGGATCTTATATTCGAGACGTGGCTTTGCTCAACAGCTGTAGGAACAGTTCTCTCTTTAGTAACGAACCTTATCGGTCGTCCTCGTTCTATATCATCAAATACTACGACACTTTCTTTGAAATAACGTCAACTACGTTAAAATAACATCAATCACCATCAACATGCACGAGGCTGGTTTCTTTGGTAAATGAACAAGTTACGAAACTTTTGAGACGAGGCTGTGACTCCTAAGTGTCTATGCGTGTATAAAGAGTCGGGAGGAGGATCTAAATAAAGATTGTATCGCATCATAAACCATCCTTCGGTTATTCCCAGGTTTGTTCTCGCGTATGCAGCTACCTCTCTTTCGCCGGGAAAAGCTTTGACACTGAAACGTATCGATTTTTCCTCGAGCGAGGCTCACGTGCTCATTGACATTGACATTGCCCGCTACCACGGCCAGCCTACCTGCCACCTAGCGTCCACGAACCGATGCGTACCTGTCATCCAACTTGGCCAATTCGCTAACCGATGGCGCTGCGAACGTTCGTGTTTCGCTCGCCCACTGTGCGCGCCACTCGGTGATTCCCCAAGTTCACCGGCTTTTCGCGAAAAAAATCACTGCGACCGCGGCGCGGCGGGCGTTCCAATAATTTAGCGCCAATTTCGATCTCCTTAGTGTCGCCTCGGCTGTTTCTGTAATTATAATTCAAGTTTTCAGTTACATCTTTCTTCACGTATTTAGGAATATTGGATAATTGTTGATCAAAATGCTTTACCAAAGAAGTTTAGAACCTCCTGCTATAGGAGCGAAGACAACATTTCTGAGATTTTCCAATATCGCAATTTATTATTTCCTTATATAAGGAAAGAAACTTTTGGAACAACCTAATATTTGCAAAGCGTGGGTTAGCGAATTCGGATGTTTATAATTTTTACTGTAAGATTCGATGCAAAATTTCAGA
The DNA here is from genome assembly GCA_014737395.1 of Bombus waltoni. Classification (NCBI taxonomy): domain Eukaryota; kingdom Metazoa; phylum Arthropoda; class Insecta; order Hymenoptera; family Apidae; genus Bombus; species Bombus waltoni. The sequence goes on from JACXII010000008.1 coordinate 8,343,080, forward strand.
ATGTAGGAATTTTTGATAATTACCAGTCAGAATGCTTTACAAAACGTAATATAATAGACACGGAAGTTTAGAATCCTTGCGAAATTTTAGAAATTAATGAGTATTCGATAATCGTCGATTAACGTTGGTGACAAATTTGGAAGTTCTGTAAAGTTTTATATCTCTTGCAAAATATTCGAGGTACGTACAAAGGTATCGCCAGAATCTTTTCGTTCGAGATAAGATTGACTTTCATGGAGACGAAACGGGTCGAGATTCGATTATGAAAGTGGCAAACTACGATGGCAATATAGGTCGTATTGGGTGTTGCATCGCGGCTTGTTTTCGTGGAACAAGAATGTGCCGATGGCCCACATTTTTAACGACACGATGGATTTCCCAACACGGCCTGGCCGAAACGCGCAACGGGGTCATTGCGCAATGGTTTTACTTCTCTTTATCCAGACTAGAGGCCTGGCAGTATTACATAAAAGCATTTATCTGTCAGGAGCCAAGCATCTAGTCCTGTCGAGCGACGGTCGCGTTCAACACGTTGCTACTCTACTTCCCTCTCTTAACCACCGTTGCTCGTTAACATCGTGTACCATGTTCTCAGTAATGAAAATCATTTCTATTGAAATTAGATAATTTATATTCGTAAATACGTGACATTTTTCTATTCGATCGAACAATGATCCAAAGTAAGCACAAGTTGTTATACATGTTTCTTAACTCTACGAATAAAAGATTCTATGTAAAAATGTTCCCCGGAATTAAATATAACAAACAACGATTATTAATTTCCTAAGTACTATGGGAGCATGTATATATCTGATTATCGATATGGATCATGGTTCTATACTATTTTACATTGTGAAAATTTTAAATAAATATACATTTAATGTTTTACTCGATGTTTTAAATAGCGCTCTAAAATACTCGTAGCAGATATTATAACAAACCGTACATAGTATCGCCCCTTATCCAAAAGTTACTCTACTTAATCGACTCAAGTGAATAATTAAAGCGTTTAAAAACGATCATCAAACGTTCGTATCGACACTCGAAACCAACTTTCAGAAGAAATTTTTACGAGATCAACTGTTCAATTTTGTTCGATTCTACCACGTTCAAAGCCAGAATTCGAACTTCTCCTTCGCCTGCTAATTCGCTATCGAAACATCAGTCAACGACCGCAATACGAACAATAAGTCACCTATTCGACATCCTCTCTTTCCCCAAATGTACTTGCATACTCCGCTGATCAAGAACGAGCCCCGAGTGGCTCTATTCATCTCGACTAGCTCGACGAGAGATCGTTATGTGCCCGTCGCCCATTTAATACCATTTTAATCGATCCGCTAAGGCGAGTAGGCGCGCGCGAACCGGACACCTGATCCCGATGGAAGGCTACACTCGCCGCGGCCCTGAGGCCCCCAAGAGAGGGAGGAAAAGAGAAAAAAAATCACGTAATAATAGATACGAGCGTGCACCAGCGGCGGCCTGGCTCGTTGTGTTTCGCAACGCTTCACAAAGGCTCAGGGCCGTTGTTCTATGACTACAACAGAACCGCTTGCGAGGTCTACGCCCGCTATCGAGGTCTCTTTATCCCTTCGCTTGCTATTCGAGACTCCTGACTAGCTGAAAACTGTCCGACATCGACCGTTCTTTCGGACGCGACTTCCGGAAGTCGATGACGACGACAGGTAACGCGATGACGCGATCTCACTCAATCACGACACGCGTATTTTTTTCGGTCGCTTCGTAGAAATAATTACATTTCCTCCTTTTCTTCGATGCTTTTCGTTTATTTCTTTTTTGTTTTTTTTTTTTGTTTCTTTGTTTTTCTTTTTTTTTTTTTTTTTTTTTTTTTTTTTTTTTTTTTTTTTTTTTTTTTTTTTTTTTTTTTTTTTTTTTTGAAGGTCGCTTGGGGTCGACCGTTTACTCTTTTTTTTTTATTTTTCCTATCGTTTATACACATCGATAAGGAGTTTAAAACAAGTTCTATCGGATTCGGTGACGAGGCTCCTTTCGTCCAAGTCTGTATATATTTTTAGAGTTTATTGTCTAGATCGCGGGTTTCCCTTTTTAGTTATCTTTAGACGTTTTAGCAGACGAATCGTATCTCTGTCGCTTGATGCGTGTGATTTTAATCGAATCGCATTTCAAAGTAGGTAATAGTTGATAAATGCATTATATTAATTTATAAAGGAACGTGACAATTATCGGTTGAAATATGGTTCGGTGATTTATGAAACTGCAAATATGTATGAATATAGACGGATTTTTATATCCTTCGTTTTTATTAACGGTGATATTTATTGAAGCATGTAACGTATGCATTCTATCGCTTGCTTTACACGCGCTGCAGTCGGTGTGCACCGAAAATGCGTGTATCGATCGTAGTAATTTCGCACCTGGCTATAATAAACCCCGTTCACCACTTTATTATCTATTCTTCACATCGATCTGACCGTTTACAGTTTCATAACAGTTATTCCAACCTACCATTATAAACCGAGTTGCACATTTAATTGGGTTGCCCAAATGGGGTCAAGCAAGCTCCACCCACTCAATTTGCATAACATATCCCTCTCTTCGTTATGATATAACGAATATCGACACGAACAAAGATTTCCCATACAAACGATCCTTTACATTTTATATTATTTTCTCAGCTTTCTAATCAGAGTCGATTGTGTCATGCACTATGTTAGTCTTCCAAATATTTGACTTCTCTTTTATTACAATTACCCAAATTTCACGAGGAATGCAAATCTTTGTTAAACAAATACCACTCTACGTTCGTTGATATTAATTGTCTAATTTCTATAATTTTCTAGCACATCGACCGACCAAATGTTCTAGTCTCCCGACTAGAATCGTACAAAAATCTCCAGTTCAGGTACCAAAATACGAAATATTCTCTTTCTAACTTCCTAACTCTCCTATTATCTCGATTACGTTTCGAAACGTCGCGAATAGCAAAGATCCACCTCCGTCCTAATTTTCTAACCTCCTAACATCTCAATATTCTGATCTTTCCCAAGCAAACGCGATTCTACGTTCGCCGTGTGTTCCCGCAGATTACTTTCCCAGCGTTCTAATTTTCTCACCTGTGTTCTCCCGAACGCTTAGTCCGCTAATCCCGATCTTCCAATTTCACGAACCGCCAACACCTCCATCCCACCCAGATCCTTTTACAATCACCTCCCGCCGACAAAAGCCACAATCTCAACACCTAGCACGAAACGTGCAACGCCTAATTACCCCTCAACCCTAATCCGACTGTAATCGATACGAAATCCCAAGACAGTCGACTGGAATTTATGGAAAGCAGTTCTCGCGAAATGGCTGGACGCGTCGCGTGCCGGCGCGTGCACGAGCAGAGGAGGCACTCTTCTCGATCAGGATGATGAATCGCGGTGGGAAGCGTGGCTCGGCCACGTAACTGGGACGAAGTCCCCGAGGCGCCAGGCGGATCGTATTCTCGGAGGAGCACGGCGTAAAAACCGAAAAGATCGTTCCGTGGCTATGAGGCGAGGTGAGAGTGCTTTCACCTTTCTCCCTGTTCCTCGTGCTCTGTCGCACCGATCGACGTCTCTTCCTCGCTCTTACCGAGCCGCTTTTACTCTCGATCGCTACTACCTGCTGCTAGCTACTGCCGCTTGCTGGCTGCTTGCGTCTGCTCCTCCACGGAGAAAGCAGTCCTCCGACCTCGTCGTCTTCGCCACATTTCTTTCTCGTTTCGTTCGATCGTTTCTTATTTCCTATCTTTGCCTCGCGAGATCGCGTACCGAGCCTTTCTTATCGCTACGTCGCTTTCTTATCGACCGCGGATTTTCATGCGAATTCGCATCTTTGACGATGCAATTCGGAACACGGAACCTAGGTAGAACGTTGTTTTAATCCGCCAAGTATTACGGAAGGTATCGTACTTTCGATGTCTTATGTATCGTGTCGTGTTACCGTAAACGAAATCTACCGTCTGCTATATTTATATTTGCGTGAACAGTATCAAAGAGGAAGAAGCGAATCTGCGCAAGCAAACTTTGGTTAAAAATTGGAAAATATTTGTAGGAAAAATTGGCAGAAGTCCGTGATTTCTAATGTATTATTTGTCGGTAAAAAACGTAAGGTTCGTCTATTAATACGATTCCTTTATCTTCGATGGCTTTCGGCATATTCTAGAAGCTATGCATTTATTCGATCACCAATTATAAGCCATTGGCTATTTTCACCCTCAAGATGCGAATGACAGCCGATGGTATAGATAGATATACGTAGAATATTTCTGGCTGAGCTACGAATCTGTAAAATTTGATCAAAATCGAAGTATCGCGTATGGATGGCTCCTTTTGTTAGAGTTGAAATATATAGGAATCCGTTTCCATTGAAACTGGAGCATTAGGTGTAACTTCGACGTTAGATCTACATAGGTGGAAAAGGGGTTCAGTTTCAAGCTGTGACGCACGCGCGTCCTTGATTATCCCGGTTCCACCAGGGACACCGCTAATACATTGACTTCTTTGTTATAGATTTACATGTCGCGGCAATGATTCACGTGCAATAACGATTGAATAACTTGTACACAATTTCTTAATCGTTATACATGTCGATACACCGGCGTAGATTGCGGTCAGGCGATTTGCGGTTGCAGGTGGAATACATTCCTGAGTAACTACAATATCCTTTAAGCCTTCTTTTTTTTTTCCTTTTTCTTTTAATATTCCACGTACTGCCTGTAATTGTCCAATATTAATCTGTTCTAGATTAGAAAATTTCTGCCCTAGTTCGTTCTGAGGATAATTCCGCGATAATTGTTATCGTTTTATGCGTACCTTGGATTATCGTTTCGATCGGTGTACCGTTTGGACGTCGTGTAACAAAATTCCCAACGTTTCTCGAATTAATCAAAAACACGAGGAATTTTTTTGTATTAATCCACGACTATATTTGCGGCAATGTTTGTAAAATACAACGACTTCTTACTTTAGGTAAGAAATTAGGCGAATGTCAGGTGAAAATAAATACGTAGCCATCCGTCTACTTAATCGTTTATCATCTTAGGATTAAGTTTCCTACGTTTCGTTTTATAAAATTTCCGTCGTGGCCAATTACGTCGGTCCGAGTTCGGCTCGCAGAAAAATTACAGCGCTTCCGCGATGATCCAACGCTATTCGCTATCGCTTATATACTATTATTTCTTTACTTTCGCTACTGTAACACTACCCACTGCTGTATTCCATACGACGATTAAATTCAAACCCTATTATATAATACCGTTACGTCTCGTCAAATACCATAGTCGATGAATATTTATATAATAATTTATATTACCGCGTTACGCGAAATAACGCAAATCTCGCTTCGCGAAACGAATCGCTTTTACATTATAGAAAATGAGAGCAACGTCTCCGGAATAGACGCGAATTAGCTGGTTTATTTATCAGCGGTGATTCTGCTCGAGTACGTCGCCATTAACCCCCAGAAAACCCATCAAACTAAATTAGTACGAAAACAGAATTTATACGCTTCCGCGTATCATCGTTTTTTTCTCCACCTACGAATGTCATCTCCATGGAAACGACTGCTCAAGTGGCTGCTGAAATACACCCCTAATAGGAAAGACATCCCTAATTCGATGAACGTTGCTGAACAGCGAAATCTCGTCGGTAGATATAGGTAGACGTTAAAGAGTCCCCTTCTAAAAGATTCGAAGGCTGGCGTTAAAGTGCCAGTAAGAGGAATTTCGTCACGAACGGCAGCTTTTACGATATCCAGCGTTGTTGTTGAGCAACGTGAAACGGGCCTCGGCCGTCCTGGATGTCGGACGGTAACCCCAGCCGAATCAAGGCCGGCGCACACGGAGACGGCTCTTACTTTCACGCGTTAGAGACGCCGCTCGTGCTCACTTATATCAGCGATGGGACTTTACAGGGACTCTGGGACCAGCTTGCAAGCTTGCCCACACGACCATCGACGCTCCTTCTTTTCCAGAACTCGAGGCACGATGTACTACCGTTCGCTGTAAACGCACCGCGGATTTTTCTGCGTCTATGGTGAAACGTGCAAAGCTACGTATAGATGCATATAACGCGGAGAACTATGGAAAATATCGAAAGCAGAGAGTACTTATTACGCGATCTAGTGCACGAAACAGATTTCTATCTCAGTTTTTTTTTTTATTCTTTTTAGCTGTGCTCGTACAAGTATAAAAATGCATAAAAATCCTCGGTCTGGCTAAACACGTCCGCGTTAGGGCTCGCTCGTTACATTTGCATATTGGAACGTTCTAACGAAATTAGAAAGCGCGGATCGCGCACTTTCGTACGGATTCGTGTAATTTTTGCGGATACAGCCGAAGAACGCCTGTTTGAACGGCAGAGTAGTTTATTTTCCACGCGTGCAGATTTTACCTTCGATATTTCGTATAATTTCGTGTTTGCGCGTGAACGTTCGCAGTCTGTTTATCGTAAAATAGTAGGAATCAGCAGGCGCCGTAACATTTACCGCGGCTTACAGTTTGATACGCGATTCGCCGTCGCCCGAGTTCCCGAACAACGAAGATCGTCTCGCGTTCTTGCAAGTGGAATTAACTACGGTGTCGAAGTTTGCCTCGTGACAATGAGTAGAAATGGCCGATGAATAGGCGGAAAGTGAAAGAGGAATGTGTTAATCGTTTCACTGTTTCGCGTCGGGGAAAGACTTTCGAATCGTCGGTTGAAAGTAAACTGTACAGTCGCGAGCAGCCGTTACTTTCGCCACGCGCGTGCAAGCTTTCCGTAAAAATGTAATATCTGATCGTTAACGTAAACTATGACGCGGTCGAAGCTCCGCGTAAATCATGCGAGATCGTGATAAACGGTCTCGCCCGAAGGTCGTGATATATCGATTTATCGGACCAGTATCGCGACCAAACCTTACCATTGCACTGAACAGCGTGCAAAAGCAGAAACATATTTTTAAACGCGACGGTATACGCTTGTATACGATGGTTTGTCTTCTCTCTCTTTCTCTCGTTCGTTTATATTTATTACAAAGTCATTATCGTATCAACATCCCATTCGCGAAACACATGCCGATCGCAAACCCGTGACAAATAACGCGACGTATACGAAATTGCGTCACACGTAGCGTCTACACGCGCCAAAACTAATACACGATCTGACGAAAACGAGAACTGTTTTCCGAAGCAAGTTTAGTAGATTAGGAATCGAAATTCGTGGGGAATGAAAATCGAGTTCCTGTCGCGGCTTCGCGATAAGAGATCGACGATAGATGGTACGTTGTTTCTCCGTCGACAAATAGGCCACAATCGAGCGATACCTGGGACCTCGATGGCCTTGCTATCCGCGCTCGACCGAAACGCCTTGCGAAACTCGGATCATTTTCGATCATCCATCTATTTCTATGTTCGCGTCGAATCTGCCTCGTATCCCCTGCCATTAGCAGTGCTTCGCATTCTGCAAATGGTATCGTCCCACGATACTTTCCAGACATTCGGCATTGCTGCAACAACGTCCGATTAATCACTTCCTCTCTTCGATTCTCTCCTTCGATGGGATCCTCCAACTTTCCGACGCCTTTTAGTGGTAATTGGTATTTACGAAGGACGCTTCTAACCATCGTCATGCTTAATTATAACGAATAGGCCTTTCAGTTACGATCCTAAACGTTAATAGCGAGTCTTTTTAATTAAATTCCATTGTAATTTTCTGCAGCTTTGATGGTGCTGGAATTTCTGTGCTATCGTATCTTCCACTATTGCCAATACGAAATAATTCTCGACGAAAGAAAATTGTTTCGCGCTCGTCGATAACAAAATGTACCTTTTATCGTTGCAGATTGCTCGCTCGTCCCTTCCGTGAGATTCCCAAATCAGCAAACAGAATTTTCTACGTCCATTCTCCCCCTGTTTCTCGATGTTCCAAACTTCCTCCATTTTCTGTACTTTACGAACAATCCGCGAAATACCTTGCAGATCCGAGAAGAAACGTCTCGGGCAAAGTATATATTCGAATACTTTTACGAACGCTTATACCCTACGAACATTTACACGTTTATACTTCTTGAACAACGTAACAAATTTAGCAACGAAACACGACCATCGCCGCTGCGTCGAACAAATTTGAAACCAAGCTGCAAACGTATATAGAAGATGCAACGTGTTCGTTGCAAACGCACATTTAGTAGAAAGGAACGGTACACAGCGCTTGGACTTGGACTCGTTAACTCGTGCCGAATATCTTGTCATCTCTGTACAGATATATTTTTAGATTATTTTTGCTTTACTTTACCGGTATACGACGTATTTGTGTTCCAACGTTTCGCGAACATTCCGCTTCACTTGTTCCGAATAGCCGAAGCTCTCGAGTCCGTGAAAAAACTCGGATCGTGAAAATCCGAAGAAACGCAAGTACGTGGTCCGATAAACTTCGCGAAAGTTCAAAATTAAAAGTTGTAACGACGAGTTCGCGCTATCGCCACATCGGTCGATTCTCGTTACGACGTCAATGAAATCTCATTTCGTTTCGTGCAACGTACGTACGAAACGTATTCGTACGATGTTTCCACGAGCGTTCTAATACTTTGGCCAGCAACTGGTATACCGTACGGTTGGGCGGATTGGAAAATTTCCATGGGCCAAGATACACCACGATACGTTGAATGATCGTGAAGTTGTCCCGTTGGCTGGTCTCTTGTCTGCCTCGGCGTGTAAACACCGTGACGATCCTAATCTCTTGCGCAATGGCTGGACGCCCTTAATGAAATTTCAGGTCGGCCCCCGAGTGACGAAGCCGGTCATTGCCCTCGACTCGTTCGCTCGTTCCACTTTGCGGCCTCTCTCTGTGTTTCCTGGTTTCGTTCTACGCCTCGCTTTTGGCGCGGTTGTTTTGGCGCGCACATTCCTGATTGACGCGGCTGACCCATAAATATGCCGACGACCATACCGTGAGCTACGTTTGCTCTGCGATTAGCATCGATACCATCGCTTGTTCTGCTTTTTCTCTTACTTCTCGGACGTTAAGCTGGTCGTCCTTTAACGCTTTCGCCCAGCACGAGCTATATACCATTGTCACGAGCGTGAAATATTTTATCTCGTAGCGACGAAACAAAGAGCCGAGCGAAGAGACTCTTTGCCTATGCGACGATGAAATTTGTGTAAGAAGTTCGAAGCTACGGATTAACTCGAGATAAATTTGACCGATATCTCTAATAGATACAAACGTCCAATAATTGCAAGCTCGATCTTGACTATGTTTTAAAATATATTATAGCGAGCGCGAGATGCCTATCTGCGTGAGTCAGAATTGACCCAGTCTCGGTGTTTCGAGCAAACAAGACTAAGAACAAACCTTTGCGTGCGTATGACACGTTGGATTCTTTTACGAGCGAGTATCGTAAATTAACTGCACGCGTGGAAAATGCGATCGGTTGGTGATAAATGAACGTACCGAATGTACGGATCTAACGGAGTAGCATATTTTTGTTCGTTTTGAAGGCATTGCTTGAGAATTCGGCGACACTGGAAATATGATTAATGCGTTGCTTTCTCGGTCTGGAATAATATATCGTTGTCGTTCTACCTTTGCCTCTGTATATCTTTATGCGTATCCGTGTACAATTTTACTACCAATATTGGTTCGATTCTGAACAACGTCAATAATCGTGCACCGTAAAATAAATGTTTCAGTATCCCGGAGAAAACCATATAACCACAACGCTGTTCTTTGCCTGAGCAAGCGAGAATAGAAAAGAAAAGAAAAAAAAAAGAAACGTAGAATTAAACGTATTCGAGTAGCTCGAATTATCGCGTTTCGCGCTAATGACTCGACGAACCACGGTTTGTATCTCGGTGAACTCTGAACGGTAGCTTTCCGCGATCTCGCCTAAGGATTCACCGTTACGCTAATCAACAGTAAAAAGCGCCTACTCTCCTAGCATCCTCTCACGGTATCTTCGTCCGCTTCTTCTTCTCTTTCTCCTTCCTCTTTCTCTGAAATTGATGAACAGCTCATCCCCGTTCGCTCTAAAACTGCTTCTGTTACGTCACTGTTACGCGAAAAGTACGCGTGGCCGATAGCCTTGATTTATATTCCAGCAGGTTTCAGTTTGATCCTTCGATTTTAGATATCGCGCGGAATTAACACGAGCAGCGCACTATCCTTTTATTTTTTTTTTTTTTTTTGATAGTTTACATTTTTCTAAGAAAATGAAATTCGAAGAATCGATCTCTCAAATAGTTTCACCGGCTAAACACTTTGAAAGCTCGCGTCCGATCCAGCACTGTTCGAATCTACTTAAAACTTTCAGCCGCGATCGATTTTCTCGCCTTTCCTGTACAGAATCGTAGACGAAACTTGTACACGGTACAGGCTTATCGCTAGAAAACATTCGACTCTTTCCTTGGGATGTATAATCCCAAGATAAGGCGGTGGACGTCGAATAAATTGTACAATCAATCGATTGTACGCTACGCGGAATTCATAAATTTATGGGTTCGGTACGGCGAGCACGCATTTCACAGAACGCGTTGTTGTTACGGTTGCTGCAGCGAAATGGTTAACGCGACGCAAAGAAACAAAGTGGAAATGAACGAAGAAAGAGGGAATATCTTGGATTATTAACCAGCAACTTACAAACTACGATTCGACGAAAATTGAAATTGACGAAATAAATGATGCGCGGCTTCGACGTCGTTCCTCTCTGAAAGGTTAGTTCATCTGCCTCAATTTGTAAAATATAACGCAAGCCTCTGTGACCATTCGTCTCTCCTGCCCCCTCTTCTTCTTCCTCGTGGCACGTTGGAGGAGTTGTCGCGAGCCGAAAACCGGTCCCATTTTCGCGGGTACGTGGCTCGTGCACGTGCGCGAGCACGAGGACACGGTGGCGCGCACATAAACGAAGTGCGTTGACACGGAATGTCCGCGGAGGGCGAGGAGCTCGGCAAGAGGAGCCATAGGTCACTCACCGCGCGGCAAACGTTCCCGCATCCTTGACGCGTACGCCAGGAGGAGGATCCTGCCGCCTAACGGAATCGTCGATGGCCACGCGTGTGCCAGGACCATCGAACACCCGCTCCAACCTTCCGCTCCTCTCTCGGACGACGAACGTGAAATTTTGATGAATCCGAATGATTTTAGGATGCCTGGCGCGAATGTATTATACATTTGTCCCGTTTTAACGTTAATTGTAACGTGTATATATGTTTTATATAGAGAAATATGCGATATACGTATAAGAAAAGGATGCATTTATAGTAAGTAGTACAATATTTCGTTGCGAGTCGATACTTTTTTATCCGTGGGATAAACCATACGCATAAATAATACGAAAAAATAAATGAGATGCATAGATGGCTTGGAAGTCATACTTGATACGATCCGTAAATTAAAATCGCTATTAAAATCGTTACGGTTTATCGAAATAATCGCTGTATTGTCAGATTGGCCTTCGGCGAAGAGATACGTACGTTTAAGAATTTAGACGTAGTTTGCTAGTTAACCGATATCTACCGGCGTGTGACATGCTTATCGGCATTTTCGTTTCACGATACGAATTATTCGACGATATCACTTTGTAGCTCGAATTCGTTAAAATGCCCAGTTACGAGTCGAGACGGGTACAGTAGATTCGGACAGCGTTTCGTCGGACATAGACTTTTGGAGTATTTGAAACTGTTTGAAAAACCGATTCTTCGCGTTTCTTCTTATCGGAACGGTGTACCCAATTATCGGAATGATATTGCATTGTTTGTTTCGCCTCCGTGTAATATTTTGGAAATATTTTATTGAAAAATTACTTCGGCCCGGTCCGGATATAGGATATAGGATATAGGAAGATCACGCGAGTCCAGAGAAGAAATGTTCGAGTTAAAGGTTGGATAAAATTAAAAACGAAAGATCAACGTTGTAACAAAATTTATTTACACTCGGAGATAAAAGATATTTTTTAACACGTTCGGTTGTAACGGAGTTCTAACGCGTTTCGATCGAACGATCGAAATCGGTAGTTTCTAACGGCCTCTAACGAGGCCGTGGTAACTCGGTGGCAAAGCCCGAAAGTAACGACTGTAAACAGTAAACACTTTCATTCACGGCTCTGTCTAGGCCCTGTGGATTTAGGCTGACTGACCCCTTTACCTCATGGCCCCCTCCGCTTCTGTCGCGTTAGATTCGTGTTAGACGACGGTCTGGCCGTGCCGCGCAACTTTCTCTCTTTCTTCGATGAAACCAAACGATGACATTTCATCGTTCCTCGACAAATACTCGATCAACGACCTCGAACCTATTAATTTACAATTATAGATTCGATGGATCTCCTCTTTTTTGGGGGGAATATTTCGTGTTTACTTGGTTCGAATCTCGCGCGAAAAGGAAAAAACGAGAAAAGAAAAAGAAACGAATTGTTCGTTCGTTTAGACGGATTCGTGAATAGAAAAATTGGAAACGAATTAGTTAGTTTTTGCGATTATTAAGCAGTTGACAGCTGCAGACAGAGAATGGCACACGCTATCGCTTGCCACTTGTAAATGTCGAACCAACTTCAAAGTTTTCCACATTGACAAGAATCTTCTTTCTACTAAGAACCGTCTTCGAGGCCAAGCGGAAGCTTCCTTCAGCGACAAACGCCTCGACATCCGCTTCCCGTTAGAATAACCCCTAGAACGTTACGTAAATACAGCTTAACTAAACGACGATGTACTGTTTCTCACAAATATTTGGCAAGAATCTGTATACCTTTACTTCCATTGCAAATTACAATTTCGTATATCGTACTTGCGGATATACGAGAAGAATATACGAAACAAGAAGGAAAGAAAACTGTTGTTCGTATTTCGTCTTCGCGAAAAACACGCTGTAAATTCGTTGTAAATTCAGACGATTCCCCTGAAAAATTACGAGTCGATCGAATTTCGATGGTTCGGGACAAGCACCGAAACCAGAACGCTGTACGAGAAACGAACATTTCCAAGAAATATATAATTCACGCGGAAAGACAAAAGCTTTCGTTACGCGACTTACGTTTCACAGAAGACGTACACCGGTTTTTTTTTCCCTTTTTACGAGATTTGTCAAACCTATTTCAATCAATTCTAAATGGCGAGTTCCGATAATTCTATCGTTAACTAAGAACAACAGGTATTCCACGAACAAAGGCGACTCGCTCGCGCGCCGATTCGTCCTCGAAGGAATCTCCTTCGAATTCCACCGCATCCGTATCCGGAACAGTACGCATCTCCCCTCCTGCCCCGTTTCGTGTCGTCTTGTCGGACAATGGCAGCCGCGATGTACAGGCAAAAAAGGAACTTTCGCGGAGCGGAGCGTGGGCATTGGCATTTCGTCACTGGCCAGGTTGAACAACCAGGTTGAATAACCGGCGTTACGTCACTGGCGTGTACGCGTTCACAGACGGCCAGAGGAAAGAGGGGCAACGGTGCCAACAGGCCGAGAAAGAGGAAGAGACGAGACGACGAAGGTAAGGGACGGAGGTTCTCAGCGTAGCGTGCAAGGTGGGGACCATGGAGGTCGATCACCTACGTACGGGAGTCAGTGACACCTTCGGGCGAGGACGATCTTTTTTTCCTTCCTTCCCTTCTGCATGCCCTCTTCTCTTTTCTCTTTCCGTCATCCTCAGACATCGAACCCGCCGAAACATCTAACCAACTGCCGCCCGACGTTATGAATGAACACGGTGGACGAGCTTGGGGCGCGTGTTCCGTCATTAGCATCGTCGACCGTAATAATCGTGTCCGAAATTCCACGCGTTTCCGATTCTTAGGCTTTCGGTCGTCGTCGCCTTCTTGTTTCACGAACGTCGCAGTTCGCTTCGTCGGGCTGGATCCGATCTTTGTCCGAGCGAGACAAAGCGAAACGTAGCGACGAGAGCGCGATCGAAGCCCGACTTAGTCGCAAATCTACGCGTCATCTGTGTACCGTGAAAGTTTCAAATCGACGACACGTATCGGCATTTGTTCGGGACGGTCGGACGAGTTCGTCGAAAGTAGGATCGTGTCTTTGGTCATTAGCGCCGTGCGTTGTCGTTCGCGACCATCGAATGGAGGACGATGACGTTGGAGTTTGTAGAATGGCAAAAGCGATCGTCGAAAGATCTAGCTGGTATCAGAACTCCGGCGTCGTAGGCGGATTTGCGGAAAAGGGCCGTGTCCTTGATTATTAGCGCAGTCGTATTCGTCGACTTTCCTCGCTCTGCCGTGCTAGAAATTCCAACCGACAAAGTGGCGTTCGAACGACTCTGCCACGCACAACCATAGTAATACATACGTATACGCAAAAACACCGGTCTTCTCCTAATTCAGCGTTGCGAGCAGCGTGTGTCGTATCGAAAAGGTATCGGTGTGCGTGGCACGCCATTACAACGCCGCGTCATTCAAATCCGATCACGGTCTACATCGATCGTATGTGTATCGGCCCGCGATGAATACCGATAACGAACGCGTTGATCGACAGGAATAAAGGACAGAAGGAAACGAAACGGTCGATCGAGCAGTCGGAAAGCTTCGGCTCGCTTTTCCCGTGACCGCGTCGTACCATCGAAATTCGTCGAAACGGTGCCAGTGTCGGCGTCCACGCGACCGCTTCACCGAAAGATCCTCGACGAAATTATTTTGCGCGATTCCGTAACGCCACGAGCGGTTCACGACAGCACCGGGTCAACGGCCGCCGGTTGTTGTTTCTCGGCGTGTCTCGGGAATGAGTATCGCGTCAAAAATACCGGGCCACCGTCTCCGTGAACGGCCACGGTGGTCAAGGTCTTCGGAGCTCGCTAGCCGGAACAACTCGACTGCTTTCGTTTCGTAAGGGGCAATTGCGCCGCGTTTCCCCTTTGGCTACGCGCTACGGCATCCGGAACTCGCCGATGCACGGAAGACCCTCCGGTCCTTCGTCGGCCGTGTATCAATGATCGTAAGAAACGACGCGACACAGGATTGTATAGGAGAAACGTGACGACGTTTTCCTCCATTGAAACGTCGATGAATATTCAAACGTCGACTTCGATCGTCTGGTTCGCGTCTAGCTGGACACTGTTGCGATTGGATGAGCTGTTTCAGATGGCTCGCGAACGTTGCCGCGGAATCTGTCGCGCTTCTGCAACTTCCCTCGTGCAGAGAGAAAACGTACAGAGACCGGGGAAAAGTATCCGCGTACGGTGAGAAATTGGAGAAGTAGGAAATGGCTGGAAGAACGCAAGGAAGGATACGCGTATTTGAATTTGACGAGAAATTTCCGCCTTTTTAAGATACGTTTCGACCGAAAGTAATAATACTTGGCGTTGGTGTTTCGAGGAAACCCGAACGAACTTATCGCTCGATCTAATACGCGTCGTTGCTGTTGCATCGAATTTTTGCCATCGCGTCTATTATCGCGATCGATGATTGCGTATGCGCGTAAATAATCAAACGGACCTAGTTAATTAGTAGACCGCGGGTTTTTACGCAGTTTCGTATCTCAAGAGTATTTCGAACGTTTATTTTGAACGGCTGCTACTCCGCTTCGAATATTCCTTATATTTTTGCGCATCGCGCGAATTTTGCACATCGTCGCGCTCTTCGATTTTCTCTAAATTCGTGAAAGTCGTTGGATCAACAACGTATAAATGCCATAGGAGGCCCGCGATAGCGCGCAAATACTTTTCACAGCCATCGAACGCTTCGTTCGTACCAACGATCGATATCTAAAACCAATAAGAATTCGAAACAAACGAAAACAGCACGTCGAGAGAGGACATATCCGTTTATACGTGCTCCCATGCGTAGTTGATGGACGTTGGAGGGAGGTGACATTGTAGCAGCTTCCGCCTGGCAGCATGAAATTTCGAAAGAACGGGCCGCTCGAGCCGATGACCGAAGAAGGTCGACGAATACGGTGCCCCTGTACTTTGCCTCGTTCCTGGCCTTAGTTAACGACGTTGCGGTAGTTGTCTTCGGTTGTAATGGCCACGTTCAAGTTTCCTTTAACGTCCGGCACGCTCGAAAGCGATCGCCCCGTCGTAGTAACTACAATCGAATAAATCCGCCATTGTTCCACGTCGATTCTTGCCTCTGGCTCTGATACGCGCGCCAAACGATCGTTATCTCGACGATACTAAATCGTTTTTATGGGGCAAACGAGAGAAACGCGTTAGAGTCTGAAAGTAATTTTTTCATCCAACAGCCTTTGCTACGGCTCTTGTGTTTGTGTTTGTGAATTGCTCGAATTGACTTTTCGAAGGCGAGAAACTTTACATTTGTAAGGATACGAGGATATTTTTAATCAAACGTCCATAACGATAGATCGGGGCATTGTTAGATACAAGTCGGGATGAGAAATATCGAACGCGAGATACGGGGGAGGGGATTGTTTTAATCGATACTAAAATATTCTTCGAAGGTAGAAAAATGTGTAAGAGGTTTCAGGGTATACTTAGGGTATATATTAGAAGGGCCTCATTTTTTATAAGTAACTTACGAATGCTTAAACACGTAATTTTACAAATATCCAGATATCTAACGTAAGAAATTTTCGCTCCGTTCAAAAACAGGAATACATGGACGTAGAAAGGTTGAAATGAAAATAGACGTTTCCTTCGTTTCTCGGAAATATCACGCAACAAGTAGCGTACCACTTTCGATATTTTATACGCTTTCGCATATTATGTGTCGTCCGTGCGTGTTGGCACCTTCGAGTTTCCCATATACGTATAAGTATCAGCGGCCCACCAATAAGGATAAAGCTTGCCTTGTGTGTCGTTCGAACGAATTGAGACATACTTCTACACACCCAGACGTGGAAACCGGCGCTAAATCGCGTGGCCGCTCTACAAACGTGTATACGATTTGCATACAATGATTCGTCGTTGCACAGGGCAAGCTCGATATTGTTCGCGTTATCTGCGTAAACTCGCTTTCATCACGGGCGGCAGGTGCCCTTTAAAGGAGAAGTCGAGCAGAGATCGCGTGGGTGGGATCGGAGAGATCGAGCGAGCGTTCGCGTTCGATCGATCGAAGCGGGTTAATCGGAATCGGGAGCACGTAACGAAGGGGATCGAGACGCCTCGCGGCCACTCGGCCGAGATCGATCGACGAGAACTGGGCAGCGCCGCTGCCTCGAAAACGTGAGAACAACAGGATCGAATCGGACACGAGCCGCGAATAAATTTCGCGCGATTAGCCGATCCGATATTTGACCACATTCTCCGCTCTCGTATCGATCCGCCGAAATTTTTGTTTCTCGTAATTTGGTTCGTAATTTTATAATAGTTTATAATAGTAACATCTACGATATTTGGAGGGTGAAACGTCCATGGAATAGTTGACTGCCTTCAGGGCAAACGGAATTCGCACGAAAATCGTTCGTTCGTTCGATCTTCTGAAATTAATCGCAATCCGTTTCCTCTGACTCAGTGTGCGATTTTAGTCCGACGTGCTTCGTAACTTGTATTTCCCATGGACAAGCAAGCGTCGAACTCGCACAAACGTTTCACGGCGCCGTGTATCGCAACGATGATTTATCCTCCTCGAACGTTTCTTAGTTTTCAAATTTATAAAAATACAATAAACGACAGGAGCCACGTATCGCGTGGCAGTTATTTAGGAAACAGACTTCTGCGTAACGAAACGATCCCTCCCCCGAAACGATCTATGCAAGTCTTTCCGCGACTTCCCCGTACAACTTTGAAAGAAAAAAACAAAGTAGAAGAGAAACGGGGAAGGAAAAGAAAACAATTACGCGAGGTCTGTAGAAATATTTGAATTAGAGATAAGAATATAAAGAAGATTGGTGGTAAGCTGGTCGATCGGAATGACTCTCGGCTGGCACGCGATGTCGCGCAGGCCGTTCACCCTGCCGGCAGGGCGAAAATAGAGGGTCGATTTCCGGTTCCAAAAAGTCGATGAATCAGCGCGCGGTCGGGGGCCGCGGAAGAAACCGGCCTGATGCCGCTCGGCCATTTAAATTTGCGCGCCGCGAGCGTCGGGATCCCAAAAATAGGTCGGACGGTGAGGCAGCTCGCGCGGCTGACTTCCTCGTTCATTGTCGCGAATTCGGTTCGCCTAACTGTAGATCCGTCGGTGCACTAGCCGATGCACATGCCACGACCGCGTGCAAAGAAGCGAAGGATAGAGAAAGAAGGAGGAAGAGAGGTCGTTGCATCGTTAGAGGCGAACGCAACGCCGCTGGAAGCGCCGCGGGACCGCTGTGATACGAATTCCTTTTATTCCTTTTCGTAATATCAACCGTGTACTCTTGTGCTTTGCCATCGGCCACTTTCTTGCGATCTCGTGTTTTTCCTCTCTTTTCGCTTGCTTTTTCTCTTTTCAGCGTCGTTCGGTCGAGCGTTTCTCCTTTTGGAAGAAGAACCGCAGTAGGGACGGATTTATTAGTTTTTGTGCAGTGTGAAACTATAAAGGTGTTTGAACGTTTACCGTAAAATTACTTCGCGGAGATATTACGCGTGTCGTACGAGACACTTTGAGATTTCGTTGTCGCTGTAACGAAACACGGTTGCCATGGATTATATCGGCCAAGTTTGAAACAGATTCGAAAACACGTATATGTAAAAGTTGCTAATCGTAAATTTGTTCGTCTCTTTCCCTCGCTACTTAAACGTGTATCAAAATTGTACCGGAAACCGCTTCTTAAAACTAACGTTTCGCGATATTTGCGTCTCCGATGGAACACGCTAAAAACTCACAATGCGACGTTAAATACGACGAGTTTCCAATTAAAACGTGACAAACGCGACGAAGCGCGGCTGTTAGCGCGAGGTTAGCGGCTGATGCGCCTCCAAAGAACGAAACAACCACGATCTAAACCAGGAACGAAATATTTCACCGGCAGGATTCCGTTAGCTCGGAACACCCATGCACGGTTAGGTCCTCGAAGAAAAATCGATCTGGACGAGCGAGGGTCGGCGCGTTTCTCACGAGAGAGCGAGAGAGCGAGAGAGCGAGAGAGCGAGAGAGCGAGAGAGCCGTGGCAGTCAAACTGTCAAACCATCCTCTAAGCTCCCCACGTGGCCGTGGAGAAACTAGCTGGGCAATCGCGCCTGAAGCGAAGCCAACCGCGGCCAAACTCCCCGGCTCCTTCTCTCGGTTGATTCTTTAAATTCAGAGAGATAGCTGCCGAGGAGAGAGTCTACGGCTCTCGTAGCGTAGATTTACTGCCTGGCCATTCCCGTTCCGACGAAAGGATGCGTCCCTTCCGGGCACTTAGTCCAAGGCAACAGGCTGACGGAGTCGCACCGCGTGCGTCCCGGTTGCGGTAACGAGCCACGGCGAGAGCCAATAGCCCGTAGTTGAAGTCCACCACCGTTGGTCCCCGCGATATGCACGCGTTGGCGTGGTCCCGCATTAGCATCGATATAGCGAGGGTCAGGTCGGGTTCAGTGAACCCGATGCATCGCGCTCTCGGTGCGCCGGTGCATCGCGAAGGAACGAGCGAAGAATGAAAAGTGGCTCCGCCACGGGCGTTAGAACGCCTCGATCACGCCGTTTCCGATCATGGGATATGGAGAGCGTTGCCGGTCTTCGTTTTGCTCGGCTTCTGCCGGCTGGATATTATCGAAGCAAGAAAATCTCTTTGCGACGAGTTACGTCGTCGACGCGCTGATAGATAGACGGCCAGAGTTATCGTTATTTTGAGAGAGAGAGAGAGAGAGAGAGAGAGAGAGAGAGTATGCTTGGTATCGAAGAAACAGGCGTCCCTCGGTAATATTCTCCTTTTGCGCCATTTTTCTAAATAAAATATGTAACCTCTCAACGGAATCGTATTTGGATTCGCTGTACCTCGACGGATATGTACGTATGTACGTGCGATAAAGAGCTGTAAAGACGACGAGGCAAAAGAACGCGAGTCTGCTAATATTCTACGAATATCGCTAGTGTATCGACTTCAGTTGCTTTTGACGAGAGATAAGAACGAGAGACGAATACAGACGAATACAGTGGTAAATTTTCAGCTGAGAGCGTTTCGAGATGTTTGGCTTTGATAGATGAAATACGAGACTGGAGAGTATTATTGTTAACTTGAAATGCTTTCAGTGGCGAATATGCTCGACGAGGATCGTTGAACGAGCATTGAAGTTTCAGACCCAAGGTGTTCGAAGATGTTTGGCAAGCTTCGGCTTCCATGGATAGGACGATATTACACTGTTGTCGACCGAGGTCACGTTGAATAGATCGAGAAGGTCAGGGGTACGAAAAGATATCCGTATTCTTTCGACGAAACCCCGAGAATTCGTACACGATATCTGTATGAAACGTCGTGTCGTGCACTTTTCGTTGATATCTCGAATGACGAAACAATATCGTCTTCGTTTTCGTTCTCTCTTGCAACCTTTAAAATTCAATAAGTGACCCGAAGATGGCCCGAGGCAGAAAGCGGATTGATCCTCAGGTTGCGCCGCTTATCGAATAACCAAATTCGTGCTTGCCTACTTTCGTCGTTACGTAACGAGATGGCTGTTTCGTTCGGCTGGAAACCACAGAGCCCGAGGGATCCGCTTCGAGCGAACCTCGCGGACCGTTAATCCTAAAAAGAGATTTCTGATCGTAAGAACTCTATGGCAAAGTTACGAACCGCTGTTTCAATAATTACGACATCGATTACATCATCGAATTAAAATCCAATACGTTGGACGCAACGAAAGTTTGATTCGATCGGGAACGAAGCATCCATGACTCTCGTTCGGTTTGACATTTCGCGAGAAATAAACGTGATCTCGAACGAGGAAACACGATTCTCTCTCGTCATGCAACGACGATCGACTTTTCCAGATATATACAGATTCGTTGTATACTTTCACCGACGATGTTATTCCGTATTGTCTCGTGACACTCTCACTTGGCTGCCTGCTGACTGGAGATACGCAACGATAACAGCGGAAATCATCGTGTCTGCTGAAACTCGTACGTCCGACGAAATCTCGACGAGCGCTGTTTCGACTTGGATCCGCTTCGATCCACCGGAAACAAAGCGCTGGAATTAATCACGGCGATATTTTTAACCGTTTCGAGGAACATGCTTTATCTCGTTCGTAAGCTAGAAATTATAAACGATGATAAATAGCAATAACGATAAATATCTAATACGCGTAACGAATCTCAACATCGAGTCGAAGCCAAACCTGATCCAACCTTCCTGACCAGACAACAAAAGAGTTGTCCGGTTTCCTCGCGCTCATAATCAAACGCGATACCGAAATTTTACTGAAATTAAATCTCTACAAAATTAATTCTCATCTACAAAATTACAAAACCCTTCACCTACCGCTGAAACACTCGCGAAACTTTTTCGCCTCGCTCCAGTGGCCCACATATTACCCCGATTACCTGGAACCCCAAAAACGTCGAAGCAATTTTCAACGGTGTAGCGGCGGCCGTCTCGAGCACTACGATTAATTAGTCGACGAGCAGCCGGGATTCTAATTGGCGACGCGGAATGGGGAGCAACGAGTGAAATTTCGCGCAATTACATAAGCCCAGCCGGCCGGTGCATAGCTGGTGCGCCGCTGCACCGACCCACCCCTCTTCGCTCTTTATCTTCCGTGGATGTAGAGCAATATGGTTAGAGGTGAGTGACCGGCGTCCAGTTGCGTTCACTAACCTCCCTTCTCCATCCAGTACAACGAAGGGGGTATCTGCTGTTGGCGTGTGGCCCCACTCTGGCGAAGCACGCGAGCACACCATCGTATTTCCCCGTCAGCTCGAGTTTTGCTGTTTCACACCATACTACATGCTTCGTCGTTCGTCGTCGTTCGTCGTAGTTGAACCGGCTTCATGCGCCTTCTTCTTCGTCTTTGTCCTCCTCCTCCTCCTCCTCCTCCTCTTCTTCTTCTTCTTCTCCTTCTTCCTCTTCTTCTTCTTCTTCTTCTTCTTTCTCTCCTCCTTTCACGCTCGTTGTAGAACTTGAGGCACGCGAACAGAACCTGCCATTGGGGACCACACGATCCACACTGGACTCGATCGCACTATCGGTACTCGTATGAATTTAGAACGGCGGATCTGGAGCGCTAGAGACTCCATAGCCACATCCCCGTGACCATCTTCTCTGTATCGCTTCTAGCGCCTTCGGCTGTCGATGCTGATCAGACGATCGGCTTGTGCGCTGAGATTTTCGTGGCGAGCGATTAATTCGTGGTAAGGTCGCAGAAACAAAGCTATTTAAATTCTTCTATACTTATCAAGAGCCACTTCGACATCTTAATTGTCTCTCGTGGATCGGTACTGTATAATATTTTTAACTCGTATATCTACGGAGATTTTATGGTTTCGACGATGTCGGCCTTTATTTATCGAATTTTTCTTGAACTCGATGACTTTGTCAGAGTTCTTTCGTCGTTAGTATCCATAAGTTGTTCTCTGGGCCCTCTCGTTCAACTATTTTCCAACCGATGTCAGAGAATAAAACGACAGGTCATCGGATTTAGTTTCGGTTCATCAGATTAAGGATATAGTTTTTTGACCGTTTTTCGGTTTCCAAATGAAAAATGTACAAGGATCGTCGGTTTTCTCGCGAGCAAGTCAAACTTCGACGACAGCTAGTTTCAAAACGTCGTTGCTCTGTTCTTTCGATTTTCCAGAAGAACGAAAGTAGTGGCTGGTAGAACCACTTTCGTGCGGCGACTCGAGAGATCGAAGAGCGCAACGAGCTGGTTCGATCTTATCGAGGCCGGGTTCGTTGCTATCCGTGTTCGGTGGCCCGTGCGATTGGCCCAATTGGGGTCTAGCGTTTCACAGTTAGACCTAATGGGACGAACAATTACTCTCACGGAAGAATGTCGATGGGGAAGCTCGTTCAAACGTTTCCGTTTCTACCCGTCCTGTGTCGCGGTGGACGAGCTCGATCGGTCTTCAACCGTTCCTCTCCGAGACCCCGTGCACATTTATTGCTTCACTTTTACTCGTGCCGAAACTTACTTTCGGCAGTGGCCATTCACTCGGCCCGCTGCACCGTCGTGCCTCCATTATTTACGTTCCGTCAACGATGTTGACCGGTGATGAATGATTTTCAAAAGTTTTACATTTTTTTTTTTTTTAGAGAAAGCCGGTCTTTCTAGCACGTTTAGAGTACTAACAAACTGAATTTTTGACTCGTGTTCTTTAAAGACACTGGCTTTCGAATTGTCATGGAAGACTGGAAAGACTCGATGAAAAGCAAAGGTCGATGACTCGTAACGTTACGATATTTCGTGTCACTAAGTCGACGAAGAAAATTCTTGTTATATAATCGAGTAATACGTCCGAGTTATATCCTTACGTTCGTAGAATGGGACGAAAGTTACTTTGAGCCATGTTACGAGAACTCGACACAAAAATCCTCGATTCGAGCCAACAAATCAAACAAAACTTCTCTTCGATAATTTCTTACTTATACAAACAGCCTTACTTTATTCTGTTGGGAAAACCACTTACCATTTCCAATTCTCGTCTCATCAACCATACACCAACCAAATACACGCACCGAAACTAACAAACACTCGGTTAAACTCTCCCACTCCGGAACTGAAAACCATCTAATCACACGGTTCACCCAAACACCCTAGCATCTCATTTACACGGCTGCAGTCCACTCCTACGCCTAATCCAAATCCCACAAATACAATTCTCTGGAGACTCTGTATGCCAGCTTCCGTCTAATTAACAGGCTCAAAGAGCCTCGTATCTCCACATTAAAGTAGATATAGATCGCCGTAGTCAGCCTACGTATATAGTTGAACGATCTACGATACGATTGACGATCCTAGGGATACGCATCGATCGGATCTCGAATCGATACGTTTCTGGCATGGAATCGAGCAAGTTGTACAGTCGCTCGATTCATCCCAAGTTCGAACGTCTTTACCAAACGATCTTAAACTGTTGAATACAGAACGACGGAACGCGTATCGTATGGTTTGAGATACCATTAGTCTCTGACGCGATAAAGGCGGAACGAGAAACACTTTGCGAACCTGTGTAACTCGTTAGGAATTATTCAAGTAACCAATATTATTATTAGCGTTACTACTCGCCCAACGCGGATAATACTTTTGGAAATAAATACATCTATCTAAACTCGATTCTTAACGATCGACGATGTTCGTGACCGAATTTTGACGAATCGCAAGGCTTGCCAATGTACGGCGGTGGACAAATTTCAAAGTCGATACCTGTATACAACAGTGCTATTAATTTCGTGCTAGGCGTTTCTATCCTGGTCGTCTATTACGTTTATCCATTACTTTTGTCAATTACGATTCGACCCTATCTTTAAGCTTTCCTTTACTAAACGACCGACGATCGCCTAGAAATTGTTCGCGATCGTAATTCGCCGCGTCGCTGGAACCCGAATTACTCGCAGTTTGACCGAAATACCTTTCCGAGTGAAATAACCCTATCTTAGCCTATGGCCAGGATTCGTCGATCCTGGCCAGGTTCTCGCTCGTTCGGCACAATGAGGCTCGTTTAATGCGCAAGAGGGAACAACGTGGCATCGCGAACGTGTGCAGGCGTGTACCCCTTCCCCTGTTCTTCCCTCTAACTACCTGTGGACTCGTCGTTTGCCTCTCTGGTCGTGTGTGTGTTGCTCGCGTGCACGGTCGCGTGCGTGCACGTAGAGGCAAGGTAGGCGAGCGAACGAGCGTGTGTGCGTGCATGCTGGCCGAGGGTCGTGCCGATGACCGATCAAAGAGAAGTTCGCGTTGTGAATACGTGATACGTAACCGTCCAAGGCACACGGCCACTGACCGACGCTGTACCGACTCAACCCGTGCATTGTCCTCGCAGCACGCCGATACCGAACTGACGCCTTATAGTTAGACCTGTATAGGACGCTTTGGCAGCGTTATAAACGGGTTCGTAGACGTTAGAACAGGAATGGAAGGACTTGCGGATTAATTAGCGGTGACTCGGTGTAATCGCTTTAGGGGTTCGCGGATTTTCCACTGGGCTTTGACACTTTGACCTTTGCGAGAGTCGCAGCTTGCGGATTGTACGACGCGGAGATTGCGTTTTGGATTTTTAAACGGATTTTTAAACGGATTTTTAACAGACACGGGATATCGAGATTTTAGGAGAATTTCAGGTGGAAGGTAGTGAATGGAAGGACTTGGCAATTAATCGAGGATGTGATCGGGCAAGATTCCAAGTACCTGGATTTTGCCAGTATGTTTCGAGATTTTTAGATGGACTTGGGTGAAATTGACTTTTGGAATTTTAAGTGGGTTTTGGCACGGATTGGATCTGGAGATTTTAAATGGACGTTGCGAGAGAGAGAGAGAGAGAGAGAGAGAGAGAGAGATTGGCTTTCAGAGTTTTGAATGGATTTTGCGAGAAATTGGATATCGAGATTTTACGTGAAGCGTATTCGACAGAACGATCCGGGGATTAATCGCGTCGAGTCGCTTCGTTTCGTCGCCGTTTTATGTTCGGTTGAAATAGAATCAAAGTGCAAGGAGAACATCGAAGGAGCGCTACGTTTGTTCGTAAATCGAACGTAGAATTCACAGGCAGCGTACAGCTTCGCCAATCTACAATACAAAGATGCCGACATGGAGAAACAAAGCGATAAAAGTAAACGTGAAAATCGACGTGGGAACAATGCGGAGTACGCGCGAACGCAGAGGAAAGGTTAGGAAACGCTGGATGGCTCGTTATCGAGATATCCCCGCTAGTTTCACGGGTTCACTGCACCCCGCAATGGGCAAGATAACTGAATCTGCATCCCACTTTTCAAACGGCGCACCACGATACTCGAGTAACCGCATTTGGATGGTTGCATCCCGATGCGAACTTCCATGCCATGCAGTCCCGATGCTATTTTACTGCTCGACCAGTCTTGCCGGTCAACGAGAAATATGAACTGTATCGGCTGTTGTATAGTTCAGTGAACCGGGGGACGCGAACATTACCTTCGCGGCGTGGTTGGTTGCTGGGCTTTGCTTTGCTATTACTGCCGTTGCTGTAAATCGCGATTCGCAGCTACGCTGGCCACGATTTACGGCCTGGCGTTAACCCGACGTCCAATATAATAATCGAATAAACGACCACGGTTGCGAACCGAACCGTAAGCTCGCCTTTCGTAGCCGTCAACACGGAAAAACTCGTCCACGAGTCCGTGTACGCGTCTCGATGAAAAATCCTACGATAGTCGACGCGAGGAGAAAGGTTTAACGGCGCTTATGTTAACAAAAGCATGAAAACTGAAATACGGAATAAAAATATGCAGAAGTGGTATTTATACGAGAAAGAAAGTATACTCGCGCGCGTTCCTGATATATATGACTTTGAAACGCGTGTAAAATTGCAAGCTCGTAATTTATGAAGAAAGAAAGAAAGTAGAAAGACCAACCGAAAACCAAATATCAAAGTTCTATCAATTAAGAGAATGGTATTATCGATAGAGGAGTATTTTATTGCGAATTATTTATTTATATGCGAAAGTCAAACATACCCTATTCTATAAAAAAAAGAAAAAAGAACAGGAATCAAAAAATTACAAAATTCGCAAAGACAGAAAAATTCTCCGTATTAAATTGCAAAATGACGCAACCGTTTAATCGAACCGTTATCACCACTCTAAATACTAAAACCTATATACAGATTTCCAAAATTTCAAACCGTTTCGATCCGATTTCAAAAGGCCAAAGGGCGAAAGTGAAAACTCGCGGCGGATCGAGTTCAACGACCTTCGAAAATCTGCGATCCATCCTCATCGGAGTAGGTACATACCAACGCGCGACATTAGAATTTCATGGTAGTATCGCGTACATATTTAGCATGGAGCTGCGATCGAAACGGACAGGCTAAAGGCGAGACGAGTCGATGCACTTGTCCGCTTTTGTTAAACGGCGATTCGATTGCGCGTATCAAAGGGGGCAGCGTGGAAACGAGCGGACTTAGCATGAGGATGACGTGTCCCTCTCGCTCGCGCACAAGCGCATAGTAAGCTGCAACACGCGTTCACCACCTACTCGTTACAGCATCGGGGACACTGACACGCCGCGCCGTGGAACTTTGCTGGACAGAACGTTCTCGTTCGACGTGATTTATACAGGCCGCGCGCGGTATCAATGCTATAAACGGGCACGAGCCGATCGTTCGTTAAAAAAGTAACTTTGAAATTGGAAAACGAAGCTTTTCGTTTCACGCGAAGTGCTATCGTTTCGCTCGTTCTCGAATAATCGATCGAGTGTATATTTGTACAATAGTGGAACCGCTGTGTACGTTTCTATATATTTGTCGAGATAATGTGTAACTAATAAATTGATTTCGCGTACGTCGCTTTGCTCGGATAACGATGAATAATAGCGATACTCGATAAAACGAGAATATTCGATGAAGCAGATAAATGAAACGAAATGCACGATAGGATTTCGTGGCTACGATTAATTCGCTGGAATTAATATGGATTTTTATTTCGACGTTTTCGTTATTTCCGTTTGCGTAATTATTAATCAACGTGGTCGATGAATTACCGTTAACAACGTTATTTTGCGATTGTATTAACAATTTCGCTATACATAGATATATGCAATATATAAGAAACGTGATTTTTAAAGCGCGGTAAAGGAAACTTTAGCGTGCTATTGATCAGGAGAATCTTATGACAAAATCGATTTAATAGCCGAAATTTGAGCGTGTCAAAAAATTCTTCGAGGCTCAAAAGGGGAAATAAGAGGAGAGAAAGAAACGTCGTTATCGCCTTGAAGTGGACGATTTTAAACGAAATTAGTAGCCGCGCGTGGCTAATAAAAGTCTCGCAGTAGAATAAGACAGTCATGGTCGACCGGCTCCTTTCTTTTGCGAGGCGCGGCCGACTTCCGTGGAGACGATCTTCCTTCTTAACAAGATGAACGTGTCCAAGAATCAATAGGTAAAAATCATAAAGGCCAAACAAAATTGAAGGGTTCACGGTCGTTGACAGTTGACCGTTTAATTTTCAACGCGACGCACGATTGGTCATTGAATCGTTAACCCGTACGGTCCGTTCTCGATTAAAGTAAATTATTGGACAACTCTTTCGCTTGTTCGACCTTTAGATTCTACTGCGAAGATTCTCGATTTCGATGCTCGCTCGTTGTTTGTTCGATCGTTGCACGGAAATAAATAAAAAACGAGGAAACAAAAATATCGATAAAATCGCGGAAACGCTTAATTCTGAATTTCCAAAGAAATTCGAAGGAGAATACGAGAATCAGATCGTAGCTTCTTTTTATTATCTTTCCTTTCTTAATGGTCGAGACGTTTTTCAAATTTTTTAATCGAAGCTCAATGTTCTCGAATTTCTTGTAAAATAGAATGGATAATAAAACAACGAAGAATATTCCACGGCCGATGCAAGATAACTTCAGTGTAGTACTTTGTGCTAGAGCTTTCCAAGAAACCAAACTGTCTAATCCAAACTGGTACCATAAACTTCGTTTGGTTCTTCGATGTGACATACTTAGATTAATTACTATCGAACCAATTATCAAGATTATTCGAGCAAGGTATGCGTCGACGCGTAATATCTTTGACACCGTTCTTCTGGAATTCCCCAACTCTCTAAGTCTATCATAAAATTCACCCAACTCTTTCGCATACTTCATATAGATTAATTAATATCAAGTCGATCACTAATATTATTCAAACAAGTTGCGGTTAAATGATAAGATAAACGTACAAGACCCACTACGTTAGATATCGTAAAATTTTCTAATCTCGAACCAGTATCATAAACTTCGTCAAGCATGTCGATGCGACGTATTTGGATCAATTATTATCCAATGTTGGTACGTTATTTCCAGCTTTTTAATTTTATTCAAAAAGTATAAACTGATTAGCAATCTGATTATCATTGTGGTTCGAAAAATTGCGCTCGAGCAAATAACTAAATCTTCAGGCAAACCCTCCCACGTTATATTCTACCATGGAATGTTTTAACATAAAACTCCACGTAAAATATGAATTTTCATAAATATCCGCAGTTTAATTACCAACGTAATCCGAACAAGTTGCACTCGACCAAATAACCAAATCTTTTGGCGAACCCTTCTACGTTATATCCTATCACGAAACGTTGTAATATAAAAATCCTCGTCAGATACGAATTTTCATAAACATCCGCGGTCTAATTACCAACATGATCCGAACAAATTGCACTCGATCGAACAACCAAATCTTCAGGCAAACCCTTACGCGCTGTATTTTACCACGAAACGTTTCAGCGCGCGTAAGAGTGCCCGTCAAATACGAATTTTACCGAATGTCCAGTCTAATCGTCGAAACGATAGAAACAAACTGTATTCGACCAAATAGCCAAATCTTCGAGCGAACGTTATACCCTACCACGAAACGTTCCGACGCAAAAGTCCTCGTCGAACGTCTTCGAACCTGACCTGACACCGTTCCACGGAAAGTTCTCGAATTTCCACAATGCACGGTGTCTCGGGCTTATGAAGCGGCGAGTACAAAGTGCAACAGTGTGTACCGTTACGAAAGGCAAGAGCGTGCAAGCTCGATCCTCGACCGTGTTCCACGCTGTTCCACGTATACCAACAGGCTTCCAAATTGGCTGCAAACTCCCTCCCTTCTCATAATAAATTTCGTTCGCCTTCTTCGTTTCCCCGGAACCGATTTCCCTGGGCAGCTTTCGATGAAAAAGCGAGTCTCGTCCGGTTTGCTCGGCCGGCTTCTCGAAGATTCTTGATTTCGGGGCATCGACAACGAGGAGGCGATGAACTCGGTCACCGGGCAACAAACTGCAGACCCCACCAACGCGACCATCGCCTTTCGTCCTTCTCTGTTCGTCGTTCGTTACCCCGGCACACGGTTTCCTTCTCTCCCGTTCTCTCTCCGTGGCAACTCTCCTCTCTCTGTCCTGGAAGAGGAGAAGGTCCGTGCACACGCGAGCCACGCCACCGTTTCGTAATACACCTTCATGATGCTTTTCAAGGTGACCGTGAACTTCTGAGCACGTTTCCCCCGCGCTGAACGGGGGGACAATCGAGCGGCATCGCGAGCCAGAGGACGTTCGGCATCCACCGAGAATTCGCCAAGGGCTCGTTGCTCGCACCGTACTTTTTCCTCTTCGCGGATTTTCTAAATTCTTACGCGTATTTCCGTTCTTCGAATGCCTTTCGAAAATCTATCGGATTTGCAGGGGATCTTTGTCTTTTTCGACGTCCCTCGAACGCTTTTGCGAAATATGTTGGATTTTTCGATTGGATCTGGTTTCAACGAAAGTTGCGTTTCGATCGCGGTTTTGATTTCGCGTCTTCGCGAATTCGCGTCTGTCTCTGCAGACTCTTTGCACGCTCGTTGGAAATGTATTGGATGTTCGGGGGATTTTTCTTTTCGCGGGGATTCTCCGGACGTTTTTGGAACATGTATCGGATATGTTGACCCCATTTAGTTACCACGGAAGTTGACTTTTGACTCTTCACAGATTTTCTTCCGTTCATGCAGATTCCCCCGATGCTTCTTCGCAATATCTTGGATCGCGATCGGATTTTTCTTTCGTGCAGATTCTTCGAACCCTTGCTGCGAATACATTGGTCTTCTGTCGGACTTAGTTTCCAGATACCAGTCAGATTTTTCTTCGATATTAACTTGGAAATTCGATTTTCGTTCTTTGCCATCGTATTTAAGCAGAGAAATTAAATAGACGAACGACCAAGTGATATTATCGTAGACATTTTTCGAAATTGATCTAAACGGGATTGATTCGATTTTTTTTTTTTTAATACCAACGGAAATTTATTAACGAATTTCAATCACCACACACGAGGGCATCGCAAATCGAACAGTTATTCCAAAAGATGCGACTGGTATCCATTTGCGCCTCCGGTCGCTAGAGTTCGACATCGGTGACCCAACGACACGATTCGGCCAGCGGCATTAGGTAATTCGGTGACGAAACGTGACTTCTCGCTGGAACATTGCCCCCACCTTCGTTGGCCGGTCTCTTCCTCTTACTTAAGCTCACGAACCTTCCTCGTCACGTGTCGGATCGTACGTGAACGCCCGCGTGGAATAGCGGTTCCTCTTGCGTTCTGTAACAACTACTCGAAGCTTCTTCGTCGTTACGACGTCTTATCGTTGAATTATTCCACGCAAACTTGATCCAATGTCCTGGCGAAAAACTGTCGGAAATCGCGTAAAAAATTACGATACTCCGTAATTTAAATCGGTCGATAAAAAAATTGCTGAAAATCGGCAAGATTAATATTGATTTTGTTGGGTTAGATTTTAGGTCGCGATCGAAAGTTCGGGATGATCGATACGCGTGTCGTCTTGCTTTTCCTGGCAACCGTTATCAGCACACAGGCCGTTAATATTACGTTCCACGTCGTGAGCCAGAAGGCTGGCGAACGTGGCGAGAAACAGGGTTAAGAGTGTGTCCGCGGCGAAGTTTTCGTTTTGCGCGAACGTCGTTCGTTGTCTGACGTTTGAACGACGTTCGTGATTATTTAACGTTCCAGGTGAAGGGGTTGGAAACTGGTTTCTGGAATAATTGAATCTGCTTTTCAACGACTCGTGAAAATAAATATTTCGAGCGATGCTAGGATTGCAAGAGAATGCTACGAGGATGCTACGAAGTCGCTGGAGTGGAGGAAGAATAGCAACGTTTAAAGCGAGTTACAACCAATCGACCCAAGAACCTCGGATTTTCAATTGCAACTTGTCTTTCCATTATCAGCCTCTTTCGATCGTAACGAAACGTTCTTCCTGCTAAAGTCAAAAAAGATTCGCGTCTCGCAAGATTAAACTGACATCGCGACAATCCTCGCCAACTTCGACCGACCAACCCAGAAATCTCCGACTTCGAATCCCAATCCTAACCTACCCCAACATTCTCACATCCGCATCCCAGTAACGTCTCTCGGTCACATCCACGAAACTCCCCTTTAAATCCTTCTCAATTCCGCTAAATTCAACCAAGACTTCAACCTCTTCGGAACCTGGTTGGATTAGCTTATCTCTCGCCGAAGGAAGAAGAACAGCGCGTATTATACAAAGAAGCTAGTTTTCTCCCCTTAGAAACAGAGGTAAATTCTCGCGAGTTAGTGGTCGAGGCAGTTACCCACGGTCCGATGCGTCTATCCCAGCGATTTTCAATCGTTTTTCATCTGGTAGCGCGTTTACGCTGATTACTAAAATTCTACATACACAAAAAAGTGTATGATATTCGATCGATGAATACATTCACAACGGACCGTATATTTCTGTTTCTATTTGACGATCTAAGGGAAAAGAGGTCAGTGCCTTTGACTAAATCGGACACCGTGTGTTAACCCTTTGAGATTCGCGGTATTTTCGAGCTTTCGTTGCAGTATGTCCTCTCGTCAATTTCGTCAGACGCTCTCGTCGAGTCGGTATCTTACAGTATTCCGATATTTCGATGTCTTGGAAGCGAACCAATATAATAACATATATGAAAGTATAGGTATCAAATAGATTCTCATAATCAGTCGTTAAACGATACATATACCATAAGGATGTGTAAAGATAAGAATGTTCGTATGTATGTACACGATATATATTATATTATCATACGCGAAATGCCTAGTTACACGGTCGTAGGACCTTGAAAAGGATCAGGAGCCGTTGCAGCGTTCCCTTTGAAAATCACAAATCCATTCCTTGCAAAATCGTGCGTCACGTAGTGTCCAAGAAGAGAGAAGAGGATCGTCGTCGTCGTCGTCGTCGTCGCCGTCGTCGTCGTCGCCGTCGCCGGCCACGAGAAGGCCTGAAAAAGTACGTAGCCTGCACCGTTGACGTGGCTGGTGGTGGTGTGGCTGCTGCTGCTGGCGGCGCTGCATAGCACGTTGACGTTGTTGCTAGTGTGGGTTACCTGGTTAGTGACCGGCCAACCGAGTTCACTGGCATCGGCCCTCTTCCAGGTTGGCTAATCTCGCGACGAACGGAGAACGCCCGCTCCCTCCTGGCACCGCGACGCCCGCACCGCCGCGCTTCTTCCTGCTTGGTCGTTTTGCTCGTTGAAAAGCAACAGAGATTCCCTTGGTGGCTGTCCGCGGGCCCGCTCGTCGCTCGCACAAGCGTTCCAAGCTCGACTGGAACAGTTAAGGACACGTTTATTAATAGATTAACGAGCATGAGAACAGGGAATCGCTCGCTACTGGTCTTGCACCGCGTTCCCTTCTCGCTGCTCTTCGAGGCCGCCGCGATGAGAACTTCTCGCGGGTACACCCCCCTTCGGAACTAATTGGCTTCCTTCGAGAACCGATTTTCACGCGAGATGCCAGCAGATTCTTGCGCTCTTTGATTTTTTCCCGTTTCCTTCGGCGTTTGCTCTT
Organism: Bombus waltoni; assembly: GCA_014737395.1. Lineage (NCBI taxonomy): Eukaryota > Metazoa > Arthropoda > Insecta > Hymenoptera > Apidae > Bombus > Bombus waltoni. Next base: position 8,376,341 of record JACXII010000008.1, read on the forward strand.
TTTCTCTTCTTCTCTTTCTCTTCCTGTTTGCCTTGGAATTTTGGTTTGGTCAAAGGATTCGCAGCATTCTATATAGTAGATAGGCACGAGTGGCGTTGTTGGGTGATCGCATCTTAGAGATTACGTGTATTCACTTGTATCGAGTATTGGTACTACTACCAGTATTACTACTGTTACTAGTAATCGCATTTTTCTTACTGGTACGTAGTAGATTACGTAGTAGATTAGAATCGGTTCCTTCTTTTTAACGTAGTTTAGATCGAAGTATGAGGTCGATCTCTTTGTTAGACGGGGAAGATTCTTCTTGGGAGCTTTCGTTCGTTTCATTTTTCGTTTTTTCTTCTTCTTTTCTTGTTTGCTTCGGTTAGAGATCTCGAGATATTTCATAGATAGGAGAGAAGTTTGCGATCTGATAAAAACGTAGTCTATATGCTTAATAGGAGATGATTTCTCGGTTCTTAGAGCTCTTCTTCTCTTCTCTTCCTTTGAGGGATTTTTAGTCCGGTTGAGGAGCGAGAGCTATTTAGTAAATGGAAATAACATGGACGATTGGTTCTTCTCTTTGATCTGTTTTGTTCGAGTGGAATAAGAGTCTGGTTTGTATTCAAATGGACTTTGACGAGCGCACGACATTGTTTTTGGTCTTGTTGGCCTCTTTCCGCATGAAGATACCTAATCCTCTTATCGGCGAGCGAGTGAATCGAGTAAACTTTATTGTCCTTTTTATATCGTTTCGCGATGTTTCTAATTGCTCGACGATCCGTAACAAATGTAAGACTTTACATTCCCATCCGAAACACAAATTTTTTGATCGTTTGAGCGAGATACCAACACGTGATTGACATTGCAATTACGAAGAACAACCTATCGGAAAGAAATAATAAAAATAAAAAGTACATAAATAGGTAGACAAAAAGATATAGAATAAAAGATAGAAAAACAATCGTTCGTCCGTATACTTTCCAAACCAGAAACGTTCGGATTAAAAAATAAGCTGTTACAAGATCAACAAGTTTTTACGAGACGATTTACCAATTACTACTCTACTACTTCTAACGTTGTCAGCTAGAAGAGCTTCAACAAACATCTACCTAACTTGTCAGAATCGAATCTCATCTCCTATCAGTCAGTCATCGATAAAAAGAATTCTCCTGTTTACCAAAATCCTGTTCAATAAAATTTATCAATTATGTTTTCCGACTTAATCGTATTCCGTTCGAATCGAAAGGCCATCGAACCCCCGTGGAGTCATCGGATTAGCGGGGCACGCTGGAAAACACGAACGATGATTCAGAATTCAGGCCCGTAACGAGTCTGACTAATCTAGCTTGTCCGATTGGCCGAGTGACGCACGGGACGATACGCTGGCAGGTCGTTTACGCGCACGCACGTGCGTGCCACGAGTAGGTGTGCAAGCGTTCTCCCCCTCGAGATTTATCGAATAGAAAACAAGTGGATTCCCGGGATCGCGGTTCAGTAACCTGCTCAACGTCGCCGATAGATCCGCTTTAACCGCCTATTTCTGTATCACCACGTTTATTTCTGCCGACGCGACGAAGATACTCGCAAGGATTATTTCCATGTCGAAAACGCGCACCAACCACCGCGAATCGTTTTCAGAATTCGTCTATCGTTCGACGATAGAAATTTCCGCTTCTTTCCTCGCCTGTATCGTTCCTTTGACTTTTCTAAATAGGGAAACGAGCGTTTCCTCATTTGGACAGTTTAAAACGATATCCGAGAGGGAATTTTGGGGGACGAAATGGCAACGGGAGATCGAATTAGGTTACATTGGATTTTTTCTGCTCGTTTTGGAAGCTCGTCAATTCGCTGTATCTTTTCTTGGAAATAGTTGGACTATTTTCGGGAGTTTCTTTTTTCAGAGTGATCCATCTGCAAGTTTGATTCGTCCGTGAATTTTGGAAACTTGCGAATTTATTGTAACTTTTTTTTTAAAGAATACCGCGGAATTTTTTTTTTTTTTTTGGAAAAATTGGATCGGAAGAGATTGAACTTTGGCGCGAAGTTTACAAGCTTGAGTTGTTTGTAAATACCGAGGCATCTTTTACGGCGTCCTCGGGCGACCAACGATATTGTCAATATTCCAAGCTTCCCAATGCAAAAGTAGTTTGTCAATGAATATTGACGATACTCTATTGACGATACATATTGATCGAAAAAGATTACGCAATCCCAATCGACGAATTTTAATCCATTGACAGCCGATGGATAATAATTTCTGACTTGAAAAAAATCTCACCGCTGTATCCGAGCACTGACTCGTCCACTCGCGAAGTAAAATAAAATTTACATTCTAAATTGCCGAAATATAAACGTGGTCTCAGTTGGTATGCCATATTTTCTACTTTACGACCGATAAGTCAATAATAGTTTTTCATTTGAAAGCTAAAGGAAATATCCGATCATTACCTAGGATCGTCTAATTACGGAATAAAAAAGTTCCCCTAATTAGAAAAATTTGATTTCGAAGTCCAGTCGAAGGAATCGTCTCGTACACGTGTCGACGAGTAACGTCCTCGAGAAGGATTACATCAATATGCGCGAGGATCGTTCACCTAGCAAAACTGGGCAGTCACTCCCGGCCGAGGCAACGAACTTTCGGGGCGATGTGGGTCAGAAAAACAAAAGCAACGCCGACAGTCGACCGAAAACGAACTGGCGAGATTTTTCTCGAGGAAGAATTAAACGAATCGATTAACGAACACCATGGAGAACGTTCGAGACGTTACGTTGGCGATTGGCCACGAATTATACGAGTCTCGAAATTACATCGAATTCTCGCATTGAACGTTCGATCGTAATAAATGGAACTGCGACTGATTTTTATTTCGAGTTTCGACTCGTCTCATTTCCATATTTCGATCGAGCGCGCTAGCTTGTGAATGTATTTGTGTGTGCGTTATATAGAACATTTTGAAATTTCATTAGCGCCCTAATGATACACGACTGTGCGTCAGGACCGTATGGGTCAAATTTGTAACTGATGCGAAAATATACCTGTAAATACGTCACAGGAGTACCGTATCTAATTAAATCGCGAACTTATGGATTTCACGAAAAACGTTGATTTTTCATTCAACTGTAAATCAAGATATACGATGGTTCGCGGTATCGAGGTAAATAATCGTTGATTTAAACGTTAGTCGAACGGACCGGTGGACGTGTTTGTTGACGGGGAATAGGAACGAACTAGGAGAAGGGGACAACTGGTCAAAACAACGATTGCAAATGAGCTTGTTTTCAGAAGACGACGTGTCGGTGACGCAGTGGCTCGGGTCGATGACTTTGTCATTCATACTCTTACGCAAGCGTGCGTAAGCGTAGAAACGCGAGAGTACTGTTATGTAGGCTCATTGTCAGAATTTTATTAGAGCTACTCTCCGATCATGGTACATCGACGTTATAGCAAACGTCGCTGGATTTGAATCGATTCAGGTAGCACGATAGTTCGCAAAGCTCTCGTCGTTCATCTTTATCTAATCTAGATCTAAATCTAACGAAACGTTCGTTGTCCAAATGTTGGATTTTAGTTTGTTAATTTCACTTACCGTTAGCTTCCACCAACTCTTAGATCAGACTTTCGTACTTTATTCTACTTATATTCTATTTTCTATTAAAAACTTTGCTTCGAGTAATCTATAATGTATGGTATACAGACTAAGCGCTTTATCGTAATATTCGATCCGCTCGTAGAGGAAATTGATGAAATTATATAAGGACACTGATCGTCGTCGATCAAGTGCTTCGGCACTGAAATTTCAAAAATTTAAAGAAAGAAAGCATGGTTAACCACTGTTATACATTCCATTGTTAACGTTATAACATTCCATTCCATCGATTCTAGATTCTTTTTTCTTTTTTCTTTTTAATCAACCATAATATTCACACAATAGAGATTAAATGAATCGGAGATTCCATTTAACATCTGCGCAACAAAAATCAGGAAACAGAACAGAAGAAAAAAGGTGATTAATCGATCCTCCGGTTGATTGTTTCATTTTTCTAAACCATAATGAATCCGTGAGAGAAATTTGCTCGTTTTTCATACAATGATAGAGCATAGCTATAGGAAGCGGCGTTGTTTGGTAAGAAAAGGCGCTCTGGTGGCGGGAACGTGGTGCACTGGTAGTGCACTGGCCCAGGGTCGACGCCCGACGTCTCTACGATCGTTATGTCATTCATGCTCTTACGCACGCACGTAACCTCTCGCTACGCAAGCGTGTGAACGTGTGCATGCGTTCTAGGCGCAAGAGACGTAGGAGTACTGTTACGCACCGTGCACCGCCGCAGAATACGACGAAATTCGTACCTCGGAATTGTAGGTCGGCCACCGTGTCGCGATTCCTCGAACGAATTCTTTCGCCTCTACCGACGTTCCAAAATCGGATTCGAAGCTGAACTCTCGCGATTAAAAGTCCTTTTCAAGCTATCGGGAAACATCGTTGACGATGATCGAATAATTCTGCGATTATTGCGAATAATCTTATTTAAGGTGATTTTTCAGTCGCATCGTAAGGAAAAACAAGCTCGTAAATTCTAGGGAGGAGAAACGACGTCATCGATGCTCGATTGGAATTTTATCTAAAATTTAGAAAATATCGTAATCAAAAATTCTACATAAATTAGAAGATTCTGCTAGGGAAACATTCTCGCAGAACTCCATTCGTAAAGAAATTCCTCAAATATCTGGCTTATTAATAACCGCCAGAAAATCCCGAAATTCTGGTCGTGAAATATTCCTCTAAAACGCTAAAACCTCGCCGATGAATTATAGAACATCTCGCGAATAAATTCCAAGAATCTGCCTTGAAAACCTCGATCACTTTCATCCCTATCCTCTAAGAATCTAATTATATATCCTATCCCCCGAGATTCAAATCTCGATGCAGTAAAAATAGTTGAAATCAGCGGTTCTTGAACTTTCGTTTACCCCTTTAAATAACTTCTTTTTCCCGCGGACCTCCAAGACTTGACTCAAAATTTCAATCCGTAATGTGTCCAATATATACCATTGAAACGTTCATCGACTGCCCATCAACAACGCCGTTTTCGACGGGAGGGAGATTCGTTAGAAATAAATAACTACACATTCAGAGATTCGTTATAAATACGAATAAATATTTTACAAATTTTGTATACGACGATAATTTGCGCGTGCAAAGACCAAAGACTTCGTAACCGTCCGGAGGACCGCAGGCCATAGGTTAAGAACCGCTGGTCTAAATCTCTCGCAACCTAAGAGATTCTCCGGGCGACAACCAGGTGCGAAAGAGAGTAACCCCGAACGAGAAGAGGTCTCTTCCTCCTCCCAGACGTCACCCTCCCTGCGAGCGAGTTCAAGGACTCGGTTACATCGGCCACGGTGCTCGAGAAGGGTACGGAGGGGAAAAGGAGGCGAGGCGAAAAGGAGGAAGAGCAGGCCGAGGAAGAAGCCGAGAGCCGAGGCAGGACGCGAGGATGTGCAAGGGTAGCCGAGAGCGTTACACCTAGGTAGGGCATTGCACCGGTGCGACGCTGCAGTCGAAGTCTTTGGCCGACGCTCGCGGTGCAACTGCAAAGAGTTGCATTCGCGTAGCCGCGTGCAGTGACCCGCCCTACCGTTAGGACGGCCCCGAGGATGCGTTCCCCTCTTCTTCTTCTTCTTCTTCTTCTTCTTCTTCTTCTTCATCGTCGATGTTGTATTCTTCTTCTTTTTCTTCTTCTTCTTCTTCTTCATCGTCATCGTCATCCACTTCTGCTTCTATACTTCTCCATCTTCTTTTTTGTCGTACTTCTTCATCTACTTCGCCGCTTCTCCTCCATTCTCTTCTTTGTCTCTTCCTTCTCTTTTTCGCTGTGTGTCGCTCCTTTCTGTTCTGAGGTTCCGTCTGGTATATCCGTTTCCACGCCAGCCTCTCGAACGTTCCTATGTGCACCAGGAAGCGAAACCGCGCGTAACTAGGCGATGCTATGGGCGTAAGGAACAAGCTTCTTCCGACACTTACCTCGCGAATGGTATGGGCAGGTGACTATGGACGGCGTGAAAGGGCGCATTATGCGAGCCGTTCGTTGGACAAAATGGTCAGCTTCGTTCGTTGGAGCTTTCGAAGCACTCGATCGTCGATGCTTGTCTTTGCAATTGACGATTCGTAATTTCTCCAAATACCATCGGATTCGCTAGAAATTTTGTACATATAATCTCGATACTGGCGTTCTATGGTGGTTACAGCCATTTCTCGCAGAGTTTAAACGTAATATGCACGTTTTCATTTTTTAAAGGTAATGGGAGAACTTTCGAGAACCATCGTACATACGTACGTGGTTTGATTAATTTTCTCTACTCTTCGTACTCCGGTGTTATCCGATTTGGCAAATAAGCGGCTGCTATGATTGTCCTGTGGTTGCAAGTTTGACGAGAGAGTTTTTGCAGCAGAAAATTGAGCCAAAGGTAGGCATCGTTAGCGGAACGTCTCGCGTCGTTATTATCGCTGAAACAAATTACAGTTTTCATATGTATCGTCTTCAAAAAATTGCTGTTAAGAATTACTTTCCAGGAAGAGTCGTCGCGCTTCTTTACATATCATGTACCAATTATATTCGAGTATTTCTTTCTTATTATTTTCTATTCTTCTATCTTAAATACCGAGAAAGCTTCTCAAAATACGTTATCCGGCAAAACATCCGATCTAACACCAATCTAATAATTAAAATACCTAAACGATTAACAGTTGAATCCTCGCTACGAAGGTTGTTAGGTATTCGATACAACAATTCCATCTATCATCGTGGAATCTTACCCAAAATATGGTGAATCCAAAAAAAGATTCGCGTCTCACGATACCATCGTGGCGATAGCCGTGTAAAAATTTGATAGGGAATTTTTCACCGGTTATTTGACAAATAACCGATGAACGATCATGGCTGTTGAATAAAGCCGCGTTTCGCGGCTTCTTCGCCAGTTGACAACCCCGTAACGCTTTATCTTCGTTCGCTGAATCGTCTCGCTCGCGTACTCGCGGAAATGCAAGATAAACCGCACGCATGGAAATGACGCTGCTTTCGCGCATTATCGTGCATCGTGTCTGTGGTCACGTTTGATCCGGGGGCAAAAATCGCGCGACGCTCGCCAATGATTTCAAACAACGATAAACTCGGCCGTGTTCAGCTCGATAAGATTAGATCGGCCAAGGAGTTATTTAACAGAGGATTTCACCTATTAGTTGCGACTAAAATGCGACCGTGTCTCCTCAGCATCTAGATAGTCGCTTCGCCTGTTAGACTTTTTTACGTTGAACGATAATGTTTGTTTCAATGCGTCGTTGATCCTTCGTCGAAATGCAGCGATTTAAAGATTCTCAAAGTTTTGGGCGATTACGTAATCCGTCTTTCTCGCGATAACTACGTCGAAATAATTGATATTCGACAAATCTGCTCCTAAATTCAAGCAACTTGTACGAGCGACCTGTCTCGCCCGATGGAACGCCTTACTTCCGAAGCTCCACCCTTCGTATCAATTATGTGGATCCAACGATCTTCGGAATGTCAAAGTCCTATCTTGAATTATGACGTTCCGCTTCTCAAATAGGAGCTACAACTTTATCAAGCGACCGTAAGAGCCCTGTCCTGATATATATATATAAGAATATAGTTCACTTACGATTCATTCTCACAGGTATTTCAAAATTGCCTAATAACGAATCCCCGTGGCAAGTAGCGCTCTCAGCGATATATCGAATTCGCTCCACCAATATCCATCGGTATCCCTTAACCTACATCGTCTCGGATCTCAAACTCGAACAAGCCCCCGATACGGAACATCAAACAGCCACCGTCTGTAACCCGATTGAACCCAATCCGAAACAGACACATCCGATGATTGCCTATCCGAGACGACGAGTTGCGAATTTTTGCACCTTTTGACACCCTCGCAACCCTCTTTGGCTGCGTGTTGCAGGTGTCGTGGCGGAAGGCGTCTCGGGACCGCGTGTGGGTGCGGGGTGGCGGAAGGGGGCGGCGGAGGGAGGTCAGTGACCGTTTTCCATGCTGGTAGGGGTCGGCGCACTCCCAAGATCGGCGCGTGTGCACGTGCGTGCATGTCGGTGCAAGACGCGCGCCGGTGCAGTCGTTACACTCCCACGTCGCTATGCAGTCCCGTAACATTCGCGGAAGCCGTGTCTCCCCTCCTCCCCCTCTTCTCACTCTCCTCTCTTTTCTCCTTCTCTCTCTGTCTCTCTCTCTCTCAATGTCTCACTCCGTGCTTCTTCGCGTTCTTCTCTCCTTCTTTTGCACCAAAGTCTCGTTTCTCTTCTCCTGACTTTATTTCCAACCTGCCCTTCTCCTCGCACGGTGGTACACGCGGTTCTCTCTCCCGAAGGTTCTATACTCGTTCCCTCGTTTCGCGACAGCATAGAGAGGACCGCTTTGTTGCATGGACCGATTTTGACTTGGCAACCACACTCGTGCGCTCTGCTGCGAGATAGCAGATGGATAGTGGAATGATATAGTGGCTAGAGGTGCGCAGTGGCTGGGCGAATGTAGTCGAACAACCCTAGACATTTTTTACGTACACGACTATCGTGACTGTGTTGGGAAAAATTGATAGGTATCTGAGAATTATATAGAAGTTGAAAGGTATTCATTGGGAGCCGTAAGAACTTCGCAATGATCAGAGTATTTGAATAGTCGATTAATTATTCGCTGTATTAACAAGCCATTATACTTAGTAAGGCTAGCCTTTAGTGCTAATCGTACGTTTAAGATCGTTATTAATATTTATGCTGTGTATAATTTTTCGCTAAGTGTACGTCTTGCGATGAACGTCTGGCTTCTTATTGTATCGTACGTTGTCAAATAGATTACCGTAAATAAATTATTACGAAAGAAGACCACCAACGTGTGCGCGACCATAGGCATTATCATGGTCGATTTAAAAATTGTCTCGAGAGAAAATTGGCTGTATTTATGGTTCATTATAAACTAATCAGATCTGCATTCCTCTCGCTAGTCTTCTTTCCAGCTACGAACAGAGTGTGATGCACTCGTGACCATATAGTGAATCATGCTACGCAGGGTGGCAACCAGCTACCTTCAGCTGCCCTCCTCCTTTTCAAAGCCTTTCAGCCGCGCTCGTTTCCGCGTCCTCTTCGCCCTGGCCCTCGTAGCTTGCTTCTCTTCGTTGCTGAATTGCTTCTCTTTACTTTTTCCTCCTTCCTTTTCGTTGACTTACGAAGAGGCACGAATTTTGAAGAGATTTTCCGGATTTAGAGGAATTTCAAGAGGCTTGTTTTTGCAGTCCCGTAGCCGAGGGTCGAGGATTGACGGGTGAACAGGTTTTATGGAGCGAGATGATTTTTGCATGCGTAGTTCAAGGAGTTATGTATTAGGGGAGATTTTTCTTTTTTTCATAAAATTTATGTATTCGATGTATCGATATGACGTGATATTATACAGTGCGAATCCACTAGCGCGAAGGATACGCGACGAGAAAATAACAGAGCGTTTGTAAAATAAATGACACGGGAATAAAGACGGCAGTTTCGAATTTAACGCTAAAAGTGGAAGGTATACACTACGTCATCTGGCAGAACATTACGCGTACAGAAACAATACGTTCCGCTATTGAACGCAAATTTCACGTCTCCGCTGCTTCGGCAATAATAACCCTTAAATACAAAGAGCATTCTAATGCCATTCATTATCGTTCCAACTACCGGTATAATTTATTATTCAATCTCCATTTCTTTATTATCGATCACTCGTCCCGATCTCCATACCGTTCCTTTGTTCTTCCAATGATTTGTCATCTTAGGAAAATTGATACGAAACTTTTTTTCCGCTGTTCATTCCCGTGAATGAAGAATCCTAGAATTGTCAAAACGATCGATTCGTAATTTCTTTTTTACAGAAAAAAGATTATTATTTTACAGATTATCACGATCATAATACATTGCGTATCAACGATATTATTTTCATCGCCTTTCTTCTTTTTCTCTTTTTTTTTTTTTCTTGATTTGACACAAATAGCTTCCAAACTCCATTTTATTTATTTTATTTTCCCCTCGCTTTTTAAATATTATTCTATCCCTGCGCACATGCTTCGTGTCGATTCCTTTCGTACGAAATATCGATTCGTATACCGTTAAAGGAGAAAGACTCTTCTTCTCCGCGAAAACAGCACCAGGGTCGTGTTTACGATCGAATTTGGCGCCAGGCGAACGTCTAAGGACGTTTGAGAATCGTCGAGCGAGCGATTTGGTGGGGGAAGAATTACGATTCTCTCTGGATTGAAGATCGATCGAGCGAGGCCGGTTATGCAAAGGCCTCATTAATCGCTTGCGGACTCGTTCTCTGGGTCAACGCTCCGAGGACGGCGACTCGGTCGGCGCTCATTGTCTCCGGCGTCGGCTCAAGGACCGTGGCTCGTTCAGGGTTTCTCGCGGTTCTCGGGATCGATGACCGTCAGAGGATCGCCTCTCTTCTTCCTCTCTTCTTCCTTCCCCTTTTCTTTTTGTCCCCACCTTCGCCACGTCGGAAGGAGAGTCCGCCTCGTATATACGTTCCTCGGGATCGGATCAAAGCTACTAAACGCGGAAATCGACCTTTGCTTCGCCCTCATCGGCCAACCTATTCGATCAGGCGGCGCTAACGAATGCGAAAATACGGTAGAATCGCGTTTATCTGTACTTGCCGGTTTACAGTTTGGTTCGTCGGTTTTCACCGATTCTTCCCACTGTCTGTTGCTTTTTTCGCGCGTCTATCAGAAACTCGCGTTCGAACGAGCGGATACTGTCGGCAAAATTTCAGTTAATCGGCCATTGACTGGCTTGATAAATGAAGTTCCATCGTAGATGAATAGCGCGTAACGCGCAGAGATTATGTAAATGGTAAATGGAAACGCATCGTGCGAAAATCTAAGGTGCACGCGCTTCAGAACTGTTTTCATCTAGTGGTTACATCTGTTGGTTAAAAAGTCGAGCAAACTTAGTTTATTCGGCTTATTTCGCATTTTACATCGAAGCAGCGTACGATCGTGACGATGGAATAACAGATTTCTAGTGAAATAATTAGAAAGTAAGAGCAGTTTGGATTTTCCTCTGTGATCTCGAAGTAACAAATTACGTGCGAATTTCATTAACGTTAAAGTAATTACTGATCTCATTTCCGCGTGTATCTCCAAAGACAGGAACGATAACGCTGAAAATGATCAATTCGAATCGATCAAAAATCGTAATTAGTTAGTGCTAATGAGCGGAGAAGGAGCAATTCTCCTTGGTATTTAAAGCGAATCGAATAATAACTCATCCGATATTTATAGAGAATCACAATGTCCAGCTAGCTGGATTAAGATCTGGCGAGGCCATTAATCATCCGGAAATGTTGAATCGTTAGGCAATCGGACGAGGGACGATTACACGCGGAAGTCGTGGGCGACCTTGCGATTCGGCAACGACCGTCCCTAAGGCCGTCTAGACGTACGTGATGAATCGGTCGAAGCCCGATTTTACGAGTTCCTTCCACTTGTCGAATCCTACAACGTTATTTAGGCCCTCTTGAAGTCAGAAAAAAAATACGACCCCGCTGTTTATTTCTCAATCCACCTGTTCCCCGAATCCATTCCACTTTTTATGTACCATATTCTCTGATCGATATTGCCGCTTTCGTTCGTTTCATTTAAATTGATTGAGAATTTCGATTCGATCGCACGTGGTTAACTTAATACCGTGTATTTTTCAGTTATCAAAATAAATTATACACGGTTATAGAGCTTAAGAGTATAGTAAACGACCATCGGACTAACCACACTCCCGAATTCCCAAATCGTTCCAAACATCAGCGAACAACCAACCCTTCCACCGTAAGAAACATCAAACCGAATCAACCAAAGTAGACGACGTGCAGTAATAAACAGACTGCAGATTTCTGCGCAACTTTATAGTTTTACAAAAGGAGCTACCGAAAGAGCGCTTGCAAACAAGGACTCGTTCCAAGAATTATTAAGAATTGTAACAACTCTACTTTCGATTCTTCGTGTGTTCTCTTATGCGTACTGCGCGTGTCTTCGTATTTAAATTAAAAACCAAATAATATATTATCTCTCGTATATCAACCCCAATTTCGGTGGTGAGGTTTTCCACGTGAATTTTATGACGTTCATCGAAGAAGAGATCGATCGTTTAACGGTTTGTAGCGAATCCATCGAGTGACCGTGGTACTGTCGGATCAACGAAAATATCGCCGCCATTTAGCACGCTGCTGGCGTGAAGAATTGTCCCTCGAGGATTCTTCGGCCCGTCTACAGGTACCTGTAGCGTTAATGCGATTATAGAACGTTGTTTGCCAGTCAGAACTCGGTGATTAGTCGTCGTCTGTTTGTCATCCACGAAAGGATTATCCAAAACAAACTTCTATATATCTTCGAACGTATTGAAACGAGGCGAGATCTGATGCGGTTTAGGTTAGGTACTTATTGTCTAAACGGGCTAATCGTCGTGTCCCCCGTGGCGTATACGGAGATTTCAACGTAATTGGGAGACAATGGCGGACTCGTTATATTGCGGGAATCGTCGTGGGCGTGGCGAGTGCCGTGAAAGGGTTAAGAAGTCAATCGGTCACGGAGGACGCGCTCGTAAATTCATCGGCCGCTTGGAATTTCACAGCAGTAGCAGTTCGGACCTTACCTCGGCCCCTGTTCAGACTCTCTCAAGAGCGTGTATAGAGACGTAGACTGGCCGAAACGAAAATACACCACAAACGAGCGTGAACAAACGAGACTGACGAGAATTAGCTCCTGGAGTTCAAGGAATGCAGTGACTTTTAGGGAAAGGGGTACCTAGTTTGCGTTGGACGCGTTAAAAGTGGGAATTTTGGATTTTCCGGTGTTACTTCGGGATTATCGTTGCACCGTTTGTCCGGTTTGTACGTTTCTAAGCGATATACGAAGTAGAAGGTGTGAATCCCGAGAATCAAAATATCGTTCCTCGATATCTTGCAATTTTATTTCACTAACTGTATAAAATTTATCTTATTTCGTTAACTAACCTCGTAACCTCCATTTCCATCTTTCGTCTTCCATAATGTAAGACTTAAAAATATAGTTCTTGTACCTCGAAGCCTGATATACATAGAGCGACTATCAAATTTCGTAATTAAAGATCGCCTTAGAGATCGATCATTCCGACGTTAATTAAAATAGTACACGCGAATCGTTCAAAAGCCAGATTGATCGAAAAGTCGAGGAATATCGTTAGAAACGCTACTTTTTCCATTTACATTAGAATAATGCAATGAGATGGAGAAATTCACGGAAAATGGAGTTGATCCGTTTGCCTTGGAAGAAGCGCGCGTATTATTTAAAAAACAATACGAGAACATAAATCTTCCAAAGGACATCGGTATATCTGAATTGTAAAAAAGTATCTAATTTGCGAGTTATCGGTGATTCAACAAGTAGAAGCAAAGGCGTCGAGGGAGCGCGTGGCCAGTCGCCGCGTTTCTCCTCGTTTTTCACGGCTAATCGACAGAGGAAAAAGCGGTTTACCGCGGAACTCCGTGAGAGGAGCGAAGGGGTGGAGGAAGAAGAGGAACGAAGCGTGTTCGACGCGATCGAAGCGGCGACGCGAAGCAGGCCACTTCGGGGCCGCGGCTAGTAGCACACGTTCTTCAGCCTCTTCCTCCACCTCCTCCTGTTTCTCCTCTTCTTCGTCCTCCGCTTCTCGCGGTCCCCTTTTCTCTTGGCCATCGTGCTTCCACCTCTAATCTCTTTTTGCCGGCTCGCTGGTATTCCGTCGAACGCGCTTTCGTTGAAACGCCCGTAAAAATCGTCCTTTTCTTATCCAATCGTGTCGTTTTAGACTTTCGTTAAATTAATCGAATTACCTTTGCTTCGAATTTTCATTCCGACGATAAGTCGCTCCTTCTCCTTCGATTTCGAACTTTCCGATTCGAATCGCGAGTTTCGTATCGAAACGTGAATATTTGACGTCGAGTCGTCCGCTTGCTGCGATTTTTCTTTTTCGAAATTTCATCGCTTTCTCGGCTACTTTCAGAATTATCGTTAGAAATGATCAAGTTTGAAGATCGATGCTTCGAATTAGATCGTTCTCGCGTCTTTCGCACCTTAAAAGAGAATATCGTGTCGTCTCGATCCCGTTGGGTCACGATCGCGATTTCGAAAACGATTTTAGATAGCAAAAACGATATAGCCCTCGAACAAAACCGACCAGTTTTTATCGTAAACACCCTATTTCGTTCGTTCGAAAACACCCTCTCGCCTAGGAAACGAGCCTCGCGAAATTCAGAAGTTTTCCAACGATTCAACCATACGCCTGGAAAATGCCGAAAAGAAGCGATCTACTGCGAACAAAGAAACACTGGCCGGACAACAGAGAACCACGGTACCGTGCCGCAAACGCGTTCATAGATCGCAAGAAGGAATCTGTTCGAGACATTCCACCATGTCGGATCGAGACGTTGGAACTCGAAGAGCGTGGATTATTTTTAACCGCGCGGATAATCACGGTTACAGAAAGTTGCGCTATGTATTATTATATGCGTGCCGTAAAATTCGGAGCACCGACCGTGGCCGTTCCATTTCAATTATGTTCAGTTTCACGGTACCGCGACTGTCCGTCAGCGTGAATCTCATACAGGTATCCGTCTATCGGCAAACGAAACCGTAATGGAGAAACTAGTCGGTGGAATAGATGCATGTGTACGCGTGCAACAAGGTGATCGAACGGCCTGGTTGCCTCGGTTTGCAGGTCGCGGCGCAAGTCGTCCATCGGCCGACCCGCAATCACAGGCGCCAGCAGAGAAATTACTTTTTCCATTTTTCTTTCGCCGCGGCTCGAGCCGCTCCGACGATTTCTACCCACCAATCCTCCCCCACTCTCTCACCGATCGATGTGCTTTAATTGCTATTGCTCGTTCTTCCTTCTGCCTTCCTTCCTCTGTTTTCTTTTCGTCGTTCTCTTTGTACGTTTTATTCGAGAATGGAAGGGGGCACGTGCTGTGAATGGAAGAGACGTTAACGTAGCGGTCGTTCGTATTAGGCTGTAACGTCCAATTCTGTTGGATCAATTTTCTAAATCTTCGCTTTCGTCCATAAGTGTTTGTATCTTTCGTAAGACGCGTTATTGTTATGTTACGTTACGGCATTAACAGTATTGACAGTAAATATTAATATCGTCGAATATTAAAGTAAGACGATCGTCGAAGAATAATAATACAGTTACAGATCGTTCGACTCTACCGACGACCCGATCGACAGACAGATACGATTCACGGGTTCGGAATTAAAAACTAAACTTTACCAAGCAGCAGGTACGAAATAGCCGAACAATACTCTCTCACCTACGCCTAACAATCGCCCAACGTCGATAACTGTAACTCCGTCGATTGTGTTTCGTTTCACCCCCCGCTCGTTCCTCGCTCCACCCTTTGGACACCCTTTGTACATTCGCCATTGAAGAAGGCCACTCGGCGATCGTTATTTCCAAAACATAATCCACGAACCAATTAACGAAGCATAGCCTTCATTGTGTTTCAACAAAAGCAGTCTCGTTTCGATTTGATCCAAGTATCTGGCGACAGTTTCTCGATGATGCGAATCGTTGGATACGATAGCGTTGGACGATGGTGTTGGTGCGTGGAACGAGAAACGACCGATCGCAGGTCGAAAGCGAGGCGGCGTGGCAGCTCTCGATTTCGGAGCTCTCGATGATTTAATTCCGCCGAGGCCTGCTCCCAACGAGCATACCGAACCCGTTCGGTGCCGTTGACACAGATCCCGGGCCACTGTGGTTCTCGGGCGAGATATGATCGGGGACACGCGTCGCATGAAAAGAATTACGCCAGCGGAGCGCAGCGTGCATCCTAATGCGCGTGTAGCGGCTGCGAGCACGTCTCGCGACGCCAGCTGCTCCTCCACGCCCACCAAAACCATCCGCCTTCCTTCCACCGACTTCCCATTTTCTTTTCCTTTTCTTCTTCGTTGAAACTTCCCCCTTTGGCTTCGCTCCTTCTCCGCTTCGGCGTGCCACTCGCTTCCTTGCGACCAACGCCGTTCATTCTGCTCTTTTCTCCGTTTCTTTACTTTGGCAAGGACTCTGTCGTTTCCACGAACGTTTCCATGAATGGTCGACTAGCACGCAGAAGAGGATTTCAATCATATCGTATCGTACGAACGTGAATTCCGAGTCGAGCTTGTTAGGATTGCGAAATCAGCGTTTCTTGTTTATTCGCAGCGTGATACAAGCTTTCGAGAATAGCTTGCGCGTTAAACGTTGACGAAGGTCGCGATATCGGTAACCTTCGAATCTGTTGAAAAACAACCACCAATAATCGACGTCGTTTTCTAAACCTCCGAACGTTGCCGTGCCTAAAACTGCAACGCTTTCCAAATCGGCCGAAACGGCACCGCGCTTTCTTACCAGCGAACAAAGTTCCGCGAGTCTTCGAGATCTTTCGATCGTAGAAAGTTGGGAGACTCGCGCGACTCCTACGATCGTACGAATGCGTCGTACCATCTGAAACGTCCGATACCCTCTTATCGGTAAATCGGTTCACAGGAGCTTCCATTCTAGGCTAACTTTAAAGATATTTGCTTCGATACGTATACACGGCGCGTAGAATCGTCTCCGCCGAAAGCCGAGCTGAATCGCGTCGGGTCTTGCCTCTTGATGAAAACGGGCAAAGAGCAGAAACTCAGCCACATCGTGATGAATTTCGATGAAACCGAAAACCTAGCGCGGCTTACCTTGCCTTACGGTGGAAACAATTTCGTATATACAGGCGCGGGTCGGATCAAATACTTTGAAACTCGGTTTAACATAGCGCGGCTCGGTGTTAGCTTTTCATTGGATCGTCGTCTTAACGAGCGATCGACCAGGTGGATCGATGGTCGATCGTCGCGCATACGGCGCACCGCCAAGTTATATGGTTATACTTCCGCAGTGGGCGCTATAGGGCAGGCTATGGGCATAACGGTGCGCGCACCGCGTCACGCACATGCGTGCGTTGATGTCACTGAACCTGCAGCAGCAGCAGCAGCAGCAGCAGCAGCAACCAGCAGCCAGCAGCCAAGAGTTAAACGCCAACTACTACGTAAGGCGTAACAGCAGCAACAGCAACGTCGGTAGCGAGCAACGATATCGCTTGGGCAGCGGGTGAACTCGCAGACCGCAAAGAGCAACGCGCTCGCGCGCACGCGGCACCGTTCTCTTTTCTGCACGCCTGCTGCACCTTCCCGAGATTACCACCTTATTATCGCAATATGTAATCTCTCCGGTGGTTCTTTCTCACGAAAGAACGGGCCGCGGGACAATGGAGGCCCCGCTAGGGACTCGCACGAAGGCCCACTCGCGTAATTACGCGCCGAGCCACGCAACGATACCAGCCGTTAACGGATCGGCCAAGGTGACGTTCGAGAATTTTAGACATCGCTGCAGATCGAGGCGTTTATCCTTTTGCTGCTGTTACTCGAGGCGTTGCAACGTAAATCTCGTTCGGATTAGCCAGCTTGTACGAATTCGTGAATCTTCGGACTAGTCGTCGTCGCCGAGGGTTCAGGATGTTCCTTAGCTGGCTCGGGGCAACCTTAGAAGCTTCCCTAGGTTCTTCTTGCTATTAGTTAGCAACTTGACTATACTGGATTAAAGCGTTACGTTTCAGGGGCAATTTAAACAATAATGTTCACAGTCGTTAGTTTTCTCTAGGAAGTTGATCGGCTTATAGCGATCAGGTTCGATACGGTGTAATTCTGTTTGCGCTTGTTGAACTTTTAATGGAAAAAGTTCATGAAATTCTTAATGTTCGTTAGGATACAGAGATCGTACAAGGAGATACTGTGCGTGCTTCGTTCTTAAGTGAAGTAGAATAAAACCATAGGCTAATGAATATCGTGCGCAAAGAGTAACAGAGTGTGTATATGGTTGCAAAAAGTCAAGTATTATTTCGTAGATTTAATTTATATATATCAAATATATATTCTCGACTGTACAAAATAGGTTTTCTCGACACGTACGAAGCGTGTGAAAGACATCGTCGTTACAACGACTAACAACGTTCGAAACAATTGAAAGCGATTAAAATTTACTCGAATAGCGGTGATAGGTAGTAAGAATACGCCGCTAATATCTATAGTCCCGATGGTCTTGTTCGAACCGTTTCACTCGATGCTACTATGTAATGTTACGATATTACTTAATAATATGGCGCGAAGGCGTGCGCCCAATAATTGTACATGAACGGCCGTGGCCGTCGCCATAGTCGTGTCAGTCTGATCGTGTAATAGCCGAGAAAACACCAGGAAGCGATCGACGATGGATTCTGTAACGATCGAACATTGGCCAATCGTTCGAACTAATCTAATAGCCACGTCTCGTAATAATCTATAATAATCGTTGAAATATGCAACGGCATCTCAATCGTCGCGACCAACATCGAGCTCTTTATTAATTCTTCTTTTTCGAAGAAGATCTTTCGTAGTAGCCATTCCCTTGGGATCGATCGTTGCCAGTCGATTGCTGTTCGTGCAAAGAATCGATACGTAATCGAGTATGATAAGACGATACGACAGTCGTTTAATTTTCTATTTCACGAAGTGATTTCGTAGAACGTTGCATCTATTATTAGATGTTCTTATCCTTGTGGTTTTTCTTCCTCTGTTCGAATCTTCTTGAGATTCTTGAATTCACTGCGAGTCTTGCGATCGTAAACCACATCGTCGCTAAAGTCAATTTGCTCTAGAATTAAATTACACAAAGTTGATGGGAATGTCGTGTTTCGTATTATCTTATTTCGTATCGTTTCGCGTAAAATCTTGGACAAAAGTCTCGAACGTTGTAAAGCGTAAGCAGTAGATTAGGAAAACGAATGACTCTTGGCTTCGATGTCTTCCGATAGCGAGGAACGCGCGTGGCCTATGCTCCATCGAAGATTCTCTGGATACTCTAAAAGCTTCGAAAAAGTGCGCGAAAAAGCAGCGTGCTTCAAAATTTTGGAGAACGTTCCGATTATCAGTGCTCGTTGTAGCAAGTAACACGACCTGACCAGTATGAAATTGTATTATCATATCCGCTGAAATAATATCCAATTCGGATTTCCCACTTTGTCACGACGAAGAAATTGGCAGAAATTCTTCAGGAGGTCATCGATACGGGGACACTCCAGTTACCAAGTGTCGATGATCTAGGAAGTTGCCTACGAAGGCAAAACGGCGGTCGGCGACCGGTCGTTCAGTGCCAAGGACACGGCAAGGTAGACACAATGAAGACTCCATTGCCGCGTGGAAATGCCTTCTAATTATGCCGTGGCTCGTTATATTTTTATCTTTTGCCCGCAACACCCCGCCATCGTTGCGGGAAAAACAGTTTAGCTCATAGCTGTGTGTAATTGTCTCAACTTTCTCAGGCTGACGCTACGAATTCTTCGCGTGGCGTTTACTGCTTATTGTTTATGCCAATTAACGTTCCCGTTTACGGGGCTGGATCTCGTTAACCAAGACGCTCGCTGGTCCCTCGATGAAAACGACTTTGCAATTCTTTCCTTTGCTCGCCATTGTGCCCGACGTTCGCGCTAGGTTCGTTCAGGCAGACTTTAGATGGATCGTGGTACTGGCTTTTTACTCGTCTTTTAATATCGTTATAGATCTTTCTCTGCTTTCTGCGTATTGGTAAAAGTACACGCGGATGATCAATTTTGGAAGAGCAGGGATACAGATACGTATTCTACGGGTAGTTGCATCCAGTGGTACGTGGCTTTATTAAGAATACGTTTCTATAGAAATTGCGATCGTGAAACGTAAATGTAGATTATGCGGTGTAACGTAAACGTGAACGTAGATACGTACGCTTACGTGGATGTAAGAAGTGCGTAGTAGCGACATGAATGAGAGTTACGAAGCGTTATTGCGATACGCGATATAATTTGAATTGGCTGCAACAGCAACGATTAAAATCCCGCTTTGCATTATGGATTTCATATAAATGAAATTATATAGGGAAGCATACGTTCAAATCGAATTAAGCCGCTTAAATTACGCGAGATCGATCGAAGCAACGATTGATTTAAGTACCATCGGACATTCCATCGCAGAATCTCGTTCTCCGTGTTATCTACCGATAATTTAATGCTTCCTACCTCCCTCGACAGTTATATCACTTCTAACTGTGCAATAAAGACACACCGCTTATCACCGTTATTGCAATTTGTAGTCGAAACGAAACATTAAATCCATCCAGCTTACTAATCGAGCGAATAACACGTTCGTAATTGTTCTGTTCGTGCCGTTTATGTAAATATATATCAATGATATAATTCTGCTCTAACGGAAAGAAACGAAATCTACCTACTTAGATTTTCCTTTAATGATTCGTCATTCGCGGTTCTTTCGTCGAGCTGTATCCTCGCGTCAACTCGCACCATATCTCTCTTTATTTAATCCGTTTATTTCATTCCGTTGCGTATCGAAACACTCGACTAAAGAACCTTAATCTTATACATGCGGACAATAACATCTGTTACAAACGATTCAACGATAATATTTATTTCAAACGATAACAACGACACCGATTTAATAATTATTAACACGCGTCTCACAAGAGTTATCCGTACGAGTTTCTCCCGCGATAAAATGTTAGGCGATTTAACACCGGTTACGTACTGCAAATCTTTCCAATTAATTCCCTTAACTACCGTTTGATATAGTGGCTCGGTTGAAAATTCAATTACCCGGAATAATCAGCCCGACGTCGCAGAACCGCATTCCTCGTCTAGTTCGGTCAACAAACAACCGACGATTAACATAATTAGCGGCCGATGATCGCACGATGATATCAGTGTGGGCATATGACTCGTCGAAAAGTTGAAGAGATTCGCGGAAGGGACGAACGACGAAGGAGGACGATGAATTCGCAAACGGCGGTTTTCTACCGCGTTCTAGAGGTCGTCGACCAACAGCACGTCCGGATAATCGTTCGTATAAATTTCTCGGGTGCCGCGATAGATTATGCGAACGCGACACGTACCCGCTTTCGACGCGATGTCTCTCTTATTGTTGAATCGAACGCTGGAATCTCCGTTCACGTTGCGATTCAAAGCAGAATTTATTCCGAAGTGAGGTAGAAGATACTCTCAACGGTTTGCAGATGTAGAGAATCTTATTATTTCGGAGTTTGCAATTTTAGTATAATTACTTTACCGTGTACATCTTTTCAACTTTATTCCCTTAATTTCGCGATACGCTGACGACTATAAGTATTAGGACATGGACCGATATTTCAACTGTACACTATTCGCTGCTTCTGTCGTTTAGGTATTTTGTTACGAATTTGTATCTTTCAATATAAAATACTAAATATCGTAAAATTTGTCAGCGGCTCTTGACGGACGTGACGAGTCGGTGCGTTCTAATATTTATAACCGGCAATTGTACGTTTTGAAGGAGTTTGAAATCTCGAAATTCTTCGGGCAAAGTCGAGAAGATTATGGAATTTGACGTTTCATTGTTTTCCGCTTGTAGGTCCGTTGAAATTCTTGATTCGAGAAACTCTTAATTTCCATACATGAAATAGTAGGATAAGTTTGGTAGCGAACAATAGAATTTATAATTTCGCTGGAAGTTAAGATCATGTTCGGAATTTTATTATACTTGCAACATCGTATGTATAATGGAGATGCGAAATTTACAATTCTGAAATCCTGTTGATAAAAAACTAACAGTAGGATTTATAACTTTATTGGCATCATGATGGAATTCATAATTTGGCTGCGAGTGTAAAATCATCGAATTGGAAATTTTATTCTATCGTTGGTCGATTTTATAAAACCTGGTCATATAGATAAAACAGTGGTACGTTAAAATCGCTCGCCTAGTTAGGATCGTCGAATTTCAAATTTTAGTACGTATTACGATGATACACGAGATCATCGAGATTGGAATTGTCGATAAAGTGGGCGGGTTTGAAATTTTGTTGCCGATTCGAAGCTATCGGATTCGGAATTTTGCCGCCTACGTTGGATAATCGAATTCAGAACTTTATCACCCACACGCAGTGCTCGAATTCGAAACTACGGAGATTCAATTTCATTTAAGAATTTTTGTTAACTTACAATTAGAAATAGCTAATATCCAACTACGATTCGTACAATTGATTTAATTAGCCAACGGTACGAGGATATTCTGGTGGCGAAGTATACTTATCGTAATTAGTTCAAGCGGAATAACTAGCTTCGAATAGCTACTGAAGGTGGAATCCAATTCCCTGCACAAAAGGCAGGAAGTGGCTGCTCGATGATTTGAGAATATTCTCGCGTGTCCACGACTCTTATAAATTGTTGTAAATCATTTTAATTCGCGCCTCTCTGCCTAATTTACTTCGATTCGCTGTTGAAAATACAGATCTTATTCCCTTGCTTCCTTGAAATCGAGCGATTGGGAATTGTCCCGTTGATTTCTTACAGATCATGCGACGAAACGAATGAAAGTTACCGAACGTGTTTAAAATTTACATGTAATTTGAGAGATTATATCTGCACCGCCTATGGAGAAAAGTATCGTTAAAATAACTTCTCGTCGTTTTATCCTTTCGTTTTATTATTTTCCACTCTGTGAATTATGGTATTCTAAGGACGGAGAAAGATAGAATTTTTATTACTTTTTAAACCATTTGTAGAAAAGGAAAAAGCGTCACGGAAACGCTAAATGAGATTATGCGATGTTTGTAAGAGGAGATTCTTCATCTAGACAGTACTATTCGCAAACAGTTGGCTAAATTCACGGATGAATACGTAACGTTATTTATTACACGTTGAACGTTGGAAGATTATAAAAAAATATGATGCGTATCTTGTAAAGAATAAACAGACGGTTAAAATGTAGGATGTGCATATTCTCGTTAAACTCGATAGGAATTTTCGGGACGAGCCAGTATTTTTCTTCTTTTCTATTTCTATTTCTTCTGTTGGCACGTTTTTCCGATCATTCTTCGTTGGAGTCCAATAATGCCGACACGTGCGATCGCTTTATACTAGCCGATTAAAAATAGATACCACGCGAGGGCCATGGTGTATTCGTTGCATATAAATGCGTATCGCTGCAGGTCGCTAGCCGATTTCAAGGAAACGACTTCGTCTGACCTCCGTCGCCGCCGGCCATTATGTTCGAGGTCCGTCCAACTTTGCCGTTGATACCTCGCCGATTTGCCAACCAAGCTCGATGCTTTTCCACCCAAGGATTTTATGCGATCGATCGATCTTCATCGCTCTTTTGTTTCCATTTGCTTTAACGAACGAATTAATTAACGAATAAATTTGCATCTCTTGGATGAACTTTCGGCAACGCTTTGTAATTAAAAATCCCTTGGATCGAAGCGAAGGATAGAATTGCTTCGAAAGAGGAATCTTTTACAGGCAAAACGAATCGTCTCTCTTCCTTTGGGACAATAACGCAAAGCATTAAAAACTGCGTACATAGTTGGAACTCGTCCAATGACGAAACCACGAATACCATTAAGTCGATAGTCAGAAATTTATGTACATTTACTCTATATACTTCGTTTATGTACATCCTATACAAATAATTTTATACAACAGTTGGTCATAGAGATATTCGATCACGGTTTTAACACGTTTTATCAACAATTGTCAAACGAACGAAGAGGAACGTTTAAAAGAAACTTACCCTTGCTAAAATTAAATAGACGAAATAAGGCAGCTCGTACAACGAAAAGCTCGTTTAAAAATTCAATACGAAATATTCGAATAGCCAAATACGTTTCCGATCGACTGCGCGTCCAAGCAAATGACACGCTGAATCGCGCCCCGTCGTTTTCGTTCGAGCCACGAACAATGAGCGACCGAGACGCGAGAAGACACGCGAAATAAGCGTAATAATTCAGAAGAATCTGTCAACCCGATGACCAATTGCCTTATGACACGAATCGTGCAACGAGGTCGATAGACCGATCGTCCGGCACGACCCAAAAATTCGTTCATCAGCTATTCGACCATGGCCAAGGAGCCACTAAAACAGAGACGTCCACTATTCTCGGTGTATGGCGTATTCTAATTGAAAGCAACGTGGAACAAGGACAAAGGAATAAACGAGCGAGGACGTGGTCGTAGGAAGGAACGAAACGAAAGGAACGAAAGAAAGAGAGAGAAAAGCAATTTTAGCCGAAGAAGGTCGACACGGTGGACGGCACGAGGGACAGAGAGTCATAGCTCGTAATAACTGCGCCATAAAATCATGAAAATAAATTATTGCGTAGATGATGGTGGATGTTAACTCTCGGTATTTGTGACACCTCTGTGCCGTTGCGTCGACCGTTCAGCCATTCTTGGTCGACGCACACCTTCCAGGAGAAAGTTTGCCGTTTATTGCTGCCTCATAAACGCATAAACGTGCCGAAAGCAAGAGCAAAAAAAGTCGGTGCAACGTTTACGAGGGCATCCGATCGAGCCTGAATCCGCGCTGCGAAAGGGTTGCGTGTCCAGACGAGGGTCGAAGGGGCTCGTGTTTGAGTTGTCAGTATATTGTCACCATCGGGCCGGTCCTTCCGCGGCCTTTTTCCCGAAAATATCGTATTTCTTTGCTGTAGATCTTGCCGTTTCGTGGGATTTCGAATTGACAATGGCAGACGCTTCCGGTTCTTACGGAAGGTAGGGTTACGCCGTTGTAATCGAGAAAGGGGGGATCGGGACACCAGCTTCGACGAGTTTGTTGGATGGTTTTTTTTTTTTTCTTTTTAGTCGTTGCAGTCGCGACGCGAGAGTTAGATTCGACGTTTCTTAGCGCGTAAAATGTAAATTTGTATAATCTCCTCGCTAGGATATTTTACGACCTCAATTTGAAATAACGTGGTCGAATCACGACAATAAGCGAATGAATATGCATGCCGGACGATGTGGAACAAGGCAGAGACATTTTAAAACGTATGTACGTACGTCAATTTGTAATTTGCGCGTATGAATGCCATATTCAAATGAAAGGAAGACGCGTCTTATGGAAGAGTAAATAAAGTTTCGTATCTTCTTGTAACTTTGTGCAAATTACCTCTGTATCGTTACGTAACATTTTCCCTGAAATTTTTATGCGATTGTTCCCACCTTTACTATTTCGATATCTTACGTCTAACCCTTTGCGCTCGACGACCTTTCGAATCGGGCGGAGCAGCAACTCGAGATGGTTGTGCGCGCATGCGACGAGTGTCTTGTGGCTAACGTAAACGTATGTAACGATCGACGTAATTTATAATTGCATCTTAAAGTGTAACGCTTCGCGCTTCTTAACGAACGATATAAAGAGCTATAAGAAATCTATTTACGAAGCAATACCGCGCTCTTATAATTTGGAGAGATCGAAAACTAGCATAAAGAGGCACTGGTGACTCTCACTCACCACTCGAGTTGCCACACGGAACGCCTTGGTGACTGAGAGTCGCCTCTCGGACGCAAAGGATTAATTCATCGCTACGACCATAAAATTCTACCTCTTCTCAAACGTTCGACGTACAAAAAGGAAAAATTTATGATCCTACCTACGATCGTCTCGCGTTTCAACGATCACTGTAACGCGCGATATTATGGACAGCCAGACAGCGACGAGACAATTCTGATAACACGTCTTTACGTTTTGTTCTATAACGGTTGCTCTTACACGATACTTTACCAGCTAATGATACCGATAAATTGTTCCGACGATAACGACGTAACACTTATAAATACATTCCTTACTAAGCACCTTGCTAAAATCTACATGAGAGAATCGTCACGATCGGCCATTGATCGGAATAACAAAGTAGGAAGTCAAGTTCGAAGCATACAGCGTTGAAACGCGTAGGTGTTCGTCATTGGACAGGTGGCAGAGGCAGATCGCGTGGGTGGTTGCACAATGCAGCGACCCGAGGGTTGATTCGAACGCGATAGACCACGAAAGGTGCAAACGGCGCGATTAATCGGCCAACGTTATGGAAGAGTTTCGCTAACGAGCAGTCGCACAGGCGTTAGCGAATTTTTCTGTTCTCCGGTTCTATCCGGAAAGGAAATCGAGCGTTGCACGACGCTGCACTGGCTGACCGCGAATCATTTGATCAGCGGTAAACCGATCCGAGCGCGGCCGTAAAATTCCACGATCGCCGGTGGCCTAGTCACGAGGACGCTAAACGATAAGGCAAACGCCAGTCCGAAATCTTGCGATAGTTTGGTTACGAGCGCGTAACGAAAGCGGCGTAGCACGACGGCAAGTTCATCGAACTTGTATCACGTTTTTTGCCCGCGAGCACGCACGTGCCTATCGTCCTTCGAATCGGAACTGGGATCTCGCCTTGCCGCGTGTACGCTCTATCGAATTTCGTATCAGTTTCGAATAATTGATTCGAGTAGGTGACCAGGAAATCCCTGTCGCCTCGTAGAG
Source organism: Bombus waltoni (assembly GCA_014737395.1). NCBI lineage: Eukaryota > Metazoa > Arthropoda > Insecta > Hymenoptera > Apidae > Bombus > Bombus waltoni. The sequence continues at coordinate 8,402,754 of JACXII010000008.1, forward strand.
GAAACAGGGAAGTTTCGTTTTTGAAGGATAGAATATTGAAACTAGTAACAGCCTAGTGGAAGTGAATTAATATCGTCGGTAAAGTTCAGGGCCGTTCTGCACAATTGAACCGATATCGTTGATGAAATTTGACGAGTCACGAAGTATAAGTCGCTGATGTTAATAAATACCGTTGCATAATAGCGGTAAGCGTTGGCAATAAAATTCAATGAAATTTCACGTATCGCGAGCTATCTGATTGTACCACTCGACGAAAGATCATAAGATCGTAAAAAGGAAGACTCCGATCTGATAATTCGTAACTTGCCGATGTACCGGTTCTTCGGAAGTCAGGGGAACGCAGATCCTGTGTTTCGAGTTTACGTAAATTTGTTTTAATGAATGAGATCCACAACGGAGAATTTCGAGTAACCGGACGTTACGCCGAGCATGGTCCGAAAAACCGGCAGCGCCACATACACGCATTCGCTAGTCAGAAATGGGTGTAACGACACCGAAAGAAGCTTCGTCCAAATACAGAAAAGCCATTAAACGCGGTGTGTCGGAAGAATAAGCTACCCGAGCACCGCCACCTTTCACCGTCGGTCTCTGAAAGAGTACACTGGCGTCGATCAATTAAGACGCGTCTCGGCACAGAGGCATATAAACCCCGCGATGTCCCTAAATCGAAGATGGAACGGGCCTCTGGAGAAGCATATAGTTAACGCGTATGAGAAAAAAGGACATAGAAATGGGAGGATGGAACGGGACAAGGAGTCGCGCAGAGGATCGTGCTCTCCGCTGGAAACAAAGACAGAAAGAAGAGGTTCGGGCAAGGCAGAAGAGAGGCCGAGAGGAAGCCGGCAAGGTTAGAGAGAGACGAAGGAAGAAGGCAGAAGGCGAAACGACAGAGGTGTACGGACTCTGGCTTGGTTGGCTCGAGCGAGAGGGCGCATGGCCTTGGCCGCTGCTGCGGGGTAATTCAGTCAAGGTTTCGGCCGATGAACTTCCTCCGATGGGAGGAAGGAGAGCCGGCCGGTAGAGGTCCGCGGCGAGTGGTGGGGCGTAGCTTCGGCCAATCGCGAGGACACGCGGCCCAGCGTGCGGCCACGCGATTGGTTGGGCCCGTGACGCCGGTGCCCGGGCCCGCAGCCGCCGCTTGTCAGTGACCTCCAGCATTGAAAATACGATGAACTCTCTCGGGGGGCTCTCTGTAAGAGCGCACCGGTGCGCTGTGTGTCCTCTACTACATACTAGGTAGCCAGGGCGTAGACATTGTAGATGGTCGAGGCAGCCTGGCAAGCAGGCAGCCACATCAATCCCTCCCCTCCACAAACCGGCGTCGCTCCGAGTAAGGGCTGCACGGCCCCCAGGTAACCAACACTCGGCAGCGCCGAACTCCAGTCAGACCAACGCGAACCTCCCTCGAGCGAACACTTACTTTCACTCTCTCTTCTCTCTGCCATCCCGATACGTGCGCTCTATCGCTCGCCGTTTCCTCCGGCTCTCTCCGCTCGTGGTTCCTTCCTCGCTCACGTCTGCTGCACCACCCGGTCGTTCATTCCACTCTATCGGCAGTGTATAACACCGGCGAGGTGTTCGTCGGTCGCCACAGAACGCACCTGCCCCTCGTTTCGGTAGGTTCTCGGCAAACCAGAGTCAGTTTCCCTTAGTGTTATTCACTCCCCCGGTTAGTCGAGTTCCTTGCGTTACTTAATCACGTGATCGACGATCGACCTCTGTGCCTTACACCATAAACAGACTTGGAGATAAAGGGAGAAGCAAGCAGACAGGGATTCGTTTTTTACGTAAATTTTTCGAGCTGCGCTCTTATTTCTTGGTGATATCGAGGAGAAGTGAATTAGTGGTTATTAGTCAGTGATACCGAGGGAACATATAGTGAACTGATGTCGGTCCTCGGCTCAGTGCAGTGCCGTGCCAAGTGGATGATACATCGAAGAACCTAAGATATTCTGGATTCGTTATTGTGATCGAACGATAGACAAACATCATGATCCTGACCCCGGATAGCAGCGCACAGGCTACGATGGCGACGTCACCGGCACCGGAATCGCCGATCTCGAGCATGTCGTCGCATGGCTCCCGCACGTCCAGCGTGTCGCGAATGTCTTGCGTCTCTCAGGGCATGTCAAGCCCTTATCACGTGGCTCAGTTACCTCATCATCTCAGCCCAAATATGCCTACCATGGACTCTACCGTTTCGTCAGCGAAACCTGAGCCCGAATTGAACATAGGTACGAGACTCTCGGAACCACTGGTTGAGGACTAATTAGAAAAGAAAAGAAAAATGAAAAAGAATTGCTCGACGATAAAGAAAAAAGACACGCTTACGTATAATTCTATCGCTAAACTCGTCTTTCCATATTTTCTCTCAGAAACTAACGTTTCGATGTAATTTGACAAAATTCGACCGATTAAATCTCGGTCAGGTTCAACCGTATCAATACGTATAAGGAGATCCAATTGCTTTGGATCTCGTGGAACTGAAAAACGATCGTGCGTCGTGACAGTCGAGTGAAAGCAGAAAGTTGTAACACGCCGATGCTGTAACCCGCCGCGAGAGAGGAGAAAGTGTTCTTCTTTCTCTCCCACCTTTCTCCTCCCAGACGCGCGCTCTCCGCCACGTGGAGAGCAACGTGAACCCGACACGTTACACGTCCCCTTATATACATATCGTGCAAGTGAAATCACAGTGCGTAATCTGTATTTCTTCTTTTTTTTGTTCTCTTGCAGAATTCGACGGGACCACAGTATTGTGCCGTGTCTGCGGGGACAAAGCGTCCGGTTTTCACTATGGGGTACACTCCTGCGAGGGATGCAAGGTGAGTGGAAATTCGAACTCGATACACAATATAAATCCGCGTATACTTCGCATATTTCGTTCGACGTTTTTCGATCCGGTTTCGTTTTCAAAAATATTTGCTTACTCGACTCTGCGTTCGAGCTTCTTCGTTCGAGCTCCTTTTTTCTCTTCCAATATTCCGTACAAGAATTATAAAAGGATCGGAAAATCGTTTTAACGAATATCGCAACGAGTATCGTCGACATTTTTGATACTTTTTGCTCGATGATCGCTTTGAAATTTCTGGAATAATGGGTTTCGAAAACGCGTAGTTGGAATTTAGCATGGATCCACAAGTAGCGTGAAAAGTATCGAAAATGTCGAGCCGTAACGCGATGTGGCCAGGAAGTGAACGGAGTTTGAATGTGAATGTACGATGTGACCAAGGCTACGGAGAAGTTATCGACCCAGCGTTGCTCGACCTTGTGCACGCGGAAATCGCGAGGCGTTCGAACTGGTCCTTGACGTTGCCTCCTCAACCGGGCAGTCTCTCCTCGTGGATGAAAAATCTTGCCAAGGTCTCTTCTCTTCCATCCATACGACGATCTTTATATCGAGTGTTCTCTCGCCAGGGGAATGACATTCGAAGTATTATTCGCGTTAATCTCTGATCAATTGCGATATTCTTTCTTGTATATAATGTTCATAGGGCATATAAGAAGATCATCCAAATTGATCGAAAACGTTAAGAAAATATATATGTCGTTTATAGCTTCCAATTTTATTTTTCTATCGAGGAAGGTCAATTTCTGCGATACGGAATATAGATAAAAATTCTGGGAAAAGATTTAGCCTGACTTTTGGGGAAAAGTGGATAGAATAGCACATACGACGATCAGATTTTCCTGGAACACGAGGAAAGCCGGGGTCCTGACAATAGCTTCGCGGGCGGTTACGCAAAAGGAGCGGAAAATGTGGCGAAATTCTGTGTGGAACGATAACCTCCGCGTGAGAAGGGTCCTGGACAGGTAGACAGCCGTTTCTCTCCTCCTAAAGACAGTTTTGTGTCGGTGGTTTTCGTGTGGCCGAGTTTTAGGGCAGGTACGTGCAACGCGAAGAATGCACATCCGTCCGTGCAACTTCCTGTCCAGCTTGTCTAGCATTTCTCTATTCTTTCGATTCGAATCGACTCGTCCCTCTGCCGACCATTTAAAATTGAAAAGAAAAAGAGAAGAGAAAAAGTTCCTTTTTTTCGGTATCATTGGTAATTCTAGCGTAAAAAGGTTCGTCGAAAGTATTTCGAAGTAAAATGACTCGTCGTTGAAGAATATATATAGTCGGTTTAACGTGGCAATTCGAAAGAGGAGTTCTTTCCCCGCGAAACCTCGAATCGAATGTAAATCGTTTCCCTCGAGACTGATAATTACGTCCCGCGAAGGCCAACGTCCTCGTGCTCGTCATTGTGCGACTTCAAGGAGGCACGTGGTGGGGGCAGCACAGGCCGCGAATTCGTTTTAGGAAGTGGCAGTACGCTACCCCCACTCTTGCTATTATATCCCCTCCACGTCGATTAGAGACGCGTGGTGGGGGATACTCCGCCAGGTGTTGTAAACCGGTGCGCCAGTGCTCGCAGATCTTCTTCGTCCGTCGAACCGATGATTTCGTTCTTGTATGACATCTGCTTACTTCATAAGTTGTCTTACCGTATACATAACACAAATTCAAACACTTAGCAGATGCATTTCAGATACATTCCAACGTTTCTAGTTTATCTTCGACGTTTATAATTGATGATTTCCGATAACAAAATTAATCTTCTCCAAATTAATCGATCGTCGATCCTATATAGATTCGATCGGTATTACAAAAGGTAGCTTAAGGCTTCTGGGCTTTTGGTCTTCCCAGATAGTACGACGATGACTTTTCCCTGAGTCAATCTGCTGAATCCCAAATACCCTTGTAAAGACACCCCAGGGTCGTTTGTGCTCGGACAAAAAGAAAGAGAGAGTGACTTGGCGGGATCGCCGAAAAGCCAAAGAGATGATGGCGGCCTACCACGAAGAAGAGAAAGTGTCTCTTCACCCCCGCTGACTGCATTTTACCTCGACTAGATCCTCGAAACGAAAAAAAAAAGAAAAAAGAAAAAATGGAATCGATCATTCTTCCGGACGATATCCGATCGAGAATTAGTCCGTTCAGGTTCTAGGCTCTCTTAGGATCCCCTACTTTGATCTCACATCCCTGATGAAGAGAACGATCGGAAGAGGTGAGGAGAGTCTCGGGCTGGGTTGACTGGGTCAGTAACTTATGGCCGTGGCGTAACACACAGGCAGTTTACGGCAAACGAGTCGACGTCGAGTGACCTAGCCGCTAGCGGTAGAGACCGTCTTATAGGTACTGGAACACGCAGCGAGGGACCAGCGGTGGAAAGGGAAGAGAACGCGGAAGAGTGTTGGATATCTTTAAGACTAGGTCGCTCGGTCGCACTGCTGTTGCACTATTTCGCCATACCGCTGGCCACAAGCTACTTTTCCTCCGGCCCCTGAGCTTCTTGAGTTGTTCCAGTCTCGCAGCTTTACGAGATCTTGCCGAAATCTAAATCTGCTTAAGGTTAGGATCGAAGTTTAGGTGATATATTCGTATATATAGGTCCCTATAAATTAAGCCTTTCTAGGGAAGATAATAGATAAAATCTTTTATGGTATACACTTGGATGGAAAGATTTGGATAATAGGTTAGGTCGCTAGTGCCCTATGTTTTCGGGATGGAAAAAGTGACGCGAAGATGGCGGTCGGCGTGTGTCTCGCACTGGCCCAGATATCTCGCCCAGGCCGTTGCCCCCCACGACACTTTTCGTGTACGCGTCACTGACCTGGGCTCAGTTTTACAGCACGAGAGATTCGCGGCGCCGCAATCACCGCGCGCGATAAAACCGCGATAAAAGGCACGGCATTCCGGCAACGCGGGTAACCGGCTTGATTCACGAAACGTTCATCCGAATCTAATCAACCCACCCCCCTGGATCGCTATGTCATTCTATACTTATCCCCCTAATCTTATTCCCCTATACATGTATGTCTATCTATTTCATCCATCAACCCCTTTTAACCCTTTCTTACGCCAGTCGAACCTTACTTTCCCATCTTTGACTCGAGCATCTCCAAATTCATCAAGGAAATCGTTTTCCCGACTCCAGCTATATTCCCGACTCCAGCTATATTCCTGACTCACATATCGGACTATAGTTATACTTCGCTCGAACCGATCTTCTCCAAAAGCCGCGTGCGGGATATCGAAAGATAGAGGCAAGAGCCTCTCTGAAAGTCGAGACAATTCTCTGTGGGGGAGCGAGTGCGAGATTTCTCGTTTTTATTTTTGCGTCGACGTTCCTCTTTAAAACCGACTGGCGCGGGCGGCGGGGCAATCAACGGTGGAGGTGCGCGTCGACTCTTTTTCCGGAGGGTTGAAACCAGGCGACCGGTGCATTAACCCTCCGGTCGTCGACCCCCGAGCCAGTTACGTCACACGCTTATTCCCTCCTCCCCCCTCCGTCACAATGCCCCCTTCCATCTTCATCGTTTCCCCTCCAGATCCCTCCCAAACCCCCCACTATTAGTCTCACTCTCCTCCTGCGTCTGCTGTACCTCCTCTCCTCCTTTCCCCCCTTCTCAATCCACCTCCACCGCCTCCTCCTTCATCCTCCTCTTTCTTCACCTCCCTCTCGACTAACCGTCATTTTTGATGTCGTAACGAGTCGTGATCTCATTTTCATTTGATTGCGCGGGTATTTCGGTGCTCGGTTGGGGTTACTGACCCCGGTGCATCTACTTTAGAATCGGGTCAGCCGCTTATTATCGTGGTAGGTGTTCGCTCGACTCGGTATCTCCGGCCGGCCGAAGCGGCAGCGCGTTTCAAGATAACGCCGCTGCCCCGCCGCGCGGAATCGGACGTCACGCTCCTCTACGCCCGATAAAGCCACCCCGTGAAACACGACACCCCACGCTATACGGCCGTTTCGCCGAGGCATGTTTCTTCGCGTCTGATCGCCCGGCGATTTTTCGGGGTGCACTGCACTCCAGTGACACGGTTGTCGGGGATGAGGGTAGAAATCGGGGATCAAGATCTTTCAAATGTAGGCTAATCGTTCTCTTCTTTTTCCTTCCTTTTCCTTGGGTTGGTTCGCACGATGCATGAATTTGAATAGTGAAGATAGATCAGCGATTGGTTAATCAGACAAATATCGTAGAATCGTGTGACACTTGTAAAGAAATTATCGTTTTGCATAGTCGTGTTGCACAATCGTAGAGAAATTGCAATTGTACGGTTATGTCGTGACAACTCCAAAGAGCAATAAAATAGTTTTAGTTTCCGCGTTATACTTGAGTAAAATTCCTATTTCAATTTCTAATTAAGAAGGAAAGAAAGTCGAGTTCATTTTCGAATAACCGATGTAGATAGATCGGATTGTTGATTTCTAAAATTGAAAGTGCTCTTATTTATTCGATGCAGCGTTGGTTTGATTAGCGATCTGTGACAAAATGACGAGCGTCGTGGAAACGGAAAATAGTTCGAGTGGTGACCTCGGCGATCGACTTCCTTGGTATCGATGCCCGGGGAATAGAGCAGCGAACTGTTCGAGGTCAAACGAGAGTATAAAAGCTGGTCGACCAACGGCACCATTTCTTTTCGACGCTTCTACTGAATTTACCAGATTCTCGATTCTTCCTTATCTAGCATCTCTTTTAGAATATCCGATACCACAATCGTAACATATATTTCTCCCCTTTGATACAAATCGCTTTCAACCGTCGATATAGAAAAATATCCATAATATTAAAACCATCGTGTCTCCCGAACAATCGTACAAACAATAAAATTTAACTATAGAACTATAGATTAACTAGAAGAACTATAAATTAATTAATAGATTCCATCTTATGCTTTCCAACCCCTTCACCAGCAGCTCTTACGAAAACCTAATACCTTAACTTATTTATTATTAATTATCCGACCTAAAAACAGCGTCGAAAACCTGGCGACAAGTCAGGTCAGTCACCTAAAGAAGAATTCATCTCAAAAATCGTTTCTCTACCAGCTTCCCACCAAAACTTGCTTCCTCTTTTCAATTATTTTCCATACCAATCACCTCTGGCGCATTCACCCGCTCACGGACGACCAGCGTCATCTCTGACCTCGGTGATCGGTACCACGGAGCGATCAGGCATATCGGTGTCCGGGCAGTCGCGAACGAGCAGGCGAGCTGCGAATTCTTGGGGTCGTAGGTGCGCGTCGATGCGAGCGCGCGTGAGCGGTTAATGCCCCCGAGCAGAGCAGAGAGTGTCGCGCCGTTTCGAGCGAGAGCGCATGCGCCCGCACGGGCGCGCGCATTATGTACGTCACCGTTACTCCGTTTCGTGTCCTGTCCTCTCTCCCTTCCCCCACCAATCCTCCTTCTAACCCACGGTATCACTCGTTGTACGTACCTCTATCTCGCTCTTTGTCTTTTCCTCTTTCTTTGTCGCATCTCTCCTCTCTTCTCCTCTCTTATTCTCTCTCCCTCTCCCTCTCTCTCTCTCTCTTTCTCTGTGTTTCCCTGTTCTTCGTTTCCCGTCTTCGTTGTCCCCCTGGCCGCTGTTCGCCCGTGGGAGCAGATACACTCACCTTCCCCTACCAGGACACCCCCTCTCCCACCCAAAGGAACGTTCCACCCCCCACCACGGAGGTACGGTCGCGCGCTCCGGTCGTTGGCCCCGCGACCACGTCGTGTGTATATCCCACACTCTCCTTACCTACATCTGTATAGACTCGCATCTCGATGTATGCACGAGTGCACCGATGCATATGCACGTCGGCTAGCCAGCCGAGCCGCGAACTCGCTCCTTTCGCGGAAAATAAAAGCGAACACAACCGGTGAACGTGACGCGGGACACTCGAGGTCTTTCGACAGGGTTAACGCTCGCGTGCGAATTCTTTCAGGAGGGTGCATGCACTTTTTTTTCGGAGAGTAGAGTAATTGTGGAAGTGGGATTTCTGGAGATCCCGGGATCCGTTGAGTAACGAGAAACTTTCTCGAGCGAAAGTTTCGGTGATTAGGGCGGGCCACGTCTTGGAATTCCGTTGGCTAGCTGTGTCGACGCAGGGGTTGTTGCTTACCATCGCTAGATTTGGAAAATGTAAATTCGTGTCAGAGTATCGTACGTAGGGTCTTAACAAAGGGACGAAAGTCTGTTCGAACAAAATTTCTCCGATTTTTCCTTGTAATCGATCATCAAAGTAACGCTTACCAATCTTCTATACGTTGTAATTTCAATATATGTACGTAATATGTAGAAACAGGACCGAGTTTCGCCAATCTTAACGAGCCCAAACGAATCTCGAAACAAACCTGTTCCTAAAATAGACTAGATTTAGAGCAACGTTGTATCCGCTCTAGATATTCCGCGGGATTAAGTTTTCGTCGATTGCAGGGTAAGATCAAGACGCGACGTGGCGATCTGTTTGCATTTTCCGTAGTTGTGACACAATGGTGGCGCGTGCGCCAACTCACGTAAGACGGAGCACGACACGCAAAGGTAGTCGCCCTCTGACCCGTCAGGGGGAATGCACAGAGTTTGAGAGATCGATGCACCGCATTCTCCCACAATTCCACCCCTCGATGCTGGTTCCACCTCTGCCGGATTCCCGCCAAGCAAAGGGGTTCAGCAGGGGTTGCTGGCCTCGTCCGGGCATCCGCGATACCAGCTCGCGCCCGATAACAGCTTCCGGTCGTCCCTTCCTAATCTCCTAAACTCCTGTGAACTTTCCTTCGATCAGCCCCCAATTTCTAGAAAAAATTACCGAACAGAGTCGTTTATCTCGATAGCTAAACATTTCTTGATATTAGTTTACTCCTTTTTTAACGATCCTCGATTTCTACGTTGATTTTACAAATTTACGCGTTCTAGTACTGCTTGCATCTCAACGAATAAAACGACTCTTAATGTTTAAAGAAGATCTTCGTAGCGGGTTTAATATAGACTCTTTCAATTATCACAGATGCCAATTTAAATTAGAACTCGGGGATAAAGAATACGAAACTAGATCAAAATATCTCATCGCTTGGATATTAATCGCTTTTTAATTCGTCAGAAAAATCTTCGATAAATCGTAACAAAACTACGATACACTATCACGCTCATTACTTTATCTAATCTTCCTTAACCTAACTTACAGGAATTTCCTCTTATCCGCAAACCAAAAACATCTTAAACAACCTCTATTGTTCTAAATCAAAAAAGCCTCGTACAAAATCAATTCTGTTGATATCGGTCATCGTGTACGGTGTCCCCTAAAAACTAAACAAGCTCCATGACAAATCGATTCTATTAATACCTATGCAAGTAGACGTTTAATCGTCGTGTAATCCCGAGGCAACGAATTCGTGACCTGGTAAAGCGCGGAGCCGCGTTTCGTAGAAAACAAACGCGAGGCAGGGTTCATTGGCCCGGGTTGTCGAAGGCAGAGAGAGGATTTCAAACGGAAAGCTGGCCGGGACAGCGTCGTTGATCGACGGCAGGGAAGCTTAACATTGGCAACGCTGACAGTTCATTGACTTGCATCGAACGCGTGCACCGATTGACAGGCCGGGCGCGGAGGTGCAACGGTACATCGTTCTCTCGTTGTCTCTCTCTCTTTGGTCCGTGCACGAAGTTGAGGTAGGCGAGGTCGCGTGTCTGACGTCATGAGAGAGTCACTTGACGACCAACAGTGTGTCGCCAATTCCGTACGCATACGTGCAATGCACACGAGTCCGCGCGCCTGCGCCTCTGACAGTACAGCGAAGGCCCGAAGATACGACGACGACACACGACGACGCCGTCGACGCCGCCGACGACGACGACGACGACGACAACGACGACGAACGACGTTCCACGCGTCGTTCGTTACGTAACTGCCCCGCGAGGTCGTTGACCGATACGCGGCCGGGAACTTCCTCCGCCCTGACCTACCTCTTTTCTCATTCTCAATTAGCGGCTGCTGCATGAAAAACCGACCCAACTGAACAATCTCCGACCGCTTCTTTCTCATCCATCGTATCGTTCCATTTTATTCCTCGTATTATATGTTCGTTTTATTATCGTTTGTTTACGTTCACTCGGTAAGATTGGTTTACATAAAAAGATACAGCTTATGGAGATTCTATGTTGGTTTTAAGTTCAAACAAACGGAGCAGAGATGGATCGATGAAGCTGGGGTTATTCACCCTTTCCGGTGCAAAGGAATCGTCGTATGTATGTCGGTCGAAAAAGCGAACGAACCCCCGAAAAAGGGCGCATAGTTAGGGTTGACCGTGTGTGTGTGTGTGTGTGTGTGTGTGTGTGTGTGTATAAAAAAAGAAGGGTTCCCGCGTTTATTCGTCGACATTCTTCTCTCGAGGAGAGTATCAGGAATACACGGGAGGGTAGGAACAGTTTTCGAGAGGGTGGTTCCTTGCAGAACGCAGCGAGGTGATGGTATGGTGGTGGTGGAGGAGGAGGATGAGGAGGAGGAGAAGGAGGAGGAGGGAAGGAACCCGTTAGTAGAGCGTTCGAAGCGCGCGCGAGCCTCTATGGTCGCATTCGACTGACAAGGAGCGCGATATATATCGAGGGTTTGCCAACACGCGCGAACGGGACAGGGAACAGAGACAAAACGGGACAGAGACGGAGAGATCGGGAGAAAGAGCGAGAAGGAGAAAGAGGGAGTGGGAATATGAGTGAGAAAGAGAGAGAGCGACGAGGCGAGGTAGAGTGCGCGCAAGGGGGACTCTCACTTTCACGCGGTGAACTGCGGGTGAACGTCCGGGAATTGGGTCAGAGTGTCCCCCACCTCGGCGAGCCAGAGGCAATGTGCCGAGGCTCTATGCTCTCTGTGCTAGAAAGAGCCAGTCCACAGCCAAGCTTCGATACAAACGGTCGCTTCTTTTTCCCCCGCCGAAAACTCGCGTCCCGAGTCTCGCATGATATCATACAGGCGAACAGTTACGCTTGATTCGCTGGTGAGTTTGGTGGTTCGAGACGCGTGCATCGTTTTTCACGTCGTTTCACCGACGACGTTTCAGTGAATCGTTCGAACAGGAACTGTGACACGCGAGATACAGCAAAGTTTCTTGGACTTGTCCGTTTCGCTCGCGAGTTCTCTTTGATCGTTCCACGGTTGCTAATCACGTTGATACATACGTGAATAACAATACAGGAGTAGGAGGTAGAGAGATCAGTGCGCGTGCTGAAAGACACGCGATCGTTCTTGAGGGAAGAAACGTGTGAAATAGAGAATACAAATCTGTCCGGGTGAATTAATGGGGTGCTTGTGCGAATGTGACGTGGCCACCCCGCGCACGGGGACCAATTGCTCGTCGGGGTCCTCCTCGGACAGTGACGGCCAAACTGACGAGGGTTTCGTTGGTGATTCGCAGGGATTCTTCCGGCGCAGCATACAACAGAAGATCCAGTACCGACCCTGCACAAAGAATCAACAGTGCAGCATCCTGCGTATCAACAGGAACCGCTGCCAGTATTGCCGTCTCAAGAAGTGTATCGCTGTCGGGATGAGTCGTGATGGTGAGTATATTTTTTTATATCTACAACGTTCCCCGCAATTTCCCTATCTCCAGCGAATAATTACTCCAGAAATTTCGTCATATCGTCGAACAGTTAGCGTTAACAACGTCATCGTACCAAACTTGCGAAAAGATGACTTAATCGAGAAACGAAAGGTATCGCCGCACCAGAAGCACCGGATATCTTTCCTCGATAAACGAACTTGTGATCGCGTAACACGCACGTTTGTCCCAAAAAGTAGTTTCTAAAATCTAGAGTGGCGGGTCGTTGACCGTTTGCGTAACGCCGCTCCCCGCGACACAGCGCGAGTGTCGCAATGGGCGAAAGTGGCCAGTTCGCCGTTTGAGAAAGCAGTTGCAATTATATACTCCCCTCGAGGCCCCTCTCGCCGACGAGCTTGCTTTCTTTTCGAAACATCAGGACCCGATCCCGCCCGATGACCTCTTTTTCCCGCCGCGAAACTGCTCGCGAGTAGATTCGACCGACAACGGCCAGACCTACCCGCGGTCAACGACCCGGGAGCATCGGCAGCCCGCCACGGACGCATCTACTGCCGTCTGATCTATAAACGTCCGTATCTCCTTCAGGAATCGGTCTCGACCAAAAATATCGAACAAGATTCTCCAACATTTCCTTCGTACTCCATATTAGTAGAGTCGTATTCGCGCATCCGATAAGTTACTCTCAACAGTCATCTAAACGTTAAGAATCTCTCGTTAAGAATCGTTTGAACGATAACGATCGAGCTGATTAAACGTCGAGTACATAGTTTATTCGGACAAAGGGAGTCAAAGTTTGAAAAGCGAGTCTCCCGCTGATAGCAGCATGGATCGTGCCGCGGGGTCAATAGTCGGGCATCGCTCGGCTTGCATGCGACTCCACGTCTATAGAAAGAGTACCGCTACTCGCCGCTACGTACCCGGTGACCCTTCCACCTCCATCCACGTTCCCCCCACTACTTCACCAGTCACGTACACTATCACGATCATCTCCCGCTTCCCCCTACTGCGGTTTACTCGATCTCCTTGTCGAAGCTGCCCCCACCACGAATCTTGCAACGACAGCGCGCCGTCGCGTGGCGCTACGCTCCATGCGGAGACCTCGCGAACTTCGTCCCCTTCGCGATCGCCTTACCCCTACCACGGCTGCGCGCCATCCCCCCGCCTCCACTTCCCCTATCGCGATCGAGACACCTGGCGCTCGAGCGCATGCTCGTCTGAGCAGTCCCGCCAAACCGATATGACTCGACTCGGCCGCCTGGCAATTTGCGTCTGGAGGCTCGGCGAGGAACCTGCTTCTGTGCTTGCGCTCGATTTTGTCGTCGCTCGACAGTGATACAGTTCCTGGAATTTTGCGTTGATCGACGCGGTTAGCAATTAATCATATTCCTTTATTAGGTACATGATACACTTTAGATAGCGATGGACGTCAATGATAGAGGGGAAAAAAATACAGTTAGACGTTCGCGAATGATCTCCCGGTAGAATACCGTCATGATATTAGAGCCGGTGTCTGCAGCTGTCTAGCGGTGGAATTTGTACGTGACTCGAGGGGCCACGCGTTATGAATCGTGATCGCGATATGACCTCGTGGTCACCGGAACAGGCAAACACGTTAACTACTTCTTTCGATCGAACGAATTTGAGACACGCAGGCGTAAACAGACCGATCGGTAAACAGATAAGGAGAAATGGAATTCCGAAAGATATTGTCATAGGAAGTTAATTTCGTCGAATCGAAAGGACGTGACATCCGATGATAGCGGGAGAGACATTGATCGTCCGTGAACAGATAAGTCCAACGACGGCAGCTGGTGACAGGGCAAATAGCCAGCGAGCCAAGGGGTTGCCCAAGGTCGTCGAGGGTAGCTTACCCCCAGCAAAGGAAGTTCGCATCTGCGCACACGAGAGAGAGTCTCACTGCTTTCTCTCTCTCTCTCTCTCTCTCTCTTTCTCTCTCGCCTTCCCTCCCTCCCTCCCTCCCTCCCTCCCTCCCTCCCTCCCTCCTTCTCACTCTCTGTCGCTAATAGAATCCGCTCTTTGTCGCGCATTCACGCACCAACACAAAGAGAGAAGAAAGAAAGAAGCATACACCTAGAGCGGTGTGTGTAGAAGTTTATATAGGCGCACACATACGTGTATATACATAGTCACGTACACCCTCTCTTTTAGTGTGCTTGCTGGCCGCTACGCTCACCGTGTACAGTCGCTCGCTATATAGTATATATAGGTCGGCGGTACGCCTCGTGCGGCTGTCGCTGAAACCAAGTTCAAGGCCAAAGGCTCGGCAAAGGCCACAATCGTGGCCGGTGGTGGGAGTCGTTGATGGCTGAATAAGTGGAGGGGCTGTTGAACGCAACCCGCGGAACATCACTCAGTCGGCTGTGATGCTGTCTCGCGTTTGCACGCGTTCTACTGTCGCGCTCCTTTCTTGAACTCTTTGCCCGCCCGTGTGCGAACCAGACAGCCGTGTGTCTGGCGGCGCGCCGTCCACGCCGCACCACATAACACGATCCTCGTCGGAGTGACTCGCGGCAGCCACGATAGTTAGCCCGATAGTCAGCCATCAAACGGATTACAATCCATTGCAAATAAATATACGAAGAACATAAGAGCGTCAGAAAGGGTAGAAAAGAAGAAGAGAACATTCGTAAGTCGCGTGTATGCTGTGCCGAACGAATTCACCTCGAACGTCGCCCTATAGTGATCGTGCCGATGGGAGATTAATTTTGGTGCGCGGTGCAGTTCGCTCCGAAGCTACACGCCGCAGACACGATTAAGGAATCGAGCATTCCACTCGATCGTTTTTCCTCGACCGTCATGGGAGACGAGTTACCTATACTGAAAGGAATCCTCAACGGAGTTGTCAACTATCATAATGCACGTAGGTGTTCCAGAAGAGACTTTTTTTTTTTTTAACAAAACAGTGTTATCGAAATATCGTTGTTTCCCTTTCACGACCCTCCACCCGTCGACCAGCTCTCGTGACTTTCTAACGGAGGAAGGATTCGTAGCGCAAGGCCAAGGCAATCGCCACTTTCGTTTCTCGCGCGCGAGAAAGTCGTGCGCTTTCCCCTCTCGATTCTTTTTTTTTTTTTTGTTCTATACCTAGTGCAGATCGTGTGTAGGCATCAAGACATTTATCCACCTGTCTGAAATATAATATGCGGAACATGTGCTAGCCTTAAGTACATATCTGGTGCGGTGATACGTAATACAAGAATTAAAAAAAAAAAGAAAAGAAATAAAAATAAAAATATACGGAAGCACGGAAAATAAATCAATGGTTATTTCACGAAACAATGGTGCTTCCCTTGACGTTGAACGAGTATTAATAAGAAAACGCGAGGGTGTTTCATGAAATGAGACGCGTACCAGTTTTCCTCGTAATCGCGCGCGTGTCAGAAGCGCTCGAAGGCCGCGGGATGCAGTCCGACATGCCGTGTCCGTTGCATGATTCATTCATTGATCGCATTAACTATTCATCGACGTGTCCTTCCTTCTGCTTACCACTGACCAAACCGAACCGTCTCGTTCGTCTCGTTGATTCTCATCGGTGTCTAACCGTTGGCCATTCGTGTTGTTTCTGCTTATAGCGGTGCGATTCGGCCGTGTGCCCAAGCGCGAGAAGGCCAGGATTCTGGCTGCTATGCAGCAAAGCTCCCACAGCCGTTCTCAAGAGAAGGCAGTAGCGGCCGAACTGGAGGACGAGCAACGTCTCCTGGCCACCGTTGTGCAAGCTCACCTCGACACATGCGACTTTACCAGGGACAAGGTAGCTCCGATCCTGGTCAGAGCTCGAGAGACGCCTAACTATACCGCGTGTCCACCAACCTTGGTGAGTATATATACGTTGTTTCCTCGTAAACCTGTTTTCTGACAATTCCGCTCTTCCTCTCTTACTTTTTGTCCTTCTTTTTATTATCGTTTATTTTTTTCTTTTCTTTTTTTTGTACGTTCGCTTTCGAGACTTTGCATTTCGGGCGAATCATTTTTATTATCGCTTACGTCAATAGCAAACGGACCTTGGATCGTCCGAGACACAGTCCGTGCTACGCGGAAATCGAACCAGTCGTCCTCGACTGAACGAGGAAGTTAAGCTTTTTCCAATCGCGCTCGAGACACTTACGACTTTTCTGTACGTATAATAATTTACGAGATTCTAATCTAGAATCGCTATTTGTTCACGGTTGCAGGCATGCCCCCTAAACCCCAATCCTCAACCGTTGACTGGGCAGCAAGAATTGTTGCAAGACTTCTCGAAGAGGTTCTCACCGGCGATACGTGGTGTGGTGGAGTTCGCGAAACGCATTCCTGGCTTTAGCCTACTGGCACAGGACGATCAGGTCACGCTGTTGAAGGCCGGCGTGTTCGAGGTGCTGTTAGTACGGTTGGCCTGCATGTTCGACGCTCAAACGAACAGCATGATCTGTCTAAATGGGCAGGTGCTCAAACGGGAATCGATCCATAATAGCAGTAACGCTCGATTTCTCATGGACTCGATGTTCGATTTCGCTGAGAGGGTGAACTCCTTGCGGCTATCGGACGCGGAGCTGGGACTATTCTGCTCGGTAGTAGTGATCGCCGCGGATAGACCAGGATTACGCAACACAGAGCTGGTCGAGCGCATGCACAATAAACTACGGAACGCTCTTCAAACTGTCCTGGCACAGAACCATCCCCAACATCCGGATATCTTGAGAGAACTGCTGAAGAAGATCCCGGACTTGAGAACTTTGAACACCCTTCACTCGGAGAAATTGTTGGCCTTTAAAATGACCGAGCAACAACAGCAAATGCAAGCTCAACAACAGCATCAACAACAGCAACAGCAAACGCAGCACGTGATCAATGCTCAGCAACCGCAGCAACAGCATTGGCCCATGGAGGAGGAACCACCTGCGTCTTGGGGTTCAGCCTCGGATGTAACTCTGGACGAGGCCGTGAAGAGTCCCCTAGGTAGCGTGTCGAGCACCGAAAGCACCTGCAGCGGGGAAGTCGCTTCTCTAACGGAGTACCATCACGTGGCTCCTCCAAGTGGTCACCACGCGTCCAGCGCTCCTCTTCTAGCTGCTACCCTAGCTGGCGGTCTCTGTCCTCATCGTCGACGAGCGAACTCAGGAAGTACGAGTTCCGGCGACGATGAACTACATCGTGCCTCTCTCTCGAAGACGCCTCAGCCACCTCAGTGTCCACGATTCCGTAAGCTAGACTCTCCAAGCGACAGCGGCATCGAATCGGGCACTGAAAAGCCAGACAAACCAGCAAGCAGCAGTGCCAGTAGTGCACCGACCTCCGTCTGCTCCAGTCCCCGTTCCGAGGACAAAGAAGTCGAAGACATGCCCGTGCTGAAACGAGTGCTTCAAGCACCACCGTTGTACGATACCAATTCTCTGATGGACGAGGCGTACAAGCCTCACAAGAAGTTCCGCGCGCTACGCCAGAAAGACAGCGCGGAAGCTGAGCCAGCAGTGATCGTGCAGCACACGCAGTCGCAGCTTCATCTTCACCTAACCTCGCCACCGGCTCGAAGTCCGTCGAATCAAGTACAACCTCAATGTCCTCAAACAGCCAGTCTATTGAGCAGCACGCACTCGACGCTAGCCAGAAGCCTGATGGAGGGTCCACGAATGACGGCCGAGCAACTAAAACGCACGGACATCATTCACAATTATATCATGCGCGGAGAGGCGAGTCCCAGGTCGCCAACAGCGTCGCCCTCGCCAGCGGAGCAGTGCGCCTCCACGACCACGATCACCGCCCGTTCACCCCAAGGATCTCAAGGGTTGCTACAGTGCGCTACCAGCAGCTATTCGACAACCAGATGGCCCGCTACGTCCGTCATTACAACGACGACGGGCGCTCGGCAGCAGCAACAACAACAACAACAGCAACAACAACAACAGTCTTCCTCGGACTACCTCATGGTCGGGAACTCGCCGGCCTCGTCACCAAGGTACTTATCCGTGGCGGCGACGAGTAGTACGAGCACGAGTCCACGGCCTGCCTCGAGTACGGCAGCGACGCTCGTCCTGTCCGGCTGCCCGAGCAACATGATGGAGCTACAGGTGGACATCGCGGACAGCCAACAACCGTTGAATTTGTCGAAGAAATCGCCGTCCCCGTCGCCGAGGCCGTTGGTAGGCCCGTGCAAGGCGTTGTCTCTCGAAGCGTAGTGGCCTCATGGGGTCGTATGAACGTGTCTTGTTGTTCGTGACGGATGACGGGTCGTTGTTTGCCCCCCTCCCCCACACTCTACCAGCCGAGCCTCGAGACAACGCAGTTACGGCGCTTACGGAGCAGCGCAGCCCACCTATTAAACGAAGCGACGTCACGGATGGACGGTGTGTTTCGTCGCGACGAATTTTTTTTTTTTTTTGGTACAACAATGGTGGTGTATAGTTGGTGTCGCGCGCGCCATGCGCCGCCCCCCTCCCGAGACACGAACCATGGAAAAGTGCCAGGACGCTCAGCAGCGCGTGATAAACCAAATAATTTATTAATTTAAACTATTAAACTATCGAGTTAAAAGAAAAGAAAAATGAATTGCGCGAGACACACGAAAAGGGAGAATACGGTGGCCAGGTGGCGGAACGCGAAACGTTCTGAACCAATTTCGCGGACACTTGATATATAAATGTAATAGGCGTGTCTACGCGATCAGAAAGACGGAGAACGAATTTGGGAGTGCAAAGTGCATGGGAGGACGCTGTCTGTTTTCTTTGTTACCGCGCTCCCCGGCAGTACGTGTCGCGATCTATGGACCGTGGACGATGATGGGTGGATCGAGTCACGAAGCATACTCGAAAAAGTGATATCTCGAGGTGTGTAGCCACCGGGAACGGGGGAAGCACGGAGAGTTGCGTGCTTCTTTGGGATTCATCTGTATACCTAAAAACGGAAGCTTACCTACCCATCTACCTACACCTTACCACCTTACCACCTTATCGACAAAACTGTGAGAACAACAGCAAACAAGGAGGAAAGCTATCTGGTCTAGACGATCTTGAGAGATAGCGTGTCGATGCCCCTTTATAATGAAGGAAACAAGAGGAAGAAAAAGGGGAGCAGTGAAGGTGAGGAAGAAAAGTGGAAGAAGGAGAGGAGGATTGAATGTTACAGAAAAAATTGAGTAATCTATCTTACATGTGATAATCATGGAAATCGCGCATCCTGTACAGTACTCCACCTCATTCATCGATCATCTACTCTACTATAATTATTGAATATTATTACAAGTAATTAATATTATTGTAACATGTGTAAGGTATAATAATCGTAAAAAAGAAACGTTATCATCTTGTGTATGTGCGCGTAGGGAAAGAAAAAAAAAAGACGAGCGTACGAATGTGAGAGAAAGAGAGAAACACAGAGCGCAAGTGAGAGAGAGAGAAAGAGTGTGCGTGCATGGAATCGACCAGGAACAAACACACAAAAAAAAGAAACAAACGATAATAAGAGCAACACAAACGAACGAATGGAACGTGAGCGTGCTTGTGCAAGTGAGTCGGGGCAAAAATCGCAACAAAAGTATATTAAAAAACGTAAAAAAACGAAGACGCGGATAAAAGATATATGTATAGAAGGAGGAACGTCGAAGCGAACAAAAAAAAACCGAGGAAAGAAAGGAGGAAAAGGTAAAAACAAACGGCTTTTTAGATCGGACGACTGTGTCTTCAGTCGGGAAAGCGCGCATTTTAAAACGGTTTTAAATAGTAGAAAATGAAAAAAAGAAAAAAAAGACGATGTTTCATTCAGAACATATGAGACTGACCCGGCCCGTCGCGGCCTTCAGAGTTTGCAATCAACCGTACGTAGTACCTTTGTAAGCCGTAAAACGTATCGTGCCTCTCGTCTCCATCGGATAAACGAGTTTTAAACAACCATATCTCTCTAACTTCCGATCCCAACCTCAGAATTCGGGTCGCGTCCAGTTGTTTCTCCTTATCGCGAAATAACTTGCGAGAAAGCATCTAAACAGTCGTGTTGTTCACCCCGCGAGAAAAAAAGGGGGGGGGGAAGAAAGAGATATGGGAGAAAAAAAAACACGCGACGAAGCGTGCTCGCACGTGGTGTCGCGTGTCGTTGCAAGACAGCGATGGATTAAAGAAAATACATACACGGATAAATATATAGAGGAATAAATACAGGCATAGAAAAGACACGTTTACAGAGAGACGGAGAGGAGAGGCGGATAGGAGAGCGTGTGAGATGCGTGTGTGTGCGTGAGCGAGAAGCAGAGAGTCAGAGAATACGAAGAGTGACAAAGAAAGATAGAAAACGACGAGAGGAAAGAAAGAAACGAGAAGAAATGCGGAGTAAGGCGAAGTCGCGTGGTGTAGTAATTCGGCGTTAAAGAAACCATACAAAGTAACAACGGCGCAGTGTAAATAGTAGATTCGTAAGGCTAAGTCCTAGAAAGGCGCGAGTGGACGAGTTTTTTGCTTTTTTTTTTTCGAGAAAAACGAAATGCTCGGTGAGAAAGGAAAGAAAGCGAGAGCGAGGAAGAAATACGTAGGGGAAAATATAGAGCGAACAAGCGTGTAAAAGAGATGAAAAAACATACAGTGCGAAGTATATGCGCGGCGGGTCGCCGCCGACGTGTTGTTGAGACGCCCGCCCCACCCCCCTTATGCCCCCCGTAGTACAGTTGACACCGAGAAGTATCATATCGGTGCAGAAGAGAGATAAGGCATAGAACACAATGCAAAAAAAACCATAAAGGAATGTAAAACAGTGAATCGTGGCGAGAAAAACGCAGCAACAACAACCTAGAGAAAATACACGAAGAAACACACGCTTTGATGTAACAGAACCACATAAAACATATATACACACGCGTATAGACACGGAGCAAAAAAAAAAAAAATGCATAGGTCAGCTCGAAACACGGAGAACAATGCGAGAAAGAGAAACGATAACCGATATCATCGTACACGCGAGTAAAACAAAAGTAAGAAAGAGGAAGGAAGCGATAGGATGGAAAATGATAGGGCAAAAAGTGACGCGAAAAAAAGAATTGCTCGCATGGGCACGCATAAAAACCGTTGTCTCGCTACTTTTTTTGAGCGCAGCACCGTTCGAATCCCCTCGATCCACACACGCATACAAATTCACACACGTTTACACACAACCTTGAAGAAGCTTCGTAGTGAAACCACTCTGTGTATTTATTGTACTCGAGGACAAAGTCATTCCCTCCCCTTTTTACGCTGTGTATCGCAAAGCGCAACACACATAACACACGAACATACACGTACACCACGCTCCCTCGACTCGTTTTTTGACCCTTGAATCCTTCTTGCTGTCACCTATCGATAACCTCTACGAAACGAACATCCCCTTGTTTCCTTCCTGCAGTATATTAGCCAGTCCCCGCTTAGAGAGCAATCCAGCCATGTGAACAGTTGTCCATCCGTATCGTCGTAGCCGTGTCAGGCGTACATTTACGTGTACATTGGCTGCGATTTTTCCATATCTCAAGCTATTATCCACAGATCGAATCGCTATCGTCTCTTCAGCAAATCCCCCAGTTCGTCCAAGTATAATTGTCCTTTCCATGTCCAAGTTTCCCAACGAGTTCTCTCACAATCCCCGTCCTCAATACCCTGGATATGTCCCCGCAAGCGAACTAGCGTTGATATTCGTAATACTTGTTATGCATAAACTACACATAATGATTATTATAGTAAACGATACATAAAGTATGATATATTTCTCTATCCATTAAGAAAAGGAGGATGCAAGCAGCTGTTGTTTCTTGGTGGAAACTTGATATGAGAGAGAGAGAGAGAGAGAGAGAGCGAGAGCGAAAGAGAAACAGTGCAAGGCAGAGCGCAAAACAACAAAGATATAGGGATGAAGAGAAAACGTAAAAAAAAATCATAATAATAATAATAAATGATAATATTGAATGGTGGAATGAATAAAAAATAAGAAAAAACATTGTACGGAAAAAATGAACATACCGAAAGTGTACTGTATTACAATTGCAAGAATACAAACGCAGCCCCGCATATTGCCCAGTGAGCACGTCGTTTTGTACGCTTGGGAGTTGTGAGGTCGTCTGAATAAACATTGTCTGGTGAATTATACAGAATATCTTGTCTATTATTTATGCGTTTATTCCTTCTCCCGAAAAATCCCCCTCTTGGTTCTCAACTTTTCAAGTTTTTGCTTCTACCATAATAATGGTCTCTTCTGGTTTGAAACCGTAGAAGTATGGAGTTGGATAATAAGCGATTGTTAATATATAAAGTATCCGAAGAAACATCGGAAGAATTGGAAATTTGTTAATTCAAAGAAAAGACATTTTTATTTCAGAACCGTTTGAACTGGTACAAAATATTCGATGAAAGTTATTTGACAGCTTGATATATCAAAAAGAAAAATGATAAGAATTAAGAGAATGTTGGGCACAAAAATCGCTAAATTATCGTAGTGCAAACGTATTAGCCAAATTTCCAAGTTTTATAAATATTTTTTATAAGTAATGAAAATTACTTCCACTTTAATTTCTCTGTCACAAAGCATCAATTTTTTATTTTTCTTTCATGTCTGGCAATTTCTTTCCAACGTCATCATCTCCAAATCGCATTTGCCGAGTTAAAATCACGGTAGATAACATTAAAATTATTCGTTTATTTTCGAATCGGGAAAAACAAAGAGTATTATTGGGAACGATTTGATCAGAAATAATAATAGAATCGATTTCATAAGGTGCAGAGAGTACACCAGTTAAAAGAAGATTCCCTTCTCGATTTTCTTCGTCCAGGAAAACAAAGTATCGTCTATTAATTGTTCCATTATCTCTTTCTTCTTTTGGAACAAGATTTAAAATTGAAGTCACGCTCTTAATGATTTAAGCGTCGTTTTAAAAATGTCCTCGTGTCACGTAGCTCGTTTCTCGCCACGAAGTTACAAGACACACTTGTGAATTCTAAATTCGGAAATATTTCACGCAAGCGACGTTACTCCTTAAGTGCCCGTTATCTTGGAACCTAGTCTTTAGTGCCGTGCAATATCACCTAACCTAACCCCTGAATATTTTAATACGCTTCAGAAACGCGCTGACTACTAAAAAAAAAAAAAAAGAAAAGAAAACACTCGATACATGTAAATGAAATATTGTAATTGTATTTACAACATTTAAGAAACAAAACGATTATTATCCACCGTTGTTCCACCTTTTGAATTCTATTCATAAGAATAGGAATTTACATAAATAACAAATATTCGCTGTATATTAAATATTTTTAGCAGTATTGGCAGTAATTGAACTTGCTGACGTGGATTACAATTCCGCATTACTTTGATCCCGCGTTTCTATGAAATACTCTAATTACCATTTACGCAGCTGCTTCGCCTTTTAATCGTTCGTATCTCTATCCATCGTTCGTTCAGTCATAGAAATATGAATTTGCATAAATATCCGCGGTGTGCTCCACCCAAAAATAAAAGGCAAGAAGGAGAAACCGAATAAAATGGAAAAAGAAAGAAGAAACGAATAAACCTGTTTAACGGTGGAAAACCGGTAGTAAACACAGGGTGAATCACGAGGATTAATCGTTGCGTGAGCTGTGTTGCATAATTGGCCAGGATTTCGAAACACGATGAAGGGAAGGGGTTGAAGTACGACTCTTCGAGAAATCGAACGGGGCAATGATACAACTAGCAGCGAATTCCCATAGCGGGTCACGGCGCGTGGCACTTCGTGGGCGTCGGTTGCCACGCAACCTATCTCACCTCTTCGTGTCCTATCGCTAACTTTCCCCTTGCTTCCTGCACTTTCCACCTACCCTCTTTTTCCCCTTTTGCCCGTTTTCCTAACCCCGCCTACCTAACGTTGCATTATACGGGCATGGAGTGCACCTACTGGTATTAAGGCACGCGCACACCCCCGCTTTCAAACTGCTCTGATTGCCACGGGACGAGAAAGCCGTGGGCGGAACGAACGTCAGAACTCGTAACGACGGAATTATCCGGGTGCGTCGCCTCGTTTTCACCTTTGTTCCCCTTTATCTCTCCCTCGCCTTTTATTTGTTTTACTTTATCGCCTGGCATGTTCCTTTCTTTGATTCGCGCTGTTAGCGTGTAATTATTTCGGATAATAACTGCAAGGAAGGTATCGGTATTTACAGCGAGCGGAAGAAAATTCATGAAATAGGACGCGTGTGAAGACGCGATAATTTTAAAAACAAGATGGGTTTGTATTTAATAAGAGCAGCGAATAAATACGACACGTATATTATATGTACATACGAATAAATATAACACGGAATATTATGTATAATTCATGGAATACGACTGTTGCCAATAACGTAAAAAGCTTTCGGTATAAAAGTTATAACATCCGAGGAAAATTCACGGTGTATCAACGTTAACCTTCTTTTTATCCTCTATCGTAAACGCAAGAAAGCACGTAAAGACATCGTGATTCTATGAAACGAATTTATATTTAACAAGAGCAATCAATAAATATGCTACATGCCACGGAATACACGATTCTTACCAATAGGCTAAAAAACTTTTAGCGCAAAAGTCGCCAAAATTCGTTGCGTTCCAATTTTTAGCTTTTCCTTATTCGCTGTATATCAGCTTCATTTTCCGTTGAAGTATATTTTTTTTTTATCAGATTCCCTCGTTTTCGCAGTCCTATGAAAGTACTACTAAGCGATACGAAACTCAATATGCGCTTAGACCTGATCGATCAGCGTGTGAACGTTGTAGTAAATACATTGTACCAACATCTTTCGTAGTCCTCGCGGATGAGGTAATATTGTGTAGTAACGGCTAATTTCGATTTCGGAGTATCGTACGAGACGGTGGAATAGGTGGGTTGTTTGAAATTGGAAGCGAATAGAGACGAGTAGAATGGCAAACTAAGTTGGAAATGCCATTTATTTGATTCTAGGTTCGGATGGAATGTTGCCGCTTGTTGCGCAATACGACTTTAATTTACGTCGTTACGTGTATTACTTCCAAACCAGGATTTCTTTTTGTTCGACGAATAGTAATTCAAAAGTCGTGTTAAATGAAAATGAATTTTAACAAATTTTTAAAGTTCAATTCACCGCTCTTCGTTACACGCAACAAATTCTCCGTCGCACTGATTCTCGATGATATTTGTACACGCGCCTTGCACTATCAAAACTAATTTTCCTAAACAGCGCAAGCCTCTTACAACATTTACGGAGCCGCAAAAATTATAATTAAAAAAGAGATCGTATAACGTACAAAGTATAATCGTAGATGTATCCTCTCGAAAGGATACTTGTAAAATATCCTTAAACGTTTTCGTTTCTTTGTCTGTCGTTAACTAGTTTCCTTTTACGATGTAATTAATACATTGGATTCAGATTCTGAACAGAGATAGGATACTATTTCAGCGCACGTAAAAAGAAAACAGAAAATTCAGCCTTACGTACGATCGAAGATTTTCTCATTGCTGTTGCTCTTCTTCCGAGTTTCTCGGAAACACGCAGTACGTATCATCGCGTTTAAATCGATCGAACGCGGACGAACGAAATTGTTCATTCGATCGTGTGTCAATCCACAGAGTAGGAAGGAGAGATCGAGAGCCGCGAGAAACGGCATAAAGCTGCACACGAAGCTCGTTCATACTCGGAATTCAATTATCGGCCGGACCGATGTCGGGCATTGTCTTTTCAAAGGAGTCGTTCCAGCGGACGTAGCCGACTCGAGGCCACCCTTGACTGCCACTCTTGGCCGTGTGTGCTGTCCCTGGGCAAACGCACTACATTCCCAGACTGGGATTTAGCCTCCAGGACGTCCTCATGGACGCACACACCACGATTCGTCCGGTATCCAGCCCTCCTCCTCCCTATTTTAACCGCTGACTGAGCGTTTTAAGCTCGATTCATGCGTATCTTAATCGTCGACAAACCACTTTATTCGTTTACTATTGTGGAACGAGAAAAGGTTCTCTTTATGCGAATTAAATTTTTCCTTTTCTAAGTACAGCGTACCGTTTAGCTTCTTTACGTCTGAAGCATAATTAACGATATTTTAGCGAGCGAAGAGATCTTTGTTCCTTTCGTTTCTTTAGCTGTGCTCCTAAAAATTTGAATTTGCATAAATATCCACGGATTAATAATTATTACACCTACCGGCAAAGTTCTCAAAGAACATAAGTCAAAGTTCATTCTGCATATTCTTCTCGCAATTATATCGATAATTACGTTGAAATACACGTGTATTCGGAGCGAGTGGCTTGATATTAACATCTTGGTCTACACCAACGCCATTACTCGCGTTAAAAAAATTTGTCAAATAAAAGTAGAACGAGTAGTAGTAAATAGAACGTAATTCGTCTCTTTAGACGGCCTCGTATACTTTCCTATACAGTTTCCTATAGTTCTCTATCAAGAAGTATTAACCCAGTGGTTTTCACCCCTTTTCATCTCGTGCATAAAGAACTACCAATTACTGAAATTCCACGGCACACAAAGAACACGTTGTAGTTTGATTGAAAACAGGCTGTTCACACCGGTAGGCTATTATTTCTTTCATCTGAAAATGTAAAAGAAAACAGGTCAATGTCCCAGACGAAATAAATAAAAAAGATCTTGCGTCATACCGGTTGAAAATCGCGGGGTTAACCCACAAACTCGTTCCTACGGTCTAGTGTCCAGACTGTTGAAACAGTAGGGTCCTACGGTCGACGTGTGAATCTGGCTTAAAAGCGGCCGGCTCTGCTTGGCTTAAGGAGCGCGTTCAAGGTCCGAGCGAGGTCGCAGACACATTCGAGAACGGTCAGAGCATCCCCCCTTGCGCGAGAGAAACCCTCCCCCCTTATCAATGCGCGAGACAACGAGGCGGCGGATGTGGACCTCAATGAGACTTTGCATCGTCCGCTCTTTCCGCTTCAAGCGCAAACCGCGCCTCCTACGGGATGCAAGTGCGAGACACTTTGTCCTCCCCCCTGCTTTTTCTATCTTCGTTGCCCCCTTCCCTCTCCAACCCCCTTCTTGTCGCTGTCTCGCTATCTTTCCCTCCTTTCTTGCTTTTCTTTTCGTTCCTTTCTTTCGTCCCGTTAACTCGCGGTGGAACGAAAAGCGACAAGAGACGTTGATGCACGCGATTTTTCACCGCGATATTCATTTTTTACCTTCATTCCTTTGCTCTTTGGCTATCGCACCCTTTGTTTATTTTTGTTCCCGCTTTGTTCGTTCGTTCGTTATTGTTTGTTTTTTAACGCGATCGCGAAAGAACAGATCTTTCCTTCTCTTTGGACAAAACTCGTCTGAATGTTTCGTAATAATTTTTATTCTTCCCCTACCTTCGCCTTTATCTCGGTTCTTTTCTTTTTTTACTTTTCGTTCGTTGATTTCTGCAGGCGGATGGTTTTAATCGTACAGGTTCCTCGTGTAATCTTCAAACGGCGAACGAATGAATTTTTCTTTCTTTATAGACAGCCTGTTCGAACGTTTTGCAATAATTTTTATCCTTCCTCTAGTTCCCTCTTTCTTTCGGTTCTTTTCTATTTCGTGCTTCGTTCGTAGTACTTTGCAGGCGGATCATTTTAATTGTTGTTTTTAGCGTAAGCGTGACAGGGTTAGATTCGGATTAGGCTGGCTCGTTTCGATATTTCGTGACAATCTCTTCTCTTTTTCTATCTTGGTCTTTGCGTTCGGCTTTTCTTCTCCTTCTTCGTCGTTTTCGCGTGGATGGTGATCGTGGGTATTTTTCATCTCGTATCACGCGTGTTTCGTTCGTACAGTTTCATTAACATGATTTTGCGCTTATCCCGAGAGGGTGAACAGACATTTTTGTAGATATCTTAAGTAGCTTGTATAAACGTCTTGTGATAATTAAAAATTTAACTGCGAAGAGTTCGATGAAGATAAGAAGGGAAAAACCTGGCAAACCACGTTTTCTACTCTTTTGAAAGGCTACGATTAAAAAATGCTTTATGCCGTTAGCAAATTCCATATCGTGAGGCCTACATTTTCATTTAGATTTGCAATTAAACGTGTATATTTGCCACTCTTAAATATTTCGTAAACATTGCTGTAACTTTAGTTGCTAACGTTTGGCTTCGTAAAAAACCTCGCTGATTTATCACATGTTTTTAAAAGCCTTGTATTTTTAACTTGACAGTTTATTCTCGTTTTAAGGTGCGCGATGGCGAAGTACCTCTGTTAACTACTGAATGGCATAAAAGTCAGAAAATCGACAGAGATGAACGATATCGTGCTTTTCTCGCGTAATGTTCAAATGTTTCAGCGGACGTTCTTTGAAAATCCAATATTCCGTTCGGCCGAACAGACGTCGATCGATGATAACGCGATGCTACTTTGTTAATCAGCGATAATTCTCGCATTACGAGGAATCGCTTCTCGATGAATTCAAAATTGCCTTCCACATCTTTTGTTATATTTTTTAGTAGAGAAATACTACCGCCCTGTAATAAATTCCGACGTCAAATTTTGCCCTTGTTGTAATTATTATTTATCGAAAGAAAAAGAGCAGTTTCAGCAACGAAATTATTATTCCACGAATTTCCTTTTTTTCCTCTCCCCATTTCCATTCGACCATTTGGAAATTTCTTCTTCAAATTCATTTCCGGTCGTCCTTCTTCGAAGACGTATTTTTAAACGTTTATTTCCAATCGATGTCTTACGACTTCTTTCTAAATTTATTTCCACTTTTACAACGAGCTACGAAAAAAATATCTTTGGAAGTTTCGACACGAAAGCAAAACGAGTTTATTAGATAGGGTGTAGACAGGAGACGAGAGAAAAGGGTTTCACAAAAAGGACTCTCGAGCAGACATCAATGTAGGCAGTTGCCGAGCGAAGAAATCGCTACCAAGGACATTCACTTACACGACTATAGCTGAGATCATAGAATTACGTATTAGAATATAATCGCAGTAATGTATCTCGTCCTTTTTTATTTGAAAATTTTTATCTATCCTTATCCGCTGATCTAATCATTACCTTATCTAATTTACATCTTTATATAATATAATCTCATCAAAGTATTTTTATTCTTATTACCTTTCGTATCGAATATCGACTCGTAAATAAATTACCAATTAGTCTAACAAACTATGTAAATAAATTAATTACCTTACCTTATATTAATCGCGCCGTAAATATATTTCCAGTTAGTCTAAGTGACCTTTTCATAGAGATATAAATTGATTTGTAAAAACAAAAGAAAAATAAAGAGGTCCATAGTTAAATGTACAGATATAGTTGTAATGCTACGATAACAATGTTCGTTGTATCTTGCGAACGAAAGAAATCTCTGCTCAAGTTCCATTTTTTTCTTCGCAAAGTATAATATTCACTATGATACGAATTACCATGTATATTCACAGTCTAGAAATAAGGAATGCTATATGTATAACACTTAATCTTCTTTCGAACTAAACCTACTTTTAGTCCCAGTCAAACATAGTACAATGTAATAATACGCGTGTACACAGTTCAGTATAAATTCAACGGTGTAACTGTTCGCATCGTGACAAGTCATAACGAAACGGGTGCTAAGTGTACGACTTACGAGAGTTAAAAGCGATAATTACTGCAACTTAAATAGCTGTAAAGAAACTCACTGGCAAGAGATTTAATAGTACTATACTGAAATAACAGTAATATATCGGTGCAACGTTTATCTCGATAAATTGGATCAAAAGAGAATTTCTTATCGTCATTCACGAACCCAACTAGTGTGTGCAGTAGTACGCGAAGGCTGATAGAAAATCGAGATTATACGCGGCATTGATACTATTTGTGAAAGTAAATAGGCGTAGTACGGTTTACAAACTCGAAGCGAAGGATTTTATATAAAAGTTTATATTAAATTACCAATCTATCGTCGTGCGTTTGTGAAACTTGTTCAAGCTTCCGTGCAAAGCCGTATATAATATTTTAATATTTTAACTCGCGAACAGTTAATAAAGTTTATCGAGACAAATTACGCTACTATGTCGTCTTTTAAATAAATTTTTAAAAGTTTAGAACGTTTTCCAAATGAGATTTATATTAAATCATATTTCTGTTTTTGGAACCTTTGTCGAGCTTTTGCGTACAATCGCAGCTTAATAACTTAAATTACAGTTGGCTATTTAATAGGATTTATTGGGATAAATCACGCCACTGTGCCGTTTCTAAAACAAATTTCATAATTTTTAAATGTTTTCGCACGAACTACCCTTCAACAAAAATCTGAAATTTATAAACGCAACTTATTCGAAGTTTTCATCTCCTCGAGCGCTCCAACGATCCTCTTTCTCGACTGGAAACGATTTTCTTGGTTGTTGGTTTAATACGACTCGACCAACAGGAATCAGGCGATTCGTCCGTGGAGGAACGTTATCGAAGCGTCACATCGATTTTCCTTGTAATTTTTCCTTAAAAGAAGTCCTTGCACGATGTACGTTAAAGTGAATACGTTTCCTAACATAGTAACATCGTCAATCGTACGTGATCAGACTGTCTTTTGTCCTTCGACATTATATTTTAATAAACATTCTGATCCTATTTATTATAAGCAATTTGCGAGAGACAAAATCACAGTGGTCCTCTTAACTGCAACTAATAATTACTAGCTCGGTTTCACGAAAGTTTGAAAATAATCTTATTCGCAAATAAACCTGGCAGGTGAAAATTTCAAGCGTCGAACCGACACGACCGGACGAAATTATTTCATTTTGTGGGGGAAGCGATCGTATATTTATACCTATATCCATACGCTTTACGAGTAAATATCTTTTCCCCGCCTAAAACTGTATGTTTTAAAATTGATTTCCGATGTACGATATTTTAACATACAGCGTGTGGCAAATGGGTTTAGGAAAATTGGCAGTCTGATTTGGTACGTGGGAAGAAGAGTGGGAGGAATTCCCTCGGAGCGATCGAAACGAACTTTACGAAACTTTAAACGTTTCACATATGTCCGCGTGTTATGCGCATCGTTCTTGAACATTTTCATTTCCCGTCATCACAGCCCAGCAATACTTAACGGACGTGAGACCTGTAACTAAAAACGAGAGAAGGAAAATCTCAATTCCCTTCGGCCAATTCAACCTCGATCAGCGAAATCAAATTTACAAACTCTCGACTCTCGGACCATTCTGTTCGTTACGTTCCCTTACCGTGCTTCCTCTTAACAACTCACTTACCCTACGCACCGAAACTGCCTTCTTCCGGGGACGTACAGATTCGACGAGATTATACAGGGTTTACCATTGCTCTCAGCTTTCTCTCTCTCTCTCTCTCTCTTTTCTTTCCTTTTTTTTCTTTACATTCGCGAGCCGTAGATGGATGGTTGTGATCGAAGGGTGTCGGAGAAATCGACGCTCCCCTTTATTAAGCCCGTGACGTTCTTCCGGGTGAACGTTTCGTCGTCCTTCGAGGCCTCCCACCGTGGCTCGTGCACGAGTCTCCACGTGGCAAGGTCACGACCCCCGCGAGAAAGCAACCTTGCCGGATCTCCCTACCCCTCGTCGAAGGGAGGATTTACGAGCGTACGCCTACCCGGCGAGGCACGCGCGCGCCCTGACACCCCGATACGACGGTTCACGCGTTGTTGCTCATGTGCCTGCCCTCGTCAAGGCGAATAAAAGGACGATTGAGTTGCTTATCGATGACTTATCCGCTTCCTTTGCATCATCTTCCTTCATTTCTTTCCTTCTGCTTTTTCTTTCAACGTTTAGGGAGAAAGGGACACGTTTGTGCGGAATAAGACTTATGTAACCAAAGTTTTATATTAATTTGTGAATTATCAGCGTTCTTCCGTTTGAATTATTTTCTTCGAATAAAAAAGAAAAGGAGATTCCCCTTGCAAGTGGAAAATGAGAAAATGTAAGAATTGGTGGAAAATAGATAGCTACCTTAGGGAAGCGTGTTTTCGATGATTTCCGATGCATTATGATACAGCGTCGTATTCATATTCATAACGAAGCAAATTAGTTAGTATTACGCAAGAGAATTAATCGATGCTGACACCTCGTAGCTTGTGACTTGTCAAATTTTACTAGCAATATTAACTGAATCGCGTGCAAGAAGTTGCAGATTGTTGTAATTTATATCTGTGATTAGAGAGCAATTGGTGACACCATTTTGGATATTTATTCGATGCAATAGCAAACCAGAATATATTCTGCCATCCCAGAACACTTACATCCCTTGATTCCACCCTTCCTATTCGGTTTCAATAGTATCGTTCCTGGCCATCCGCTTTCATATTTTTTCATCGTACCCGCCTCTTGGAAAGGGGATGAAATCTCAAAGAGGAACTTCCGTGTCTATTTTCGCTTGATATCGCCCCGTTCTCGTTGGATCTTATGGCCATAAGAATAAATTCTCCACGCACTTCGTCCTTTCAGTTTCTAAGATTATAACTCGGCAGCGGATGTTTATGTATTTATGGAAATGTTATACGTGCAAAAATAAAACGAATACTCGGATGAAACGCCGTTGTTACGACATTTAATGTAACAAACTTCGATTTAGTCTTTATCTTCCGAGTTGTGTCCGCGTGAAATAGATACAAATATGAATTCGATGGCCGGCAAGATCCGTACACTATCGGAAGCAGTTAGGGATCTCTTGCCAAAAATTCGATCCTTAATTTCGCCGATCCCCGATCTAACATAGCGTGACATAAAAATATTGGCAGCCGAGAAAGTTGAGAAAATCTCTACAGCGCCCGAAAGAAGGTCGACCGTATCGAAGGTCCGCAAGGGAAGAACAAAAGTCAGCAAACACCGACCCCTTCGTCATTTATTTCCTCTACGTTCGATACGTGGCGCGATAAGACGATTGTACGCGTCTTCCGCCTTCTCTCGCCGATTAATGACACCTGCCTACCGCCATTTCCCCGGAAAAGCAGAAGGGAGACGCTATACTTTTTTCCCCCTCTCTCTTCCCCTCCCTCCCA
The DNA here is from genome assembly GCA_014737395.1 of Bombus waltoni. Classification (NCBI taxonomy): domain Eukaryota; kingdom Metazoa; phylum Arthropoda; class Insecta; order Hymenoptera; family Apidae; genus Bombus; species Bombus waltoni. The sequence continues at coordinate 8,436,029 of JACXII010000008.1, forward strand.
CTCCCCCCTCTCTCTCCCTCTCTGATCCGAGATAATAAATTCAGACTGTCCAAGTTACCGGTGACACGGATCGTTTATCATCCGCCACTACGTAGGATCAGTTGGCTGAAATAAATCTCTTTGCCGAGTTACGGATTTCATTCTCGACCCTATAGTTGCCTGATGCAATTGCCGAAGAATGGAGGCCGCAAATGGACGGGATTCGAAGTTAATGGGGATGAAAACGAGATCGATGCTGCGTATATTTTTTGATGTTTCTCGTATTACGACTTTCCGGTGAATATCTTGTAGGATCAAGAATATCGAAGGGTATTATTTAACGATATTATTGTGACGGAATTATTGTACGTAATTGTGTATGGGTACATCGATGTTGATTATTTCAGTTAATTAAATCGTATTACATATCGCGGAGTGAATTGCACATCTATTTATTACGCAAACATTTATATTTATAATTGCTACTAATCTAATATCTGATATTATCAAATAACTCGTAGATAATCAAAATTCACGATAACCGGTATTATTGTTATTAGCGTTGAAATTTACGCTATTGTTTAGTCGCCTAGCTATGTACCTTGTTCTTTTTACAAATTGTTCACACCGGTTTCAAAGAGCAATTGTTTGAATTTCAATTAAAAACTAAAGATCGATGAAAATAGAACGTAGATGAAGCGAAGCGGAGTATCTTCGGAACTCGTTTCTTATCGGTGCGATATCTTTTATATAACTTTAAATCCGAGCCAATAAATCAGCCGTGTTTACTAAAAACACATATCGACTCTCGTTTACGATCGAGGGCGTTGTAGCTTTCGACGTCGAACAGCTCTGTTCGTTCCCTCCGCTTTGCTGTCACGTTCGCTTCATTAGAAAGATTTCGTTCGAGCGACTTTTAGAAAACGCGACAGTTCTTTATTTCTGTCGTTCAAGAGAACGAGAAGCTCTGGTTTGGTAAAATTACTTCGCGCAAAAATCACCTACGTGTCAGTGTTATATTTGAACGTTCCTCGAGTCATAAGTATACTCGGTTGGAAAGTATGTCTGATCAAAGACGATCCGTTTCCACTTAATCGTTTGTAGTTTCATCGTATCGAGTTTCGCGTTACTTACTTGTAATATTTTGCTCGTGTCTCGCCAAATTAATGATATTTATAATAATTTGTAACAGTTATAGTTACAAATAATATTAGTGTCTTTGAAATATGGGAAATTTTCGTATTTCTACAAATATACGAAAATGTATAAAATATTTCTTTATAGCTGGTTACATATAGGTAATAATTATGATTTTTTTATTTCTTTTAACTAGTTTTATAAAGAACGAAAATAACTTACGGTCAATCCACGAAACAAAATATCGTTAATTAGAAATGTTAAACAACTAATAATCAAATCTCCGAACAGAATATCGACGTTAAGGACTGTTCGGAACTTTTGGGATTTCATTGAGGCACTTTTTAAGGAAGTTCTTTTTTTGAAACGACCTACGTCTTTTCTTTGTTGTCGAAAGACCTTTTTGTCGTCAAATGATCTTTTGTCTCTTGCTGGAAATTTCCGACTTCTCCCTCTTAGGAATTCTCGAGCTCTAAAAAATTTAGATAAAATCACCCTAATGCTTAAAATGTTATTTTTCCATATAAAAATGAAACTATTACCGACATTTTCAACGAAACAAAGAACTATTCGGTCGAAATAAACGTATTCGCAATGAAAAAGCGACTAAATTTACAGCGTATGGCGAAGAGACGTACATACGTGTATTCGCCATAAAATATAGCGAATATTCTATGAACTCTCGAGTTGACCGATCTACTAGACACGATAAAGCCGTACAATAAAAAGAGATGACAGAACAGAGCGAACGACGAAAGTCAAAGTCTTGAGACTCCGCTGTCCCTTATTGCGAGGTCTGGAGTTCTCGAGATCTAGATGTAAAAATAAGCGACGACGTGACCTTGACACCCGATCGAACCTGATCCGAGAGTGTCGTTGAGCAATCTGCGCAGAAAACGCCAGCGTCCCGACGCTGCCTCGTCGCCGCTGTTTTCAACATCACGTATACCGATTTAGAAGACATAAATATATATACATATGTATAAACGACTATGTCATGCTCTTTCTCTTTTTCTTCCTTTTCTCGTCGCTTTTTCTAGATCGAAAGAAAAAGATGTCTTATGGACAGGAAGATAGTTTGCTTTTCCGACGAACATAAAGAAATGAATACGTATCCATGGTATATTAGAAACAGTATATTAGAGTATAAATAAAACATCAGTGTTTTCTATCAATTTCTATGGAACGTGCATTATCTAAGAGATTCAACGCCAATGCACGTACCTAAGAAATTTTCCCAATAATTGGAAACACGTTTAAATTCATATTTCGATATTCTCACGTTCTAACGTCTTGCAAACTAAAATTCTTTCCATTTCGTCAATTGTCAATGTATTTCCTTCGAGCTCTATTTATTCCCCTTACAATCGGCTCTTTTATTCTCCACGCCGATATATCGGTTGATCGCAAATCAAATCCGTATAGTTACAGAAATATTTTATTCCGTAGTAACCCGATATCCTAACAAGACCAAATCCTAGTCTACTCATTTCTTTTCTCCTCTTCGAAATAGAAACCTGCCTTTTCGATCTATATTTACGTACGAGCCATTAATCATATATCCTCTGTAAAGTCACGAATCGATAGATTTACCGACGAATTAAAATCGACGAAAAGGACGAAGGAAAAAAGAAAGAGAGAGAAAGAGAGAGAGAGAAAATTAATGAAATATTAGATTACATTGTTAAACGTGCATGTGGCGTACAGTTTCGTGACAATTTATCGGGGACACACCGCGATCGACAAGGACAATAAAAGGGCAAGACGTTCGAATCGTTCCAATCCAGATGACTGATCTAGACCGAGCAGATAGAGTGTTGAGGTAAGCTGGAATGGAATATCGCGATCAGGGTTACGGTAAAAGTATGCCGGCAGAGCCTAGAAGTTGAGGTCGTGTTGAGGCCCAAGGGTGCGAAGCTCGAACGAGGCCTTCGCGATTCGACAACGATCGCGTTTGATTGGACGAATCGACGTGATGTAGAACCTGCTTCGATCGACACGTTGATTGCCACGATGGTCATCGGTGACCCGTGTTTCGGTGAATCGTTTAGAACGATGAAAATAAGATGAATCTCGTGGACTAAAGAAACGTCCAACGACGATTCGGACAACTTTGTTACAGGAAAAGTAAGTAAAAGCGAATACGGCGTAACATTTCGCAAAAATTAAGCGTTGCGACGTAGTATATTTCGTTCTATCGCGACGTGGAATAAAGCGTACAAAATTATCCATACAGACGTACGACTCCCATTTCTTTGGTAATTTGTAACTCGTTAATTACGAATCTGAGTAAACGTGCACGATCAATCGGTCGTTATTTATCGTCGATCACCAAGGCTCGATTCTACAACGCTATATTTCTAGAAACGATACTGTTCACGTTTGCCGAAGTTAACCGAGCAATTTTTCGTACAAGTAGGAAAGTGAAACAGAAGCTGTACAGGCTCGCCAAAGTATTCGAACGTTCGTAGACACGTTTTATGAACATATTGCGCGTATTTAAATAAATTGGTAAATTTGATACTTTTATATCTCTACTTTCATATATATATATATATATCTCGTAAAAATGACAAAAGTATTAAATTTGCCAATTTATTTAAATGCGCGTAATATGTTCATAAAACGTGTCTACGAACGTTCGAATATTTTGGTGAGCCTGTACAGCTTCTGTATATATATAGTTGTACAAAATATATAATATACTTCGTCGTACGTTTTATTAATTTTCGTATAATAACTCCTTATTGACCACGACGATTTACATCGTTTTTGCGTCTCCGATATTACCTCCTGTTTTGGTAGTTTGAACAGTTGACGAGAAACACGGATACCCATTACTGAATTGGCTCGAAAACGGACTCCCGAAATATTCGTGGATTTCCAGCGTGAAAAGTTGGTCATCGTTTCCGGCCAGGTTTCAATTTGCCCTCGTTTCCCGCGTGTCGATCGTCGATGAAAGAGAGAAATAAGCGTCATACGTTCACGATATCGCGGCGGAATAGCACACGTGTAACACAGCCGAACGAAAAGGACAAATTCTCGTTCGTAAAGGGAAAAGTTTCGCGCGTGCCAGTTCAATTTCACCGGCTTCGAGCACGACTCGGTTTTACGCACGAAATTCGCCTTAGTTTCTCGAGCAAATCTCCCGGGGGATAGGATTCTCGGTAAACGTTCTCGATGTAGGAACCGAACCGCTCAGGGGTGGAAATTGCATGGGAAAGATCGGGTCGTTTCGCCACTGACTTTTGAAGTTACAGCAGAGACTAATATACAGGGTGATAAGTAAATAGGGTTCAACGTTTTCATCCTGTTTTCGATCTCATTGTAATTTCAATAAGCGAAAAGTGTAACATTAAGTTGTAGTATTGGAAGGAACACTTTAGTATAAGATTGGAAGAAAGATTTAAGAAAGAAATATTACTTTTTACTTTACATTATATTACACTCGTGTGTGTGCTTATATATTATGACAGACAAGCGACGAATTATCCTTAGTTAGGGAAATTATTAATAAACGTATACATAGACGATCGTGTTTATATAACGATCGTTATTTTAACGATTTATTTAATTTATCATTGCACGAGGAATATTCCCGCGATAATTCTTCAGACTTGACTCGAATACCATGGAAAAGTTCATCCGTATATCCATCCGTTTGGCCAGTCACTGCGATATCCATCTTGACGACTAAGATTCAGAACGTTTATCAAAACAAACGAATTTGATTTATATTTTGCATTCACTTCAAACTCTTTCATTTAAAAATGCTCCGACTTTGCTGGTTGGATTTACTTTGGACTTCCCTATATCGATTGCAGACGTTCCAACGTTAAGCGTTTCACGTTTCTACTTGAACGTTTAGAATGTAGAACATTTAGAACATTTAGAACATTTAGAACATTTAGAACACTAGAACATTAACTTGAAGAATAGTTAAAATTCCTAATTCTCTTGCCTCGTGCTTGCTGACACTGATCGCAAATTTTCGCATGAATTGTTGCATACGCTAAGCACTTCAGATTTCGGATCGTTTGGACGTTTAGGGTCTGAGCTTTGGAACTCAATGGACGATAGTCAACGATCCTAGTTCTCGTTTTGTCTCGTCGTCGCCATCGCCTGTCGATCGCAGAAAAGGGAAAACAGTCTGAAGCAGGGATAGTGAACGACGACCAAGGACGAAACGAGGCGATAAGGCGATCGGCATTATCGCGAAACGCTATCGGCTCTTACCTCGATCGATTTCACGGCTGCCGAGTGTTTGTTTCGCGATTCGAAACGACACATGGCGAAACGTCGTTTGCAACTGCGTGCAACACAGCTTTAACGCGCGTCGAATCTGTTGTCCGAGTTCAACAGCGTACGAATCTATTCTCGTAGAACGTTTCTGCGGAATGTGATCGATGATTCGTTAAGTTTCAATAATTCTCATAATATTACTCACGCTACAATCGCTGCACGCTCGCTCTCGATCCTTCGAAACTCGTTCGCACATCAACCGCGACATTGTTCACGACCGCGGGGAAATTCGCGGAATTTTCGATCGTCGATTGCGTTCCCATGGATCGGATTTGGGATTTTCTACTGCCTGGAGCATTCTTCGCAGCCGTGTTTGAAAATTTTCACGGCAAAGCGCGTTTTCACGGGTCAAGCATGAAATTTTCGAATCCCAAGTGCGTTTACTCGAGCTATGTCCAGGATTTTTGACTCGCAAGCGTATTTTCGACGGTCGCGCTTGGAGTTTTCGACCTCCGAGTTTCCATGCGTTTAGTTTGGCATATTGTAACAAAAATTTACGACAAAAATACCGTCAAAAGTTTCAGATACATAAGCATAGGAGAGTTCTTATAACCAAGAGAACAGCTACTAGCTGCATCGAAGGAAAAGTGAGAGGAGAGAAACTCGCTTGACATTGCTGCTGATAACGAGTGTTTGCTCTTTGTCGGCTCAAGGTCTGCCCTCTCCTCTCATCATCGTCTCTTTATTCTCCTAACTAGCTGGCGAACGTTTGTTACTTCTTCCTTTGTTACGGGTTATTTGTGAATATTCGAGATTCTCAAGTTCATTTAACGAATGCATTGCACGCTCGTAGAAACCCTTTTAATATCGTATAATATCGTGCAAAGAACGCTTCGTTTGTAAGAAAGGTTGCAGTACGTTTATTCAACAATTTATGCTGCTCTTTGATACGAACGTTCGATAAGAATCGTAACTAATATGAAATATGCAAATAACACTTACACGAAAAATTGGATTATACGAATAGCGTGTGTCGTGGCTGGTTTAAACGTTTAGATGGATAGTCGAGGTTCGACTCTATTATATTACGAAATGAAATATTCACAAAATTGTAACGCGTATTCGAAGAATATATAGCGTTTTAGATGAAATTATATTTGGAATTTTTCCATTCTTTATATCCTATTTATTTATCCTCGCCATTGTGTATCTAATTTATTTTTCACGCGTTTGATATACATTTCTTTTCTTTTTTTTTTTTTGTTTTCTTTTCAATTGAATCCAGGGGTGTGGAGTTTGCGGAGAGATAAGCTTTCTGATATGGAAAATGCCATTTTACCTGATGAGGTCAAGAGAAATGGTTCGATCCGACGAGAGCAGAATAATACGATGTATGCAGCAAAATTGCACGGATAGGATAAATATTGAAATGTTAAATAACCAGCGACCGTTTCTTTATGAATCATTATGCTCGTAGAGATAAAGCAACTTTATCAATTGCATTTCCGAGGTCGTTATTCATCAATCTATTTTCCGTCTCAAAGTCTAGCTTGCAATTTAAAATACGTTCGATACCGAAGCACTGTTCTAATCGTAAAGCCAATACTTACAATTTATTATTTTTCAACTATTTGCGTCGCGATAGAAAAACATCGAACATCACCAATTCGAAAAGTTTCATTCCAATTTTTATCCAGCTTGAACAATTTCCTGCTTCATCGAAACTGTTCGATTTCGTTAAACAGGTTATTCTCCACCTGTTAGTTCTTAAGGGGTGGAACTTTGCTGGGTAGTTTCATCCCACAAACTCGAGTTACCGTAGCTAAAAACGAAATGTGTATCTGATATTTCTTGTTCTTCGTGCCTACGATGTTTCGTCCAAATTGGAAACGAACCGTTTCCGATCTTTCCTTTTCGCGATGATACGACGTATCTCCTTAATGGATAAACAAATGTAACAGAAATAAACACAACGATTGTCGCAACAGTCATCGAACATCTACTCTGCTTGATTCCGCGTATTTCTCACGGCCAGCAACGTGCAAATATTTCTACAAACTTAACGAAGAATTCACTAATTGCTATTCTGTATCGTCGAATCGTAGATTCGATTCAACGTGGTGGAAGTAAAACGGGAAAAACCTTACGACCACGAAACGAAACTTTCCACAGGCGGACTCGCTCTATTCCGTGTTTATCCTACGAAGCCACATGCCCGCCTGCCGTGTGAATCGCGATAAGGGTTATCGTTTGGCCTGGCAGATCAAATATTTAGCCACACAGAACGCACGACGACGAGAGTGGTCCGTATTAACTGGAGGATCAGCTAGAAACGAGGCCATTCTATCGGTGGATTATCGGTCGATCGATTTTCAACGCGCTCGTATATCGCCCGCGTTCCTCTTTCTCTGCTCGCGTTCCGATTTCGTGTCAGTATGTCGCGAAGGTATTTTTCTCGTTCCACGAGTTTTCGAGTTTTACTTTTCGCGACGAAATGCCGCAGAAGTGGCGGAACGTTGATACGAAATTTGTAAATTGATCGGAACCGCAATTTCCTCCTTCGTTATTTAAACTATTTTATCTTGTTGTTAAACGATCGTCTATAGCCGCATCGATCGCTATGGTTGTAGATACAACGTAACGTGTATAAAATCGGCGAGTCGATTAAAATCGTGGTTGAATCATCGGTCGAGTTTCACAGCGTTCGCTCGTTTGACAAATCTTGGCGATTACGGATAAAGGAAATAATTTCGTTATTATTGCCGTGACAAAGAGTTTCTAAAGCTCAAAGTATGTCACACAAGTGTGACGCGTACAGCATCCTGCGGAATAGAAAGTCGCGAGGATTCTTGGAATAATTTTATTAGTTTCTAATTTAGATTGAAATAGAATTTCGCTATGACCAAAAAAAGAAAAAAAAAGCTTTTGAAAACCGCAATATATCGTGTTGTCAGTACACCAGGCAAAATTATTCTTTAATATTATAACGACATAAAATATACAGAGAACCTAAAATTACCGAAATTGAATATTTCGAAGGAAAGCTCGACGAAGATAAAAGACAGTGTCGCAGGAGAAATATTAAAATAGAGAACAATCTAACAACACCTGTACGTACTGAGAAAACTTTTAAAGAAACCCGGAACCGGGAACCTGGAAAAGATCTCGTCAAAAGCTGTTATCCGCTATTCAGTTCGCACTAGCGTACGCGCGTATATGTCTTTCGCACAAAGGATGGCGCTAGACGAAAGGGTTAAGCGAAAAAAATTAATGGAAAAGCGCGAGAGTGAAATGGTAGCGCGGCACGAAAGAAAGCGGCATTAATGCGCGTGCAACCAGGTTAAAAAGGTCGTCGACCGCGGCGCCGTGCCGCCAGGAACAGAGATAGAAAGGAAAATCGCTACTTTCCACGATTAACGATCTGCTCTCGAGACTGCTTTTCCACGATCCTGTGCAGTTGCATAACGGACAATTACAAAGAAGTTACTCTTTAATTTCGACCAGAAAGCAAATTGAAATTTTCTATTTCCTCCATTGAGATCGGTATTCGTGATATACAGGGTGTCTCAGGACGTGTGATACAATCGGGCATGGGTCGAGATTTCGTTGCACTCGCGGAAACAACAAGCGAACGCGTTCGGACAGCAATTAGGCGAGTACACGCGCACTGAACCGAATTTCAAGCTCGATCTTGTGGAAAACGAAACGTCGATCGAAATAAGATTGTCCGTTCTGTTTTTTCTTTTTTTACTTATTTTTGCATATAGAATCTTATGTCCGACTGCGCCATCCTTACTCTCCTGAGACATTCTGTATATGTATATTGGTACAGTTAGGTCAGTATTGGTGGCAAATAATATTGGTAGTAATCTTTAATGGCCGAGAATTTCTGAACTACAAACCAATTACAAAAATCTATATATACACCTCTTGAAAATTGGAATATCGTAACAAAACCATTAATTTTTCAAAGGAACGAAGAAATTGCATTTGTACTTGAAGACTGTATCGACGTTGCAGAAAGCTCTGGTCCCATATAACTAGTGGTTGGTCTAAAAGAAATTCGTAAAGAGTCATTTGCTTTCATAGTTGTTACACGGGAACACCCCCTTAAACGTTCGATAAGAAGCCAGTATCATCGAAAGCATTACCAAACTACGAAATTGATCGCCTGTTTCCTTCATAGAATGTCATCGACCGAGCTGCTCGTTATCGTCGAGCGACGCGTCCACGAGAGTGAAAGCGATAATAAGGAAAAAAAAAAAAAAAAGAAAGAAGAGTGAAACCGCTCAGCATGCTCGTTTATTCCGTTCAACGCGTGCTTCGATCATGCGAACAGTACGTTTTCGAAAGTTTTTGGCACACTGATCGCTAGAACACCGACTCGCCGAGTCCTGTGGCGAAAATGTTTAATTCGCGTCCACGATATTTGCTCTCGCGTTTTTGCGACCTCGTTTCCCCGTCCCGTTATCGTTTTCAACCTGCACGATTCATTTTCAAACGAATCGGAGTATTTTATTTGCTTCGATAAACAAGTACTATCTTCTTCCATGTTTATTTCCTGATTTAAGATTCTTTTTCGTTACGAGTGTTTCTAGATTTAGCTGTTTGAGCTTATAGATCAACCAAGCTAGATTTATTAAGCGTGTTTACTCGTGCGTGAGTTTCGTGACTCTCTTAATCTGGCAGAACGTTGGCAAATGCGTCGATACGGTTGAATTCGAATATTCTTGCTGAATGAAGATGAACGTCGTGTATAGATCATTGGATACTTGTAACAACGATGTACACTGACGACCAGACTCGCCAATCACAGATAAACCTTGTAATTACTTCGTAATTTTGTAATAATCGTTTCGTTCGTGCCGCGTTCTCGAAAAAGAAGAACGATTCGAACCAGACTATAAGCCTAAAAGAATTTCTTAATTACGAATTAAAATTAGTTAAAAATTGTCTCAAGTTGAATTGTTCGTTCACGTAATTTCTCCTCCTAATTTTATGCTAAATATTATTCGCAAATATTACAAGTTTTCCTGTTTACGACAACGTCTCGACTATGATTGGAAAATAAAATAATTTTCAATTATTCTTCCCATTCTTAAGGATGTTTCTCGAGAGGTCAACAATTTATGGTTGGAACGCGTTCCAGGAAATGTATACGATACATTTCCTGGGTTTCAGGAAAGGAATCACGTAATCGGAAAAGCGAGTCGAACAAGCGACGGTCTTCCTGTTGCGACATCTGAGATACTCGATGACAAAGCCGATTAGTCCTTTCGATTTTATGCTAAATATCGTTCGAGAACGTTAAAAGTCTTTTGTTTATCGAAAGGAGAATCAGACTGAGACAATCTTCAACGCGTTCGCTGTCGCGATGGTCATCGATGTCTAGGATTACCAAATCCTTCGAAATGATGAAAATAAGATAAATTTCATGGACCTAATGACTCTCAACGACACGAATCTGGATAACATTTTCAGACCAAAAAAAAAAAAAAGAAAAAAATACGCAAATACGATGTAACGCATTCTGCAAAAGTTAAGCGTTACGATGTGGTACATTTCAATTTATCGCAACTTCCAAAGCAACATTCGCTTAAAATATAAAATTCACTCGCCAATCGGCGCGTCGAACAATTACGTTTGGTGGATAAAACGTGTTGAGGTTATTGGAGATGCGAATAGAGGAACGCGCGGATAAATCGTAAAATAGAAAATATATTTAAACAAAGAAGCGAACGTACAAGTATGAATACAGTTTGAGCTGGTCCAGATCCGCACGCTGACGATGTAACTTTCTAACTGAATCCCCTAAAAGCCATCGTCGCCTGTCTATTGTCTTGATTTATTTGAAACACTGTCGATGGCTTCGGTGAATGAGAAAACTAAACAGATCAGACGTAGAGTTTTCTCAGAAGTGATATCCACTTCGACGAAACACAATTATTTTTGGCCACTGTGAAAAAATTTCTTTCTCCAGAGGTCAACGATTCGTCGTGTTCCTTTCCTGCATTTCAGAAAATGGACCACGCGATCGGAAGAGGTTGGCGAAGTTGACGAAGAGCGACAGTCCTCTCGTCCCGATATCTGGATTCACATACGTAGCTGCACCTTGGCGGCAAGAGTCGATTACTCACGATCCCGTTAAAACCCGTTGATATCAGCTCGAAGTGGCCCCGACTAGTCTGAATCAGCGACCCACTTACCTCGAACCACCTCTTTGCGTAAGAATTTCTCACGTTTCCCGTGTACCGCTGAAGTTTCGCGTGTCATTACGGGTAAACGCCTTCTTCCTCTCCGCCTGGCTCTCTTGCCTTTCCGCCATCCACCACGATCCACGTCCGTCCCCGCTGACCACAGACAGGTCGTCGACCTTTCCGGCTCTTCCCGTTCGTTTACCGCACCGAGGAATCCTCTTTTCCATATCGTGTTTTCTTTTCCTATTTTCTTTTCTCAAACGTTTCATGGCCATTAGCGTCTGTATCTTTTCAGGGAGATTTATTTATCGGGGCATTCGTACGCGTTTCGTAAGAATTACGTAAGCGGAGTAATTAACGAAAGTCGGCCATTGGGAGTGGGGCAACGTTCGTCGCGTGTGATTCGAATTTCCAGACAAAATTGAATTGCACTTGGTCCATTCGCGACGAAACGCGATTCTGAAGGTTCGCCTCGAATCGAGATCGACGGTGTTGGTCGATTTTCTTGCATTGGGTTGTCCCGAAAGTTTCTTTCCTTTCGTAAGGAAATAATAGATGCACAATCTCTTTCCGTTTTATATTATTTTATTCGATCATGTACGATCGATTTTCTTCTATTTCTATTATTACGATCGTACGTGATTCGACAAAAATAATATAGAACAGTGAATGTGGTGTCTCCGTTATTTCCTTAGAAAACGAAAGAAACTTTTCGGACAACCTAATACTTTTTCCATTTATTTTTAACGCCCTATCGACGATCACTTGTACTTTAATACTTACAGAAAGTTAATTACGTATCTTACCTCGGAAATTTTGTGCGTAACATTATTGGTCAAATTTAAGGCAAATTCGACAGGGAACTTGAAGAAGAAAGAGCCGAATCCAACTCGCGGAAGCGTTTGTATCGTGCATAGGAATAGACGTTCGAATTAACAAATAATTAAATGAACAATTAAATTAACGATAGCAAACCTAGCGCAGTCCTCGAATTTTTCATGTCTCGATCAGCTATCATCGGCGATACACACCGGTCCATTTTTCTTGAAATTCAACGTTTCGCCGTTATTGCGGATTTTCCCTATAAGCTCGTATTTCTGAGAATACAAATGAAGAAAATAGGACACCTTACGCTTCCCTCATACTTCGCATACCGCGTATCATACGCATTGCGTGCAATTTCGCATTTCCAAATTTCCCACGAACGCGTCGAAATCCACGCTCTAAAGCCACGAGATATTATTCGAATGCGAAGCTAAACGAGAAAAAGAAAATCAGCGCTGCAGGAGTGGCGTCGATCGATGCAACGAGAGTTGCCCGGCCGCGTGAGCCGCCGCTTTCCAGACAATCGGAGTCACCTTTGCCAGGTCGTCGAACCGCAGGGATTTCCTCCGCGCCTCGGTGACGAGGTGACCATACGGTATTTCCTTCTGCTCGGCCGGCAGCGCGGGAGTGCGGCCGAGGCACGAGCTCATTGTCAGGAACGAGAGAAGAGGAAGAAGAAGAAGAAGAAAAAGAGGAGGAGGTGGAGGAGGAGGTTGGAAAGAATCAATCGTGTGAAAAGGAGAGAGAGAGAGAAAGACGTCGAAAGTTGGAAAGTGGAAGAGAGACAGTGGACGAACGAAAGAGGTAGGAGAAATACGAAGAAGGAGAAGGAGGTTGAAAAGAGGAAGGAGGCAGGTGGAGGAAGAGAGCATAACTGTACTGTCTATCCCTGGGGCCTGGCAGAGCTCTTTTCAGGGTTCACGAACCCCGTTGACCGGGCCGAATTCGAAGGTCGTTGCTCCAGTTTCGTCCTCGAACGAACGGCGACCTCGGCGATTCCAGAAATGACATAATTATCGCGCCGTCATCGCTGAGGTTACGTCGGTATTTACCGCGGCGCGGGACCGACCACGCTTTTAGTAACGATCGATAGGATTTATTCTCGATCTTTCTATTTCGGTGACTCGGAGGAGAAACGCGCCCGATAGGCGACCGTGTTTCGTTGAACTTTTCGTCGAACCTTCTCGGATCGTTTTAGGAATAGTAACGGAGATACGAAGCTCGGAGAGATCGTTGTATTCTGAATCGAGGTGGGTGGGCAGCTGGTGTGGCGCGGGTCAAATCGTTGCTGTAACGTGCTTATTATTCGACTTAATTTTTTCCGCGAGAGTGTCGCGCTTGTTTTACTACACGGTCTTTCTGTTTTATTTTTTTATTTTTAAATTGACGCAGGTAATTGGTATGGCGCGTGGTGCGCGTTAATTACGTTCTTTGTTTCTCCCACGAGAGTATCGCGTTTATCGTTATACGGTTTTTTGGATTAAGATAGGTAATTGGCGCGATAATGGGCGGTAATGGACTTTTTTTCGTACGTTTCTTTGTTTCTCCTACGAGAACGAAATACTTTTTATTGCACGATTGTCTTTGATATAATCCATGGATCAGCTAGTGGCTTAATTTTTTATTGTATCGCTATTTATCAGCGATCGGTCGACAGTAACGACGGCTTGAGTCAACTGATCATTTGGACTGTCAATCATCAAGATATAATATCGCTTTATACCTCTTACGATATATAGGTTGGAGAAATTCATAATCAAGTGTTAACAGTTTCATTGAAATGTCATTTCAAGCCGAATAGTTTCGTTTCATGATATAAATACATTTACGTGATACTTGTAACGCTATCGTATATATTTCATCGACGAAACATACACACGCGTGCTTAACAATTTCGTTAACCGTAAAGTACTGCAATACGGGATAATCACGGCGTAAAAGAACGAAATATCGGAAGTGTTAGATAATATCGAGCCATTATCATCGTCGTTACGTGACAATAGAGATTATAAGATCGCGTGGGGTTCGGTGAACCGCATCTGGGTCAGATTTTATCGCGGCTAACGAAACTAGGGGAAAACGATACCGTGAATTTCCGACCGCGATTTTTGACCGCTGGTTTGCTCGCAGCCTCGTGTGTACCAAGCGTCCGTGAGCTTACTGTTAAATCAAGGACGATGACTGCTCGCGGTCATCGAGAGAGAAAAATGTGTCGTCTTCGAGAGCGGCGCTCTCTGTGCGCCGCGCTTTGTTCGCGAATCGTTCGTGACTCGCATCGTGATGATAGTAATTGACGAGTCGAAACGATATCCATAAAGGTCGAAAAGACGGAAAACGGATTTTTCTAGAGCGGAATGATACATATTACGCGCGGTAACAAAATTCTCAGAATTCTCTGATCTTCCTCCAACGTCTAAACCCTGTCATACTCCATTCGTCACAATTATCACAATCGCACAAAGTAATATATAATAATTAGAAAATACGATCGGAGGATAGAAGGAAGAGAGATTTCACCAAAAAAAAAAAAAAAAGATAGGAACACGATAATACCACAATCGTATATAATATGAACGCAAAACTTCAAATATAATTGAAAAATACGATTAAAAAGTAGGACGAAAATAGTAAAAGAAATTCACCATTGCTTTACATGTTCACGATTTAGGGGAATCTTTGTACGAATTGTTCACGAATCTTTATGAACACAAAATTGATATTAAGTCAGAACGAAGTTAGGATTGAGAGATAGCACGAAAAGAAAATAGGAGACGAATTTGCCCATTACTTCGCGTGTACACGATTTAGGGGAATCTTTGTACGAATTGTTCACGAATCTTTATGAAAACAAAATTGATATTAAGTCAGAATAAAGTTAGGATTAAGAGATAGCGCGAAAAGAAAATAGGAGACGAATTTGCCCATTACTTTACACGTACACGATTTAGGGAAATCTTTGTACGAGTTGTTCACGAATCTTTATGAACACAAAATTGATATTAAGTCAGAATAAAGTTAGAATTAAGAGATAGCGCGAAAAGAAAATAGGAGACGAATTTGCCCATTACTTTACACGTACACGATTTAGGGAAATCTTTGTACGAGTTGTTCACGAATCTTTATGAACACAAAATTGATATTAAGTCAGAATAAAGTTAGGATTAAGAGATAGCGCGAAAAGAAAATAGGAGACGAATTTTCCCATTACTTTACACGTACACGATTTAGGGAAATCTTTGTACGAGTTGTTCACGAATCTTTATGAACACAAAATTGATATTAAGTTGTTCACGAAGCATTAGAACGTTCAACGAACGTTTCACCTTGGTTTCGTCACGTTGATACGCGAGGGCCGACCATCGTGGTAATTAGCAGCGGGGAGATAATGTTGGGGGCGTAATTCTATCGGGCGTTTCGCTAAAACGATAAGAGGCCAGCCACGGTTGGAGTGGCCGAGGGCACCGAGAAGGCGAGTTAAGCGACCCTGAAAGTTCAAGAACGCCGGGTGAACGTCCGCTCGCCAGCGATTTCGCCCTTCGCGGTTTACCGCTGCTCCTTCGCATGTATCGCCATTCCGTGCCGCGGATCGGAACGCCAATCAGCTGTCTGATCGAATAGATATTCGATAAACACTGCTTCTTGCCGTACGGTAATACGTGGTATTCATTTACAGCGAAGTCTACGAAATTCTTTGTACAGTTGTTACCATAGAAAACTTGTATACATCGCGTCATGGGTTATATAAAATATTATGAAATTTCAGTAACGTTGAAATGGGATACGATTGTCACGGCCATATCGGTAAAATTTGAAACCAGTCTAAAAATGTCCATAAAAGTTACAAGGAAACTTTTACGTATATATTGTCCGTGTATACTTTAAAATAAAAAAAGAATTAAATACTTGGAAATTTCATTAGTACTGCGACGAGACACGACAGTCTTAATTACGTTGATAAATTCGGAAGCAATACGAAAGAGTGTACGGAAACTACGGCGTACTTGCTTAAAAAATATATCTAAGACGGAATTAATATATAATATGAATCGCAGGAATCATATGAAATTTCAAACGCGAGTATAGAAGAGAAGTATGTTGTATGAAAAATGAAAAATTATTCGGCTGGATACGTACAAGCAAGCGGTACGTAAATGAAACAAATTTTTATTTAGATCCTACTTCTTTCGACTTTTCCAATTCAAAAATTCCAATTCGTATAAAGGTAAATTAATCGGAACAACTCAAGTTGTTAGGTTGCTTGATTTTACCTTATTTGATTACAATCTTTATTCTGTATATGACACGGCATATGGAACATCGCAAAGGCAATTATACGGAATTATCCATTTATCCAATTCTCTTTATGGGGATCAGTGAATCGGAGTCATATGTATTTCGTCGCAGCGGGAATTCAAGGTGTGCGGTAGTTCTCTAACGAAGCCCGTTGTATTGGAACGTGAAATGCAAATGGGCCACAGCTTGGCTACTTTTCTGACACTCCGTGAGCCGGGTTCAACGCTCGCCTTTATTTATGCTCGTGAATGAAGAGTGACGCGGCTAGCTCGCTGGCAAAAGCGCGTGTCGTAGGTGAAGCAGATTACTTTTCACTCTTCCCTTAAACCGTCTTCTTTTAACCGAAATACACTGGACATTTATGCAAATTGATATTTTCATGGATACCATTAAGTTGGGACTTGGGCAGAAATCGGTTTTGACAATGAAACGTTAAAGATATTTTACGTTTATATGCGTATCACTCTCATTTTATACGCGTACTCTTTAATTTCTCATAATTGTCGAGGTCTTATTTATGACCAATCTTTGCTAACGACCAGATTCTGGATATTTGTGCAAATTCGTATTTTACACGCAGTAATAAAGACGCGAGAGTTGTACGAAGGTACGTATTTTTGCATTTGCACTTACCTTTGTACTTTTTTGTACGTTCATGCTTGTTGAAAGTGCATAAATCTTCACGATCTAATGACGAAATATTAACCGTGTCTTTATCTTTATCTATTAACTTCGACAGCAACGAACCATTTCTTCTTTATTGTAATTGATATCGATGTGTAATAAAGATAGTCGTTTTGTGAGATAGATTGGAATGGAAAGCAGCAAATTGAAAATATTTCAAAATGTATTATAGCCATTAGTGCAACGATTATACGACGAAAGATCGAGATCGAAATACGTATATTCAGATTTTCCCAGACTAAATTTTGCACATACAATAGACGCGTGTTTTAAACAAAGTAACTTCTCGATATTATAAGATTGCTTTTTCCAAAGAAATAGAAGTAATTCTATGCTGCTGTATGTTCCTTTATTTTATATTTGTCAAGCCAAAGGTCGTTTATAGCCAACCGGCCATTAAGCTTGTCGATAACACAAAATTACAGATTTTCCCGTAATTATATCAGTCTTTCGCTTCTGATATTATTGAAATAGAGTGGCAGATAGAAAGACCGTGAATGTTTCACGAAATTTTATAATTGACTTCAATTAAGAACGTCCGACCAGATTTAGACTGGAAGCGAATAGATTTTCGGTACAGATTGAAACAGACTTATCGAAAAATCGAGAAAATTCCGAAACAAATTTCTCTCTTACCGAGATTCGTTCGTCAAGCGATTTATGTCTCGATCACATAGAGTAATTAACACAAGACGTATCTCATGGACCAACAAAATTTTCAACGATACGAATGATTTAGATGACACTGGCAAAAAAATTGCGCAAACGTAACGTAACATTTTGCAAAAATTAAATCTTATAGCCTAGATATGGTTCAGTCTATCACGGCTCTCAAAATATATAAAATTCGCCTGGCAGTCAACGTTAACATTAAGAAATAAAAAACTAAAACTAAGATACGTTTCGCGCTACTCTAACTCAACTTCCCAGCTTCTATCCTCTTAAATTGTTTCTCAACGTTTGGAACACGTATAACTACAACCTGATACGTTATTAAATGGTCGTAATTGACGCATTGAACGTTGTTTCCTGAAGAGGTACATTCATACTCGTTTTATTCGAGAAGGTTACGTCGGCTGAGAACGACGTAATGATGATGAATTGGTATTTTACGAGGAAGATGCGATCGAGGCGAAATTGGGTTTATTCGGAGGAGGAAACGGGATGTTGTGGGAATATTAACGAATATTTGATTGGATCCTCTTCGGTTTCACGATTGCACTATTCTCAATGTACGCTTTGTATTACGATGATTTCTTAGGACTTATGCAGATGATAAATATATAAGAGCAACGTGTCCTGTACTGAACATAAAATATATATACAGTATCCAAAGTACAGTATTCTTTATAGTATTTAATTTAGTATTAGTAAGTAAAACGCTTCTCTACGTAGATTCCATTTCTTGAATCGTATCGATAAAAGCGTGGATTTGCAGAAATATCCGCAGTCTATGCATGAATATCTAACGGGTAAGATACATGAGAACACAGTAAATGCATGTACAATGACCAACCCGTAAGAAATTAGAAAGAAAAAAAAAAAGAATCGAGTAGAATATTCAATACGATCGATATCTCGACATTGAAAGAGAAACGAGACGCGCGTCCGTTTTATTCCAACGGAATTTCGTGGAAATGGAACAATGGTAACCGACAATGGTGATCGTTTCACCGTGGAATATTCAAGATCAAGCGACACCCATGACCTCAAAGTGGAAAAGGTAAGAA
The DNA here is from genome assembly GCA_014737395.1 of Bombus waltoni. Taxonomy (NCBI): domain Eukaryota; kingdom Metazoa; phylum Arthropoda; class Insecta; order Hymenoptera; family Apidae; genus Bombus; species Bombus waltoni. Next base: position 8,455,116 of record JACXII010000008.1, read on the forward strand.
AAGGGCTAACGGCCAGCCGGAGGAAGCGTAACTCGATAACCATCGAAATAATGCTTAGTTTTCGAGGGTCACTCGCATTGAAATGGACGATTCGGCCGACAACTCAACGTAACCGCGATCGTCGATTAAAAATCGCGAAGGCGAAAGGGACGAAATCGTGAAACGTTCGCGTATGGCGATCGTCCTGAACGATCGAATTCGTAAATAAATTAATTGATTAAATCAGATTTCAATGAATCTTAATACGAGAGGTCGGTGTCGGGAACCAGGGCCGGCTGAATATTAATTAAAGCGTTTCAGCGTGGCGACGTTCGTTTTTTAATTGGTCCTTCTAACGAAAGTGACAAAGTTGAGAAAGTGGGTCGTCCTTTAGGTATTTTTTGCGATTGTAAATTGAAAACGACGAGAATTATTTCCATTCGGATAAATGGACTCCGGATTTTTGCGTATTTATAGGAAAGTCGATAGTGCAAAATTGCACGGGATGCAAGTGATATGGAAAAATATATAAAATAACCAAAATATAGGTTATAGGCGCTTTGTACGATGCTTGGTAGACGATTCTCTACCGAAATTCCAACCTTATTTTATATTCTCGAACATATTAGTTTGTATAAAAATCCACGGTTTACCGATGATTTACCATTACGAATATTAATGTAGCGTAGTTATCATATACAAGTACGAATTTGAAACTTTTCCACGCCAGTCACCGTATCTGCTTCTAACTCTCACATTTTACAGAACTGTATTTAGAATTTTGGTCGAATCATTTCGAAAGGATAATGAATCAGTATAATATATTTTACAATTTTATAGTAAATATATCTTCTGCTACGCGATTATTTTATTATTCGTTCAGATCCTTATTTTTCAAATTTTTTTTATGAACGGCTAAGTAGTAAAAGTATAGGACCTGTACCAAGGAAATTAAAATAAAAGACTTGCGACAAAATAGATTGTATAAGGAAAACAAGTATTCGTTACTCACAATACATTAAAAACGATTCTCTCTCAAATTTCCAAAAATGAAACTGTAAAATCTACAAAATTCCCATGGATAATTATCAATTGGTCGTTCTGTGCGTCGCGCGTAAAATCAAAATTAATATCAGATACGCTGTTAAAGCAAGATTCGACAACAAAATAGGTCGAACGAACAAAAAAAAAAAAAAAAAAAGAAACGAAAAGAAGGGAGTAAAAAGATGGAATCATGCCGAAAAAATATGAGCAAGCGTAACGCAAGAACGGGTTATCCAAAGGAGATAATCGAGGACGTTAGTCTCTCTATTTCGCGGACGGTTTTAAATGACGTGGCACGCGACGCGATTTACGAGACGAGGGAAGAGAATTATCGAGAGTAAGGTGGCCTAATTTATGGAATAATCTGCCGTCTAATTAATCGGCCTCGGGGTTCCCGGAAACACATCAGCAAGGCGTTACGTCGCGTAGCATAGGAAGAAGCCAGTAGGGTCGTTGACCGTGCTCCTTAACTGGTATATTTTCGTCATCCCGAAACACGTAGTCTCGATGGGACTTTGAGTCGCTTTCGTGCTCCGTTTCGAATTACGATCACCAGGATGGGTCATACGCTTTAAAGTCTTTCAGGCAGATGCCAATATTGTATAGAAATGATTAAATAAATTTATTGCTCTGTTATTCGACTTGTAATCGTCGCATCGAGGAAAATTTCAAGGTGAACAGAATGAACGCAGTATATAAAAATGTACGAAATAGCTAGAACGTAGTACTTTAATTATCTTTTTCCATTTATTTTAATCATTTCTTAGACGATCCCCATACAAATACGAATTTTTGCAAATCGACGTTTCTTTCCAGAAAATTTACATTATCGAACTCCGGTCGATCCACATTGCTGTGACGAAAAGGAATTTCAAGAATTCGCTCGATATTCTTTTCGCTAACTGTTTCTTCTCTCAGTTAAATCCTACGATTTTATGGATCCTAAAGAAATCAAAGTATCTCGTATCACCATGAGAAACTATTTTCTTCTCTTTACAAATGTTTCCAACTCCGACCTGTATTACGCACTCTTTCTAATATATCGTTTCCTACTTAACAAAGGAACAACCAATGAAGTAATTAAAGTCTCGATTCCAGGATCTCGAAAGGGATAGGATACCTGAGAGCTCCACGATAAAAAAATCTTCCAACGATACTTCGAACGTGAAACAAAATTCGAGCACGAAGAGTGCAGCTTGCTCTCCCCGGTGGTAACAAACAAACAGACGTATAAAAGGAAAAAAGGAGACGAGGTAAAAGCAAGTGAAAAAAACGAAATAAAGAGTCGCACAGCATGAACTAGATTCGCGCTACTTTTTTCTCCATAAACATCGCGAGGGGCGGGTTTCACGCGCGGAACGTCGTTGGATAAAATTCATAGAGAGAAAGAGGAATGGAAAAAAGAAGAGAAAGAGGAGCGAGAGAGAGAGAGAGAGAGAGAGAGAGGGAGTACTCTCACCATGAAGCGTCGATGGATACCGAAGCGTAGTTTACATCGCGTCGGAGCGGACCGGTTCAACGACCGACACGGTTTCGCTTGCGTTCGAATACGAGCTACGTAGCGTCATGCGCCTCGCGATTACGCTCGCGATACTACGCGAGAAATTCCGTGTCGTTACCGTGGTCCAATTTCCGGGCGACCGACGACCAGTGAAAAGACATTTCCTCCGGTGTCGAATGATAATTTGGATCGTTGCATCGGGTTAACGATGGATGGATTTATGAATCGTACGAATCGTATGGATTTCGCAAGGAACGTGCGTGTGGGTGTATCATGGTTAATGCGCGATACTAGAAACTTTCTGTAGGTTTTGTATCATTAGTAGCATGTTGATAGATTCTACGTAAGTAAGTAAGTATCAAGCTGGTTTAACGACAAACTAGATTCGTTGCGTGAAAATGATCCTATAATAAAGCAATTGGTAGTAAACAGTGATATCAGATATCATAGAAATTTTGTAATGAAACGACTGATCGTAATGTCGGCTGTATTTGATTATGGCAAAACGTGAAGCTGAGAATCGTATACTATATTCGATCGTAAGTCTCGTTTACTGACAAATATGTGTATTTATTTTATTACAGTATCGTTTCGTGATAAATTACGCGTGATAAATTACCTTTACAATGTTGGATATTCTAATTATTTATGATTGATCGCGAAATTTCTATGATGCTCCTGCATTAACAGAGATTAAACGATGTAACGGGCGAGTTTCTTTCTTTATACTCGTCTTCTACATCACCTTTTTGTGCCAGCATTATTATACTTTTTCTATGTTTTTTGTGCCTGACAAGCACTCGATCGACATGAACCCGCCGCGATTGATACACTATACTATATAAAAATTTCCTATCGATCAAGTGTAACTTTGAAAGAATACGTTCAAGTAATTATATACGTTGGCGCGATTTTTCATTTGTGGTATCCCTCGGACAGGAAATAGGATATAGTTTAATATGATTTCACTTTTCCTGCAACTTTCTCGAATTAGTTTATATAAGTATCTCGGGTGTACTTAAATATTCATGCATCCATTCCTTAGCGTCTTAAACTTTACCGTTCAAATTTCATTCTTTCGTTGTAAGTTATTGCTGTATTATCCAGCCAATATCAATCAATATAGGTGTCAATCGTATAAAAAAGCTACAATAAATCATGATTCTTTATCTCGTACTTAAACGATACTTCTCATAACACAATAACAACTCTTCCCATAAAATTCGACGATTTACTGTATCGATCATCCATCCATTATTTCGTCGTCGTAAATCCTCAAGTTACTCAATTTCTCAAGATCTTGAAAGATGGTACAACTTTAGCGGAAAATCGCCGGATCTATTCAACCTTCACATCATAGTTTTCCTATCAGTGGCTAGTACGGTACAGTATTTACAGAACGTTATTATTCATTTTAACCCTTCTACCATGTACATATAATTATCGAAAGATCTGCTCACCTAACAAATTCCCAAAAACGTACCTTTTCTCCATTCTGAATACACTGTACGTATGTATCGCGTACGGTAAGTGCACGCGCGAAACTCGCAGAGTTCCTTGCTCGGAATCTGCGGACTGGCGCGGTCGTTGCTCCCGTGCACGCTTCTACACACGTTCTGGCTGTCGGCTCACTCTCTTTCTCTCTCTCTTCTTTCCTCTCGTGACATTATTCCTCCTGCGTGCGGCAGCCGCGATTTTATTTATCCCCCGTCTCGACCGTGCTTTTAATCCGTCTAATTGCGCCACCCCGTAGCTCGTAAATTCACGGAAGGGACGTAAATTCGCGATGATGGCGCCCTCGTTATCGTTCGCTTTTCTCGCTGCTCCCCGGAAACCACGCGCTCGGGGTATTTTGACACGTGCGAGTCGGGGTGAGGGTTTGTTAGGCTATACGCTTCTTTTCTCTTTTTTTCTTTTTCTTTTTTTTTTTTCATTGTTTATACCTCTTTTCAATCCAGACGAATCGGTTCATAGGATTTGCTGGCTCTTTTGAAGAATTTTTTAAGGGAGCTCTTTTCCTCTGTTTGAATACTGTTTGGGTGTTTCGCTTCTTCAAAATCACTTTCGTTTTTTAAATATATATTTTTTTTTTTCTGAGTGGGCAATGGAAGTGGAACAGGCCTCTGGGCATATTTGTATTAGATAACCGACTCGCTCGTAAATCACGCAACTGCGTAGATTTAACAGCAGAAGGACAGTGTTAGAAAAATGTATTTACATATTCGTCTTAGAATTTATGATTATCTACGTCGTCCGATTACGACACTAGCGAAGTTGTAGCTGTGCGAAAAATTCCATATAAAGAGAATGTCGTAAATATTCTAGCAGAATAAAATAACGCGCTGTTTATAATTAGCCGGCATGAAAGTATTTAAACGGTATAAACAACGCGCTACGTTAATCTCGTTCTTTCTCGTTATGATATCAACATAGGAGAGATTGCAAATTAGATCTCACGCTCGTTCGTAAATCATTTTCCAGGCTCTAACGATCCACGATCTTTCAAAAGCAAAAGATATACCGTAAATGGCGCTTCGCCAAGTTCAAACGGCCAGATAACGTACATTACGTACGAATCGAATTACAAAATACAAATACGAACGAAAGCGAGCGTCGAAATGGATTTATTCCTTGCTTTCGCGGTTTCTCAGCAATTTCTTCAACGTGGCTTCGATCGAGCGCGCGATTCGCAAAAAGCCGATCACTTTCGATCGTCGAATACCGTTTCCTTCGCTGGTACCGAAGCTATCGATAGCTGATTGAAAAAAAGCGAAGACAAAAGAAATTCGGGGCGGAGGAAGAATCGAGAAACTCGTGTGGCTGGCGCATGCTGCGCGTCCGCCCCTTCATGCTCGTTCGTTCGTCGTAAAATACGTTTGAGAGCACGCCTAAAAATGTATCGAGAGCAGTATGTTAAGTACTCCAGCGTGGCCAGGGTGGGACAAGGAAGAAGGAAGAGAGAGAGAGAGAGAGAGAAAGAGAGACACAGAGTTCCTGTGAGAGGAAATAGAGGGCCATAGAACGTACGGTGAACGAACTGGCAACTCGTTTTCGAACGGTAGACCGTATAATTGCGAGTGCTCGTCGCGGTTCAATCGACAAATGGGTCTCGACAAAAATCACGTGATATCTGTAATCGTGTCACGAACGACTTCCACGATAGCCTCTTTGCCTATCCACGTTAATTGAAACCACAAGTGTATCGAATGCCGGAGATGATCGCCTGAAAATCGACGTCACATCCCCAACTCCACGCACACGCGTCGTACGTTCTACTTACGACAGACGACGCTATTCTTTCTGCCGCCTCTATCGAGCTGGTCCATTTTATATAACACGTACGAACAGTATTTGTACATACCGTATTTTTTTTCAACGAAACGTTTTCTTTTTTCCTTTTTTGCTTTTTGTTTTTTTTCTTTTTTCTAGCAGGTCCTACATTTCATTTTCACAGTATCAGTTTTTTGTGGTTATACGAAGGTACTAATGGCAGGGAATTTAATATACTCGTCTGATCGAACAGTCTGTAAACAGAGGATTATAACGAATACGATGACGTACAAATACTTTGTGTGGCTACTGAATATTCTTTAATTTAGATCGTTGAAATATCGTCGATGTTTGAATATAAGGAAATTGAATTGAATATAAAATATTGGCTTGGTCGTGTAATTGTTTGTTTGTTCGTTTTGCACTTAGGGGGAACGTTAAAGTATTGTACTGGTTGTGGTCATGGAAATGATAAAATTGATGAATCGACGAAATGACGGGGATTGATCTGAAACGATCCTTTAGACAAACAATTACGAAGTAATTGCAAAGTTGCTTCAGAAAGAAGAAACGAAACTGCCTTTCCTACGGAACATGTGACACGTGTTAATTCGATTTGCGATAATCGTGACTGGTCAATTATCAAACTTGACCCTTTTCAAGTAACGGAATACCACTGATAAGTTAGATATCGATACGGGTCTAATTAAATCCGATGTAATTCCTTTTACTACGTTCGAACAGTTTTATCACGCAATAGTATGTTAGGAAAGTAGAATTGACAGAATGGAACGAAACAACGAACAACGAAAGTTCGAGGTATACACGAAATACGTTGGAAACGATAGTCCGAATAGATAGAATAGCGTGTTATTCGCATGAGTGCCGATTCGCGACTGACAGAATTCGTGCTGCCCCCTCCTAAGATGATTCCCTCACCCCAAACAGGCGTCTCTACGGATATAATGAGTAATCCTAAATACTCAGTTTCTTTTTATTTAATAGCTAAAATATATCTTGGAAGCAAGAAATTTTTCGCCAGTTGCATAAAAATACGTTTTTCTACGTCGTCGTCTTGTTTACATCCGAGTGTTTATTGCGCATTTACGGGAAATCGAAAAGTATGAAAATATGCAAAATTCCATGTATTGTATTTAAACTTCATTCCTTCGTTCGTGTTTGTAAAAATATGAATCGAATATTATTATTTATTATGACATTATTACGATATTATTATTTATTATTACATTATTAAATATGAATATTTCGTTTTAATTTCAAATCGAAATACAAGCATTTTACATTTAAATGAAACGCACTATATGACGATCAAGCAAAATAACGTAAAATAGACGTATTTTTTTTTTCGCCGTCAGCGCGAGATATGTCAAATGTTAATTGTTCGATTTACACGGAATGCACGAGGAGGTTCGATTAATAAAAAAAAAAAGGCAACCGAACGACAGAAGATCGAAGCTCATGATAAATGGTTCTGCGATGTCGTCGAAACGGCCGTTCGGAAGTAACGAGATACAAATAGAACCCTCTCGCAAACGTGCCACTATGGAACAAGCAGAGGTGACTGCCCCCGTATTAGGTCACATTTGCGCCTGCTCGAACACCATCGCCCGTTTGCCGGGAGACGATTATGCCACGTTCACAGGACCGTCGAACCTTTGACCCGTGACCAACGATCGGTGATCCGTATTAACTGGCCCGCCTGTCGGCCTCGATGATACATCGATCGGGTATATCGATACCGGTACGCTCTTCGTGTACAGTACAACTGATAGAAAAACGTAGCTAATTAGTAGGTGGATTGCGGACGTTTATGGAAATCGAAATTTTTATCAAATAATAATAAGTACTAACTAAAGAAGCAGAGCTCATGGAGCTATTTTCATGGATATAAATAAAGAGAACCTATGCGGGAATTTTTTTTCACCTACTAAATATTATGTATCATATTCGACGAGCTGATTCACGCGACCCACATGGCTGAAGTCTCCCATGAGGGGCAGAAGCGTCGAAGATTGCCTATACGATTGAACCGATGGTTGAATCGATAGCGATGTAATACAAAAATGATATTATTATAAAAAGCTGTAAATCATGCGGGATAAGATCAAGAAACAACGAATAACACGTTCTATTTCTTGTTCAATTCCGTACGATACAATGTTGCTTTTGCGTTATTGTTTGTAGCTAATTTATTTCAATAGAAATGCATTTAATATTAACAAATTACCTGTGGCTATACTTATTTCTTTCACTACTTGAATTAGCAATGTTCGATACCATAGGAAAAATAATTTTATTATTCGTTAGACTTACTTTTAGAACACACTATGGAAACATTATATCTCGTGGCTATAAATCTCTAGATCTAATTCACAGGATAACTAAACGTTCAAAAGATAAAAACACCCATTATTCTTCTCTTATTGTCAACTCAAAAGACATATCTTAGAATATGGTAGTATTATCTGATTCCCTTATTGTAAATCTCGCACGAGACATATAAAGGGTGTTTAATACAAATTTTTAAGATTGACTGGCAGATGTTGTGCCCCCCCCCCCCCTATACCATTTACTTTCCGCAGTTACGACGATATTGTTAGGAGCTTGGATCTTCAACCCCTGCTCGATAGACGAATCATATGCGATATTACGTTCGTATATAAAATTCCTAGATGTTCCATAACTTGTCCCTCGATCGCGTATTTAGCCTCCATAAATGTACCTTGCGGAAGAATCTGATATTACTTGCTGTTGTTCGAGCAACATCGAACGGCGTACAAATACCATAGCTGTGTTAATAACACGACGAATTTCATCGACTTCATCCCTCGCAAGATCGATATACGCAATATTTAGTCGACCCATGGAATGCGTAAAAGAATCTTAAGATAGACTTTATATGTTTTCTTTTTTAATTCTTATATTTCTTCCTATACCCTTGTTACTTATTACCTTTTTTTCTCTTATCCTATGTCTCGTTACCTTCTCTGTTCGCCCTGTGTCGTGTCTTTTCTCGCTCACTAAGCGGATTTTTCTTCCCCGTGAAATTAATAATAAGTAAACAAATAAACAAGCAGATACCACAAACCAATCATTAATCTCGATTCGAAACATCAGACGAGCGGAAACACGCGTGTACTCACCTATAAATACAACATTTGGTTTGCGAATCGAACGCGATAGTCGGTGACGCAATTCTCACGTTCGCGTTATTAACGGTGAGCAGCGGCCGTGGAGAAAAATCTCGCGTCCCCGTAACTCGTTCGCGGTGAAAAAGCGCGAGAGTTGCCGGAGGTCGTTGCCACGCGGCACCCAGAGCCCGCTTCGTCCCTCTTCGACTCTCTTCAGCCCCTTTCGCCGTTTCTCGCTCGCTCCAGCTGCAGCCAGCCGTCGCTTTTTCCTCCACTCGTCGCCTTTTTCACGAATCGATTAGACGTTTTCTTTATCCCGAGTTGCGTTTCAATTTCGCCACTTTCTAAACAGAAGCGCGACTGTTCGCCGCGCTCCAAGAAAGAAGCGGAATAAACCCGGGAGAAAGTAAACGCAGATCGGCCAAACGAAACTCCGACTTTGGCTTTCGCGATTCGGAAAAAACCCGTGCATACAGTTTTTCGAAGATTAGACGTTCGAAAGATTGCTTTAAGGGTGATCGAATGGAAATTACGTGTATCGTGTGTGGTTCCTTTCGCGTTTGCGCAGAAGAATGATATTCTTGGAATGTTAGGTACTTTTGAGGAATTTCGTCACATCGAAGACCGAAGCAGATGTAAAGTCGCGAGAATCATCATCGTTCGAACGACTTTGAAACACGATGCGCTTCTTGCGAATTTCGTTTGCTGAATATCCGAAGAATTATCCCGAATGCTAAACAACGGAACCATCTCTTCGCTTATTTTTCGTACTTAATCCACCACGTCGATGCGTTTACGCCTTTTAAGTTACTTTTTCTACAGCATAAAACAGTTCTCGATTTAGTGTTTAAATCGATCGAGTAGCAGCTGTAATTATCGGATGGTTGAGTTATCGAGCATCGTAATTTATAAAAACACCTAGCCTGCTCAAAGGTCCTAAAATAGTTTCTACATCAACTTGAAAATTGGACAAAAAATAGAGCGCAGAATACAACGACGTTTATTGCGTACTTTGTATGACAAACAAAATACACGCTCCTAATATCATATATTGACAATTTCATTAAGATACGCGTTCAAATTCGCAACTTACCATCCACGCGAAATACCAAAATTTCTGTAATGCATTCAAGTAACGTTCGAGTGATATACTCGTATATATTCTCCAGATTTTATACACAAACATATCCTTCGTACAATTCACTAAAGTACAAACGATTAAAAAGTCGGAAATTTCATATACCAAATACGACCTACCATCTACCGTGACTACCATCTTCGCAAATCAGCCAGCTAACACCGAGGGTCTAAAACGCTTGGTATTATCGATCGACGATCGCTGAATCGATTATTACTCGGTACTACCATTTACGGATGGCGATGATCAAAGAAACGATGCGATCGACGTTGGTCCAAGGACCGAGACCGCGAGTTCACCGCGTCAAGTTCAAGCGGCGAACGACAAGGGGTTAGAGGAACGCTTGGCGAACGCTCGAAAGAACGCGAAACAATACGTTATCAAGTCGGGTGTGGGGCTTGGACGAGAAGGGGACGAGCTCGGAAGAAGAGGCTCGGGCGCCGTGGCAACGACCTCTGCCACTCTCTCGTCGCGACGCCCGCGCCAGCGGCTGACCAGCGGCCCGCACTTGCGCTGAATAGTGGCCAGGCCGTTGACACAGCCTGTTCTCTCGTGCTGGCTGTTGAAACGGCAACGAGAGAAAGAGAAAGAGGGAGAAGAGAAGAGCAGCAGCGTGCACCCGCCACTGAAAAAAAGTTCGTTCTCGGTTCGCCAAAGGAGACGACCGTGATTACTCGGGGACCGGCCATCGAGGTCAATCCTTTCTTACGTTGAACGAGGGACGAAGCTTCTGGACGAACGATTCATCGCGTACGCGTGTTTGCTGACCGTGTTTGCTTCACGAGTAATCAAACGTCTCGTAATCGTGGAAACGAGAAGGAGCTTGCGCGTTGCGGATCGTTGACGGAAGCTGGAATCGTAGCGAGAGATTCGTGGATGAGTAACTTTCGAACGATTGGGAGATGAGAATGAAAAATTGTCGAGGCACAGGCGCTTGGGGGGCTGGACATTTTTTCGTGAATCGAGATTTTGTTGAACTTTAATAGAGCAGAACCGGCTACTATATATATTATATATTACACGATTGAATTATTTGATCATTTAATGACAATGTTGTGTACAATTTATATCGTACGATTATCCGTGTCTCTGTTAAACTATACAGCTGTTTGATCGTAAGTCCACTTTGCGAGCTGTAAGTCGGATACGTGAGAAAAAAGTTGGAAGGCGAAATTTTGCTTCGGTTATCGATCTAATCCGGTTTGCTCGGATAGGTTCAAAATTCAGTCGTCAACGCGAAACAAAATTTTCACTCGAGATCTCGTGCACGTCGATAGTTCGCAGGTGAACGTCGAGGGTGTCATACCGTAAACAACGGATGTGTAAAGACACCTGATATTCGTAATCACCTGTCGACGGCGTTATCGTCCGGCTGGTGTCGCAATTACTAAACTGAAGCTTGGTAACATCGATACCGTGCTCGTCAGTGTCTGATTTCCTGTTATTCCGACAGCCACCGTTTCGCCTGACGACGTACGACACCAGCGACGATATCCAACGCGAGCATAAGTCCACGAGTACAACACGATCCCACCGATGTTGTTTAATTATATCGATCGAATGAATCGATTGCACGCGTTGTTACAGCAATTCCAGAATGTGCCACGCGTTTCGTGTACACATGTACAGAGCGTTGAAACTCTTCGTAGGCAATCCGAGTCATTTACGTCGAGCGAAATTTCGCTGAATCGAATTTTTATCTTTCTTGAAAAATCTTTTAAACGTTTAAATTAAAGACCGACTGTATATTGCGGCAAAGATATCGATAAGTATTGCGGAATTTCCTGGAATTTTTTGAAAGCTTAGAACAGTGAAAACATTAAGCGTGAACATTCGTGATTCGGAAAATATGCTTGCCCATGAGCGATTAAAAAAGGTAAACGATATTTATATGGCGTAATTCTAGACGTCGTTATCCAACGAAGGCAACTGACGTACGAAGATGTCGTTGGAAGATTACCTTTTCAAGTTGGAAACCATGTAACTTAACGATTCCCTATATTTTTCGATCTAGCTACGGAAGCTAGCGAAGAATTTTTTATGACACTGCTCGATAACTCGCTTCTAGTTGGTTGGTCCTTGTACTATTTACGCTAATTTGGCATAATTTGAAGGATTGATTGCACAATGTTCCAGTCAAGGATTTTAAAGTACGCGTGTATCGCATGCTTGCGCTTGATAAGTTCAGCTAATTGTAAGTGCTTTTATATTATCATTGCATAATGAAGCACAATCATGAATGATTCAAATATACATACTATTCAAATCGAGATTAAGCGAAGTGAGTATGATCGAGCAATTAAACGAATATCAAGTTGACTACTCTAGACTTCGTTCTTCACTATTATCATTAGTGATCTAAGGCTACACAAGTCTTGCTCTAACTTTAAGGTAGTAGCTCTTATTGTCCATTACCTAACAGTTACCTAACCACTATTACCTTATCTATAATCGATTATTTTTTATTGTCAGGTGTAACGATTACGTTCGACTATGGAACGTAACCATATCCGAATGACTGCAAATATATAATCACTGATAATTACTAACTAACGTAATTAGTCGAATCTGAACTTTATTACCATTCCATTATCCCAATTCGCTATATATCAAATTTTCAGAACAGAATTACATGCTTACCTAACGACTATTATCAATTACTATTTATTACCATCAATAATGACTAGTTCATGCGACCACAAACGTGATCACACTCGAGTGACCGCAAGCACAATTGATAATTGCTGAAAATTGCTAGCTAACCGTGACTGTTCGAATCTAAATCCAAATATTATCATCTTACCTCGCATTTTCGTTACTTGCGATAGACATTAAAACATAAGTCATAAATATTCTCGTGAAAACTTATCCATGATTTATAGAAGTCTAAAAATACAAAAAGAGGCTCACTCGGTATTTACGTTTTCGCGGGAACCATGCCTATGTAGATCTCAATCTAAATATTGTTAATATTACCATTTTACCACTTTGTTGTGCACTAAATTTTAAAAGATAAGATAGAGAAACGTCGCTCATCGTTTCCAGAAATGTTGAGAACAGAAACAAGAGTATCTCGTTTCTATATCGCTGTTGGAAATGGAAATGGCTGTTTCAATCTAAATTTACATACCATTGACATTACGATCGTAACACGCTCCTTTATTGTTCGGAAAATTTTACAAGACAGTTTCATCGTTTACGTTGCTAGTAGGAAGCTACGAAACAAAACAAAGAAAAAAAAAAAAAAGGAAACGGAAACGTACAACGTCCATTAACCGCATTCGCCCGAAAATAACCGGAGGCCAAGAACTTCTCGTAATAATATCGTAAACTAGCGTAAACGAGAGTTTTAATCAAATGCAGAGAAACTGTTAAACGTACGTATAACTGATGTCAATTTCATAAAGGAATCTAGTAGATTCAAGGTCCACCCTATGGACCGACGAAACCAACGAAATATTCTTTTACTTACGTGTTCGCAAAACCGCACAAGGATGACGAACACGAGATTGCGGAAGAACAGAAGCTTCAAGCGTACCAAATAAACTGGTCGACCTAGGTTTTCCAATCTAGGATGAATAGACACTAAAGTTACCAAAAGATTAATAAAACTTAGGTGATAAACTTAGGAAATTAGGCGATAAAAAAATGATGCAAATTGTGGCCTTTTTCTGATCAAACAATAGAGACACGTAATTATAATTTATATCGATAACAAGGTAGTAGTTCCACTTGCCAGTAACTCGTTTAAATGAACTGAAACCAAATACTTTTTCATGCTTGCTACGAATTCACATTCAACCAACGGTTCCTACCGATGAACTGTTGTACCGTGTTTCTTTTCCGATAAATACGATTTAAATATTGTTAAATAATAATTTGACACTTTTCTCATCGCTACAGACTCAACGCTATATTAAACTCTATGTTAAATAAAAATTCAGCGAACCGTGATCGTGCAAGGATCGCGCGTGAACTTTTTCGTGGATAAGGAAACGAGAACAGGACAAGGAAAACGCGAGAATAAGCCGAAGGAAGTCACGTTGACAGGGCCCGGTTCAAGGCCAAGTCGTCCGGTCACAGTTTCACGTGGTAGCCACGCAATACGTGATTCGATTAATTATTTTTCAGGTTCGTCTGGTCGAGCATCGCGTCTCTTTCCGTCTTTTCTGTCTTCCTCTTTCTTTTATCGTCTTCTATCTTTTTCTATCCGAGGCCACCACCACGTAATCGTCTTACACAGCTCGAGGCTCGAACGCGGAACGCGGCAAAAATAACGTAATTTATATGCCGTGCGGATAAGACCGGCTTTGCAGTGTCCGAGCTGAAGCTGACCGGGTCGCCCATACGAAGTTCAAGGTCGGTGGATATCGGAGATACCGGGATTTTTACGAGCGGGAAACCTATCGTGATGGATGAGCATTAACGGAAAGAAGAGCTTCGTTCGTGGATAATTTTCGCCGTGTGGCCTTCGATGGCGCCTGGTCGGGCCGGGAATTTACAGTCGAAGCTCCGAATTAATCTTAGAATATGAACGATATTCTATATTCTTCTAGAACAAACTATTCGTAAAGTTCATGATTTATGACTTCTCTCAGATTTGTATTTTTACGATACGATATTCAAGGTTTTATTTAGGTTAATAGAACGACACGTGCTATTCGATATTGCTGTAATCAGTAGATGCTGAAACTTATCATTTTCTTCTCAGTTTTATTTCTATCGTCTAACTATTGCAATAGTTTACGGTGGGTATCTCCGTTATTCAAATCAATCCTGCAACGCGAATCGACGTTCTTCTAAAACTGTGATAAAGCTTACGAGCGTATTGTAACGAAGTAAACTATAATAGGGTAATAGAGCGAACTGTAATAAAGTTTACGATGATGTAACACGATTTACGACTTACGTTTCTCTTCAGATATTTCTTTCTACGATACGACGTTGCATATTTCATCTAGGCTGATATAGTCGTTCCTCTGCGTGGAAAACCTTGCAATTAATATCTCTAATTGTCACAGCTCTAACGCGATTACAGTTTCTTAAGAGGTCACTCTTAAGTATCGTTTTCCATTATTTCGAGTCACCTTTAAAAAGGTTTGGTCAGATGTCGTAAGGTAGGAGACGAACGCGCGCAATCAGATATTACTCGAATGGAAAGAACCACGTTGTGTTTTCAAAACATCAGATATCAAAATACGCTGCTACGCATATCAATGGTCGTAACGGCATAGATAATCGCGTAGCATCGCTGTTTTGCAACATAACGCCTTATCAAAAGTTAATTACAGCTGACGACGCGTCGCGTTTGTCCCTGACTGATAGAAAAGTTGAAGGAATAAAACGCGGAAGAACGAGAGATACAGTTACGACAATCAGATACAACGTGACTCGCAAATTCGTTTCGAAGCTGTTGCTTTTGAACGAGAGGCTCTAATTAATCGAAAATTACAATTTATCGCCATGTTTATCTGTTTCGACGTTAGAGCCTCGGATAAAATCGATCCGGTTATTTTAATCGTGATATTCTTACAATTAGTCCTAGGATTACGTAACTCGTAAAATTTATGTATACCTGTGTCTATATTACTGCTACGCTATCTCTATATTTATACATAAATATACACTATACTATATTCTAGACTTTCGAAAAATCTGCGAATATTTTTCGGAACGGACTTTCATATCGTTCGAGACATTCTTGGGTAAAAACAAGGATTCAGAAGAAAGATACTTGGTTCTTGAATTTCTTATGCAAGATTAATTATCCGCTTCTGATATACACACGATAGCGATTATGCATAAAATACGGTCATAAATAAAGAGATACAGCGATAAAATAAAAAAATCCGATGATAAAGCAACAACAAATAATAACACGCTTCCAATGAGCAACTAAGAAAAATAATGCAATTAATCAAAATCCAATAAGTGACAAGGGCGAGTAATAAATAGCAAAAAAAAAAAAAAAAAAAGAAAGAAGCGCGTGATGCGATGCAAGGACAAAGGAATTTTCGTCACGACAAAATTAAAATAGCCGCGAGAAACGAAACTCTGAGAATCGCGTGTGTCCGGGATATTCTATGTTTTTATTGGATTGGCGAATAAATGTTTGTATTAGAACGAGTTGTTGGCAGGAAGCTGAGCGTAATGGATTTACAGGTGATCGTTTTTTATCTCTCGCACGAGATAACCTATGGCTGGATGCTCGCGCCTTTACACCAGTGGGAACAGGACGCGATTACGAGCCAATTAAGAAACGAGATTTACGTGGGAAAAGCTTAGGCGAGCGATCGCGCCCTCATGAATATGCAGATGACCCGTAGAAATTAATCGGTCGAGTGCACATGACACCGCGTACTTCCAGTAGTAAAATTGTAAGAAGTACGACATTTTTACAATGTCCAATGATCCCGTTATCTTGTCCTCTCAAACGTACATGCAAAGGTGATATACTTGTATGTTTACCATGTGCTTTCACGAATAAATATATCGCGTTATGCAGTGTATAATGCGTGACCATGATACAGTTACGATTAGGATTACGAAGATTAAAATCCTTGACAAAAGCGTTAGAAAGATATAGCGGAGGCAGTGGTAGTTTGATTTCTTGCCTTCTGGTCACATTCATTTTACTCGGGTTTCAGATACAGATAAATGTTGGTGTTTTAATAGAGGCTTTGGACGTTGATAAATTTCAGTGGTTTTTATAGTTCAGGAACATTAATGAATCGTTGTAGCAACTTTATGGCGAATATTACGTTATGTAATAATTTTGTTCAAACTGTACGCTAAATGTTTTTTACTATTGTTCTGTACTATTGAAAAACTTTCCTCAAAATCGTCGTTCGAAATACCCTTCGTAGTCAAACATCTGCAAACACGTTCAAACGATGAGCGTGCCAAGCCTCTGTTACATTTTAAATACATATAAACAATAATTCGACCGAGAATTTTTTTCGCTCGACATCATACGCGAGAAATTTACGTGATCCGACGAGTCGAATAAAACGTCACGCAATATCGTTCTTCCGGTTGTAGCGTGTTTTCAATTCGTGCATCTACTGTTACAATCTTTGAAATCTTTCTAAACGCGATTCAGCGGCCATTCTCCACACAGACGTTATTAATAAACGTCATTACAACCGTGACGTAACGTGTTGGCCGCCGCAACAGGTTAGCACAGCCGAGTCCTTTACAGTTACTCGGCGCAGTTCGTTGCATCCTAACGGAACCGCCGCTGTTCCGGAAACGTCGCGAAGGATCCACATCCGATCGCCTCGATTACGTCACTGTCCTCTGTTACGGTACTCGACAAGATTTTCTTCCACGTTTCTCATCTTCCAATTTTATATTTCTAATTTTATATGAGAAAACTATTCTGTCTTTGATTTGTAGGTTCGTGGTCGAGGAAACACGTTTTAAATTCATTTTTATATCAAAGCTTGGTGATACGCGTCGCTTCGCATTTCTATATAACGATGCGATAGTAATTTTACAATGGAAATATGCAACGAAATAAACGCGCGATTAATTAACGTCCAAAAGCCGGACATCGACAATTACGCATCTTGCACAACGGTGAAAGCATGTAAAGTGAAGAAGCATGTTTTTCCTGAACCGAATCAAATATATCGAAATCAAAGAAATTACACGCTGATGATATGTAACGTTAATACCAAGAAACAAATCAATGGTAAAATTCGTAGGAAATTCGATGTAATTCCTAGAATTTTAAAAATGGTCCGAAATTTTGACTCCTGGTCTATAATAAATCATATTCTGTCCCGAAATATTTGGACCATCGCGAACGTAACGCGGCTTCTATCGTGGTTTTTAAACAAAGTTTACGATTACGAGCGTAAAAATAGAGAGACTGACCGACCGGTCGATCGCTGCTGGCATTCTGCAAAGCAACGCGGAATCCTTTTTCGATGGTTGTCGGCAGAAGGTTGATTCCACGAAGAAAATCGATAAAACCGGTCACCTCGGGACGAGCTGTGATCTCGAAACAAACTACTGCGCCCGTTATCAGCGATACTCTCCTCGTGTTCTAGGAAGCGAAATCGCTATCACCGTCCTTGAGCGGCAAAATGGTCGACGCAACCGACACGTGCGTCGTAAAAGCAACATTGCAACCGTAATCGTTGTAACTGTTTTCGAATTTTAACAAGGTGTGTAACAAGGAGTACGATTTCAATGATTTGGTTCTGATGAATTTCCTTCGCCCAAAGAAACTTTACCATTCCCGTTGCTATTTTATCTTATCATGTCTATTCGTTCAAAATTTGTCCTGTATATCGTAATCTTCGTTTTGAGTTTCACAAGTCATAATCTCAGTTTATTTCTCAGTTACCGTTTTCTCATTCGTCACTGTTATAATTTTCCGAAAGCAAAGTTCGCAAGGGAGATGTAATTTCCACAACGCGGTGAACGTTTCCTTTCAGCCAAAGAAACGTTATCGCCTCTATTATTGCTATTCTATCGCCCTTATTTAACTCGAAGATTATTTTATAAATCGCTAATTGTTGTTTTAGTAAACTTAATAAGTTCTCTTTGAAACGTAATGAACCCTTACGGTCCTAATTTGCCTGCGAGCAAAAACGATCAGTCGAGATATTACAAACCACCTAGCAACGTATAATACGAAATCCTTCTATTGAAATTTAGTTCAATTATTCGTCATACGCATACGTCAGTTACTAGAAAACTTTAGCCAAAGTATAACATTACAGTCTGGACTAATACTTGTAGGCAAAATTAATTTCGCGATAACTGTTTCTACGTTTGTAATTAACGCTAAAAGATACTTTAAGAGTAAAGAAAAAATAAGAAATGGAAATCTAGTATCAAAAGATGTCCATCCTTTGGTACGACTAAACGTTCGAAACTCTAAAACCGTAATTCTTCGGTAAATACAAAGGGAAAGAAGAGTAGACAGGCAAGCGACGCTCCAAGTGAAAAAGGAAGGTTATGTAAAGACTGTGGAGCAACTTGGGCCGAGCGAAATAAGCGAATGGACGAGAAAATGGATTGTGGCGCGCGTTAAGTGGAAACGGCCGGGAATGCACAGACGAGAAAAAGAATGGAACGCGCTAGCAAAGTGCACGAACGGTGGCTATCGTCGAAGCAGCACACCACCTTCGACCTCGTAATTGCTTCCTGCTACAAAATCTTGGCTTTGAATCAAACCTTTGGAAAATGCGAGGAACGCAAAGAGAAAATACAAGATATCATCCGTGCGAGTTTAAGACAAGAGCAATAAGCTTTTTGATCGAATCGTCAAGAAACTACGATACGCGATGTTAAGTAATTAATTAGATGATAGAGCATGGAACAGGATGAATCAACTAACTCATTGATATTTGAATAATATTTAAATTACGCTTTTACGTATGAGAGAATAATATACAAATGGCCATTAACAGAAGAAAATTTTCGACGAGTAAAATACCTGGTTGTCTATTCAACGTATTAATTAAACAGATTATTCTATTCAACACCAGAAAATTGATCTCGATTTTGGGAAATTTTTACATACGAAAAATTCACTCATCTATGTACATGTTATAGTCGATTCATTCTCATTCCTCAGCCTGTAAATCATTCTCAAAGCTTTTGAAGAAATTCTTGCCAATGTGAAATATTCAAGTCTCCTCAAGATCCTCCCTAAACGCAAACAAGGAGTTACAAAATTAATCGTTCGATTGATATTCCCTCCATAACGCCGCTAACTACCGATAACAAAATTCCCATTTGAAATTCCTACCCCATTCAACTTCCAGCAGATACCTCCAACGCTACATAGTAACTATACATAGCAACCATACGATGGTCCGTAATTCTTACGATTCTTACGTTACATCGAATGTCTGCACACTTAATCTGTCGCGCGATAATCCCCATTGGGAATTTGGTAGGTGGCCTTGATCGATCGCGAGGGAGCTTCGCGTCGTGTATTCTTATCTTCTGTCGTTTCGATCCGCGACACGTTTCCATCCGTGATCGATCTAATCGCACGTGGCCGATGTTCGCGCGACACGAGGAGGTCGATCTACACGCGCCGAATTTTCAATCCCGGGCGTTCGTCATCGCCTTTTTAGCGTCGACCCGGCGAAAAGGACGTTTCACGTTCGCTTCCACGAGCCTGCGTTTACGATCGTGGCTACGACGATACAAGGGGAGGAGGCACAGAGAGAGAGAGAGACAGAGACAGAGAGAGACAGAGACAGAGAGAGAGAGAGAGAGAGAGAAAGAGCCGCGAAGGGGCAAGAGACGGGGTGACGCGACCTTGCGCGATTCCAACGATTCGACTAATAATAATACCAAATCGTTTCGCAAATGCCGCAACACGCGCCACGGAGTTCCATCGTTTTCTTCGCATTTTGCTCCTCCTTTCGCTTCTCTTCCGCCTGGCTTCCTCTTACACGTCTGCCTTCTCGCGGTCTTATCCGCTGTAATATATTTCGCGCGTTTTTCATTTTACCTTGCCTCGAAGCAGTTTTTGGCCGTCTATCTTCGAATGTCAGGAATTTTATTAACACGTTGGCTGGCAATTTCAAATATTTCATCCTGGATGTATTTTTATCGTTAAATTTTTCCTATAGCGGAGAAAAGTTCAATCTCGAACGGATTAAATCAACGACGACCGATAAATGAAATTATATTGTACTATAACACCGCGTACAGTCTGTCTCCTCGTGTTCGTCGAATACAAACTTTGTATACAAAATGAATACAAAATTTCTACAAACTTTGCGAACGTCGACGACGATCACAAAATCGCCACTGGATTTCCATTTACGGACAAGACACGGGAGAACCACTGCGTGGTCGTTCGTTGAAAAATCGTAAACAAAAGTCGGTAGACTCCCATGGCCGATAAAAATCGCCAGAAACCACGGCCACATGATAATAGCGGGCTTATTACGCAGCACCAGAAGCTTGTGACTAAGGCGATAAGCTAAAGAGTATTTTTAGGACAGATAGATGAGACGTTTATACGATACACAACGTTCCGACTCATCCAGTGGGCAAAGAAGGAGCAACCGCGGTCAATGTTAGAGACAAAATGGACGAAATTGTGCCTTTGTTCGCGTTTACATTGCCTTCTTTTTTTTTTTTTTTTTTTTAATGAATTATGTAGTATATATATTAATGAATCACGCTGTAAGATACCTCTGCAAAAGTAAGCTGTTGTTGTAAACCAAGTCCAATTCTTAGCCGTAAAGCTGAATAAAACATACTACATACACGTAGTAATGAATTATTCTAATGAAAAATAAAGAACGTGACAGGAGATTATTCCACAAGTCGGTAGCGTACAATAAAATCAGTTCGTTCGTAGCATCATTCTTCGAGGAAGACGATGGAAATTAAGAGTTCACGCGATATGGCTTTTTAAATAGAAGAGAAAAATGGAGAAATTCGTGGCTATTTCATCGTACGAACGAAACAAACGATGAAAACCTATCGAAAGCCAGAGTACGGTCGCTTGCTAGACGATAATTGGTGACCGTTTAGGGCTCGTACTCGTGGAAGGCCTTGGCGTGCTCGAGTGGATTACGTGGCTGACTTCCGGCGTTTTTTCGTGGGTCAATCCTCGCGAGATCTTTCCACAGGGCCCATGGGGTCACCTCCAGGCTTGACCGATGGAACGAATGCAGAACGATGACTCACCTGGCGGTCGATGATGGGCTATTAACAGTCGACGATTAAAAAGACTTCGAGGATATCCAGTCGCCGGAATTCGCTTGTTTCCAACCGACACGATTTCTTTTTCTCTTCTTCTTTTTTTAACGTTTGCCCGGTTTTGTAAAAGGAGAAAGGACACTGTTGCGACATACCGTGTTTCTTTCTTTCTTTCTATGCTCTCTACATTTTTACATCTTCTTCGTTTCTTCTCCTGGTTCCTTGTTTTTTTTTTTTTTTTCTTTTGTCGAGGCTGACGGATTTCGAATGTCTCGAGTTTTCCGAATATTTCGTTTAATATCGAACGCTTAATTGGAACACGGTAACGCGGTTGTCGGCGTCGCCAATAATCCAAAAAACCGACGAACACGCTTACGAGAAGAAACGAAGAAAGGGAGAGTCATGGAACGAGCGACGCGAATGACAAAGTCTAGTTTGAGAAAATTGTGACTGGAATTTAACTTGGATAGAAAAAATCTGCATAACGATTTGACGTCAAACGTTCAAATATAGTAGGGTATAATAAAGCTCATTAAATAAATACGGATAATACGGATTTTACTGTACGCTCGTTTCTTTCTTCCTTGGAAAGAATTACACGTGCGTTGCTTTTTCATTGAATTTCTTTATTAATAATTTTATTAAAAACATACCGTTGTTATCGATGAACAATCGTTAATAAGCCTTGCCGCAGAATTTTTCGCAATTGGATATCTCGTAAAAATAAAGCAACTCTTGCAGAATTTCCTTCTTTCCCTTTCCCTTGAAAAGATCGTTACTTACTGAAAGACTCTTATTAATTCTCCTCGTCAACTACACGATACCAAGAAGCATCGAATTTCTCAAGTTCTCAAAGTGTTTCATTTCTCGAATTTATAAAGGAAGGAACATCTCGAAGATAACGTTCGTCAAAGATAACGTCGATATTTTACGTTTGTTTTATGTTTGTTTGGTATCCCTCCGTTTCAATCTGCGCGTCACTCGATAACGGAGATTCTCGCCATTTCGATTGCATAATCTACGTGGCATTTTTTCTCTTTTTCGCTGGATACGCGCAATATTGTCAGCAACGTAATAGCCAATAAATACGTTGACGTCAGGGAAGTGTTCCGTAGTTTGCGTCGCGTGGCGATCCTCGCCGATATACCGTCGATATATCGCGCGAATATAATCCGTTGCCATACTTTCTGTCTACGCGTATAGAAATCGTAAGGTGAGACTGAAGTTTGGACCGTCCCATTAATTCTGAGATCGAAATGACGCAATAAAATGCAATTCAGCGCATATTCTTTGGTCGCTAGACGATCCGATAGACTGTACGGGATGTCACGTGTAAAATGTCCACGCAACTTGATCGTTTCGTAGACGCGATGATTTGATAAACAGACGCGGAGAATTGGGACTCTATAGAGCGTTTCGGCGTAAGACGAATAACAAGGATGGCGTTGCGTTAGAAATAATTAAGAGTACTAAGGTTCTTGCGAGTGATCGTTCTTTAAAAAAAAAAAAAAAAAAATATACATGTAATACCTGCCGATCGATATCACCTTGAACGTTTACGACATAAATAATAAATGCGTAACGACGAATCGAGGATCGATTAACGCGAGTTCTTAAATCGATTAAAAAGTCGGTTAAGATTAATTAATACGAGCTTTTAGTTAAAAAGTTTCGAAAAAGAAACGAATGCCTTTCCGAGAAAAAGATCCAGCGGTTGTAATACGCCTAACGTTAATTCGCTAACTGTCGAGTTATTTAATAAATTGAATTTAACATCGATTTAAGTTCCGTTTAAAAGTTTCTCGATCGAAGAAGCTAGTAGGATAATAGTTGGAGCAAATAGTTGCAAAAAAACGATCTACGATACAAACTGGTTATCCAATGCAAGTATTAATTAGTAAGGCATACAATCGCGTCAAACGAATGCGAGAAAATCAGAAGAAACCGTGCTATTACCAACGATTACTCCATCACTTAGAGCTTCTTGCTGGTTATGTCAATTCTGGGCAGTTTTTGTCGAACACGTTCGTCAAACGAGATGAATATGAAATTCGAAACAAGGGCAATCACGAGAAATATCAAAGAGTATCAATTTTACATGTTTCAAACATACATGTACACGCTACATATCTACATATTTCACATGAAAATTGACACAACTTGCTCGTTTTGCGATTTTATATTAAAAAAAATGCTATGTGCATGATATAAAGAAAATTTATATCTCTACCATGTAAATAGAATACGTGTCGTAATATATTAAAAAGCAATTGGTTTCGGAACGTTAATAAGAGTCACTGTATATCGAAATACTTGTAAAAGTAGTTCGATGCGATATTTTGTAATATAAACCTCCTACGTAATGATTTCGTCATTATACAATTTGTTAAGAAAAATGGTGCGAAACATACGCAATGGCGAGCCATTCGACAAACAACCAAACAACCGATACGCTCCCTTTAATTTTCCTTCGAATGTTCAATACTTAAACATTCGGAACGTCGATTACAAAATGGATGGAAAACAACGACAACCTCGAAGTCGTTCGTAGAATCAGTCCTTGATTCAATAACCTCTGTTTTTTCTCTGCTTCTCTTTGGCGTTCGGGGGACACGAAATTCGATTAAAAGCATAACGAAACATCGGCCGATGCGATTACATTAAAAACAAAAACAGACGAAAACAACGTGGAAATAATTTGTGGTATATCGAAATAATATTCATATCGATTCAACAGGTTTCATCGTCTTTCCTTCCTTTCTTCACTTTTTTTTTTTGCCAATAGCGATAACGTTTAACGTTACGAAATCGAGCCTAGAAATTCGAGTAAGGTAATAAAGTTTGTCGTATATCGTAAGACGCTACTAGTCTTTGATACAATAACGGAAAACTTAGGAAAGCAGAAATAATACGAAAAACGAGAAGACGATTCAAATAAATGACCAACTCGAAGAGTTTCGGGCTCGAAATGGAAAAATAAAAAATTTAACTGTATATGGAACAATAAAAATAATGAAACAATAGCGGTTCTCGAAGGTTGGACGTAAGTGGGATCGAAAAAGAAAGCTTCTCGTGTATAAACTCTGAAATTATTGACAAGATGAAAGCAATAATAATAAATAATTTTCGTATCGCATTTTTTTTTTTTTTTTTTAGAAAATAATAATCTGTGAGATTAGCTTTTTTTCGTTCTTTGATATCTTTTTTTTATTTTTATTTCTACCGATAGCGGGATAATAGATACAATTAACCAAAAAGCAATATTTGATGAACGTGTTTTGCTTTACTTTGACTGAAACAGGTCATGGGTTCTTGTTATTTCGAAGATACGATGCAACGTTGAACCAGATTAAAAAATTCTATCAATATTTTTAACGTTATCAATAAAATGACAAGATTGCTTAATACACGGACAATTCTCAATTGTTTTAGCGACCAAACGCCACCTAAAACAAACCTCGTTGGTTTTCCTTCGCATTTCGACAGTTTCCTTGAAAACTGCACGTTCGTCCTAAGCAACCGTTCGAATAAATAAAAAGTATTATTAAAAACGAGTATACATAAAAAATGTGTCTTCTCTAAATCGAATCTAATACCGCACAACGTAAAAAAAAAGGCAAAAGAAAGAAAATCGTAAATCCCTCGTACAATACGTCTTCTTCTATGCACAGTACAAAAGGTCGTCTTTTTCGATCTACAAAATGATCTTTGTCGGAAATATAACGATTTATCGGCGAAATAACAATTTACGGAACCGGAGGGGCCGACGAGTGGAACGCTCGTACGGCCATGTCGAAAGAAACAAACGATCGAGCGTATCATTATTCACGAATGTAAAAGGAAGGCTGACGCACGCGAAGCGGGAGTCGCGCTAATCGCTGGTAGCCCGACGCGACCGCGGCCTCGACGTCGTCCGATAACGAGGAAAGATTATTCCCAAGGACAAGGCCGCGCCGACTCCGCGCTACGAACGCGCGAACGCTCGCTACGAGGAGACACTGCAACGAGTTCGCGAGAACCACCGCGAGATATGCGCTTTGCAATTGTACATTTGCTGCAAGAGACGCACAGTGGCTACAGAAAATATTTCTACACCGTTGTATATAGATACAACGTATAATAATATACCATTCGTATACGGATCAAAGAAAGCTTAAAATTGACACGCTATAAATTTTAATAATTTTCGTAGTAAAACCAAGTCATCTATTCCCTGGTATACGTATCGTATTTAGTCGTTACTCTAATTAAATATAGAATCGATTTCGTAAAGTTCTACGGTCTTTTTATACTCGTTGTTTTACAAACCTTGTTTTTCTCCGCCATTGTAATTAGGCTCGGGTATAATAAATTTCGTAAGATTCGAGTGGTTCGAAGGACAGAGTGGTTATAAAATTCGACTTTTTGAAATTTTTGCAAATTTTAGCGCTCGATCGGCGGTTATCTTTTATAATTTCCTCGATTCTCTTGATTTTTTGTTTTATCCAGTTAAGCGGCTAACGAACGACTCGTATGTAAATTGTAACGTCTAAACGATTATTGAGATAACGAGATAACATCGACAGTACGATTACCGTGATTCTAACACGCGTACCTACTGTCCTTGCCACGCTACCAGGCCGGCTGTCAACAGGAACAAAGCGTTAGCTGGTCCGGTGCGCCCGTCTGCTTTATCGTTCATCTCGCCATACATCGATATCTAACGATTCTACTTTGGAAGATCGACCAATTGATAGATTCTTTCCTTTTAGCGTTACGAGTCTTTATGATCTCGATAGGCATCGAAAAACTGGTATGTTTGATCGGCGGTTGGCGCGGTTTGAGTAGGTTTTTTTGTATCGTTTCACGCTGTTGATCAAAAGATCACCGAGCCTTGATGATTTTAACAAGCGTCGAAAGATTTCTGTAATTGGAAATTGACGTGGTTGGAGTAGGTTTTGTTCTGTCGTTCGACGACGTTGATCAGCAGACCGTCGATGTCTTAGCTCTGATTATGTAAATAATATAGCGTTTATAGACGCTGTAGATTAAGTTTGCACGCCTGTGGAACAACGTCCTGTCGATTACTTAATCCTGTCCGCGATTGGCCGAGTTCAAGTAAGTATACTTGACAAATTTTCAAACTAGATTTTTCTAGGAAACGAAGCGTCGTATGAAAGAGTTTTCTTCTATATCTTCTTCTTATCTTTCGGCGGAGTAGAATAACGGTTCGGTTGCTACGTGTCAAAAGAACAGAATAATTCGTCCGCATAACGTTTTCAAATTTTGCACAAACAATGGACGCACTTGCGTATGATCTGCGAAAGTCTGGCTTGTCCTCTCTCGGGCTTACTTTCTACGAAAATAAATTGTTATTCAAACGCGTACAATCCGCAGAACGGAACGAGTGGTTGACTGTTGGTCCCTTTCGCGGCCGAAACGCGGTCGAAACGCGGCGTAACGCGGTCGCCGGTTACAAAAGCGTCCGTTCTGCTTGTTTTCACGTCCTTTATATTTGGGAAATACGGAAACGTAACAGACGTCCGTTTCCTTCTGTTTCCACGTCTCGTTCCGTTACGTCACGACACGCTCTCAGTTTCCGCCGATTTGCGTCACATGTAGGTGTAATATAAACTGTAATGCACACACACACATACGTACAACGGCTATGAAAAGTATTTGCGCGCTATTGTATCCATCGTAGCATTTACATACTAATCAATCAGATCCAAGTATATTAAATTTCGTATCAGTCATTAGTGCTTTCGAGCGGCTAGAAAAAATTTGATGCATGCCGTGGAAATGAATCGTATAGAATCTGATAAAAAAATATTTGATTGGAAAATAACGATATGTGCAAATATTTTCTGTAGCCACTACATACGATACAATATAGAAGAATATTGTTGGAATATTGTTCGTATCAAGTAAATTAATTTGACGATCGAATCGATCGTTCGTACCGATGGACAGTCCGTGACACGCGCGTACGTACGAACACGTTTCGTCGTCGATATCGTAAGTGGAATGGGCCATCCATGGTCAGACATCGTCTCGATATCGATGCGTTGATGAATGATGGCGATGAGATAGTGTCGAATGTGGAAACGATGTTGGAATATTCGAGTTACCTTTTACTTCAAATATTATATATATATATCAAACAGATGATAAAATGCGATGTTAATAAGTAATCTTTTGCTGTACTTCTACATATATTAAAAATTGCTACGTACGAAGTTTTATTTTAGAAAATGTTACTTTATATGCGGTAACCTAATTCAGCAGCTTTGTCTCGTGTGTAACATTTCATATGCAACGATCTAATTTGGTAGTTCTGAGTAATAGATATCTTTAGAAACAATCTTTCTCGACATAGATGAAATTAAAATAAATGGCAATTACTAAACTTAGTAGAGATAATTATTATTAAATATTACTAAATGCATACAAGATAGAGATAGATAAATATAGAGATGAATAATAATACAACTTACTAGTGTATATATTACTCGAACTTATTGTTATTATTTATCTTGCCATTTGTATTTATTATCTATTTTCATCGTTTACCATCGACGTCTTTGTTGTGTCAATACGTAACCTACATAGAATATATTATTACAACGTTTTGTTCGAACACACTTGGCAAAGTGTCGCAGATGATTTAGATTTGGTACATCGGATACGATATACGTGATCTTAAAAATGATTCAAAAGGACAGAGAATTGACATGAACGACGTCAGGGGCGAGTTATTTCGTAAGTGTAAGCAAATCGTCGACAGAATACGATACGTGACGCCGCGAATGACTTACAACGAAGCAAACAAGGGATAGCGAGCTTTTCGAGCTTTTGAAACGCTTCCAATCCTATGTTTCTGTTTACGATAAAATGTCAGATTCTTTTCGAAGCAAGTACCTCGAGAAATCTTCTTTGCCATATATTTCGTTTCGAACCATTTTTTTTTTTAATTAATTCCTCCCAGATTTTTGCAACAGTCCGACAGTATAAAGATCGACAGTCGTTCAAAAATTGAAAGAGGAAGAAGCTCGGTTCGAAGAACGATACCTAACCTAGAAGCTACCTAACCTAAATTGGTACGTCTCGATTATCCAGTTGAAATCTCTGAAGCAATTCCGCCAAATTCTAACCTAACCTAACCCAAATTCTAAAGATCCCCCGTGACTAACAGAGAGAAAATACCGAAGAAAAAGGCGAAAGTGAATCAGAAGTGTGGATTTCAAATTTGTCGATTATCGCGCAACGCTTGCTCTCGCGTGACAACGCGATCGACGTCAAAGATGGTTCAAGGATCGTGGACGAGAACGATGAATTTCAAAGACGCCTGAAAGAATATAAAATATCGACGCGGAAGACGAGGGTTTTCAAAGAAGTTGTTGCTTCGCGAATATTCTATCTTGTTTTCGAAAACGTCGGGCACGTAGTATGCCACGGTTTCTTTGTAGTTCGAGGAAACGTGAGTCAAAAGAACAACGCGCGGACATCGAAGTCCACCATTCGCATCTTCCTGGAAAGACATTAGACGCGATCTATTCTATCAAACGTTGGCCTTCGCGTAACACGACCCCTTCCACGAACGGATATATCGCTTCATCATGGAATTCGAAGGAGTTCTGGCTGTGGTTTAACCTCGTCATTGATTTATCGCCGCTTCGAGGTGTTGTCGTGCAATTTCGAAGGAATTTCGTCGTTGACATTTGGGATTAATTTCGGCCATGTTCGATGAACATCGAAGCTCAGAATTCGCGTTATTGTTTTAACCCTCGACTGGTGTCATTGAAACGAATAGATGGTTAGAGCAAATTCAATCGCGACGTATAATTTTTAATGCGTACAGTTTTATTGATTTTCCCGTGTCTTTGTCGTATCAATATTGAGTATTAAAGAAAACGAAACGCTTCGAAATCGAGTATCCTAGCCCACCAAATATCAGCAGACGTTCAAGCTGCGAAATTGGTAGAGATTCACAGATCACATTGGTAGAGAACACTACCGAGTGTTTTTCAACTCGCGACAAAAAAAAAAAAAAAATAATAAATTGTTTCCTACTAATTACGAATAACGCGAGCACATTTTTTAATGCATTTATAAAGAAACGACAAATTCAATTAATTAGCAACTTGTTAAGGTACAATGTACCTTAAACGCGAAAGGATTATAAAAAATTGCTTCGATTTTATCCTCGATCGGAGGTCGCGTTCGCTTTATCCAATTTATTATTACGTAGTTTCAAGTTGAAATATCGATTTTATCCAACGAATCAATTTCACGCGACAAGGTATGTATTCGGATCGAAAAACCTTCGGCCGTATAAGAAATCGCGATAAGTATATATACCAAGAGCGGCGTGTTTCCACCGATCCTCTGTTTACTGCGCCATTTAAACACGCCGAACGTTATATCCAGATCTCTGATAAGCACACGTTGCCGTGTTATCGCGATAAGCGCCGGAGTTCAAGTACGGATCCGGCTGATCGTTCGATCATAACCTCGAACAACGCCATCGTCTACACGCGTGTGCTTCCCTCGCGAGTAGGTACATACATATCTGAATGAACTAGTCGAAACGAAAGCAACAGAGAGGAAAGAAAAAAAAATCGAAGGACGAAAGTGGAATTATGGAACAGCTAGCTCGAATATCTCTGTTATTTCGCGTAATAAGCGAAAATGTTATTTATAACGTAATCGTTGCATAGTCGCGAGAAAAACATAACACGGCAGTAATAGTTTCTTTATGCATGTACATGTATCTAACGATAAGTGAAATCTGAAGGTTGATTTCGTTTTCCCTTAATCGTTAACTAAGTTTCCTTACGCGTACAATTGAATCATTATCACCCGAGAAACTGTACGAGTTACGAATTACAAATTGCCAATAAATTTATTTATCGATTAATAACGATAAAAGGCTTGGCAACAAGACGAATGAAACTCGACGAGGACATTTTATTCCGACGACTTTAAATGTTTCATGCAAATTAGAATTAATTAATTTCTCGATACCAGCTGCCATCCAATCATCCATGGTCCAACGATACGAATAGAAAATTACCAATCTTTGTCCCTCCAAATATCAATACAGATCGAAATGAAATACCTTCGTCCTTTAAACTACAGGATACGCGAGTTAAATTCGAGCACCCTAAAATCAAGTAACCTAACTCGAATACGTGTATCACTTGCGGTCCAACGATAGTATTTAACGATAGATCTGAACATCGAATTTATTAGGATAAATAATCAAAAAAAAAAAAAAAAACACTATTGCTCGAATCAATCTTATAAAATAAATAAGAAGGGCGAAAGATCTTGGAACGATCTCGATCGTTCCAAACGCGATTCTACGTTGAGGCTGCCTGTCGAACATATTAATCTCGCCTCGATACCTGTGTCTGATTATCTACGGCCACTGATACGTATGTTCCTAAATCCGCACGGCCAACCGTTCCAGCAGGATTCTTTGTACTCGCGAAGGCCACCGAGGCCATGGAATTTTATTTTTTACCGTGGCCGGCCGGAATATTATGTCAGCATTATGTATAGACGCGGTACCGCGGACGATGCTTCGATCTTTTCGGGCAGAAGTCAAACTGAAGGCCAGCCACGCACGAGCAACGCCTCGCAGCGAACCCGAACGAACCGTTCGACGTCCTTGCGACAGTTTTAGTCCACGTTTTAGCGAGTTTTATACTCGCGTCGGCGAGCAAGTCTCACCTACAACGTACGAAAGTTGATTTACATGAGCCGTTCAGACACGGAACGGCTACTGCACTCGTTTGGTCTGAATGAAGACACTTGGTGTTTATATTATCGATGTCTCATACGGTTACATATCAAAATAATGTTTCTTCGTCTTACGGAATGGCTATCGTTTGACCTTTTCTCGTTAATTTTTTTTTTTTTTTTTTTTTTTTTAAGATTCTCTATCGTTGTTCAAAGTCGACGATAATAAAAATTCCATTTAGTCGCTGTATCATCGGTATATGATATATCGCGACCTAGCAGACTGCGTCTATGAATTGTTTTCATACATATTATGAATACGTATGATACATATATTTCATAGATGAATAAAAATACGCATTTTTATGCATCTATGAAAAGTTTAAACGTGCAAAGATGCACACGATATGATAGAAACATGTAAAACATCCAAGATACAGTACCTCTTGTAATATTTATCAAGCAAGACAACTGTCTATCTAGCTTCCATTTTCTTCTTAACTATATCTGGAAAAATATGATATATCCGTATAAATATCTGCAATCTGATTATTACAAATCAATCTTAAAAGAATTACGCGCGAGGTGTCGATCATCTTGAAAAATCAACGTGTCGCTATTTTCAATAAACGAGATCAGAGTTTTGATATATGCATATATTATCAATACATATATGTAACATTAATATCGAAATTCAAAATTCCGTCGCATGCCGTTCCTCTTTACGACGTTTCATCGTGTGCTACGAAAATACGATCATACACCTATTTGCACGAGACAAAGGCAAAAGTTTCCGCTGTATCGGGATCGAACGTCCAACGTCTACGCAGAATCCGCAAGAAATTCAAGGCTGTAATTCTTCCAATCGGGGTAAGTGGTGTTTTTAGGAAATCGTGCTTGTATATATCTCTGTTGATTTATTTGGCCGTGTAATTCGGGGATGAATCTTTATGAGAGTGGGAATTGGAACGTGAAGCTCGTTAATGGGAGAATATCGGCCGGTATTGGATAGCCAGCCTTCTGGCATCAGGTTGATAAGTTTTATATGCATTTGCGAGTCATTCGAAGCGTCTAACGAACAAGTTAAAAAGCAATCTCAAAAAATAAAAATAAAAATTGTTTTCTTTGGCTCCGATGAATCAATAGGAACTAATAAATTAATGAAGACATCGCGACCTACCTCCTTTACATCGGCTCCACTCTTTCCTTAAAAGCACACAAATACATAAAAATAAGTATAGTTGATAATGTTCTCGAAGGAAATATTACCGCTTATAAGTATTGTATTCTTGATAGAAATTGTATCGCAAAGTATTATCGAGACATAAACGATCGAAGGTCAAAAAGCGGAAGCTCGACCATCTAGAGAGACCGAGGAATCCACGAACGAGAGCTATAGAAACGTAACGATCAGTGTCAATAACAAACGAAACGTCTGTACGATAACCGCGCGAAAATCAGCAATCAAAGCGTTCACGAGTTGTAACAGCGGCGAAGCTCAAGGCCAGGAAGTCCGCAGATAAAGTTTCCGCGAAGCGGCCGTACAATCAAATCGATCGTGACGTTACTCGAGGTTAAGATCTGTCGACGCTCTGGATCCGTACTTGAACTCGTCCCCGCTGAATCACGCCGATATCGCGCACGATAACGAAATCACACGCGCGCGTACAACACAAGCTGCCATCATATACATTATCGTTCAAAAGTATTTGAATATCTGCTTATTTCTAACAAGATGTGTTTTAAGCTCTGTCGCGATTCTCGAACTTTTACGTTTCGATCTTGATCTAATTTTAACGATCCACGTGGATTTGTATCGTAGCGGTTTAAAGAGAAGAGACGTTTAACGCGACGTTGAAAAGAGATATCATGCGTATGAATAATAATCGTTCGCGTGATTCGTTCGAGCTTGAGATATTTTTTAACGCGAAGAAAAAAAAGGAAAAAAAGATAGAGGAAAAAAGCGGTAGAATTAATTAAAAAATTACGAATATATCGAACTGCGACGATTTTGTTGCCTGCGTTGATACGTAACAGAATATGTTGACGAGACTAAACTGACTTTGAGAAGAATAACGCATTAACGAAATTAATGTTTGTAATTGTAAAAACTGGCCGAGTTTCTTTATTACTCATTTCGTCGTTTCCGGATAAACCCTTTGCGTCTGGATTTAGCAATTTCTCAATTAAATTTCAATCGCGTTAACACACGAATTACAATCGTGATTTCGTAAGAAGGTAAGAAACGCTAATTCATCGTTAATTTGTAACGTTTTAATGCATTTCGAATACCGTTGCTAGAAACCGAGTAAGCTGTACAGTACTTGCGAACGATACTGTACGTCTACATAAAGACACTCGGCCAGATAACCTTCCTCGCTGGCCGCCAAAGAATCCGTTTAGAGGCGTGCGGTCGCGGTAATCCGCGGCCAGAAAACGCGAGACCAATCGATCATTCCAGAGGGGACAAGGGCAGCACCGTTTTATGTAATCACCGGACACGTCAGAGATCGTACGTGAAAACGTTTAAGCGAGCGTGGCGCAGCTCGATTAGCGATGCGATCCGACCGTTCCGAATCCTCGCGTTTGCTACATGTTCTTATTGGAACACACAACTATTTTATCTTTATCTCTCGTTTATTTTACTTTTTATATTTTATTCTCTTACCTTTTAAGGAGTTAGAAAGTTTCAGGCGTAATTTGCGCAGATATATTACGGGGGGACTCGAACGATTCAAATCGATCATAATCAAATAATCAAATAATTGCCGAGTCTAAGAGGCTCGAGTTTCTTCAAATAATTATTTCTTTGCGGTCTAAGCAGCACTTTCGCACATTTAATTACGATTAAATTCGCGGTCGGTAGAAGAGGAAAATATTTCAAAGAATACGCTTCCTCGAAAATAAACAATGTGTCAAACTCCGCGTACTATCCACCTTTCACCTTCGCCCGCGATGATTTGGCCGATAAATCGTGCAAACCGATGAGAAACGCCAACTTAACTTATTCTTGTCTTTCCTTCCTCAAAACTATAATTGCTGCCGTTTCGCCGTCCGGAATACATCATCGATCCACGAGGATACGTGGAAGATGACGCAATCAGCGTCTCACAGCAAAGACTCGAGTCAGTGAAAAGTGCATTGTTATCGGCCGTTCCAGCAGCTCCCGTAAGCAAAGATTATCTCTGTATGAACGTAGGCGCTGGATAGCCGCGCGGCGAGGGGCCATCACGAAACTTGTCGATCCGTACAAATTTCAAGGCCGATACGATACGTCGCGCGGGTACACGTGCGTCGTCTCTCAAGGCCGTGACAATAGTATGATCTTCGTCGTGTTCCTTGCCCGGGTCCTTGAGCGGTATAGGTGCGAGAAACGCGACTTTTGCGCGCTGATACGGTCTGTCGAC
The DNA here is from genome assembly GCA_014737395.1 of Bombus waltoni. NCBI lineage: Eukaryota > Metazoa > Arthropoda > Insecta > Hymenoptera > Apidae > Bombus > Bombus waltoni. The sequence goes on from JACXII010000008.1 coordinate 8,490,024, forward strand.
GTCTGGCAGTTGTCAGGAAGTTGCATTCGGTTTAAAAGGAAGAAGCGTGAAAGCACGGATGCGTGGAAAATAGGGACGGAAAATGGGGCATTCTTCGCGCAGAGATCGTTTCGCAGCACATTTTACGTCGCACGTTGTCGAGCAAAATTATTTCTACGAGACAACTTTTAAGAAGCGAATAAGTAGAATTACATAAATATCGTGACGATAAGTCGAGAGTGAGAGTGTTTTGATTCGATTTCGTTGAATTTTATATTTGAATGAATATCAATCGGTAGAAATGGTTAGAAATATTATTCGAAAATTTGGTACAAAGTACTGACAGGAATATTCATTTTTTCCATTGCATTGGTCGTATACTTTCGGAAAGACTGGTAAGGACATTATTGGAATTATTAACACTTATACCATGCTCGACAGAATTATACAATCTTCGGTAATTGACTCTATTAAAATGATAAAACGACGAAGAAAATTCCATTAAAACGATCCCGTTGTAGGGTAACATAAATTGATAAATTGATAACGTCAACGCCAAGTCAAACGTTCGTACGATACTACAGGAAGGATCGACTTTGGGACGATCGTTAAACAAAAGTGCGCAAACGATACAATTAACCAATAAAAATTTCGTTTCGAAACACGACTATTCCATTACGATATAGTTAACAAAATCGTGAGAATCATCGAGAACTTAAACGGTTAAGAGACGCTTGTCTGTCGGTTAAAGGAGAAGTTACAAAAGGATAGAGCAGCAGAAACTCGCGTTAGAAACTTGCATTGCGGCTGATAAAATAAATCTCAAATGATGAAACATTTAAATTTAAAGCGCGAAATGCAAGAAGATGACTTCGTGTTTCCTATTGTTTGGCACATAATTAAATCGTATTGTATGTATCATCGTGGCACTATACGTGAAACTGTGTTGCAGTGGGATAGTATCGATTACCTGGCCGCAGGATATTTACGGATGTTCTATTATAGCACCGAACGTTAGAATTACGTATGGAACGTTCACGTGTAGTATATAGTTCACGTGTAGTATACACCATTCTACGTTGGTGAAAAAAAAGTGTTCCCTACTAGTGTCATATTTATTTTTATCGTCCTTTTCTGCGATAACACGTGACAGATATTTGAAGCGCGTCGGTGACCGTGTAATTCAACTGTAAGTGAAATAGGTTCGTAAAGATCAGACATGGCGGCAACTGTACGTAATTCGGTAATCGAGTCGTAGTATCTTTATTATACAACGATCGTTTGCACAGTCGTTGCGATTAATAATTTTGTGCAATTCACTTGCGCTACGATCTTTCGTAATAGAAACAAACTCCCAAGCTAAAAAATAGAATATATAATAGCGTATTTATCGAAATCGAAATACGAGTCATTTTCCTAAATATAATTCTCCTTCCGCCTTCTAACTCGCGATATATCCGTCAGTACGTAACGAAATCTCGGTTCGTTTCTCGCTAGCGCTTATAAACTAACATAGGGGGGCGATGATTTAACAGGAGAAATTAAACGAGCTGATCGACACCAATTAAGACTTCGCCGAAATAAGTGGCATTCTACGGCAGTTCGTTCTTCTTCTACCGTGTCAAGTCATCTCGAGTAAGTAACACATCGAGAATAACTTTCAAACAGTTGCTCGGATTTTCAGTGAAAAATAACAAAGTTCAACGATATTCGGTAGTTTGATCGATAAAATTCTCCCGTGATACGAAACGCAAGTAATTCTCGAAAACTTGAAAGAAATTCAATTTTCCGCGGCAATAACGAAGCTCGCTACGCTTAAAGTTTCTCGACGAGAATCACGAAATTCAGAAGATTCGTGAAAAAAGTTCTTTCTTAATACACAACGCACGACGCTCAGAAACTTCCCAATAAGCATTACGAGATTCAAGAGATTCGTCGATAAAGTTTTTTACCGATATAAAAGCGGGCACGATCCTCGAGAAATTCGTCCGATTTCCCTTAAAAGCAGCAAAGCTCGTCGTTCTTAGAAGCCGTAGCAAGATGTTTTCCTTTTAAGCATAGAACGCGAGTCATTTCAAAAAATCGATCGAATTTCGTCTAAAAGCATCAAAGATCGACACGGATCGCCAAATTGGAACGATTTCTCGACGAAATTCGATCGAAACGCAAAATACGAATAATCCTGGGAAAATTGATCTAGTCTTTGAAAACAACAAGGTTTATCCCTGTGATGTCGATTGGTTCGGATCGACACGATGGGTAGCGGTCCGCGGAGAGGTCAGCGATGGTAAACGGTGTCGATTATAGGCGAGCCTGTTGTGGTGGTGGCGGTGTAGCATGACTGGTAGCCGATATATCTGTATACGTGTCCGTCCCAGCCGCCCGTGACCACGTGGCCTTGTCCTTGTACGACGTCGACGTCGAGCGTTCCGTGCCACCGACACCCGTCGTCGGTCGCCGTGGAACCTTCCTACGACGAGCCGCGGCGGAGAGAAGAGAGATGTCCCAGCTCGGCTCGCGTGTGCGCCCGAGCTTCTCACTCTCCACGTATAAATGCACACGGCCAATACACGCAGAGGTAGGAATGTGTGCTCGTGAACGCGTTTACGTGGAGCGAAGGCGCCGTTTAACGCGGAATTACGAGGTAATTCGTCTCTTGCCAACCAGCAACTGCGTCACCCGTAACTGTAAATCTTCTACCTATCGATTCGATGCAACCTTGGACAGCGGCTAATTGAGAGGTACAGAGAAAACGTGGTGCGAACGATAAAATCTTTGACTTTGCGGAGACCGTGCGAGTAAAGGTGCGTTTTTATAGAGAGAGGAATCTGTATGATTTCGGAGAGCGAGGTATTAGACGTGGAAACTTTGCTACCTGTGGATTGGGGGCAATTTTCAACGGCAGCTATTCGAGAAGCTTAAGGGAAACGTAAAACGAGCGATAAAACTCGTTCGTTCGGGGAGATGGTGGGTAAAGTTGCGTTTTAACGGGCAAACCCGGGAGGGAATCCGTTTTTACAGAGTACAGCGATTATCGATGCTTTACACCGTGTCAGTTACAACGTTACGTATCTTCTCACTATTTTGGAATTTTGCACGGCACGATTTACCACGCGTAACGTCAACGAAGAAGCGAAGCATGGAAACTAGCGCGAGACTCAGATCGAGTCCGTAAAGCGATGAGGAAATCTCGATATCTCGTTACGTTTCTTTTAACGGGAGCTTGAAGTTGAAATCATATTTCGCTCGCGTTAATCGCACGGTGCAAAGGAACTGTTAACTTTAACCTCGCAAGACGATTAAATCGTAGCTGACGTATTCCTTAAAAGGAAAAGTACCAGTCTTGTAGCTGCTAAAACAGCTAAGCTTTAAAATTACGAACGATTTTCTACTTACACGTGTATGTATTTTATTAGAAGATACCCAGAACAGGTAAAGCACGCGTTCCGCAATACATACAAATTTACAACTGTGATTCAACCGTATATACGAAGCTCGTGTGCAACTGTAATTGGTAGCCTGGTAACTTCGCCAGCTTCGTATACCGATTTAATCGACGACGGGAGACGTATTGTCGAAAATTATTGACACGCGTAATCGTGTTTTTCATTATCGATCGGGCTCGCCCTCGCCTCTCGATCGCATTTCAAAATCCAACATTTTTCTTATTCTTATGCGACGAACGCGTTAAAACGAGATAAATACATTTTTTAATTCAAAGCTGACACGAAATAAATGGTCCGGATAGGTTCTCTTTTAAACAATAAACGAAGGGGAATAACGCTACTTGATACAAGTTACATTCTCTGTTCTTCACAAAGAGAAGACAATCTTATAATCGGGAACGCCAACGCCAATTGATTCCGTATTGTGGAAATTTTTATTCAAATGTTAATATTTAATTTTTGGAACTAGAGGATTTAATAGGACGATCGTGGATTTCGCAAATTTCCCTGGATTTATCTCTCTACCTCTACCATCAGGGCGCTTGTATATGAATTATAGTAATTACATCAAATTAAATACATCAGGTTGTCCCAAAAGTTTCTTTCATACTCTCTGTTTGATATTATTTTTATCGAATCACGTATGATCGTAATAATAGAAACAGAAGAAAATGGATCGTAGATGATTCGATAAAATAATATAAAACGAAAAGAGGTTGTGCATCTGTTGTTTCCTTACGAAAGGAAAGAAACTTTCGGGACAACCTAATACATAACGCTTGATTGGCACTATACTTCCTTGTAACATAATTAGTCTGAAATATACGCAACTAGAAACAACTCGACGACTCTGTAGCAAACGTGAATTTTATCTGGCACAGTCGACGCGTTATGAATTTATTCTTTTACGAGGCTCGCTTCCACCTATACGACGTACGTATATGTATGAAAGGGGAGCATGTATAAATTCTCATGGAGAAAAAAATGTTATAAAAACTATATAAGAATAAAGATAAAAGACAGAGTCGATGCCGAGAGTTTTATATTACACATAAATTAAAATCATATATCTCCCGTAACATCCCTTATATCAGATTTCCCTCGGTATAGGTTAACTTTCGTTTGAAATACTCTTTTCATTGGCCATCAATCTTGAAGATATCGTGGAAAGATTGAAATAAAACCCCCTTGTATACCGTTTCTATTCATGAATCTCGAATATAAACGTCGGTATTACGTTCGCATTTTGTGCAAAATTATCCAGAAGAACTGACACCGCGTGTCGCGAATAGGAGAACATTGCTATCGCGTCATCGCATCTCGCATAACATTACGCAATTTGATTAAAGGCTTTTCGAAACCGAGGACAGGCCGATTCTCGACGAGAATAGTAGAGAGATCTTCTGCTGATCCGTGGATTTTCGCTGACGGTTTACGACGATCCAGCAGTCGTGCGTTGCGACGCTGATCAGGCAAAATACCGCGAGGCAGATTAGTTTCATAGCCGTAATTTCTGGTCGAAGAGAGGGGGAATTGGAATTATCAAAATTACTGGTTATTACTACTGTTTATTTCTTGCTGTTTTTTTTTTTTTTTTTAGTAATTACTCTATGATACTTGTTACTTGTTATTATTATATTATAACGTATCTTTTTATACTTTGATTTTTTCGTTCTCGATGTCGCTACATCGAAAGGCAACAGAATTGTAAAATTGGAACGTACTTTGGATATAATACGTATCAACTAGCTTTAGAGATATCGAATCTTTTTCAGAGAACAAAATAAATAAAATATCCGATTTTCTTTGATTCCAAGATTACGTGATACCGAACGTTTTTGTATCATTCGAATGCAGGTACGATTAAATAAAATTTTGCAATCCCCTAGAAAATTACTTCTTTCGCAGTTATGTCGCGATTCTTCCGGGACAACAGTATGTGAATAATATAATCGCGTTACATAAAACTTAGCTAAAACGGGAGTAGAATATTTTCGATTCGTTGTTTCCACTTCGTCGCAGGATCACTGAAAATACTACGCCACTCGGAAGCCAAATCTGAAGAAATCAACGCCAAATTATTCCTGACCTACGCTACGGCACATCTATACGATAAATCCAAATATAGAATAGGAGCAAGATACGCTAATCGATCCAATGAACAATAATCGATCGTGATTCGATCCGTGAAACTCCTAAGAAGAGTTTAATCTTTATCCCGTGTGTCAATTTCATGTTTCGATCAATTCCCTGTACGATGGCTTCGTTATTTCTAACACGACACGAATGATTTAACCCTGAACGTACAAAAATCTCATTCCTTCTGTTCCCGATCGAATAATTAGTAACTATCGTCTGTCGTTCTATCGTATTAACCTTTATCAGGAAAGTAAATGATCGTTTTATCGAGTTACAGAACATCTGTAAGGATAATAGACACGTCACAGAACCCCATTGCACAAGACAATTTCGACAATTTGAAAAGAAAAAAAAAAAGAAAAAAATGATCTGTCATAGTATCATCGAAATACCGCAATTCCTCTACGGTGGAACGTAAACGGTAACGAAACAGATACCGACCGAATTTCTGAAATTCCTCCTCGCAATTGCTATTTAAACGCGATGACAAGCTATAAATTGGCCGAACGAAACAATGAAATGAAAAGTTGCGTCAACGCAACGTCGATCTAACATTAGCCAATTAAGAAACCTACCTACAGCTATTCTTCCCACGATAAAAAGAGTTCCCGTAATCTTCTATCGTTGAGATTATTGGATGTGTGAATAAAGGAACGCGTGGATAAATCGTAAAATAGAAAATATATTTAAACAAAGAAGCGAAAGTACAAATACGAATACAGTTTGAGCTGGTCCAGATCCGCACGCTGACGATGTAACTTTCTAACTGAATCCCCGAAAAGCCATCGTCTATTGTCTATAGCCTGCCATCGTTGCCTGTCTATTGTCTTGATTTATTTGAAACACTGTCGATGGCTTCGGCGATTGAGAAAACTAAACAGATCAGACGTAGAGTTTTCTTACCTACCGACGCAATTATCCCAATCGGGAATAATAAATTCCCCATATCTTGGCGTGTGTCTCGGTATCGTTGAGTCACGGCACTTGCACAAAGCTTCGAAACCGACGCAACGTTTCATCTTCTCTCGATATAAGAAACTATCTCTAAAGAAAGAACCTAAGAAACAGACGGGAACAACAAGTAGGTTAGAGAGGGGGCAAAGAAAACGGAACTCGTCTCCGCCACCGTGTTGGACACGTGACACGGATTTCGAGATCGGAGGATGGCCGGTCGACGTGGCATATACGACGAAAGCACGCGATGCATCTAAACCGGGAACACGTGAGAACCAGTTCGGATCCAGTTCCCCCGGCTGCAGTTGCACCGGCTGGCGGTGGCGGTCGCATCGATCGCCCGGTCGCCAAGGCTGCGTCTTATTCGGGCAAGGCCAAGGTCGTTGGCTGGCATTGCCGTCGAGCGAAGGTGAGATCGCAATTTCCCGCACGGGGGTTGCGCGCGGAAAGTGCAGCCGGGGTCACGGGCGATCCGCGAGATCGAACCAGCCGTTCTTGGCATTCGCCGGGATCGATGTGAAAACAGGGAGCAAAGGGATACAGAAGTCGCGGCAAGGAGAAGGGGACAGGCATTGGTCTGACGTGCCAACAGATTTTCTGTAGGTACGTTTCAAGCGGGTTAAAAGTTAAAAGTAGGTGGTACGAGACAGATAGGAGAGGTTTCGATTGCCTTTGGTGACTTTTAAAGGGGATCGAGCGAGGTTTCGAAGAATATTTTTGGTAAGTTTCGTGCGCGCCTTTGCAGCAGATTGGAATTGTTGGGAAGTCTTTCGTAACAAGTACGTTATATATTTTTAAAGTAGAGCAACCAGTCGACGTGCCAACAGATGCGCTTTCTACAGAAGTTATTAAATATGAGGCGAGTAGCGAAATTAACGTTGACGCGAGCTTCTAAGGGCGACAAAAAAGGATCGTAGCAAACTTTTTCGTTAAATTTACAAGCGCTGTAATTTGCAAATTTCGACGGTGATTCTATGCGCTAGTGGATTAGATTCTATTCGCTAGTATTGGTTGGTAGATATGGCTGGTGCGAGATTCCTAAAGGGCGACATTAAAATCTGCTAAAGTTATCGCGGAGTTTATTCGTAAATTGTTTGCGTTTAAATTATCGCCATCGCAGGGATTATGGGTATAACGCTTGTAAATTGATTTCTTCGTTGGACGTTCCTGTGTTCGATATATTTTCCGAACGAGAAATTTTCTAGCGTCTCGGTAGTATCTCGTGTCTATGGTATAAATAATTTGATTCGGAGGAAAAGTCTGGCAAGAAAGTGAACTGAGTTCTCTGATTCCTACCGAGAAGCTCGCATACCTCATCGATGATCCACGTTCTTCTCGAAAACGAGCCTTCGTTTATTTTAATTCCTGTCCATGTGACTATTCGTTTCGCTTTTATTTCTAAGAAACTAAATAGATTATAAATCTATCCAACATTAAAATCATAATGCAAAGTCGCATAACTAAAGATGAGATAACTAAAGCGAAAAAAAACTTTTATTCTAATTTTCTCCTCTCCCCCCTCTCTCTCTCTCTCTCTCTCTCTCTCTCTCTCTGTTTCTGTCTCTCTTACGAGTAATATTACGCATTTCCAAAAGCGAGTAATAAAAACAAATGGAAGGACGTTAAACGGCCAACAAAATTTTGATAAAGATCGTGGTATATCGTTCAGGTATCAGCAACAGCAAAGTTGCGCAATAATGACCATCTCAGCGATGATATAATAATGGTATTGCAAACAATATTAGTCAATAGGACGTTTCCTGGTTAGATAATGGCGGCAAGGTTACGTGAAAAGAAGCAACGTGCGCGAAGGTGTTGTTAAGGCTGTTCGAAGCTGACTTCTACCTAATCGGCCTATAATACGAGACAAGACTGGTTGCGGTCGGTTCATCTCGTGGCTAGGCGACTTATTTAATTGACTCGAGTTTCGTGCGTTGCTCGATTTTCCACGGAGACGCGTATTTTTATCCGTGATATCGTTTTCAATCTCGACGCTGCTGCCGGATAAACAAACTGCTAATTAAAAGGAATAATGAAAAATTGCAGCGTGAGCTGAAAGGATCGGTTCCTACAGCATCTATTTTCGAAATTTCATTCCAATTCTCGTAATTAGTATAAAAAAATGACTGTATCGTTAATCAACCACCGAAACATCCTACGCCATTTATTAGCAGAGAATGACATTTCGTTTTAACTCCCCGATCAATAGGAAGTTATATGCTCGCGCTATTTAATTACCGGACATCCTACAGAATTTATTTCGACACAACGAAATTCCACTTCAAGCCCGCTTTTCATAAAGATTTATGTTTCTTTTATATTCAATCGCTAGACACGCCGTATCACTTCTCGATTAATACGAATAAATAGAAATATAAATAAAACGTTGCAACTCCTTTAGCAAGTATCTCGACGAAAGCAAATCACCTCGTTCTTCTCTTTCCACCCCGTTCATCCGCCGTAAACTATTCTTACGTTCGATCAGCATTCTATTTCTCCCTTGACGTTCTATAAATCCTTGTGTGTGTGTGTGTGTGTGTCGTAAAAATCGAAGGTCTTGACATTGTTCCTGTATTCAGCCATCGCGTCGATATCGCGACTTTAAATACGTTGATGATCGTTTAAGCGGTACATCACCCTTTAAAGGAGGCGGAACCGGCGTCGAATAAAAGACCTGTGGCCATCATCTTCCGCGTACAGTGGCTCGCGAAAATATTCCAACGTCACAAGAAAACTCGTATGCACGCGTGTTACGTAAAACGTATCGAGACTTTATTGGCGCTGCAGCGAAACGCTTCGCACGATTTCAGACCAACCTGGAAATGTACATAAATGTTGCGAGATATTTACCGCGACCATAGATTTAGTAGTAAATTAATACGTCTATAGCATAGATAGCCGTAAACATGTCATTGGTACTAAATATAAACATCGTGGCTTATTATTAGCGAGTAACCGGCTGCGTTCACACACTGTGTTCATCTTTGCGAATTGTCTTCCAATTGTCAAGCAATCGTCTCGAAACTTATACGTACGTGGATTTCGGATTTCTTTCAAATTTTGCCAATCCGATCGCCATAGACGAGTCTCTTATTGACGTTTCAAACGATGCAAGTATAATAACGCGTGTTCAAATACTTTCGGCAGCAACCGTATATCGAGACTCGGCTGGCACACAGTCAATAATGCACCCAGTCGATTGTATACGAATCGTGTACGGCCCACAAGCATACTGAAATATTTTAGTCTTATGTTTCGTAGTTTCTGTTGGCACTCCGGTATCAAGGACAGCCTTCATTCTTGACTCGAGCCGGAAACGCGCGATCTTTCGCCGTTTCGATCGTTCCAACGTCCTAAACAAGCTTCGAGACGAGCAGCACGGAGAAGGGAAGAAGCGAAGGAGGAAGAAGGGAGCTGTGTTTTGGTGAGTCAAACCCGATCGTTTCTACATCCGCACGATGATTACGAAGGATTGCGGTTGGAAATGAATCGCAATTATTGTTATCGTTTGCTAATTATTGACGTAGAATCGATTCTATTTGCATTGAAATATATCGATACATTGTTGACCGGACACGTGTATAAAAGCGATTGCATATGCATTAAGTTGCGTAATTATTAATGTATGGAATTGTTTATATTGTCGTCAGAGCGTCGTTTAATGTATCGGCTGATGGCTGTTTTCTATTGATAAATATTTCATAGGATTTCTGGACTTTTTCCGATGTATCTTGGTATCATCAAGTTTTGTAAAAGAACACGTGGCAAATTTTGTCGATCGTCCGCGTATCGCCGTCGCGCATTAGCTGATCACCTCCTGATAGTTTCGAGAAGAGTTCGTATTAATATACTTAAAAATAATGTACTTTATAAATAAAAGATACGAAAAGATCAATATCTATTTTCTTTAATTCACCTGCAACACGAAGCTACTTTTATGAGAAAAAGTCTATGGAACGTTGCTATTTGTAGCATGATTCGCTAGATATATCGATCGCTAAATATATATCGTTAATAACGTAACAACAGTCTACAATGGAAGCTGGCAAAATTCGAGGAGAGGCCGAGATATGCTAATTATTCGCGTCGAAGGGAATGGACAAGTTCTTACGAGGGAAATTCGAATCGAAGACGACGCAGCTGGCGATTATCTTTCAATTTTTCCCAAGTTTGTCAACTATCTTTTCGTCAACAAATTTCGTTACCACGGATTCTAATATCGGTCGTACTGTTCCTCCGTCAAAACCAAATTCGTTCCATCGTGCTGATTACGCGCGTTACGTAAGAAATATTTCCCAACGTCGAAGTTTAGAATCGCGTGTCGATAATCTAAGGAAGACGTCGACTAATATCGACGAACATCGATGCCAGACGATATAGGTTCGCTGATCTACATCAGAATGACATAAAAAGTTTATTAGGTCGCGAAGAGAAGGTGCGTGTGTATCGTTAAGAAACGGATTTAATTACTTCCGGCTTGAAAATTCCGGATCGTTCGATCACGAGAGACATTAAGCGGCCACGTTCGAGCGAAACGCGTTTATATTCCAAGGCCTTGAGAATCGTTTCAAAAATGAAATTTTGCACTCCAACACGCGGCACGCGTATCTCTTCGTCGTTAATAATCTTTCCGCAAAGTGTATCCATTTCGAAATGAGATCCATCGGAAGATATACGATTCGTCTTGAAATAACGAAAAAAAAGCTCGCGTTTATAAAACCTCGCTGTAAACAATTAGGTCATATTCATCGTACAATACGAACGAATACTTTCCCAGTCGAATCCAACGTACGAAATAATATACGAAGAGATCGTTAATAGCGAAACGTTGAATCAATTTAAACGGATTTACAGCGGATTAATTTCGATGTCTGCTGTTCGTTCCAATGGATTTTTAAACTTTGTCAGAGAATCGACGCTGACCTACTAGATACAGATCGTGGTACGCCAAGTTATTCCTAGACACGATATCAAACACGCGCATAATCGAGTTCCAAATAATTTAATGTCATATTACGTTCCACGAATATGACTCCTCGGATCGACGTTAATTCCTTGACAGTCTTTTATCACTGATATCATCAACCTAGATTAGTAAGAACTTGTATTATTATAGCTCGCTCTAATCTCGTACGAACAACGTGCGTACGATTTAAGAAAGTAAGAATTCGAAATTGACGAATAATTTCCAGCTGTTACTCGTCGTGTTCGACGACATCGAACGATCGCAACGTTGTATATTCGACATTTTAGTTTTAATTCTATATCGCGCCACGTGAATTATGTCTTTTCGAATCTCAACGACTGCTCGTTATCCAAACTATCGTTTTGTATCGGTGGAAGTTTTCGTTAATTTTTCAAACAACATACGGAGAAAAGAAACAAATAAGAATTTGTAATCTAGAAAGAATATTCGGCCATTATCTGCTACGATATTAAAAACTCGTAAAACTGTGCTCGGTATAACGCCGAATAAACTTCGTACGTTCCGAGTCTCGACAATTTTGTTTGTCCCTGAAACCATGTCAATTACCACGGTAATACGTAGATGGTATCAAACTAATAAAATCTCATACAAATCTTATCAACGACCAACGCGAAATAAAAAATCGCGAGAATTATTTTTTTTTTTTTATTAATTTTCTTATTATTAAGAAAATAAGAAAAAATTAGGGACCAAAAACGAACTTTCAGCTTTGCCTGTCTTCCCTTGCCCGTAGAAAATTTTCGACGAGCCACGTAGCCGATAGATTCGAGTATCGTGTTTGATTAAATTCGTCGCTGTTGGAATTTCGACGCGGGAGGCTCGGAGTATAAGCGAATTTTTTCGTCGTGCTACGTCGCCGAATATTCGCGGTCAATTGACGTCATGTAATTCGAGCAAACAACGATCGATGGTTAGTCGCGCGGCAGCCGGCGGAGGAACGATTTATCGATTCCATTTCACGTCATCGCACCACGTGTCACTAGATAATGCAATTTGCCGCAAATAGAAGCCACCGCGGTAGTCCATTACACTATCGAGAATCACTTTGTCCGAGTGCATTAATTCGAGAGGTTTGCACGGTGCAAGCTTGCTCGCGGAATTTTCACCGATGTCTTGGAATCGTACGTGGCAAGCCTACGTACGATCTATTAGAATCACCGGACAAAACGAACGATCTAAGAGGATGTCAAATAACTCGAACGTTTTGTCGTGGCATTTCTAGTAAATGAAAAGGTTCTTTGGTTGACGAAGTTCGTCTACTTTTCGAGATTCGTAAATGAAAGGAAACTCGATCTTTCAAATCGAATGGCATTAAACTTGGAACGTATAAGGCTTCTTCGACGTATCGTTGAGAAAATTAGTCGAAACGGATGAAAATTCGATTCTCGAGTCACGTACTTACGTACGTGTGTACGTGTAACACGGGCAAAGTTTTGCAAGCGTCTCCGATTGAACTTGGGCACGTTCTCGACTGCCGTTTATCTGTCCAACTATCTACATTTAATATTTTTGACGGAATTTTTCAAGCACCGTATTATCCGTGCACGAAGTTTTTTCTTCTCTCTCTTTCTCTCTCTCGTTGAAGATAAATTCGTATTGAGAAATGGGTTATCACTTACGGTCACAACGTCAGCAAGGACTGTGCGGACTGACGAGTCAAGGAGCGGAAACCTTGCAAAGTTCAGGTTAAATGTTACCTTCTATCGTAAGTAGCGTGTCGACCGCGAAATCGAGCTATCATTGCGTCGCTGACGAATCGTATGAACGGCTTCTTCGCTGACGACGGCGTTTACAATCGAAAGAATATCACAAATACGACGCTTATTACGTTCGTTTTTCCGCATCTTTCGTCCCTTTCGGCGTTTCGCTATTCTTTACCGATCAAATTTATTGATAATTATTAACCGAACTTTGACGTTCACGCTTATTCCCTTGCACCTTTCAAACCCTCGACGATCTAATCTTATTCTCGTTTGTTGATCAAATTCGACAATAATCGACGCAATAACGAAACGACGAAGAATTCAGAATGAACGATTTACGAAAGAATTATCGTTTCATCGCCAAAAATTTCCAACGTTTCTCACATCGAAAGATCGACACTTGCTGATGACTGGTTTCCCATTGAATTTTTGCCGGGACCCAGAGGAACGTAGGATCAAAATTTGATAAGTTTCGCCTGCTTTTACCGAAATCTATTCGACTTTATCCGATCACGGACTCGCGTGACAAACTTCCTTCGCCTTGCCAGTTCTCTTCAGCCTTTCGACGACGTCGAATGAGACGAAACCTATTCCGATAAGATGGAACTGTCTATAGATAGAAAACGACGCGACGTCCTCTGCGACGGTTAATAAGCGAGGGTATTTAGGTCCAGTGATGGAAGATGAACCGACTTCTCGTACCCTGACCGAAAGTTCGTATCCTTGACACAGAAAACGGCAGTGGTCTAAACCGTGCAAAGCGGCCGTTCCATTTGCGATTCAAATAGCAAAAGCGGCGAGGATGAGAATGCCAGAGAGCAGCGAGGCGAACTTAGAGGGTTCAAGATCGCGGCGCGACATTTCCTCTTCGACGATCGAGCGTAGCCACCGTCTCTTCCTTCGCTTTTTCGTAGCCAGTTTTTCATTCTTTTCCTCGTTTGCTTCGTTCTCCTTTCGATATTCGTTCGTCATTGACCTAATTTCCTCGTTACGCTTCTATCTACGATTACACGCGATTTTTTTACCTGCAAGTTTCACACAGCGTGTGCTTGTCCTTCCGTGGAAGGATTTAGAGTTTATTTATGTCGAAGGTATGTCTAATACGTCGTCCACTTGGTTTCATTAAGCGTAACTTTTCTAAGAATAATGAAGGAGAGTTGTTATAACCTTCGATAATGTACTATGCATGATGGCGACCCAGTTCTTTTTTGTATACATACATACATACATATATATATATATATACATACATACATATATATATTGATATTAAACATATTATCATACGTATATATCAAATGTATACTGTTACGTGTGGATAAACAAGACGCTTCGTCGATTTATAAAAATTGATTACAAAGGTGTGGCAACTCGAAGTATTCGTAAATTCAGTCCAGTGTTCGAAGGACATGTAAACTGTCGAGAGAAAATATTAAGGACCGGCTGCGAGAACGAAAAACTGTAAAAACGACGTTCGATCGTTGTGTTTTTTCTTAGAATCAGTTGTTTCGCTAACGTTACGCGTTTACAGTAAACGCCTATTTCTTTCGTACGCTCCGAAGTAGTCTTTCGTCAATCGTCGAGTTAAGATAATTCTTCGAACCAGTGAAACAAGTCCGTGAAACGGCGAGCATTCTGGATCCTTGCTTATTGCATCGCGCCATCAGACGATTAAAAATATTTCGGTTATCGTACTTTCGCTCGTAGAAACCTATTCATCCAGCGATCAAAGAATTACGGCCGGCTTATCATTTACCTCCTTCTCTATAGAGAAGCGAACTGGGTCGAATCGGCGAGAAATTCTCGCGTGAACGTTCGTTCAGGGAACAACTTTCTCTCTCGCCCCCTACCGCACGATCCTCGTGAACAAACACTAGGAATGATTTATCGTAAAAGGCAAACGGGGTTGGCGCGGTGGCGTAAGCGGTCGAAATTGAAATGTTAATTCGCCGCTACGGCAGAACGCGGCTCGATAAACTCAGATTTCCACGGTACCTAACCGATAACTGTAAACACGCGGCTGAAAGTCGTCGCGAGCCGCGAACACGCGCATGTATGCGGATTAACCTTGATCCTTACAGACTTGCAACCTCGGCCGCACGCGCTCGGACATCGTATTCGCGCTCGATAAAAACTGCGGATGATCGTCGATCAGAGAGAAAAAGAAGCAGGAAAAAGAGAGAAGCAGGAAAAGTCAGCGAAAATGCGGCAAGAGGAGAAAGAGGTGGGAGATGTTTTCATTCGTTTTTTTCTCCATCGACGCGCGCGCGTGTGTGTACGGTGGACAATGCTAAAGTACATGTTCAAATTTTTTAAACGACTTTTGAATTTTGTAAGAATCAACCGTACTGTTCTATGTGACTGTGTGAATTGTTAGTAAAACGTAGACGGTGTTCAATGATTTAGTTCTAGTACGCGATACGTGTGTTGAAATTGGATCATTCTCGTGCGTCTAAAAAATCCGAACGAATGATACCTGCGAAAGGACGAACGCGCGTATACGCAAATATTTCAGATGGTTTTTGATCTCTTAGGAGTCGTGAAGAAGAAGAAGCGGTTACCAGGGAATTTTCAAAGGATCTGCAAGGGACGTTTTGAAACGCGCGCGGTTTCTCCGCCATTAGGAACGTACAATTTAACAGGAAGTCAAGGATCGCGTTGTTTTCGTAGAATATCGTAGAATCAAGTATATTTTACTACGTAAATTGCAACTCGTACGCGTCTTCTTGCCGACTCCCTTCCTACAGATTCTTCGCGTTCCTTTGCGCGGAGCAATACCATTCCTTTTTTTTTTCAGGAATTTCTTTGCCGAAATAGCGGATCGCCAAATTCTCTTCTTCGCTTTTCTCTTTTTCATTAACAAAATTCATCGACCAAATTCTCTTTTTCATTGACACTGTCGGTTGCTTTACTTTTGCCACGAAAGTCGTAAGGCAGTATCTTCGCCTTCAGTCGTCATTGTTTCGTCGTCACTTCGTTCATTCTCTTGAAATTTCTAACGTACTTAACAAAGACGAGTTATTAATCCAAAAAGTAGACAAACGAAACGCTGTATGATTTCGACAAATGAAGAAGACTGTTCCATGAAAAATCGATGGTGGAAACGCGAGAGGACCCACGTAGCTTGGTATAATACATTGGAGACTTGATATACCGTAGAAGGTTAAAGGGACGCTAGACGAATTCATTTATACGGATGAACGTATAATTTGGTTAAGGACCATTTATTCGCATATGTCACGTACTTCATAGACGAACTTTCAGCCTTTCGACTAGGGCCAACGACACGGTCCAGTCACGTTCCCGTGTCTAATCGGTTTGTCTAATGTAAATTGTTAAAAACAATTATACGAATTAGCCCGGAGAAGTGGAGACGCGATCCGGAGCAAGGTTGGCTATAACGGGAATTAGGCGAATCAACGAATTACTCTCGTCAGCGTCAGCAGTGTCGTTAAATTCTCGTTGTGAATTTTTGTTTAGACTTACTCTCTGGGATTTTTCGACGAGAAAGAGCCGTGCACGTGTCTGGACTTAATTTTATTCTCCTTGAGAATACGTTCGACGATGGACACTTTGAACGTTAAACAGTTTAAGCTAGGCTATAAACTAACCTCATTATCGTGTTTAACGTTTTCATTTTATCTAAACCTTTTGTGCTCTATCATTCCCACGAGGCATAGGCACGGCTTCTCAAATGTCATTTCGTATCACGAACTTGGTTTTTTATTAACCGCAGCCTCGCAACTACGTTGTATTCAAATTTTGTCTTCGTTTCAACCAACGAAATCAGATATCGCGTACGAAGAGCCGAAAATCACTGTCGACGTTTGTCGGATTACTTCTACCGTTCTTATGAAACGGAGAACGTGCTACGTTTATTATTGTAAAAAATATTGTAAACGTATCGGGGCGTAAGATGGAGTCGTAGCTACGTCGATTATGAAACTAGAAACGATATATTGAACAAAACATGTGCGTGAAATTATGATAGGAATAATAATTATAATACGATACAATACGAAAAACTCGAGCGTTCAGAGTCTTCGCGTACACCACTGTGATTTTCGATCTCTCTGAAAATCTACGATTACTTGGTACTTTCCTTAAATACATCTTTATGGTCTTTATCGTGTAAGATATATCGTACGAAATAAAATCGAATACTTAAAATTATCGTAAATCAAATATCTAAAATTAAGCGATTAATCTAATCTGAACGCGTGTAATTCACACCGTTGAGAATCACGTATGACTCAAAAATATCAATCGAAGTTTAACATGCTACCGCCATTGCGTTGCATTTTCCATAGATTCAGCGCACGAAATTTCCTTCGACGATGGAACTTCAACTTTATCGTAACGCTTTGCGTTCCTTAAGATCGGACAAACTTTTCTAAAGTCTTTCTAAGTATCGAGCACTACGAGATGGACCCACAAAAAATAATAAGACGTAAAAATAGACAAAGCATTGTGTCGGAAAGATCGAACGAAAAATCGGCACAGTTTCGCTTACGATTCAAACTGTATTCGATCGCAAACGTTCGACCGCTTCTTTCTTCCACTGTGTGTCCCAATGAAACCGCGAAACGACCAGGAACTATTGGATCAGCGATCGAAGAGAGTGAAGGGGACGCGGAGACAAGACGGCCCTGAGAATGACGAATTCCAGAATGTTTAAACTACCCGCCCTTGCTCTATCCGCGCCGGTATCCCGAAATTCGACGTTCCTTAATATCATCGAATCGCTCGCCTCAACTTCTTTCTCACATCGTGTCCTTCGAATAGGCCAGACGTAAAACCGATTTTACCACGGGCCAGCCACTGTTCGAAAAATTCTTTAACCGCGGAAGGCAGCCATAATTCAGCTGCGACTCGACGTTCTTGCCGATTAGTTTATAGATTAATTAATGAAGGACGCATTAACGTAACGTTATATCGTTATACTGTGTTTTCTCACGCCGAGAGTATAGAGTTATCTCTGTCAAAAAATAATGTAAAAGCAACGACGAGAGAAACGACGAAAATAATTGTACAACGAAACTGTCGAACAACGAGAATAAATTACGTAATTGAATTATCGCGAGTATTATACCCGGGAATAATTCCTAGCAAAGAGAATTTGAATTTTTATTCCGACTTGAATCTCGTCCCTTTCGATCGTTATCCTCGACTCGAGTTTCTTGACTCGAGTTAAAAACGAGAAAACGACGGCTGAACGACGGATAGAACGGCAAGATTAGAATTACTGAGAGTATTAAATGATCGTCGACCTCGGTCGAGGAAATTCAACGAGGCTACCGTCAGCGTTAGGCGCTCGTTCAATCGCGTTATCTGGCCAATTAAAATCAACCGTTTGACGTTTGTTGCCCTAATAATTCAGAGAACGGAGGCGGATCCAAGGTCTCGCGGACTGCTTACTCCAACGAACAATGCGACTCGCATTGATTTCAAGCCTCCAAGGTTAGCTGAAGCGAACACATAGTGCGTCCACCTTCTGTCAGAACGATCGTGCAGCTAGTATTGTAGAACGGTATTCTTCTGAAAAATCAATGAATTTATCGCCAATAAAATGAACACGCGTAATGGACACGTTAAAATGAACATGTTGACAAGAACGCGCGAAACGAACATGTTAATAGGAACGCGTGAAATAGACACGTTGGAGCGGACACGATAGAAATTCAAACCTGGTTAATAACAAACTAAACAAGCTGCTGGTTAGTGACACGTATTTCGTACATTGTTCGATTTAAATATTAAGGTACGCCAATGTAATCTTGACTGGGCGTACATCGTTGACTTTCGTTGGCGATATTTAATTGGTAATTAATAGAAAATTTGTCACGGTTTACCACGTTTCGGAAACTTGGTTTCGAGAGTGACAGGCAAAACGTCGAAACAATAACACGACCAATTGTAAGTGTACAAATTACATTTCTCATACTCGACAAAGAAATACGTAAGAGTAAAATCGGTGTAAATACAGAATAGACAAAGGTATCATACCTGTACTATCGGAACCAGCGAAAAATACGTCCGTAGAATTGTAAAAAAAAAAAAGGAACCGAAAGATCACGATATATTAACTTTGTCGATTAATTGACAAGCTGCTGGTTAGTGACACGTATTTCGTACATTGTTCGATTTAAATATTAAGGTACGCCAATGTAATCTTGACTGGGCGTACATCGTTGACTTTCGTTGGCGATATTTAATTGGTAATTAATAGAAAATTTGTCACGGTTTACCACGTTTCGGAAACATGGCTTCAAGAGTGACAGGTAAAACGTCGAAACAATAACACGACTAATTGTAAGTGTACAAATTACATTTCCCATACCCGATTAAGAAATACGTAAGAGTAAAATCGGTGTAAATACAGAATAGACAAAGGTATCATACCTGTACTATCGGAATTAGCGAAAAATACGTTCGTAGAATTGTAAAAAAAAAGAGCAACCGAAAAATCACGGTATATTGGAAGTAGGATTTAGATTTGTGACAAGACAGCGGAAGCGGAAGGGAGAACAGGAAAGTAGGTGCATACACGATCCGCCATGACGAACGATGAAATCCCGAGGCAAGTGTTTCGTTCGATCGGTGTAAATTCTATTTTTCTTTCATCGTCGATCGATTCGTCAGACTGGAATTCTTACAGACGAGAAAGGGAGGTAGATAGACAACTGCAAACGCTGACTCATTCGATTATCCGCGGCAAGAGTTGAATCTCAATTAAAGAGCAGTCTTGTCGTCGGTCAAAAGCCTCACTGCGGTGCACTGTACTCTTTGTTTTCCTGATGAGGGCGTCGCTTGTCGTTCTGCGCCCAAAACTATAATAATATTATACGTTTAATTGACAGTAATTTTGGAGGAAATTTATCGGAAAATCTACGATGTCGTTAATTATGATATCACAAATGGAATATCCTAAAATTAACGTTTATTCGTTCCACGTTTTCGTAATTTGCGTAACTTGCCTTTTGGTATAAACTCGACATAATGATAAAAAAAGAACAAAAAAACGAACAATTAAATCAAGTAAGTTCTGTTATTGAAAAGAAGAAAAAAGTCGATCGATCTTGCTGGAACCTGATAAAGATGAAATAACTTAAATCTAATTTAAGCTATTACGGTCACCTGTGACTCAAACGTAGCGAGGACTAAAATACCACAAACTCTAACCATTTTACAATCCCAACGAACCAAAAGCGTACGAAATTTATTGCTGCAGGATAGAAATTCGATCTACGTATATACATAGATACAAAATTTCATTCGATCAACGAGAAGGTAGAAGCTATAGTTCTCGGTTTAGCGGTTCCGGTAGAAGTGGGAAGATCGTTAATACGGCAATTAAACGCGTGTTTCGAGGTAAATTCGGTGATGACTAAAGGAACCGACGATAGCACGTACGACGAAACAGGAGGCAGAAATAGCGTCGTTACGATCAGAGACACGTGCGCTGAAGCGAACTCGATTGTCGGTAATGAAGCTGGGTTCAACGAACCCCGTGATACTTTAACACGTGGTTATATTAGGACTTTGTTTATAGTCGTTGCACCGCGTGCACTTTACGCCGCCTGTTCAACAAGTGATTCAGTCTCGTGACGACGAACGCGATGAAAACAATTTCACCGTTGCATCTTTTTCAATGGCAATCCAGAAATATCCGCGGGAAAACCGCCCCCGCGAACAAAAATCCCGATTTTATCCCCCTGGCGATGGATTCATCGGATACGCGAACGTTCGCGCCGAATCGAGCCTCTCGGAAGCCAAACCGATCGACTACCTTTCCAATTAATTTCTTAATTTCATTACGTAAGTTTACTTAAGTAGATGACATATATATATATATACACACAATGTTAAATTCAAAGGTAAATTTAAAGAACAGAATATCCGTAATGTCATCCTTCGAAGTAGACGTCTTATTTCGATGGATATTAACGAAATATGAATATTTCTTAAATGTTTGTTTTCAGCGTTCTATATAATTTGAGCATCTTGTATATTCCATTGCTTTCTGTGAATAAAATATTCCAAGAGAGTAAACGATACAAACAGGAGGAACGCGTTTGAAGAGCTAAACGCTCTTCTATCCTTTCCTGTCGCTCTCGCTACGATGTTTTACGCTGTACCTTTCTCTGCGAGATAAATATTCGCATGTACACACGAACGTGTGTGAAATCGTGTTAGAAATTGATAAAACCTTGTATCTGAAAATTACGCTCGCTTATTGACATACGTGTGCATATCGTATCGATAATGATATTGTATTTAGCCTTGTCATTTTTTCTTTTCTTTGTACGCCTCTTTCTTTTTCTTTTTTTTTTTTTCTCCGTTCAAAGGGAACTGTTTTTTGTTTCTGGACGTACGAAAACGCGTACTCGTATTCGATGGGTTAAACGCCGTTCCATTTTCCCCTGGCTCGCTGCAACAACGCATCGTCCCCGAACCGTGCAATCGTCTGTCCATCAATAATTTCGCGATACGTCCACGAATCGTTCAGCCACATTCGTCTTCGTGCAACCGTGCGTTCGAACAGACAAGTCAAGGTTCTCTCGTTGTCTCGCCACAGGTGGGTCAAGGTTCGTTCCTCGCTTCGTAATCAGCATTTTTTTTCTTCGAGAGTCGCGACATCGCCCTTTTACACGGACGCCTGACGAATCGAGGAAGGTTGTATTTGCCAACAGTCGAAGCTTATGAAGCAATCACGCAGACCCTTTACAGAGGAATGAAAAGGCGATCTGATATTAAAGCGACGACGATCCAACAGCGACTAATAACTCTGTCGCCAGCGAGTTTTCAGCAAGGTCTTCTCACCCATAACCTTACCTACAGCCAAGTATGACAAGGTCATCGACACGGTTCCAAAATTACGCAAAATCGTGGCCATTGCGGCAATGGCGGCGTAAAATGATCACGTTGTTTAGACACTGTCTTACATATTGGGCAATGATATTTGATCGATCGAGTTGTTCGATTTCAAGCGGATTAAAATCGCGCGTGTACATTTTCCGTTTGGTCGTTGGTTGGATAATTTCAGGTCGGTGAATTTGGATTGCGTAAGTAACGCTGGATGGTGATTTATAGATCACTGAAATAGTGCTTCGCATTGAAACTAATCTTTACGACGTAGGCTCTACTAAACGTAATTCTTCTACTCGATCGGTTGAAACGTTGCCTAGACGATCGAAAGCATCGAAATATTATCCGATTTAAACGCAACGTCGATGAATTGCACGAGCGACCGTGCAACTGTACAGGCTGTGGCGTTTTACGCGCGAAGGTTTTCATAATTGAAATTTGCCACTGCGAAAACTGCCGTGTATCGGAATTTCTGAAACGAAGAAATATTCGAAAAAAATGTCGAGAATGTCGAGAACGCGTGCTTCTACGTGCACGAGATTTTCCTATTTTCTTTCTCATCGCGTGCGCGCGCCTGTTCTTCTTCTCGTATATATATATCTGATATAACGTTACGATAATTTTGAGAAAAGCTTCACCACGCTCGTTATGTAAAATCGAATGTTTTAACGATAGAAAGATCTCTTGTAGGCGTGGACCGAGCGATGACACGGCTCACGAGGATATTACGCAATATTCCAGACTACTGTATCTTCCCTTGGACTTTTTATATCCGCTACAGATCGTTCGGTCAGACTGTTGCCGACTGAAACGATTCAATGACACGCGTTCTAGAAGATCGTACAGACAGACTCGAGGAGAGGATCGTATAATTTAACGTTTTAATAGTCCGTGTACCCTTGTAGCCGGTTATTTTTACGATACACGATACCATTCGCGTCAATTTCAGCTATTAGAAGGTAGCTGTAACGAGTTTGTAAAATGTTACTCGTGTCGTACGATCTGGGCATGGAAATACAATTTTGTAATATCTCAACGATTTACATCGTATCGGTTAGGAGAAAAGATTTTACGATCCGAGGCTGATTTTAAGGTCTAATAGATGCCCCGAACTCCTTCAAAGTCTTTGACGGTCTCGTTATTAATATTATCCTATTATTCGTTATCGAATCCATCTACGACGCGTTTTAATATTTAATAATATTCGATAGAAAAGCTACCTATTGCCAAGCGTTAATTTTCCAACTAACCAAAGAATAATACCATCCGTCTTATGATTTTTCACATCAACGTCAAACACTCGTAGCGTCGCCGTTACCTACTACCATATTATTACTATTATTTTCTTTCTTTTTTTTCAGAAAAATTATTTGCGTACAATATCTAAGCGGCACTATCCAGTTGAACTCCAAATCGATTACGTTCCAGTTCTCCAAACGAGTCTGCAATATCGGTTGTATCTGGTCAAGACAGATATCACAATATCGTCGCAACACCTTCCGACTAATATCATTTACGCTACAATTTTCCAATCAACCGATTACATTCCGCTATTTCCAACCGATCCTACGAGCGCACAGCACCGCGTCGCTAATAGTTGAATACTATTTTTACGATAATATCGAACCTGTTACATCCACGTTCCAAGCGACTCTCTTCCGAATACCACGCGATACCATCAGGCCGTACAGAAGAAAGACGAAAAGCAGAGGGACCAACGCGAGGGAAGAAACCTACGAAACAAAGTCCATAAAACGCTTGGTCATCGTATCATCGAGCTACATCATCCTACACATGACTGAATCTCGCCTCAGTCGCACGGTGTCAAGGTCATCGGTACAAACGGATCCTTGATCGTAGAACCATTCTCGCTAGCGTTTCGGTATATCCGGAGTGAGGAACGAGAGTCGTACACTCTCTCGCCGGCCTATTTTTAGACGTCATTGACATTTGCACGTAGACAGGCCGAGTCGCGTGTACACTCCACGCACTCACGCACTCCGCGTGCACGCCTACGTTTGCCCTTCAACGCGTACGGTCCTCCTCCTCCTCCTCCTACGGGACGATAATAACAAAGCGGGGTGAGGAATGGAACACGGTGTGTTCATTGTTCGCTGGTCGGGTGCGCGAACATGATTTCTTTCTTCTTTCCTTTTTTTTTTTTTTTTTTTTGCGGTATTTTTAGTGTCGCCACACGGACAGAGCCACGAGGTACGTGGAAAGGGAAACGAAACGATCTGCCGAGCGAAGAAGTTAGGGCAGCGATCGGATGTTCTGCACTATGCAGACGCAAAAGGAAGGGACGTGTGACGACTCGATGAACGAGTCCTGTTTCCCTGATTCACCGTGATCATCCTGCGGCAACCTTTTTTGGTAGCTCCTGATGCTACTACGGCTACGATATGATCTCATGGGACAGTCATAGGCGAAGATGGTGGTAACTTGATTGCAGGATTGCGTATAACCGAGCATTAATCGTATGTCGTTCGAGAACACACGACGATCGAGTATGTCGATAGTAGTATAGCAACAGCGAGGATTACCGTGCCGCAATTACCGTTATACGCACACGGCAACCACGCTGATCCCTAGACTGCGGATGATTAGGCGTTTATGGGAAATTTGAAGATAAGAATGCACGATAATGTCGCGCGATTCTCTGATACGAAGACCAAAGGGACGTTAGTCATTTTTCGTCGAGCCACGAGCAATAAACTCGGATCTACGATATATTTCGTTTATTCCTTCGATCCGACGCTTAAAATCGTTCTATTACCGGAATTACTGTTTTAATACGATTGAAACGTACCTAATTTTCTAAGATCGAGTAAATCATTTATCAAAGTTTTGTGTTATTAATTATAAACATATACGGCGAGACAACTGAATCAAAGAAATTCGTATCCGTAGATAAAAGCCGTTGCGTTACGTGACAATAACGTGGACGAATATGTAGAATATAAAGCGTGCACGGCATTATCCATATTCGTATAGTGTGATAAAATAGAAAAACAGAGAGAACTTCGTTAAGAGAGAAAAATTCACCGATGGTAATTAGCATATTAATTACCATCTTAATTAACGTATTGATACAGTAATTGCCGCGTCTGTCCAACGACGAAATTCGTTTCAAACACAAAACTGCGTATATAATTTAATAAAACGACGATAGTTTGACAGAAATTCATCGATCATAGCCAACGCGTCAACCCTGGGAAAGAACGCGTATCCCTGTGTGACGCGAAATTTCGCTCGAAATACGAAATTCCTCGCGTGTACAGCGACTGGATAATAACGCGCAAATAACGTAGCTTAAAAAGCAATAAACGAGAAATATCTGCGTGCGTCATACTTGACTCGAGCTGCGAGGGTTAACGCAAAAAATCCCACGAAACGGATGGACGAACCACGTCCCGTGGAAACAATCGAAAACAACACGCTGCTCGAATGGAACGTTGGAAACGATAAAAGAGCTCCGAGAATCGGCCGAGTCGTCATCGATGGACGTCGGTGGAGAACAAAACGACACCAACCCCGGCCCCTCGGCCCGCCGCGCGCGTCGCGCTGTAAACCCGCGAACTTGATTGTCCTGTTTGGCCGAACGGTGGCCGCGTAATTTCGTCGAAAGTATGGCACTTTTGTGGGTGGTTTACGATGGCCGGTCGAACGCCAGCGAAGAATACGCCTGTCAAGACGCTAACGCGAAAGAAAAAAAAAAGAAAAGAAAGAAAAAAAGAAAGAGGAGAAAAAGAAAACGAGTCGGCTGAAAAAGAGCGGTTAATCGCGAACGATCGTCGTCCGCGCGGTGAAAGTTCAGAAAATATCGAGCAGCCTAATTTCGGCTTCTCGAGAGCCGCCCCCGCCTTCGATTCGATATTCGTGATCCGGTTTTATCGTCGCCGAGCTTTTCGACTAACTGTAAACACGCGGCGAGCCTCTCGACGTTTCTGATAACTTTATCGAACTCTAAGGGGAAGAGACAATGGTCTCTCCTCGGTTCTCTGATACTTCTGTATCGTATGAGAGAGAGAAAGAGAGAGAGAGAGAGAGAGACTATATAGTAGAGAGGAGTCAAACAGAGGGGAAGAGTATAGGTTTCTTTCTTTGTTTTTTGTCGGTTTGCCTCGTCTCTTGGTTTTTTGGAGAATTGATGACGAGGCACGACAAAGACTTGGCTGCTTGAAGAGGCGGTCGTGTTTGGATGATTTCGATGCTAAAGAGGTCGGTGGAAGGGTTATTAAAGCAGAAGATAAAGGAGCTGACAATTTTGCTGAAGTTGATGTTACGCGAGGATGTGGTTCGATATGAGTTCAAAATAAATGTTTGCAAAAGATTTGTATACGCTCGATCGTGAGGCTTTGTATTTGCTTAGTGGTCGTAGGAAATCTCGTAGGAGAACGTTGTATTTTAAGGAGGTATTCGTGAATTTCTTTGGAACGTCGTCGATGGGAATTTTTGTTTCAAAGATCGAGAACGATTTGGATTTGATGGAGACGGAAAAGACGAGAAAATAGATAGCTCGTCACTCGTTCGAAGAACGTCACGGTTAATAATTTCTTTGGAAGATTATCGGCAAAATGATTAAAACAAATATCGGTTTAACGATTGTTTAGCTCGCTTGGTTAAAAATAGAAAAGTTACGAAACGTACGATAAATAGTTTCTTGCGTTAAATTAACTGCGGTAGACTTCCAATAAAAAAAAAATCCTAAAACCTTCGGCATCCTCTTACGAAGACAAATATAAAAATAACTATTCGAGCATAAATCACGTAAGATATACTAACGTGACGAACTTCAATATACAATGTGCAATTTAAGCTACAATGACGAATTTTCTTGGCTCGCGTGCTGTCTCAAGAAACGCCGTTGCTCTTGATCCACTTACGGGTCCACGAAAAATAGATTTATCGGTGAAGTTAAATACGCGAGTCGTGGAAAAGCACCTGTGCGCGTTCGATGCGATCGATCGATGAAACCTCTCTCTCCAAAGAAGAGATAATTCAACGTTTACCCTTCGGATATTATATTTCATATTAATTATAATACAATATCTTTCTATCGATCACAAAAAGAACACGTAACTATTCTTATATACCGCTATCGTTTAATATTAAATTCCAAGTAGCAGAAATTCTAAATAACAGAAATCTTACGTCAAACGATATTAATTTAAACGATACACTTAGGATAATCCTTATCGGCGTTCAACGGTGTAAAAATCTCAAAGTTCGTTCGCGCGTTAGGATCGAACGTCGCAGAAAATCGTTGCTCGCCGATGTAACGTAATTATCGTTGATTTTTATACGATTAGAAAGTCTGTTGCGTGACTGATACATACTTACGTATATACATTATACCTATTGTTAGTGGCAACGACTCTTCCGTCTGTTTTCAATCATCGCCTTTCAATTTGATCGACGACGGTAAAGGATTTCACGCGCGAATAGGCGAGAAATCGACTCGTCGTCCCTCCAGACGTCTTCCCTATTTTCTACCCTCTTCTCCTTAGCGACGATAAGACAGCATCCACTGCCTCCAACGTCGTCTCCCTTTCCATATTCTATCCGTTTATTTCTTCGGCGATCGCTCGAGTCCTGACAATGAACTTCCGCTCCCTCTTTCGGGATTACCATTGTCCGCTTTCTACCGATCTTCTATGAACGTTTTTGTCAGACTTGAATCGCCATTGTGGCACGATGATATAAAACGTCGTAGAATAAGCGCTATTATCGCGTGTACGTACATACGTTATAGTTGGACAAATATGCGTATGGACAAGAAGCGCTTGAGTCGAGAACTGGGTGAAATTTACTTGAAACGATCGTTTCTGGATACGTACGATCGCTACGTGTTATGCCGTTGGTTCGGTGGATTTAGATCTAAAGGTAGAAAGTAGGTTTGAGATTTCAACGCGTTGCCAATCAATCTCGCATTAGCGAAACGATACGTTTGGTTTCGCAGCTAAACATACTACGTTTCTTCGTCCAAAATTTTCAGTCGATTTCCACGAAAGTTCGTCGATTTATCGCGTGTTTTCAAAAAAAAAAAAAAAACTAGCCTCTCTGCGCCTAACGAAAGTTCATTCTCGATTCTGTCATATCGAAATTCTCCTGTAGAATCAGAAACCGACGATAAGATCGGAACATCGACAAAAATGTAACTCTGATCTTCGCCGTTATTTTACTGCCTCCTTTTAAACAAGTTGCAACGTTTCCAATCGGACTTGGTATCGTCCACGATTCCAAATCCTTAACGACGCTCGAAAGCAAGATAAAACTAACATGTCGAAGACCTGCATAAGCGTGGGCGCCTGTGAATCGTTTCCTATCTCGGTTTCACTCCATAGAAATCGGACCGGTAAACTCGGACAAAAGTATGGTTGCTGCATTTTCCCCACGTGGTACTTTACTTGCGTACCTACGCGAACAGGTCTCCGTCAGTTAACCTTCTCTATACCCAAGAGAGATTCGTCGTTCTCGTTCTCGTTCTCGTTCTCGTTCTCGTTCTCGTTCTCGTTCTCGTTCTCGTTCTCGTTCTCGGACAGAAGGAAAGTTCTTCCGGCGCATTGTCGACGTCGTTCTACCGATATCGTGAAGTCTCTCGGCCAAGAAGCTGGCATCGCGGAGGCGGCTTAGGTGGCGGCGGCAAAAATAATCTCTTTACTTTCACCGAGTGCAGACAGTGAGAGTGGACCGTCGTCTGCCCGGGAACGTGCTGATCTTCCTTCGTGGATAATCACGGTTCTTTCCTTTCTCGCTGTGAACCGTGTACAGTCTGTATCGCAAAATTACGAACGCAAATACCAATTACTATTAGACCTATTACTATTAGAGAAAATTAGTTGTTCGCGCGATATGAATTTACGTGAATTTCCTCGAATCTTGGAGTAAGGTATACAATTTGTCGAACTTCCTTCTTTACGTATCTTGCTCAGAAAGTAGATGTACACATACGTAGAATTAACGTCAAATCCTATTATTACTGTCTTGCACCTTTTCTTTTTCCTTTTTTCTTTCTTGTATGTAATCGAGAATAGAAATTGAATTGCGACATAGAATATTTAAATATTTAAGCTGTATTACGATTAAACGACAACACGGAAATTTCAATTATGTTTGCATTATAGAAGCCAGAATTTTTTAGAATCAATCGTAAAGTTAAGTTATACCTGAATTCCACCAAATCAGAATTAATTCTAACTTCGAATCGATCACACCAAATTAAAGCTACGAGAGAAATTCGTTTCTCGCGGACAGATCGCGTCAACGATCTTGTCTTGCACACCGTACATTGTACATTGTACATACATACAGTGTACACACACACACACACACACACACACACACACACACACACACATATATATACGTATAGTGGCTATAGGTAGCACGATCGAGCGACCTCGTTTGTATCCGCTGGAAGAGAGCGGCTCAAGACGATGTTAAGATTAGGATCGTTGGATCGTGGTCGATAAGATACCAGGTGCCTCAGGATGTTGGGTATATCGTTGGGTAGAGGTTGACTGATTTAGACCGACGCGTGACTCTTGATTTTTCCTCGTTCGAAAGTTGAACAACACGCTGTTGCTCTATTTCGCGACACTCGAACGGCGGCCTGTGAAAACGGAGCGAGAAAGTTTTCGATTTCTCGGCCTGGAGTATCTCGGTACTTGGCACGTATCTTTCGACGAAGAGGGAAGAATGTCGGAGCAATTCGAGTATATGGACACTTGCTTAAACTACAGGAGATCGCGAATATCGCGTAGACCATAAAATCGAGTTATTAAAATATATTTTGTTCAAATGGACGCTGCGGAATGGCAAGAATATTCGTAAAGCGTTTAATAAAATAGGAAGAATATTTTTGGAAAATTTAACAGGTTGGTAAGTATATTTGAAAATTTCGATATTTCAGCGAGACTCGATGGAATAGAAAGAACGTTCGTACATGGTTTCATAGAATGGGAGTAGCTTCCGAAAATTTAGATATCTACCTAAAATGGATTCGATCGGACAGTTTCGACACTCGGAAAGGATTTGTTAAATTAGAAAGAAATAGTTTTGAATAGTTGCTTGATACACGATGTGCACGTACGTTTAAACGTATTTAAGCGGCTTAAAAATATTATTAAAAATATAACTTTGAACATATTATAGCGATCAGAAGTATCGAAGAACCAGAACGATTCAAACGATATTGGGCAATGATTTTCGCGGACCATTGATCGCTCAAGATCTGGAATCTTATGCGTTTCGATATAAAAAATCCCACAAAAAACCAGAATGAAATTCAGCAAAAAGGAAAAGCAGACGTCGAGAGGAAAAAGAGACGCGCGAGCTTTCCAGGCGAAGCAACGTTTCAAAGGAAATGTGTCAGAAAATACTAGTCAGTTTGAAGCAAAGGGTCAACTGGTTCACCTCATTAATTGGAGCAAGGCCCATGAAGCTAATTAAAGTCAATTCCACGTCCAACCGTGCTCGGCTGCTTCTGTTATTCATCTCGCTTCGCAGCGTCGTGGACACGTTTATTTCTAACTCGATTACAGAGCGTGAAAAAAGCACGTAAAGAGCCTAAAAATGGCGCGTGTAACCGTAATTAATGCGTGCCCTTGACATGTCCGATTACTCGCGGCTAGCCAATGCTAGAAAGATTACAGACAGGAAGCTACGTAAACGTAAACGACTTCGCGTGCAATAACGATTCCACCGACCTACTCTTTCTGTCCAACTGCGAAAAAAAGGTAGCAAAGAGTCACGGGTGTCGCGTTTGAATCGCTATTTACTTTAAAATTTGTATTTTAGTGTTTCTATCGAGATAAAGATAACGTAGAGCCAAGTCGAACTCGTCGTTGTGGCAACGGTAACATTTTACTCGTTTCGTAAGTTTTGTATTTTCGTATTTTATCGAAATAAAGACGATACGGTTGTTCTACGATTCGTACTTGTGTATTTTGTTGGGACAAAGACGTTCGTAAAAAGAATTAGAATGAGATTTATCAGAGATCGAGCAGATCGGAGAAAAAGGATCGAATAGAACAATATCGATCTTCTCTTTAACATTTTAGTTTAAAAGCGACAAACGTATTATTTGCTTCGTTTTATTTTACGTTTGAAATATTATCAGCGTGTAAAAAACATCAATGACGAATATTCGACGAAGAAACTCGTTTTACGCTTGTTTGCTGCTACTGTTTTATTTAATGGCTGACCGATGTTGTCTGTATCTACTTTGACCGACAAACGACGAAATAATCGAAGTCATCGAAAGTTCGTCGCACCGAAAGCAAAAATGGTGTTTCACCGGCGACTGAAAGCAATTTAATCGATTGCAGAATTTCACTAACCGCGGGGAGAAACTTTCGATTTCGTTTCGCGAAGCAGAACAGTTCGGTACGGTATTTAAATATCGTTTATCACGAGCAAATCGAGCTGCGTTGATGAAAGACGGAAATGAAATCGACTTCGATGCGCCGTAATAGAAGAGATAATCGTTCGGTCGTTGCTTGGTGAAATTATTTTAGAAATCGTCGCCAGTGTTTCGTCGATCATCGAAAATATCTTATTTAACTCTCGGAGGACGAAATCCACGATCGTCGAACTTTTACATTTCGATCTTCTCCTCGTTTTAGCGGACGTGAAAACGTCCGAGACTTAATTGAGATATCGAACACGAGACGAAAAGGAAAAATTACACGTACGAGCGAGAAAGATATTTTTCAACGTTTCCAGAAAAATACAATCGATCCTTAAAATTTCTTTCTGCTACGATCGTCCGTTAATCGCGTCTCTGCTGCTCTAATCGAATAAAAGCTTAATATAAATCATAGCTAATCTCCTCTTCCACTGCTGTCAGCGTCCCAATTACCTTCCAAAAGGAACGTAAAAAGTTTTCGCGATGAAATATGGAACGCGAAGTCGTCGAATATCCGATAAAAGGTTCTTCGAGCGGCGATAAATCTTCTCATTAATTTTTATCAAGGATTCCGATGCCGGATCAAAACTTTCGAGGAAAATAAGATTTCGTTCCTTTCGCGTGGTCAATTGCGACATAGAGGAGCGAACGAAGTGAACGTTCTTAGTACGTGGGTGGTTCGCCCGTGCCAAGTTACTGTCGGAATAATTACTATGATTTGAGAGTAACTAGAATGCAATACGTTTCTCTTGCGCGTCTCTTGTCCACGAACGAGAGATACGTTTAAGTACAAACGTTGCCTTATTTCTAGCGAATTATCTATTCGTGAAAAAGTCTATACCTGTATCGTTCGTTATATTTTAACAACTTACAGCGTCTTTAAATAAGAATTTTCAAGTGTCTTTCTTTCTTCTTTCTTTTTTTTTTTTTTTTTTTTTTTTTTTTTTTTTTTTTTTTTTTTTTTTTTTGAAAAGTCTCTTTGGATTGAGTCAATAATAAAGTTATTTTAGATGATTTGTATATTTAAATAAGAATTGTAAAACGACAGTGTATAGGAACTATCGCGATACATAGATATCAGAAACGTAATTAGCATACGATAAAAGTGTACAAACAAGTTTATAAATTTCTTTAGAACCTTACGATAATCTGTACTTCCTCGCTGCCACGTGTTTCCGCGTTTCTCGTTTTTATTACCTGATTGTCCCCGATCGATGACTAATTTTTTAACCTACATTACGCTTTATTTCCGTGTACTTAATCTCGTTAGAATATTTCGATGTAGCGCCAGAGCCAGTCCGCGAGAGCGTGAATATTACGTTTGAAAAGAGCAAAGATCTCGAAAACGAAGATTCGTTACGGATCCGTGCGAATCTCGGCAAAATCTGCTACGATATTTTACAATTTCACGATAAAAATACGTTAATCAATTTCCCAGGATTCTCAAAGGAAAATAATCACAGTGAGTTCCGACAATTACACGAATATAAGTTATTAGCTTAATAGTCAAAAGAACGTTCGACGTCTCCTCTGTCCGTTTCCTCTGTCTCGAATTATAGATTTCCTGCGATATTTAAAAATAATCATATGAAACGTGTTCGCGAATAATAACTAAATCTGTATTGAAATTCGAAACATCGCCGTTCTAATGATCGCATTATGTGGCTAGACGACGAAACTATAGAGCGTATAGAAAACGGAATTGATCGGTCTGTCGGCTGTTTCAATTTGAACCAAATACATAATATACAGAAAAGGAACGAGGTCTGAACGAAAAGAATGTCGAAAAGCGACAAGCACAGTTACATACGAACGACTGAAAGCCGATTACGTAACGAAGACGAATTCCCTCGGAGCTTCGCGGTGTATAAATCGGTTTATCGGACGTCGGCCGGCAATTGAACGACCTCGAAACAGTGACAGTGGATACTCCCTGTCAGACAATTTGAGAGACGCTGGTGTGCACGACGCCTCACGTGGTCCACGTGGTCTCGGCACACGCTTTCACAATATGGCGACGAAAGCGGCCGTTGAACCGTCCGCAGGTTGTGTAACATGGTCGAAACAATATGTAGGTCGCGTCTAGTTATCCCGGTTTGTCGACGCGAGACCGATTACGTCAACAGTCGTCTGACGCCGGCTAATGTTCGAAAGAAAAAAGAAAAGAAAAAAAAAAAGACACCGTTTAACGGTACGTTTAGGTGAATTAAGTTATTCACCGTGTTACGCCATCGACCAAATTCTTTAACCTTTTAAACTCGAATGAGACTTCTTCCCCCTTTTTCCTTCCATGCTTCTGCTTCTCGTCGTATTTCGATATTTTTTTCTTTTTTTTTTTTTTTTTTTTGGTATCTTTCGATAAAATTCGCGCGTTTGGCGAATTGAATTGTTCGAGAGATTCGAAACAGTTAAGAATTAAGAATCCGAGAGTTTTACCGATTTTGAAAAAGAAAGAGAAAGTCGTCGGTACTTTACTTTCCGTACCGAGGGAACTTTAACTCTGTTGTTTTCACGTTGGCGTTCGTGACGCTTCGGATATATTTTCCTTCGAAAATTTAAAGTACTTTAAGAGCGTGAAGTATAATCAGTTCCAAAACGTGCTACGCGTAATTTGTTAAATACGCTGATAATTTATATTTGCGCTGGTAATCTGTTGTGGCGTTGCTCATCGATCCATGGTATGGTAATTTGGTTGCCAAAGTTCTTCAATTTGTTATTGTAATATCTCTCTCTCTTGCACAGTTAATGCGTTCTCGAAGCTATTTATATTACTATCGAAGGTTTCCCCGAGCCTTCCTCAAGCTCTCTGCTTTTCTTCGTTTTCTAACGAGATCCAACTATTTCAAGTCAAACGCTGTTCAAATACCTGAACATGTACGATACTTACACCGCAACCAAATTATCAAACACGAACGCATTATCAAATACGTCTGATTCTAGCGAGTGATAGTATTCTTTTAAAAGTATATGAAATTCCTTACGAGTAAAAAGACACCTGTGTGAAAAATTGGGAAAAGATTTCGCAAAAGTTTCCCACGAGTTCTCGTCGTCCATAAAATTTGACCTCGATTAACACCGACGAATTTCCATCTTAACTTTTTAGATTATCCTTCCTTCTTTACACTTTTCTCATTTTCCGCCGTTGTGAGTAACCAGCGGCAATTTTAGCACCGCAATAAATACCGATCTCGGTAGAACCAATATACTCAGGGTACACAGAATTCGCGTTACTTATCAAACGACAAATGTATTTTCGTTTGCCGAGCGTAAAGGCATTTCCAGGTGGAGGGGCCAGGGAACATATAGTCGTTGATAACAAATGGATGACCTTGCCGTGCGTAGAATTGATAAGAAATGTAACTCGCGTATCACGACCTTGTGCATATTTACAGTTGCCGGGGACCTTGACGCGATTAACCGGCCAGCAATTATTCCTCGAAATTGCCTCGTGATTCATTTCGAATCGATTATTCACCAAGCGCGTTCGCCGATTTGCTCGTGTGTTCTCATGGCCCTCGAATCTATCTTAACGGCCGTTTTTCTTCGTCCGTTTTGATAAACATCTGCCACGTTAATAAAACGGAAACGATAACACTCGATCTACATAAAACGCTATGTCGATCGAGGGTAGGATAGGATAGGATATTATAGGATAGAATAGGCTGACATTGTAAATTTTGCGGAAAGGGAAATTGATTAGATAGGCGTATCAATTTTCGTTGCTATCTTATTTCTTTGTATGGCATTTGTATGTAATATCTGTTCTTCCCGTTTTACGATTTTTATTCTTATGTAACGTCGTAGGAAACTTTGTTCCGCGATTCTATTCCATTATAGGTATAGGTATTATTGGAGAACGTCTATCGGAACGAACAAAGATGCTTCATACGACTAAATGTTACGACGTAAGATACCGATTACGTTTTCGACAGAGGATTAAATATTCTCGAGTCGAGTGACCAAACCCAAATTAAATCGCGATGCCCAGTTCGATAATAGATGATAAAATCGGTAAGATAAGCGAAGAAAGAAGGGCTTCGAATCGATTCGTTTCTCGCCAATCTGGAAAACGCGAAACCCGCCATTTAATACCCTGAAACTTTCAAAATACGAGAACATCGGTCGTTCTCGTTCAAATCGACCAATTTGTTCGTCGAAGGAACACATTTTCGCCATTAGAGAATCTGCAAACGTTCAAACTCTGAGAAAAAGCTATCCACCCGGTTTCCCTCGTTAAAATCGATAATAGCAAGCGGATGATCTTCGGATGCTTCGTAAACCGAACTCGTCTCGCTTTATAAAAAGGAAATTTCACTGTCTGGAAAGACATTGCCTGGTCGAGATCCAGGAAGACGAGGATCATCCAGAGAGCTTAGGTAGTTTCACAGGCCACGCTCTCTCTCTCGGTTAGCTCGGGCCAATAGGTCACCCACGCCTCGATTACTCGACTTCTATCGAGGCAAAAGCGAAC
Source organism: Bombus waltoni (assembly GCA_014737395.1). Lineage (NCBI taxonomy): Eukaryota > Metazoa > Arthropoda > Insecta > Hymenoptera > Apidae > Bombus > Bombus waltoni. The sequence continues at coordinate 8,525,983 of JACXII010000008.1, forward strand.
CACGTTGGAATTGCGACACCTTCTCTTCTGCGTCTGTAAATGCATCGCAGATGCCACTGGATCAAGACATGATCGTCGTCGTCGTCGACGACGTCTTGGTCGTGACTCGTGCGCTTTCTTCGATGTACATACATACTCTTACTTTTGTTCGGTCGAACAACGCCAGCGAGTCGTGGATCAACGACACCAAGTGCTCGATCCAGGAAGATGAGGCGGACACTGGTTAACTTTCTCCGCTCGAACGACGCTTGTAACGAGTTCTACTTTGTTGTAAGCAGTCTCTTTTGCGCAGGGTGAAATCAAAGCGTTGTTTATAGGCGTCTGTCCCGGCTAGCTAAATAATAGACGTGATTTGTATCGCGCCTCGGAGAGAGTTTATTTATCTCTTTAACGCTTTAGTTTGATCACTGGCTGTTTCCAGGTTTTTGCGGTTTCATGGGTCTGTGGAAAGTGTTCTTCTATATTTCTCTTGTCGAGTTTACGGGTACGTCAAGTGGACATTACGCGTTTCAAATAAACGACAACTATACATTTAGTTTAGGAATACTCTTCGTCGAGGCTTTTTCAGCGTGTTCGATGTAAGATGGTAGGTCTTCTTGTCTCTTCTCTACTTTCGACGTGTTAATGTCAATCCGATGCTATTTTGTATTTAAATTCAAAAGTTTGTCATTTAATTCGACGATTGTCTTTTTCCAGGTTTTATATTAGGTTGTCCGAAAAGTTTCTTTCCTTTTGTAAGGAAATAACGGATACACCGCGTTCTTTGTTTTATATTATTTTCGTCGAATCGCGTACGATCGTAATAATAAAAATGGAAGAAAATGGATCGTAGATGATTCGAGAAAATAATATAAAACGAAAAGAGGTTGCGCGTCTATTATTTCCTTACAAAAGGAAAGAAACTTTCGGGACAACCTGATAGTTTGTTGGATCTTGTGCTCTCTGAGCCCTGTTCTCAAATTTACATATATACATATGTTATACGTACAACTGGATGTTGTATATCTTAACGTAGATTTTACGTGAAATTGAAGAATCCGAAATGCGCTGAAAGCGATCGTCTTCGTATTCATAACAAGTATATCCTTGTGGAAGCGAAGGAGAAGCTTCGATAAGGTGCTCTCGTGGACGGAACGGAAGAAAGTTATCGCGACGGACGCCGGTAACGAGTTGTTGTTTTACGAGCACGACGAAATCGGACAAACGGATATCACAGGCGAATCGATTTCTCGGGATTCGTGTGACACGGTGTAATGTTCGACGTGTGCGTTAACCCGTGTAATTTAACGCGAAATTTTATGATCACGTTTGCCCGAGGAATTCATGCCCGAGGTAAGGTTCGCGGTTAAAACTCTTTGTCGCGTGTTTATTTCCCGCGAGTCGAAACGGTATTTACAGCCCTCCACGCGTTGTAATTGCCATTTGCATCGCTGTATTTCACTGGCACCGTGTTCTTTCGATCAACCGATTTCGTCTTTGCTTGCCATTATCGCGAGAAGGTGCGCAGGTTGCTTGCCTCTGGAGAACTTTTATCTTTAGGAAAAAAGAAAAAAAAAAAAGACAGTTTACGAGGAATTTTGTAAAAGAGAACGATACACGAAGATTCCACTCAACAGTTTATCCGACTCGGTTTTCCTTAAAGACAATTTTGACGAGCTTCCGCGCTGTATTTGTTGCGATCTTTATCTTGGATAATTAATCGTATCCTTGATAATCGAAGTCAATCGTCAGGTTTTATATGGCACCTATTAGTCATCGATACCGATACACGTGCTAGTATCTCTGAACAAGTCGAAGCATAAAGCTGTTTGATAAAAATTGTATGCAAGATATAAAAAGAGAAAGTGGTTTTTGAAAGAAACATTGCGATACGATATAGGCGAAATACAAGTATCTCGAGCTCGATATATAGTAGCTGGAATGTTTCTTTTCAAAGAACCTTCTACACCCGGAAGGCGTCGATTTTGACAAACGCGCGATACCGATAGCAGCCTGTGAAAGTCATAAATCTCGGGAAAACAATATCTAACGATCGACTGTGTCGAGACGAAAGTTTCCTTCCTCGATGCTTTTGTTCTCTCGTTCTGATTCGTCGGTTCGATGAGATTCCAGGTGAAAATCGCAACAATGCCAACGAAAGTTTCGATGTCCGCGTTAGATCTGTCGGAAAGGAACAACGCGCGAAACCGACCATGTTCGAATGGAGGTTACCGAGTGAAAGACAACACCAGCGAAACCGAAAGTTCTGCCATTCGTTCTACTTTCCATCACGAGCGTGCCACCAATTGGGTCGTTCCATTTTTTTTCTTTCTTTCTTTTTTTCTTTTACGAGTCACGCTCGCAATTCGCGAAGATCGTAGTACCGATCTTCTCTTCATTTCGTCTCCTCCATGAAAATTTCGATTCTCGTTCGAACAAGAGAATTCAGATCTTCGTACGGTTTCCGGTATGCAGAACGATCTCGAAACGGCGATACGAAAATAAATAGAACGAGCATGGGATAATATTTTTTCGATTCTTCGTTTTCGAGAAAATTGAAAACTCGCAAAGTATACGCGCTGGACCTTGGCTAATTTCCAAATGCGACAGAAAAGTAGGCTGAGACTTTGAGAAAGTGGAATTTAAGCATCGAGATCGACGAATTTTCAAGTTCGTTTCTTTGACGAACCAAACGACAATGTTTTTTCATTCCGTATTTTCGACTCGTTCCTACGCGAACCGGTTGCCTTTTAACGATCCTATCGCAATTTCAGAACCACTCTGTACAATTAGTCGAATGAAAATACGAAAGTCGAAGCGATCGAATGACCGAGAATCTGCTTCTTATTAGAATTTCCGTGTTTTCCTACGCTTCTTCTATTATTACATAGTAAATAGCCGCGCCGTATGAAATGACCAGCCGCGAATAATTCCATACTGTTACATATGCCACTTTCGATTCCGATCCCACGGATCAAGCAGACGCGAGTGAAAGTTTTTCCTGTCTTTTGAGAACGAATTTTTGATGGAAATACTTGGTAGCGTTGTACATTGTGCTAGCTTATAATAAAGTATAAAATGTTCGCGACAGCAGAAAATTGATTAATATATTACCGTTGCAAATAAGAGCGCGTTGCGGTGACACTTTTTCTCTGCTGGCAGAAAAATAACCGGCGTTGAGTAACAGGAAGATTCTTAACGTTCTTGATTACGGCATTGCGATAGCACAACTTTGAGATTACTTCGAGTCGTATTATGCTCGCTGTGCTTCCTAGGCTCGTCGCCGTAAATTATTTTCCTGTCGTGTTTGAAGAATTTTGTGGGAAACGTAAACAGCGATATTCTATATATTCCATTCTAAATTCATCTATAGAGTTAGTTTTGAAAATCTAACGAACACACTCGGTCGACACCTTCCTCTTCGAGCGTATTAAGAACTTGGAAACAATAACATTTGACTTTCGTAAATGTTCAGCTTTGCTTCCTCCTTTCCAGACTTTCGGTCTAAAAATCTAAAATCTCGAATTTATATTCGATGGGAAACTATAGGAAAATTATATTTCCGCGATTCTTTGTTACGATCGTACCGTGACTTTTGAATCTCCTTGTATTTTGCCTGATCGAAGAACGATCCTTTCCATCTAAATTCAATCGTTTCTTCCATTCAATATTTCTCTAATTAAGCACGAGAGAGAACCAACCGCTCGACGTAGTTTCCGTTTCATTTTTCTTCAAAGCCTCTCGCTCCCGATCTCTCGTCCGTATTTTAAACCTTCTCGCATTACTCAAACCGCCGATAAATCATTGCCAACCAAGTTTCTACCCCAAAAACTCCACGTGAATAATATCTGACATCTCTGAAGCTTTTCTAAAAAGAAAGATCAGGGCCGCGGATTCGACGATCAAAATTTCCCACTCCGACGCCATCTCCATTTGTCATACATTGTCAACACACTCGTCATACGTATGTTTACCTACTGATACTAATTTAAGCACCATAAAAGACAAAATTCGTCATCGTGACGATGGCATCGACGTACAGGGAATGCAAAGCAGCGATCTCTTTATCGATCAAGAATGCGAACATTTCTACAGTCGTAGTATAATACTTCCGCGCGTACAAAGCAAACTGCAACACGAATCGCGTCCTGCCTCAGAATTCAGGAGTTTCTCTCTGTGATACGAAGAACGATAATGTTCGATACTTAACACTAAACCTACCGACATTTCGTGTACACCTAGTCCTACCATGAGCGGTCGATCGACCGCTTGAAAAAAAAATATGTGCTCAATATAGAAAGAGATTTTTGCCAATTTTTTGCGGAAAGTAAACGATAAAGAAAGTTGTGAATATCGTCAATGAGTTACACGGCGATACGGTAACGTTGTATACAAGAAATTCTAAGCGAAATTTCAAAAACGGTCGTTTGACCGCGCGTCGTAGGTTTAGCGTTAAACGCCATAAAAGACAAAATTCGTCATCGTGACGATGGCATCGACGTACAAGGAATGCAAAACAGCGATCTCTTTATCGATCAAGAATGCGAACATTTCTACAGTCGTAGTATAACACTTCCGCGCGTACAAAGCAAACTGCAACACGAATCGCGTCCTGCCTCAGAATTCAAGAGTTTCTCTCTGTGATAGGAAAAACGATAAAGTTCGATGTTTAAAATACATGGGAATGTAACCGGCGTTTTGCACGAGAGTTGCCCGTATTTTGTGCTTTGGCGATTCGATAAAAACGTAGCGGTTTTTAATATACGAATAGTTTCGTTGCAACGGAAAACGTGGAATTTGCTTTTATTAGCCAGAAGATTTACGTTATGCTTCTATGTTTATCGCTGCAGAACGTTGTGCAATTTACAATTGCATCAGCTTTGCGTCAGAGGGCAAAATTATTACTTATGCCGGTATCAAACTGGCCTTAGTTTTGCAACGACACTGGCTCAGCTTCTGTCGTCTTGTAGCGATACAGGTGCAAGTTTGTACGACTTTCGCGAGCCGTTGGCGTGTCTTGCGTCGAGTCAGCCTTACGATGTCGTCGAAACGGGTCGCCAACGTTTCTTTGTAGATTTTAGAAAAACCTCAGCCGCGAAATTTATATCGTTCCAGTCGCACGACTATCGACGCCAAGCTGCGTTATTTGCTCCCAACAGCGCCCCCCCCCCCTCCTCCCCCGGCTCCAACAATCAGAAATTCCCTCCGATCTTCGACTTCGACTACGACTTGGTTGTCCCGAGAAAAATCCTCTCTCGCAAAGATCAAATATTCACCGAGCCATAAATCGAGGAGTCAGTTTGTGTCACGATAGAAGAGACGTTTCACGTGTTACGACGACCTGTTACTCGAACGTCGTGTTCGAGACGAGGAAACGTTCACGGGGTCTCCCCTTTCTACGTAAAAATCCAGTTGGTTACGAGACGAACGACTGTCTCGGCTCGCGGCTTTCCTACGTTTCGGCGTGATCGCGGGGCCAGACAATCGGACGATGCAACGTGCAATAGCGTGTACGGCACGGTGCAACGTGCCGCGGCTAACGACCGGCCAGATCGTTGCTCCAACCAGGAAATGAAACGAACCGCCGTGGAATTGCACGGTTTCTCGCGATCGTGCCCGGCGGAAAGTGTGTCGGCCCTTAAATGGGAGAAGCACAATGCCGCGAACAACGAGTACGGGGCTCGTTAACGTCGGGCCGACAACTAGCTCGAGAACGATCAACGTCGATTAACGGGCTGCTCGAACGAGAATTTTATCGGCGTCGATCCGCGTATCCGGCGTGCAACGTTTCCACTTTTGACGTACCGTTCTCTTCTCCGTGACAGCTGAAGTTTACGTCAATTATGCAAATACCGACCGAAATTGCGGTCTGCTCGATCAATTATTCCGTTAATTTCGACGGACCGCCCTGTCGTCGAAAGAGACGCGGTTTTCGTATCGCGTTTCTTACGATAAAACAAGATACAGAACGAGATATTGGACAACGTACGAACAAGATATAGAATCGCCGGTGGCTAGAAAGTCGAGGCACAAGTAGATGTATCTGACGAGGATTTCAGGATAATTATACCGTTTAGTGACTTTTCCCGATTACGATTACTTCGCTCTGGCCTCTCTTTCTCGAAGGTACAACTTTTTCGATCGAACGCCCTCTTCTCTTGAAACTCGATACGTGAATGCGTTCTTACAGCGTCGTGAGACGCGAAAGAATCCTTTAAAGTTGTAAGGATTGCGCACGGCAGTGAAACTTGTCAGTTTCTTACAAATACGTTTATACTTTCTACGAAACGAAGTCGCGCGTATCCACGGCTTGTATCGTATTCCAAATTGAAGGAGATTATAAATCCGATCGGTCTCTTGCGTCGTCTTTCTCTTCGTTCGATTTCCAGTATTTAGTAGTCTCTTCGTAACAGCTTGTACGGTGTAAGTTTACTTGGAAGATAAAAAAACCAAAAACGGGGGAAACGTCGAACGTTTCAGCGTGTTCCGAGGAATGGAAAAATGCTAAAACTTTGAATCTGTCTTAGGCTCGTCGACGACCTTTGTACCGTTAGGTTGTCCCGAAAGTTTCTTTCCTCCTGTAAGGAAATAATAGACGCGCAACTTCTTTTCGTTTTATATTATTTTCTCGAATTATCTACGATCCATTTTCTTCCATTTCTATTATTACGATCGTACGCGATTCGACGAAAATAATATCAAACAGAGAACGTGGTGCATTCGTTATTTCCTTACAAAACGAAAGAAACTTTTCGGACAACCTAATACAAACGGATCGACGTCGTCCTTTTTGGAAAACTGACCTTTTTTTATTATTAACAAATTTATCTATTTATGCAGAAATTATAATTAACAAATATACTTCCATAATAAACGATGGATTATAATCAGCGATTAGTTTTGTCAGGAGTACCGTTGCTTGACGGTACGACGTAAACGTACAATATTTTGTTGAGATACATTTTTCATCGTACATCTGAGGGTTGAATTTAAGTCGCTCAGCGGCGGATATCGTCTTACTCTTTTTTCTTTTTATCCTGAAAATTTGATGACAAAGGAAAACTGACGTTCGACAGATCGAATCGGCGCCGGTTTCCTCGAAACGTAGACCAACAAAATCGAATAGCACGCTTTTGCTTCGTATTTATCTTGCGAGCAAGTCGACGTTACTCGTGCGAAGGTACTGGCGATTAACGAATTAACTTTTTAATGGCGCGTCGATATTTTTCCCCGTCGAAAATGCGTCGGATTCGCGGAAACGAAAGAAACGGAAGAAAACGCCTTTTTCTTTCGCCATCTCGAGACAAGAGCGAATTACGACGCGTTCTAGGCGGAATCGCGAGAGTCGCGGCAGCGGTGCACTTTCTCCGTAGTAAAAGTAAAAGTCTCGCCGAGCGACCATGTTGAGACACGGTGCACAAGCAACGCGTTTAACCAACCAACGGAATCGTAGCTTTCTATTATTGCAAGATCGTCAACCTTACTCGCGCAGCTTTTCATTTCGCGCAGATCTCTCTCGATTATGCTAAAATCGACATCGTTTTGCAAGGCTGACGTTATCCGTACCAGTCTGAAACCAGCTCGTCTTATTCTACTTGGTCATTCGTCGTTCTCGCGAGTTCAGAGAACTTTACGGCAGGATTATGAGTCGAAGATCAAGTTCGGCGATTAATCGTGGATAGACAGCGTTTTAAAAAGACACCCTTATGTTTATCATTATGTTGGTTAATTTTCTCGAATAAAATAACAGATAACTCGAGTTTGACGAGTTTTGTTGCGCAAATAAGATACGTATGTATGTATGTATATAAGTTGTCCCGAAAGTTTCTTTCCTTTTGTAAGGAAATAATAGACGCGCAACCTCTTTTCGTTTTATATTATTTTCTCGAATCATCTACGATCCATTTTCTTCTATTTCTATTATTACGATCATACGTGATATCGACAAAAATAATATAAAACGAAGAACGTGGTGCATCCGTTATTTGCTTAGAAAACGAAAGAAACTTTTCGGACAACCTAACAGTTGATCGAAATTAAGAAATTAAGATTAAGAAATAAGATTATTGAGTTGGTGCATTAACCGAATCATTATTCGAGGCATCTATTCGATTCTACAAACGTGTTACGGCTATTTCAATTACGTATTTTCAGCGCGGATTTAAAACGGTCGATTGAAATGGATGTTTCCGCTCGCTGTATGTCTAATGAAATATTTGCATGTATTATTGTCATGAAATCGTGCCGTAGATTCGTATATTATTGCGTGCGTTACTTTCCTAGAATGCCGTCGAATTCATTATCGTACACGAATGAGATTCTCATCGCCGGACAAATATCGTTACGAATTGGAATGAATTAAAACGAAGATAAAGATGGGTATCGTTTCTAACGATTCTCGACAAGCGTGAAAATTACTTTTTAAATGTAATACGCTGCTACGTGTAATTCCTTTATCGATTCCGTAGGAAAGACTGTTCGCAGAGCTGGTTACGGAACGTGCATATTATTGGAAACAAATAGCCGAAGCGAACTTCCCGAAATAATTTCTCAAATAATCTCCGATACTGTTGTGTCGAGCGTATCGTAACAATAGAAATTTCATCGCGGTGTTCCAGAACTCGAGCAACGTTTTTCTTCTAATATTTTATTTTTAATAATTTAATATTTGTAATATTCGTACTTATAATATCAATAATTAATATCCATAACTTTTTATTTGCGAGGCAAATGCTCGCGAGGCGCGTTATTTATAAATGAAAATTACCTGTTATTCCGTGTCCTGATTTACAATCGTTCGTCGAAAGAATCGATGCTGACGTTAAAAACGTTAAAAGAATGTCCGCGATGCCTACGAACTTCTCTGCCTCCGCAACGAAACTCTCGAAAGATCGAATCTGTTGTTTCGTCTAAAAGAACTGAAGCAAAATAGAAGAAAAGAAAAAAAAAAAAAAGAAAAGAAAATCATCGAAAACACGTTCCTCCGATAAAGCTGTCAAAGCCATTTAAACACGAACCAACGCCGTTCTATTTCTATAACCAAATCGATAAAACGATTTAGCCTGTTTCAAATCGTTACCTTCCATCTTCGTTCCAAAATAAAACTTCCCTAAATCCACCCTGTATCAACAATTCAGGCTACTAGCATGATTCGTACTGGCATATTCACGGGTCGACAATCGCCTCCGCGTTTTCGCTCGACAGGGACGACGCGACGCGTACAGTGGCTTACAAAAGTATGGAAACACTCGTGCAAACCTTTGGCGAATGTATTACGCACGATATACGGAACACGCGAAGACGCGGTAAGCGGCGAAATACTTTCGCGAGCTGCTGTAGCTTTTATTCAATCAGCGAGAGAAATTCCACTGTAAAGTGGGTTTCTCGTTGAATGGAACAAAAGCGTGGAAAGGTGAGAAAGAAAGGACGCGAGAACAGGTCGATCCATTACCTGAAATCGCGCAGTTTCAGGCGCCACGTTCGGAAAATGCAAAGACCGTTCGAGGGGAAATCGATTTCGCGCGGTTGAAAGGTACGAGGATCCGTGATGTATATTACAATGCCGCGAGAATGCGATTTTCGCGTACATCGCGGTGACTCTAAACGTCGTGGTGAACGATCGATCAATATTCCAAAGAGAAACAGCGACCAGGAGTTCTGAGAAACGAGCTCGGTACGGACAAAGGAGCACGCGTCGGACCTGGTAGCGCAGGTCAGTTCTATTTATGTATACGAATTCTTGCGTTTTCCGTGAAACTGCGTCCGCAGGATCTGCCAAGTGCCTCGAATCGAAATATACGAAGGTATAATATAATCCTCTGTCGCGACGTTTTATTTTCTTCGATCGATTTATAATTTCACGGCTATCGAATTTCACAGTTTCTTCAGTTTACGAAGAACAATTTCAAAGATTCGCTCGATGTTCGTGTTTCGCCCTTGTTTTCTACGTCCATCGAGATCGTAGGCGATTTCTACGATACGTAGAAGAGTCTATTGCTGCAATTGTACGATCTTCCAAGCGTCAGATCCTTTATTTTATTTCCTTGTTATCCTTACGATCGTCCGAAAAATCTGTATTACTGGCTGCTTGGCATTCGTTGCTATAATCATTGACGTAACGTTATTACTGTTACTTACGGCTGTACAGTCGTACTAGTTAAGGGTTAAAGAAGAACGAATGGTTGGAACGGTATTAGAAATATTTGCGGGAACCAGCGAACTCGACAAAATTTCTAACGTCTTTGTTTATCGCGTTTATGCGTTTGCACAAAAATTATCGGATATGGAATTTAAAGATCGATGGAAGCTACGAGCGTTGGAAATAATCGGAGGACGGCTGAGAATGAGAGGAATACTTGACATCGGAAAAATTCGACCTGTTGCACGGCGTGTACGATAAAATACATTGAATTTTGTAGGTCAGTACGCAGAAACAATAAAAAGAAATGTTTATATACACGTTTGTCCTAGATGACCTTGTTTACACGGTACGGCTGATTTCGTGTTTTACCAGTTGTCCGTCTGTCTTCGCAGAAAGTGCTACCAAAAGATGTTCGATACACGCTGGCTCTCGTAAAGAGGATATTTCGATATACGACGACGCATGGGATACGATACAAACATTTAACGATACAATTAAACAATTTATAAGCAAGAATGAAAAAGTGCCTGCAGATATAGATATAGATCCGTAGAGATTATTGAAACAATTCAAGAGTAAAATCAAATTGTTCGCGTCTATGTCCTCCATATTTTTTTGTTTTTTGTTTCACAGCTGTACGATATACTTTACGTAAAGTATTTTAAGCTGTGTGTCAACAAACATTTGAAAAGGAATATTTCACGCCGTTAAACGAGCAACGTTCGTGTCAAAAATTTTTCCTGTCTCTTTTATCTCTTATACCGCGACAAATCTAATTTTTTAATTGTCTTTAACATATCGAGGTAAGAATCGGGGTTCTTAATCAAACGGAAGAAAGTTGCAACCAAAGTTTCCGTAGTGTAGTGGTTATCACGTGTGCTTCACACGCACAAGGTCCCCGGTTCGATCCCGGGCGGAAACATAATCGTGTTCGTGTTGTATTCTGTTTTTTTTTTTTTTTTCATTTATTTTAACAATCGAAAAGTTAAACCATTCGACGACTGTAACTGCCAGAAAGGACGAAGATTTGCGAAAGTAAAAGTTCGACATACGTATTCTAGACTTTTTAGCTACGCCACAGAATCTCAAGTTTATTTTACGAGAACGCTAACAACTAAAAAACGAAGGACCGGACATCGAGCTTCTTTCAACTTCCGGTCATTGCGTTCGATTGCGATCAAACAATTCCCAAACGAATGCAACCTCGAACCACGTAAACTCGAAGAAACTAACAACCGTCGAACGAACGAAAGTTCGAAATACGCGTAAAGTTTACAAAATTGACCGATACACGCCGTAACGTCGCGTCGTTTGCCCGAGCAAGTGACACCGAGCGAAACATTGAGAAGAGACAAAAAAGAAGAGGAAGAATCCAGTGGACGCTGAACACCTGTTTGAAAGATTCTCGTGGACGATGTTCCGAAAATGGCGAGATTCCATTTGCAAAATTCCACGTAGGACACGGAGGTGATTCCCAGCGAGGAGGACAGTTCTTTGTGTTACGAGCGGAGGATGCGTTCGTGGTATGGGGCCGGTGGAGTCAGGCTATGGCAAAACGGGCTGTCTCAAGGTCGGTTAGGCACAAGGGCAGCTTCAGTCTAGCCTGAACTCGACCGCGCCCTTCGAGGTCGTGCCATCTCGTTCTCACACGGCCAGTTTTCTCCTTTTTTCCCCTCTGTTCTTTCCTTTTTTAATCTTTGTCCTGCTCGCTCTGTTCGTCCCTCTATTAATTGCCAGTTAAATGTCGTTGCTTTCTTACGTATGGACCGCAGTCTCGATTTCAATCGACGAACACGAATATAATTCGAGACGCGAATCTTCAACCCTTTGTTTCGTGACTGGATTTTAGCAACGATAAGACCGATGCAGCAAACGGTGATACGAATCGTTACGATTATCGTTTTATGTTCAAACGTTCGTAAACTATCCGTCGCGATCTTTCACGTTTCAAGCAAACCAGCTTCGTGTAATCTGTATTCGATGCAGAGAAAATGCGTTTATATATACTACCGCATAAACTGGAAAATACGTAAGTACGTATCAGTCGTCCTTTTGACAGAACGACGGACGTATCTGGGTTAAGTTCAGAGGAAATACGAATTATGTGGAAATATGGGAAGTTGGCAGAGACGAAGGCTGTACAAACTACAAATTTAAATCAAAGAGATAAAAAGATATTTAATTGAAGATTACCACGATACCAAACCTACCGACGTTTCGCGTATACCTAATCCTACCACGAGCGATCAAACGACCGCTTCGAAAAGAAATACGTATCTTAACATAGAACGAGATTTTAGCCAATTTTTTTTTTCGGAAAGTAAACGATAAAGAAAGTTGCGAATGTTGAAAAATGGATTGTACGTACATTATAGAAAAAGTCAATAAGTTACATGGCGCGATACGGTAACGTTGTATACAAGAAATTCTAAACGAAATTTCGAAAACGGTCGTTTCACCACGAGTCGTAGGTTTAGCGTCAAGCGTACGAGACGCTTGCCATTCTGAAATTATATAACGTAAAACTGAACCTGCCTGCTTCTCTCCGACTTTGTCTTTTTATCATTGTACGTAGTGCGCAGCAGTATTTCTATTAACGAAAATTCCAACGACGAAGCAGGATCCGATGGATCGTTTCCATTGCGCGAACGTTATTCGCAAACTGAAAATAACCGGCTCTCGGAGCAATCTCGTTTTTCTTAATCGGCAGGACCTTGATCCGTTCGTCGTTCCCTATCGCGTGCCGGACGATTATGAAGCGATTCGAAGCTCTTGGGGGGTATATACCCGTGGGCTTATCTGACCTGACCGACGCGACGGGCAATTAATTGAACGACAATGGTCGCCGAGCTTCTCGCACTAATTAAGTTCAACCTCTAGGATCGGTGGCGCACGATCTTCAACAAGGTCACTGGGTCATCCCTTTCACTCAGGATTTTCAAGATAAACGTTCTCTGTCTCGATCAACAATGGTGTACGATCGAACGCAATGAATGCTCCTTCTCGATAACGTAAATGTATCTTCTATATAGGATATACCTTCTAAATTCGTTTGAATATATCATTATTGGTTCGAATATATTAATGGCGAAACGTTGGACAAACGTCGTATCGGATTCAGTCGGTGTAATCGAATGTCGAATAGAATCGCGTGAATTCGACGATGCAAAAATATCATAATATAATTATAAACGGAGACGTTGCTCTCGTCGAGTTGAAAAAGAGAAGGAAAGCAACTTGGACGATAGATTTTACCGAACTTTGCGCGATTTACATGGAATTCAGCGCGCGTGTATAATATCGCCTACTCGACGCCAATTAATTTATAAACTTAAAGTCGCGTTCACATACGCGCGTACTTGTCGTTCCCAACCGTGCAAACGCTTTACGAGTTTCCTCGATTATTTATTATTTGCTCGCGATCGCGCCTCGACTCCGAGAACTGCAACTACGAAAAAGGAAGATAGATTCGCGGAATCGGATTATTTGGCAAAGGAGAACGCAAAATCATACGCGAAAGACGTCGAGTCCGGCGCGCTCCAATTATGTTTGTCGTTTCGGGCAAGAACGGAAACTTCCTACGTGGAAGACGGTGGCTCGCGAGACACAGAACGTATCGTTCCGTTTCACGAGACACGGAAAGAGAAAGGGAGACAGAGGTCGATACGGGGACTACGTGAAAAGCATCCTTAATTAAACGCAGCGGAGTTTATCGAGTTTCCCTATCTCTCGTCTCGTGACCGCGTAAATCCGCTGATCTCGAGTACCGATCCTTTCATGGCTACCATCAAGGTCACGACCTCCACTACGTGCAGAGAGCGATGCACGCACTATTAGGCACACGCCACGCGCCTGCATGTTGCGTACGTGCAGCCTAATCTGTGTGATGCATCGACTCGCCAGGGCTGGCTCGTGGTCACCACGTGCCACCAACGTGATCCGCTCAAACGGAATTGGAAAGGTGCGTCGAGAAGGAAATTTTGATCCATTCAAATATTATAGTTCGATACGTTAGAAATACGTTGGAGTTACGTTCGAAGTAAACAGGAAATCGGTGTAATGAGCGAGCATTTGCTTCGGTTTACGCGCTGCAGTGGCTGATGAAAGGATTTGAAGGTTTACCAGGGAAAACTCGTACAACGTTCCACGTCGTAGGTGTTATACGAGAGATCTTGGAATTTCATTGGCACTGTAACGAGACGCGATCGATCAGAACGACGATGACGAATCTAGAGACTCGCAGAGAAATTACGAGATGCTCGACGCAAACTTAACGGAGTTGCAGTTTGCAGTAGAAATTTCAATGGAATTACAAAGATCGATCGAACCGGTGACAATTATCGATTTCGTAAAGAAGAACTTACGGAACAGGTTTATATCGAGTGGATCGCCACGAACGGTTAATCAGCAGGGATTCGCGTATCCCACGCAAAAGAGAAGAATAGGAAAGCTATCCGAGGAACTTCGTACAGCCACCTATCGACACGGAATCGTCTCTCGCAAAACCGTCGTGCGCTCCAAGTGGCAGAACCTGCGAAGAAGAAGCGGCGAAAGATTTCAGAAACTTGTTCGAAAACGAACGCTCGCGGAACTCTTTGGACCGGAGGAGCAAGCATCGGGTCTATTGTCTGTCCTGTCGCGGACGGCGGCGCAAAAATTCCGCCCCTGGAGCGTCGCTTGGAGAGGGCTTCGAGGGTGAGGCGGCCGATTCCCGGCGAGTTTCAACCTCGAGTAAGCCTGCAACGAAGACCGTAGAAAAAAAGGGCCTGGTACAGAAGTAGGGAGAGGGGCGAAGGGCCGGGGAAGCAAAGGGGGAGACAAAGAGGCCGAGAAAGAGGGAGTCGCGTTTCTGAAGGCGCGCGAGTACGTTCGCTCCGCTGCTGACGGGGTGAACGTACGACGGTAGACGCAAAAATCCCTCCAAGGTCGGTGCATCCCTATCGGTACCCCGTACGTCCGTCTGTTCGTGCCACGGTTCACCGTCTCTCGTCCCCGCCCTGTTTCTGCCACCACTCCTGGCCAAACAACCGACAGTTATCCCCACCAGCTGCCCCAAATCACCCACGCGACCGGGCTGACTCGATTCAGGGACGCGCGAGCTATACCTGCGCCTCCTGCAGGATCAACCGAGTCGGAAAACAATCGGACCGCAAAAGCGCGGCGCTCTTTGCTCCGAACTCCTATGTGGCTTCGAGAGCGGCGAAGCTGCGTCCTCGCTGAAACAACAACGAGCGACTTTCCGTTGGCGTTCCGTGTTTCTGGTCCAAAGGTTGCCGGTCGATGTACGAACGTTCTTCCTTGTAGATCGTCGTAGCGATTCTATCGCCGGTAACGGAAATTGCTGCTTGTCGCATGTTTCGGCTCGGAGCGGTGAAAATAAAGAAAAGTATGGGGCGCGCAAAGAAGACATCCCGAAGGAACGAATGCCTCTTCGGCGTGTACTCGTAAGCTACAAGGAACGGTCGTCGTTTTAAAATCGAAACGAAACACAAACGAAAACGTCCGTCCGATTGTGTCGCCTCGGCGTGGACGAAACGTTTCTGCGAAAGCTTCCTCGTTGCTTCGGGTTTGCTTCGATAGACGCGCAGTTTTAGGTACTCGTTGAAACACGCGGCAATGACAGACTCGACGCAGGTTCGTACTTGAAACAAATGAAAGGAGTTTTGTCGTAAGATCGTTCGACAGGGTATCTAGAATCTAAAAATTACTGTCCTAGAAGATATAGTCGTCTTCGGATAGAAAAGCGCAACGCGAACTACGTAAACCCGACACCGAGGCCTTCTCGAGTAACCTCGACAAAACAAGAAAACTTGCTTTTTTTCGATCCAAGGGGTACCGCGTATTTTCTGGCCTTTTTTCCGCTCAGATGGCTCGTGAAACGGCAGCTTTAACTCGCACGTCCCTGCTTTCGGTGATCAGGGTCGCGTGGGTGACTTTACCTGATCCGGTGGTGCCGCGTTCTTTATTCGAACGCATCGACCGTTTTCATTTCGATGTTATGCTAATAACGTTTTAAAGAACGAGCCTGCGGAACTCTTGGTTATCCGGGTAAGATTCTTGGACGCATCGGCTTCGAGAAAGCCATTTCTGTGAAAATAGAGCGTAAATATTATCGTTCGATCACTGGTTTGCGCGCAAGTGGTTGGCAAACGTACAGGGTGCGTTCGTAGAACGAATATAATTTCGACCGTTTCGATAACGAACCGAGATTCTTATTACGTCGTGTTTCGATCTTCTCCTTGTTTCTCCGAGGCGAGATTTCTTACCTATCCTATATTTGTACCAAATGGCGTAAACCGGGATACAGTTTCGAATTATTTCAACGACGAGCTGGTATTTTTATTGTCTTTCTTTTTCTTTACCTTCGTTCTTCGACGTTCTTCCTTTTTCATCTTTTTTCTTTTTTTTTTTGGAATCTTTTCGGATCTATCTGACAAATCGTAAAAAGCAGCGTGAGAAGAGTTACGGAGGTAAAAGAAAAGCCAGATAAATAATGAAAGTTTACGACAAACGGCGTACGATATATCAAGATGATAGTCGGAATAGATAGAGTGCTGATTTGCGGCAGCTGGAATCCGGTGTGCCCCCGTATTTACCCCCACCTGCAGGATGACTTTGCTACAAACGATCGTAATAACAGTATTCGAATCTTAAAATAGCTAAATAAAAGGTGTCCGCCAAGAATCTTTATAGCCCTCTTTTGTAACACTCTGCGTGATCCATAGACTATCGTCAAAACGTAAATACCCCAAATTCCGTTTCATTTCGTTCGCCGCTCGCGTCGTTCACGAATCTATCAATGCCGTTATTAGCTACCATTAACCACTATTAAAGCATTATTGCGGCAGTGACGACTACAAATTATACTGTGCGATCGCGAAGACTCGCCGCCATTACGCATTCAAGCGACGGAATTACAAAGAATAAAGAAATATAACGCGTGACAAAATAGTAATTGGTCGTATACCGGACGCAACGATTGCAAAGGCAGAAGATTTTATCCCATCGAAAGTCGAAAGACTTTACATTCGTATCCTACGTTTGTCTATAGAGAACGAAAGCTTTCGGTACGAGAACACCGATTTATTTAAAAAGTTCCACAGGAAAGAGAGAGAGAGAGAGAGAGAAAAAGAAATATTCCGAATGTCAAAGAGTCGAAACGTGTCTTAGCCTCGTGTACCTGAGGTTAGAGAGTTAAGCGTCAACCTGCGTTCGTAAATCTCGCGCGAAGGCGTGATGCGACAGCGGGACACGAAATTACTTGGCTCGAGAATTCGAAATCACCGGGAGAAATTGTCAGCCGCCTTGTGCGCGCGTCTCGGCCTCCGGGGGCCGTTGGGAAACCGGCCGCTGGAAGAAGAAAACGCGTGTCGGATTTATTCCGGCGCAGTAATTTGCGGTTTCACGAACAGCACGTGGACGCGAGCTGTCGGCGGTAAATTAAAATTTCACGTGCCTGTTCGAATCTGACGGTACCACGAGATGGAATTTTTCGAATGGAAAACGACCTATAACTCTTCCAGCGATTGCAATTAACTCGTAATTCTCGTTTGCTACGTCTGTGTTGTGTAAGGGGTGTGACAATTCGATGGCACAAGCGCTTAAGTATTTACTTAACGTCCACGATGATGGATGTTTTCTTTGGTTTTATCGTGTGAAAGATATATGATGGAAACAACGAGAAAGAAGAGAAGAACGACGCGTCTTTAAAATTAACTTTAACTTATACGTTCGGAACACGCTATCGCGATCTTGCTATTGTAATTATTGTTATTATTATTATTAACAATCTCTATAAGCGAACTTGCTTACGAGACGGCGAATAGATTACCGGGTTGTGTTTAGTAGTAAAGTAAAACGTGCTTTCAGCCTTCATCAAAATTCTTCCAAACCACCGAATCGTTCATCGTCGATCGATCATCTTTATCGCTTTCCAAGCTCGTCGATTCTTACGCTGTTACGCGAACAAGCACGAGAACCAAGGTTTACCGTTGAATTTTCGAATTTCGAACTTCGAGAAAGACCCAGATACGGTTACAAACGTATTTAACGCGTAAAAGTTGTTTCCGCTCGGAGAGCGTAAGAATAAAACTCAGCTTCGACCGTTGAATCTTGTCCACGTACGTTCGTACGCGTGCCAACGGAACACGTCGAACTACCGATAGATACCGTGCGTCCAAACGCATTGAATTACGAGATAGCGGTGGATTTCTCGATCGAGAAGAGCGCGAAGAGAGCAAGATTCAACTAGAGAAAGAAAATTGCGGCCAAAGAATGAAAATGAGACGAGCGCGGAGACCGTCGAACGCACTCAAGAATTCCTCAACTAGCGCTGCAGTTCGACAAATTGCTGCGACGTGCGCTCGCGTGCACGGTCGAAGAGAATGGATTTTGTCGTTCGTAGGGTCGAAAGGGTTAATAAGAGCTTAAGGCGGTGCAGCGAAGATGCTTTTCGGTAATTGACCGTACGTCAATTCGCGAAGAATGCGTCGCTGGCTAACGAGCAACGCTCCCAACGGTTATCCAACAATAAAAATAATTTGGCGATGAATGAGGGTAGACGGTGTTTAGGAGAGTGAGGCCGACGTAAGATATTTTTATTGGACGTCTGCAGTCTGGATGCACGGCCGGCCGTTCACCCGACGCACTCATTGCTCCGTGCCAATCCATATGGAATCCTTGCTCTCGATTCCTCTTCAAGCGTCTTCCATCTTCTTCGGCTACTCTGCACGCCCTCGCGCTTTTCGACGTTTACGTCCGATCCGTGCGCGCCTCGTGCAACTTCGATCGACGACTGTTTGCTAATCGTCTTGTAGATTCCTTCTCTACGTACTATTTAGTTTCGTGCGTTTCTCGTCAATTTAAGAGCCCGCACGCGTACGATAATACGTAGAAGTATTTATAGAAAATATCCGCAAAGGAATATTTGTCGCAATCTTTTAACAGGCGAGACAAATTATCGCGTAGGTTCAATTTCTTCGATTCTCCTCGCGGAGATATAAAATTGCACGAGGATCGCGCGGTCTATCGATGATCTTATAGAAAGCGCGTTTCTTTGAAATTGCAAAGATGAAAGAACTCGTAGCACGCAAAGGTACACGGCGTATCGAGAATCTAGTACACGTTATAATATTCGGTGGAAGCCGAAGCTGGAGTAAGCTTCTACTCGCGTTCCATTTGTTTAATTAGGCTTGTAAAAACGTACAAATTCGTATAAAAATCCGCCGTTGTGTCATCGATAACGTTCTTTGATATTATCGTGTATCGTCGTTGCACGCTACGCGCCTATGTTATATACGTACGTGTATGTCGATGAAACTGTCGTTACGAAAATCGTTCGTATTCGCGAGCACTGTCATCGAGAGCGTTAATCTTCAAGCTCGACGATCTTGAAACGCACTCGTCGAGATTCCGTGACGAAGATGGAGGCACGCCAGCTGTTGGGAATTGGTCGTAGAGCAAAGTTCCTTGCACTCATCGGCTTTCAATGCCAAAGCAACGAATGCGGTTCGGGAAAGGGTAGCACGCGCGAGCAAGAGGAAGAAGATGACGCGAAGAAGAGATGCGGTTTTACGCGAGCGTTCGATGGTACTTCGCTGTATGGCTGCATAACGTTTATGGTACTCGTTCGCCACTATTTCTGGACGATCAACATCTAGATGAATCACATACGTGCCGCTTCCCTGTATTTCCATCTTCGGTACGTGTTATTTCAAAATGCTTCGACGATGGTTCGCTTTAAACGCCTCGAGAATGGAAATTTATACTTTTTTCGCCCTTCTTGGCGCCCTTCTTTCAAGGAATAAAAAAAGACTCGCCATTTCTTTCGGCTTTTATTCTTCTTGGCCCGTTTCGAAGATCGCGCAGCTTGATAATGCGTAAAACGCGCGAATGAAGAATAATCGCGATTCACGTATTGCTTTGTTACAAAAAAAAAAAAAAAAAAAATAAAAATACGTATTAAAATAACAGACTATTTGTAAAATCTCGATGTACCGAATTTCATACAACAACGCGTATAGCGCCGCAAGTGTGAAATTACAAGACTCAAATGGAAGAAGAAATGGTACGAATTACGACAAAAGTATAAAGAGATCTTAAATTACTCTTAAAATCTTAAAATACTCTTCGCGAAGTCGCGTTAAAGTTAAATTATTACTTTCGACCCCGGTCTACCCTACAGTTTAAGTTATACAGCGTAGGCTGTTATACGCTTCTTTAATTAAAGAGGCTTGTACAGGGAAGTCTCTTTGTCGGTGTTGCCGGAACAGTTCGATTTCTTCGATCCCGTGGGCGTTTATCGTTTGTCAAGTTGATTTCACAAAGAGCAAAGTTTGATTCCCCTTTGTACCAAAATTATCTCGATTCGTTCAGGCAATTCGCTTACAACTTACGCTTAACTCTGTTTTACGATGAAAAAATATCGATGAATTTTGGCAGCGATACGCAGTTAATCGATACATTTGGAGGATACTATCGATCGAATAATTATTGAAATATCATTGAAATAAAAATTTATCTTTCCATTATACCTCTTACGTTCTACAGAAAAATTACCATCTTGATATCTTTATCGTTTATCTATTTGTTTGTTCGTTCGTTTATTTACGAACGCGTTTTAATTCGTCGAAGCTGGTGTAGAAAGAAAAATAATTTTCTACTCGGACACGCCCAGATTCTTTCGTTTTATGTTTTATCAAGAGGATCGAAGAGCTCGATCAAAAAATGAGTCGATCAGCATGGCGGCCTCTAAAAATATCAGAAGGCTCGAGGAGCACGTGTGAATCATCTCGATCGAATGCGAGCAGTTTGTTGTATCGAGCAAGGCCAAGGTCGCGAGAGGTTATCAATAGCTAAATTAATGTTCCCCTACGCCACGACGCCTACGTACATTGTTATAAAAAACACAATCATATCTGGAACTGTGCGTAGGACATCTAAAATAACAACGTCGTTATACTTTTTTCCCGATCGACATCAATCCCACGATAAATCTCCTCGTTACGAAAAAAAAATCTCATTTGGTCGTCACGAAAAAAAATCTCACTTGGTTGTTACGAAAAAGCTCTTTGCCAATTAGGAATCTTTTAATTTATCAAACTACTCGATCAAATATCTCGCCGTGTTTCTCCTTTCAATTTTAACATCACGATTCCGTCAGCGTTTTTATTTTCATTCTCGAGCCAATGGAACGTAAGCTTGCGCAATATTTCTGATCGTTCGTCGTACGATTCTATACAAAACGGCGCGCTTCGTTTCTCTGTTATCGAACATTTGCATCAAGCATCCCCGACAGCACGCGACGAAAGAGCAGATAGTCGAGAAAAGGGATGGGAATTTTTTGCTCGTCGACTGTTCGTCGAATGTTCTATTATCTGTTCGGAACGTTTCGTCTTCACGGTTTCACGAGTTTCTTTTTAGCATCCTTGAAAAAGGAGACTCTCCCCTGACCTTAAGCAACGATAGGTTAACCTTGGCACGTGCTCGCGCGATTGCCATGCAGCATGTTGCATCCCCTCGAAACCACTTCTGTATCCCCGTAACGCAGCCTTCCATCCATTAAAATGATAAATACGAAAACTCGAGTGAATCTTCGATAAAGACGTCGCCGGACCAGAGAAATTGCTGGATCATCGAATCTCGCGAATTTCCATTTCAAAGACGATCTCGTATTCGTTCGACGAAAACGACGTTAAGTTTGCGAAGAAACTGTTGGTTCGAAAGCATGTTGACTCGTGACGAAACTCGTAGAATCAATACCATCGGCAACTATCCGACGATAGGGGTAAAAGTGACGATAATAATAATAACAAACAATTATTGCGAATAAACACGATGTAAATTTGTAAGGAAATATCATAACGATCAACGAAAGTAATAACAATATTAACGTATTAACAAAATTATGTTTGATATTTTCAAAGTTCTCTATCCGCGGAAGAATAGGTTAGGAATATAGAATTCTTTCTCTGTATCTTCCCTCCCCCCCCCCTAGTTATTTCCCCCGATATCTAGTAACTTTTCATGTATAAAGGTTGTACGTTAAATGCAGAATAACAACGAACGCTATAAAAGGCTTACGAACGGATCATGATTACCCGCGCTACTCGTTAATAGCCCTTATTTCGAAGATTTCGTAGTAAAATCTAGGTTACTTAATAATAGCGCAAGCGTGTTTCCGTGCGGCGAGTAATATGTATCACTAATGTTAGCGACCTTATAAATACAACATGGAAATACCCCGACTATAGAATATCTACCCATGTATATTCATCCGCATATTTATATTCCTCGAGTATGAATGACCAAACGATGAGTTTAATTATTGAACGTATCGTGAAAGAAACATTTCGATAGGTCTCGAATTAAATCGTAGGTAAAGAGGATTCTTCTTCTTTCGCTTGACGATTGCAAATATGTATTAAGGAAAGCTATGGAAAAATCCATTAACGTAATTAGATGCACATAAAATTAACGTTGCTTGACGCGTTAATAAAATCAACATGCGGCGTGGCAAAGAGAGCCTTGAACTCGATGCTGATCTCTACAAAAGGGGCGAGAGAGAGAGAGAGCGAGAGAGAGAGAGAGAGAGAGTCAATGGAACCAAAATAAAACAGTCGGTCAGACACGAAATAATTAGCAATATTCTAAGGTCGAAGGGGTTTGAAAAACCGGCTAATGAATTTTTTATGTGGAATCGTATATTTGCCAAGGGTAGCATCAGCAGGTATTATAAGCTCGGTATTAACGAGTTAGGGGCGCAAATTAGATGTGCCTCGTTTCGTTCGAGCTATTTACCCTCGACATTAACGATGTGGACCTTCTAAATACAATCGGCCGTTTTATATTCTCGTTACTGGCGTCAACGAATCGATCGGTGTTCCTATAATAGAACGAAGAAGGTAAATCATTCTAGCAGTTGCTAACAATACGCAAGGAATTTCCACGCTTCTTTGCTCTCGACAGTCGAATGAATTTCTCGTATCAATCTTGGAAAATCTGATCGTAAATATCAACAGACGTAACGCGTTTCCTTCTCCTTCAAGGTATACCTACGTTCGTGTTAGCTCGAATTACGTATCAACGTATGCACCTACCTATAGAAAATCAAGTAAAATTTGTAAGAACCCTCTCGGAATAAAATTCCTTTTCCCAGAAACGACAGATATCGCCAATAACGTTTATCTGCTCTACCGAGGTATCCCCTAAAAACGCTAGAAATCCGTCTTTCGTAAGACCAACGGAATCCATACGTTCTATCCACGAATCACCTTCAGACCACCAACTCGTCGCGCTCTGAATCAACAAACTCTCCGCTCGTGACACGGCGCGAATCTGCTTGCAATCTGCATCGGTCGTCCATCGATTCCGTATAAACGTCGATCTAGCCTTCTCAATAGCGTTGATTTGATCCGCTCCCTCGCAAAACCGTCGTCGAATCGATAACGTTCCGCTTAATAAAACGGAGGAGGTAAATCGCTTCGATGACCTCCGATGAAACAACGCCGGTGAAACGGTCGCGGTGACCCTCGCCAGCCTCGGCTCTCACCTCGTTCGAGGACAGATCGATGCTCGAGCAGTGTCAATGTCAGTCGTAGGGCGGAGATGCGCGACGAAGCGAGAGGGGTTGCACCGGCATTGCGTCATCCTGACGTCAGGGCCACCCCTTTCGCTTCACGCCACCCTCCAGCCTGTGTGTTTGCCCTTGTACCAGGCAGCTTACAACCCCCTCCTTTTCGCGCCGCCTCTGCACACGGCTGACACGAGGTATAGGCCACGTTGGCCTTTTCCGACTACGCGAACTAGCCGCCGCCGCCAACGTCTCTCTGCCTCTCACAAGCGACCCAACCTGTTGATCGACCACGAGAATAAACTGCAACCCTCATTATGGAAAATACCGGGGATCCCTTGCCACCGGTATAGCAGATAGTGCATCGCGATCGATGCATATCGAGCGATTTGCAACATCCGGGTGATTAAACTAAAGGAGCGATAGGACGACGATTAGATGGCGGATTTTTATGCGAATTCGTATTTTTGTGTTCTTGATTGAAAAGATTGAAATTACCCGGAGATTTATTTTGCTCGGTAAATGTTAAAGACGAGTGGTATGGGAATGAGCGAATGAGTTAGAAATAATATAAATAAATTAGCTAAATTATTTAAATATTTATGTGATATTGCGACGTAGTATTATACTTTAGATATTTTGTATATTTTGTTCGCGTACTATGTACGTTCCAAGGAATTCTGCATCTTTCAGTCTTACGTAAGTCCATAAAAATCGTTCTTACTTTGACAATTCTGATATCTACGATGAATCGCCAGGTTTTTCGCAGTTAATTAATTTTCCGTTTATTGGTCATTTATCAGCACGCCTGTCGAGGGGTTACCATCAAATCTACTGGATAAAAGCACGCGAGTAATGAAAAATCAGTGCTAAAATGCGAGCGATTGGCTTGTGGGGAGCAGGAATCGTCAAAAAGCGTTACCAAAGTGTTTCTCCGTTATTACGTAAACATTAAAGGCATAGATATATTTGTAGATTAACATTAAAACACGTGTCGCTGCTTTATGTTCGCGCAGAAATGCTAGAAACAAATAATCGCGTAGATCCTTATGTCTCAACGACGTCAGTGACGTACAAAGGGTTCAAGGTTGTAAAACGTAGAATCCAGGAGTTGATAGCCGAGCTTAAGAAATTAATTACGTTTAAAAACTTATCGAAGAGTCGATTTTATCGAAACGGTTATATAAAAGAAATTCGAACGTGTAATAAAAAAAAAAAAAAATAAAATTATACGAGCAAATTGATGTTCACGATTAAATATTCTTCGTTTCGAGGCTATATGAATCGTTCACTCTGTTTGTTTTACACTAAATCGGATAATTATCCGATTCGCTTGTTTTCCTGCGGAACTTTTTATCGCCAGAGTAGAGAAACAAAGAAAAAAAAATACATTTGCACTTGGCGCATTCATTTTAATGTTTCTTATATAATAACAAGAAATCGCCAAGTACTGCCAGTCTGTACGACACGTGGCAAAATACGTATGTAGGTTAAATCTCGTTCGTGATCGTTTAGATGATCAGCAGGATATCCTC
Source organism: Bombus waltoni (assembly GCA_014737395.1). NCBI lineage: Eukaryota > Metazoa > Arthropoda > Insecta > Hymenoptera > Apidae > Bombus > Bombus waltoni. The sequence continues at coordinate 8,551,208 of JACXII010000008.1, forward strand.
GGTATTTAACTATCAGCAACAAATACGCGAAACGTTTTCATTAAATGGTATTCAAAATAGAGAAACCAGTTATCAATCGAAGTTTTCATACATCGGTTGATCGTTACATCGATACGTCCATACGCTAGTTATAAAACATCTATCATTAAGTATATCGCGATGCTTAAGAGAAAAATTAGCATTTTTATAGAAATCCTGGTAAGTCGAGTTGTTTGCTTCGAGGAAACATAGTCCCGTCAAAAATGAATATTTCCGTTTCAAATAGAAACAAGTGTTTCGTTATTAGAATACATGTAAACACGGATAAAAGATTATTCGTACGACGAATAAATAAATAAATAATCCGCAAGCGAAGACGGAGGAGATAGTCAAGGCAATTGAGTCGACGAGATCACCGATCGAAGTTCAAAACGACGGCATTGTTTTTCTCGGAACACGAGGGAAGCAACGCCATTGAAAACGTTCTAATCGTATCTGGCCAAGGGACGTTCCGATCCACTATGTATTCGTGCAGCCAAGGTCGGAGCCGAAGGAGCACCGTGGAAACTCTTCCGATAATTGGCTCCGTGCACCGAATACAGAGCAGAGACTCGTCGGTCGGCGTCGCCTTTGAATCGTCCTCGAATCGTCGAGCAACTCGTTTATGGAAATTCAACGACGCGAAAAAGAAAGTGGACGCGTCGAATAATTGGCCGTGGAACACGCGCAACCGCGGTAATTTCACTCGACCGCTTTGACACTTGCGGTTGCTCTTCCGAGAGTATCTTCCAAGTGTCCTAAAGGTCGGACGAACGTAAACGGCGAAACCAGGCTAAATAACAAAAGGCGATACTTTCATCGAGGATAAAAGAAACCGTAGTATACGGTTCTTTTGGCTGTAGTTCCGAGCAACCGATCGAGACGAAACTTGGTGGATATCGTGGGACGAAATAATAGATCCGAAATATAAAAGATCTTAGCTCGGAGAAAAATCGTAGGCTCGGAAGATACCACTAATTTTTATCGGTTAGCGGATTAACAAACACAGACTCGGTAATATCGTACTGTTTTTCGTACTAAAGCGTGATCGTGAATCTTTCGAATATCAATAACGCGCCAATTTATGATATTAACGAAGTATTCCGTATACGTTGAATATTCTAAAGAAATCTGTCTGATCAAAGTTTCGTCCGAGGAACAAAGAGGAACGGCAGACGCCTGACATTGAGTACCAGCATGAACGCCTCAGGATCTCGAGTTACCCTTGCCTACCCGGATGGATGCGTCTCTTTCGGGTGGTCCTATGGCGAAAAAGAAAGAAAAATTCAAAAGGGTGGAGTACCATAAGGGTGCAACGAACGGCTAATCGAACAAGGTCACGATCGACGATCCAGTCTCCTTACGAGGTCTGTTCCATATTTTCGGAGTATAAAGTATCGTTGATTAATGATACAGGGTAAACGTACTGATCGTTTCTCCGTTAACCCAGCGATGGGCAAGCTGGTTCGTTTGTATCGGCGTGAAATTTCATTTGTTTTAATGCTTTCGAAGGAAAAGCAAGGGTAAGTAATCCTGGCTCTGTTTCCTAAAGAGAAGTAAACACTAATGGATCTTTGGAACAGGTTTTTGTTATTTTGCTAATATCTGAGAAGATTTTCAGATTCGCCTTGCCCTACTGCTGCAGTGCAAATGAAATCCTGTAGCAGAGCGCGAGTACGTGTTAGTATAAGGTTGTCCCGAAAGTTTCTTTCCTCCTGCAAGGAAATAATAGACGCACAACTTATTTTCGTTTTATATTATTTTATCGAATCGCGTGCGATCCATTTTCTTCTATTTCTGTTATTACGATCGTACATGATTCGACAAAAATAATATAAAACGGAGAATGTGATGCATTCGTTATTTCCTTACAAGACGAAAGAAACTTTTCGGACAACCCAATATGTAACGTAAGGCAACCTACACTGACGCATACGCTGCGCGATTATATTCAGAACTCGGCGAATTAGTAGCGACATTTTTTTCGCAAATATCTCGGAAACCAAGATCGATCGCTGGTAACTTGCGTAGGGAAATGTTTTTCAAAATCGTATCCCCACATCGGGTTTGAAAAAATCATCGAAATCGACGAGGTCTTCGATTCTCGCGCCTTTTCAAACTTTTTCCCGAATTCTTGTTTTTGCTCGTTAATCCCTTAAACGTTCGACTGAAAAATCTATTACACGCTAAGGTAGAGACTTGGACGAGTATCTCGGAATTTTGTCGGATCTTTCGAAAACCAAGAATAGTAAAATTAGATTAGTCGCGAACGTGAACGACTCAGGTTGCGAAAAGTGCAAAATACATGCCTGCCCACGGAGGGTTTAAGATTACGATAACGATCGACGTTATCCTTTAAGCAAATTAACCTCGGTTAAAAAGGCTAATCGACATCTTCGTTCTAACCGATACGAAACGAAGGACACGTTCTTCGTATTTCAAGAGAACAATTAAAATGCAAAGATTTTTATCGGCACTCAAAAAATGTAGCGGGAAAGCGTTCCAATGTTTAGAAAAGTGCGACAACCGGTATTTCCAAAAGTATAATATACATTTCTTCTGCCTGGTGGAAATTGGTTACATCGTTGACCGTTGTAACTTCACAATTTGCTGCAACTTTCATCGGCTCTGTTACGTGTACCTATAAGAATCTGATGGATGGTGATCGTGATTTTCGATTTCGACCCAGAATCTCGATTCGATGTTTTCGCAATCACGACGGCGACTGTTGGAGAGTCGAAAGCGAGAGTCTCGGCCAGGTCGAACCCAATACCACCGCCCAAGGTAGTGATTGGACATCTTCGTTTTTCGGAACACCACGGGTCGGCCACCTGCCTGATCATCCTGTTCGTTCGAGGTCGTTGCTCGATTTCCAAGACGCTCGTGGAATTCGAGGAGAAATTCATCGAGCATTTTTATACGTAGACGGGGGCATCTTTTTATGCGCTCGCGGGAAACTCAAAGGCGGAGGGAAAAAAAGATCACAGAACGCGAAAACCGTATGAGAGATGCGGACTAGATTACTCGTTATAATATTACTCGTTATAATATTATTGTTGAAGCGATTATCGCTTCTAAGAAAACTCTACGTCTGATTTGTTTAGTTTTCTCAATCGCTGATAGCCATCTTGGAACGCGCCTTGTGCCGATGAGGTACAGCGGGCTATAGACAATAGACAGGCGACGATGGCTTCGAGGATTCAGTTAAAAAGTAACATTGTCAGCGTGCGGATCTGAACCAGCTCGAACTGTATTCGTATTTGTACTTTCGCTTCTTTGTTTAAATGTATTTTCTATTTTACGATTTATCCACGCGTTCCTCCGTTCAAATATCCAAAAAATAATCTCAACAATTACGTTTATATAGATGAAAGCTCGCCTCTGCTTGCGTTTCATTAGGTTTCGTTACGTTGAGAAAAGCACGAATCTCCGTGAATGTTCGTGGTCTATCGATAACAATTTTCAAAGCGACAATTTTCTGCCAGCAAACTCTCAGCGTGCCGAGAGTGCAAGTACGAGGCGTCGAAGGGTTGAAGTTCACGGTCAACGAACAAATAAATAATTTTCAAGCAAAAGAAAAAGAGATACATAACTGTTAGGCGTAATTGGCTGGATTAAGACAAAGTTTGCTTCTATCTTCATAAACACCGACACGCGTCTCTTCTACTATCAAGTGACTCGCTGAGAGTACGAAGAGAAGATTGTAAATTTCAATCTGTCCGTGACGTTAACATCTCAACGCCAATTGATCGTCCATAAACCTGAACTTCCGAAACGTTGAAGTTCGTTCGACAACGTTATTGAAAAATTCGATGGAAAAAGCGACGCGTACCATTATTCCTCCGAACATTCTCGGAATTGCCTCGTCTCAATATCCTCACTTACGCCGCTATGATGATTTTTAGCCTGTCGTTTATCTAGCTCGAATCACTCGTGTCCAAGCAATTTCCTTCCTCGAAAAAAAAAAAAAAAAGAGAGAGAAAAAGAGCTCCTTGCGTTATGTACGGAAATAAATCCATCCGAACGTACCTGCCGTCTTTAATGATAAAAATAAACGTCCCCTAACAGGGAGAAGGAAAGTCAACGAAGGAAAAGTGGAACCCCACGTCGGAAACGAATAATTGGATCGGCAGCTAAGGGAAAGACAATTTCCGAAACGGATATGTCAGGCCGTTATTATCAAGGAGGCAGATTAAATGTTTCATTTTTAATAATTCGTATATTTGGTCAAGGCCTGGTAGTCGACTGTCGAGGGTCATCGTAAAACGCACACAGCGTGAGGAAGGCGGCCAGGTGTTTCACGAGCGACGCAACAACGAGTCGATTTTCTGGGTCGTCACGCCAGACGGACACCCCGAATCCTGCGTTTGGCACATGACTGTCGGCAACACATTTTACTGCCGCCTATGTAGGTCACACGCGCCATGCGTGAACCCACGATATATCGTTTGATTGATGCCTGATGCTGATTTCACGGCTGCGCTACCCAAAACCTACGAATCGTTATTCTTCGGTATTCGTAATTCTTCGGCGTTCGTTATTCGTGGCGTTAAAAAGGAACTGCGAGGTATTTAGAGACGCGGTAGATTCTATTGGATCATAAAATTGGAGGGCGGATGTTGAGGCCTTTTTTGAGAAATTCGAGATCGCGAAATTCTTCCGTAATATGGAAAAACGTATACGATATTTAAAGTAGAACACTTGCTAGGATATTTAGCAGACGAGACAGATGTCTGCTTAGATCGTATTTCTTTGATTGTGTTCGTAGAAATAAGGTTCGTAGAATAATAACTTCTAAAAATAGGTAGCGAAGCTTTGTTAAATGTTCTTTGATTTCCGATCTTTCGAATTTTCGAAATTTCCAAAGTCTCGAATCTTCCAACGCTCGAATTTTAGAACTTTTGAGTTTCCGGATATGGGTATATTCAAATATTAGGTTGTCCCGAAAGTTTCTTTCCTTTTGTAGGGAAATCACAGATGCACAACATTTTTTTCGTTTTATATTATTTTATCGAATCGCGTACGATCCATTTTCTTCTATTTCTATTATCACGATCGTACATGATTCGACAAAACTAATATAAAACAGAGAATATGGTGCATTCGTCATTTCCTTACAAAACGAAAGAAACTTTTCGGACAACCTAACACTTTAGTACTCGAGTATTCAAATTTCCAACTCTTGCAATCTGTTAATATCAAAATTTGTTCATTCTCAGCTTCGATACGTTCGAATTCTGAAATTTGCGAGTCTTCTCGAAGGGGAGATAAAATAAAGAATTATTTGTAACTAACGTCGTAGTTTTAATAAATGTCACTCGTTTAATCCAAACCAAGGACTGTTTTATAAATCGTTTGCACAATGAAAAAGTCATTTACGAATGACGGACAGATTATTCGAGTTCTATATTGTTTGATATTCGAGTTTCTGAATTTCCGACCATTTAAAAATTAAATGGATCGCTATTTGATACATTATATATTACTTGATCATATATAACTTTGCAATTTTAATGAAAGTCGCTTAATTCGAATAAACCGTAGGTTATTTTCCAAAGCGTTTGGACGAAACATTGTGTGGTTGCAAATAAATCGTGAACGTTAGATAAATTAAAACTGTGACGATAGAGAGAGAGAGAGAGAGAGAGAGAGAGGGAGAGAGGACAACCTGTGTGACTTCCAGGACCAAGCAACATCATCATGCTCGAGTTATCGAGTCAAGCATTTAGCTCGAAACTGTGTGTTTGGCGCATGACTGGCACGTAATTAAATTTCTTGTTAATTGCTCGACCAAAATCGACGCTTCTCGGATTGGAAATTCCCCTGAAACAAGCCACTGACGATTGAAACGACCGACCATGGCAAACTAGAGAAGAAAAGTGAAATATCAAAAAATAAAATGCAATAATTCGAACGGTGCGCGAGCACATTTCACCTCGGCAAATATTAACAATTTTTCAAACGAAAAGTTTATCCTTCTCCGATCTCGCGAGCTTATTGCAACTTTCATACATTTCCAATAGAATTTCTCCCGAATAGAAATATGAAATCTCTGAAAAAGCGTACATAAACTTAAATTCCTTTCTTCTTTGCTTCGTCGCAGAATCAAACTGAGTATCGCCGTTCAATTCTGTTTCTCGTAATCGAATCGTTCCTACGAATGTTCCGCGCACATTAATTATTTCATGCGCTCCATTAGATCAATTGAAGGATCTAATCCGACCCGATGCATCTTGCATATTCGCAATAAATGTCTCGTAGCTTCTACATACGTTTTCAGATTGTTTTCAAATCTCATCGATATAATCACACATATATAGATACATATACATATATACATATATTCGCGACTTACGTTTAACTCTCAACCGTAACAATGGAAAGGTAAATCCGACGCAAAATATTGTATGATTACGTCGTACGAAACACTTCATAAATGTAATTCATTGTTTATTGCGAATGTACGTATATGTAATCTATATTTCCTGGGCCAATAAACGTTTATTAATTTAATTTAATATATATATATATATATATAAATTTTCCGCGATAAGCGTTCGAGCGTTTAGTACACTTCGCGAGCCACCGAATAAACTAACAGCTTGGCAAAGTCTAATTTGCTCAAGTGTATCCGGAACTCTATATTCGTTTTAACATCGATTATATGTTTGAAACAAACTGAAAAACAAAGTAGGTGGCTGTTGGACATGGTTGAGAATAAAATATCTTATCCGGAATGGGCTAACACGCGTCAAGCATCGACAACGATGGTATCTCTCTTGAAAAATATATTTTGCTTAATTGGCCTACTTTGAGTTACGTTTTCGTCGCAAAACAGGGATAAGGTGGATCGATCCTGACCGAGATCCCGCAAAAGGCAAGATGTCAGGCACGAGTTTGATATCTCGTAAAAAGCATTTCGCTGTGGCAGGTGTTACGAGACTGGGCAACCGCTGTTGTCCGCGTCCGAACCACCTGCTCGTTTTTTATTCCGTGTATACCACGCGTTGTATTCACACTTCGCCGTCCCGTTCGTCCTGTTCGACGCCAAAGGAGGCGGCCAGCCCTCCACGCGCCCAAAAACCAGCCACGAGCCACGTTATTTCATCCGATGTTGAAACGCGTAATCCTCTGGACCAGAAGGATCAAACAGAAATAACTGTTCGGCCGAGAGAAATCTAACATAATACCATGAGATTGCAAGGTATACCACGAGATTGTCAGGTAACGTCCGACTTTCTTTTAATCTTATTCGAGTCGCCACTAACGTGGAAATTGTAGACAACAGGAGAAAAACGAGAAAAGTTACATCCTCTTACTTTTATCCCTTTACACGCAGGCAGTTTTCAGATTCAACAATTGCTGATGTCGATCAATCCCATGTTATTAGAACTGTCTTTCTTTTCTTCTCTTTTTTCCTTTCTTCAATTTGAATTTATCTACGGTCATCGACCATCGATGGTTTATATCGCAGAAAATATAGAATACCAAAGAGCATCGAACATCCTGAAATTAGACGATCCGACTGAAAATCTAACGCGAACCGCCGGCCGTCGCCTACGACCATGCGCGATTGAGATTTTTCAAATTTACCGTTTTCTTCGACGCACAGGATCGCGTTTCCTATACCCGTTCGCATATTTCGTGGCTGAACGCGGAGAAATTACACGTCGCGAGACCATTACCCTTCGTTTGCGAGAATTATTTGCGGCTGAACAGCGATTGAGAGAATATGACAGTAAAGAGGACGATCTGAAACTTCTCTTACACCTTGAGCGTTTAAGAAGCGTGTCTCTAACAAATCATTCTCGACTCGAAGCGAACCTGCTTCTCCAAGCAGGTGGAACATCGTCGAGATCCTAATATTAATAAATCTTTACGGCTGCTTTTTCTCTGTCGCTATGTAAAGTATTCGACAAAGGAAACATTCTCGAATAAGAATCGCCCTTTTACGCTTATCGAGTTACACGGAGTTTCCAGATCTGTCTATTTGAAGTGGAAAGCAGCGAAATACCCTGAGGAACGGTGCGACGCAGGTGCGACCCCCTTTTCAAGGTCCTGATACTTGCCGCGCCCAGACTCTTTTACGAGGTGACGAAAAGAAGAGAAATCGTCCTTCGTCGATTTGAAGCGAACCACATTGGATCTCTCGCATACCAGATGATCGTCATCCGACGAAACAAACAGGTGATCTGCCGTTTGATGGAAGACAGATCGGTTATCTTGCAGCTTGCGGCCAACATGGAACAACTTTGTTCGTTGCACGTTAGCCCTTTCACTCGTTAACATTCCTCTGACCCATTATGCGACGTTCCATTGAAGAATATTATAACATATTTTTCTCACGCATCGATGTACGATAAAAGAGAGAAAATTCTTTCGATGGCATTCGACGGTATTATATTTACGAAGCTCGGTACAATTTTTCCCAACTTTTTCCTTCATTTTTTGATCAACTTCTGCTACGAATAATAATTTTCCTATTACCATTATATGCTATTTTATACTATTGAATTACTTAGAAGGGAGGATGAGGTGGAAGGATAGAAAAATTATAGCAAGATTCAGGTGTGGAAATGAGACCGAAGCAAGAGAATACTGGAAAGAAGAGGGAGAGAAGAGATGCAGACTATGTAAAAGGAAAGAAGAAAAGGACACCGAAATAATACTAAAGGAGACGGGAGAAGGACTGATGGAACTGAAGAAAATAATGGAAAAGAGAAGTGCGATACAAGGAGGGGAGGAACGACAATAAGGAGGCAAAAGTGCAAAAGTAGTAACAGCGATAGAAAATAGAATATAGAATAGAGTGTAAGAAATAGAATATAGAAGACAAGAGGTAGATATAAGAACAGAAAGAGAGATAATAAAGTAAGAAGATTAGTTAGGCATAAGGGAAGAGGCAATAAGGTAATACGTTGTAAAATAGCAAGACAGATAAATTGTAAGCGAGCAAGGCAAACGAAATGTAAAGCCAGAAGTCCGTCGAAAGCCGAAGGGCAAGAACTAAGTAATAATAAAAATAAAATAAAACAAATACTATTGTATTACATAGTATTCTTATAAAATAAGTTCTAACGTAAACAAATCGATTTAACTCGATCAATTTAGATTTTTTTTCTTTTATGATAAGGAAGGGCTCTTCTTAGTAAGATAGAGGGCCGTAAGATTTTTTCCAACGTTAGCTTGGAGAAAAGATTGTCGTCGCGTAGAAAACTATAGGTCGATGGTGAGAATATTACGATGAGAAGACAATCATTGAGAAAAAGTTGAAAGATTTGACAGATTTTACTACGAACGATCAGTGGATCGAATTTTTCGTCCCAGTTGTTTCTTCGTGCCAGGCGTGATTTAGTCGAGCAAGACGGAAGTGCCGTGGTTAATTGACTTAGAGGGGGCGAAAGCAGCGCAAAATTAATTAAACCATTAACCCTTCCAGCTAGCCAGCCAGCAAGCGAATATTCCTAAAAGCTGTACCGCATTGAACGGTAATTCCCAGTCAAGGGTGCACTTTATGGGGGATAGAATGCCCTCTAAAACCATTTGCAACGAATTACGACACGGATGGCAATCGATAATCGTCTCTCTGTTTACGCATCCATCATTGCTTGTCCGGTGATCGAAACTTCTGTACTTGGCATGCGCCAACGTCGATTACATCAGTAGTTGCGACAATAACGAACGTACGAGAAACGAAAGAATCTCTCTGTTATAATTAAAATTAATGCGAGTATATTAATCGAAATATCTACGAACGCGTTTATCGTGTAAATGTAAAAACACCGCCGAAGATGCAGTGATAGTCGATAACCGAACGTCAGCCTCGTTCGCTTATAGAAACAACCGAAACGTGTTAAATTTGGAACTAACGAATTAAACGAATTTAAAATTAAACGAATTAAGAAATTTACCAGCCAACTGATCGCTCCGTTCGACGTAGATTTACAAAATTGCAAAACCTTTTGCGCGACGCTAGGAAAAGAGTTACGACTTGGAATAATTGCACGGATCACTGTGCATATTTGTCAGAGCGAGAACGTCCTCTAAAAAGATTAACGGCTCGCTCTCTTGGCGCAGAAAGTTCATCGAACCGATGCTGAACACCGAAAGCAATGGTAACAAGAGCAAAGAGACGGAGTAACGACCAGGACAAAAGAATCGTACAGACAATACAACCGGCAATCGTAAATACATATTTGCATTTGGACGACGGCAATTGACGCGAGCTCGTTGCATTCTGACGCGTGTAGTTAGAAATGGGACGCACGTAACGAGAGAGCCGCCTTTTTGTTTCGATCCGGCCCATTTAATTAGCCGCCGTGCCATGTTCGTGTTAACGCGAAATTAAGGACGACCAGGAATTATTAACTAATTGTTAAGGTTTTACGCGACATTCTTGCTGGCCGCTGCTTCACCTAGCCACCCTGACCAATCGAAGAACGGTGCCAAGGTCTGCTTGCTGGACTAAACTTCGATATTATATACACAAAGCGTTATATACACTGGCGCACGGACGATCTAGAACGAAGCGTGGGCTAATGGACGAGACAAAGGTGACGAAGGATGGTCATCGGCGCGGAAAGATCAATTTTTCATGACGAATTTGATGACATATTTGTACGCTTA